>CM039122.1:59664652-60264652 GCA_022036555.1 Microstegium vimineum
GTCTCTCCGGGTCCCGCCGACGAACCCGCTACCTATCCCGCTGCCGTTCCTTGCCCTCGCCGCCTTCGCCGCCGCCACGGCCAGCGCGCACGCAGGGTTCTTCGGTCGGCCCGTCCGACTCCTCGCCTCGCTCCGCTCCGTGCCAGGCTCACTCCTCCGCCTCGTCCTCACCGCCATCCCGGCCTCTCCGTTCGCACTCCTTGGGCTCCTCCCGCTCCCCGCTGCGCTCGGCGCCACGCTGCCCGTCCTCGGCTTCATCCTTTTATCCCCGTTCTGGTCCCTCGCTGGCGCCGCTGCCGTGGTCGAATCGGCCACAGGACTCACGCCGCTCCGCCGGAGCTGCCAGCTCCTCTCTGGCGCCCGCCTCGCAGCCCTCTCCTCGTTCCTAGTCTTCGCCGCCGGAATTGGGGTCACGCTCTGGGGCTTCGGTGGTGTGGCTGCCAAGACGTACGACGCTGGGGCTGGGATGGCGCCCGTGGTGGTCAAGGCGGTGGCTGGCACAGCGCTGCTGGCCGTGATGATGCTGTACGGGATGGTGGCCAACGTTGTGCTCTACATGCACTGCCGCGCGATGCACGGAGAGCTCGCAGGGGAGATCTACAATGAGTTCGCCAACATGTATGTCTTCCTGCCCTTTGACGATGGAAAAGATCGCCATGTTGTCTCAGTGGTCACCATGTGGCCGTGATTGGTTTCAGTGGAAGCAATCAAGGTTGTGGCCTGCTCTGCATTTCAGTTCTGTGCATAAGCGTGTGTAGTTGTGATGGAATGTTCAGAACATGTAGACTACTATAAGTGTAAGAGATCCATGCTTTTGGTTTTGTACTAAATAGAAAAGGATTTGAGTATAATATACCACTGTCGATGGGAATCGAATGTAAACTGGCCATTTGTTGCGTCGTAGGTTTCATACAACTCTCCTTGCCTTATAAGAATACAATTGGAGGTTAGAAAAGTATTTGTTCTACATATCATAATACTGAATACTGTACTTAGGATTGGATAGAACAAATTAACCTTAGAATCCATTTGGCTCCAGTTGCAAACTTTCGTGTTGAAATAGTAGATAGAGGAATCAACCAAGGCGAGACTGGTGCGATACATCACTGTACTACTTGCAAGCTTTTCTCACTCACTCACAGGACAGAAATGCCAAATGTCATCCTTAGGATTACCAAAAATGGCTAAACCTTCATTACGAAATTTCTCTAATTTCAGTGAAACAGGTTGCCTTGCTGTTCTAATTTATTCTTTGACTGCCATGAAATACAGTTGTCTTTTGTTTCTTTTTTATAATGTTATTAAGCTTTTCATTGATTTCTGTACAGTTTTGATACCATCTTATGCCTTTGAATAAAATGAGTACACACTGGAATATCTGCTGAGTTTGAGGGTACTATAGATCAACATGAGTGTCCTTCACAAAAAAAATATATATCAAAACGGACGAGAAGCTCCATTAAGTTTGTTGAATCACTTATCTTTGGAAATGGGGCACAAAATTTTAGTCAAACTTAAGATGCTTTGACTCTCAAAGATTATTAGAATAAATTATAATTTGAAATGGAGGAAGTATTCGTCTAGATCAGTCATTCAGTCTACCCGCTGAGATCACATTGTTTCCTTTTCACGGCTGCAGCTTCCTTTTCATTTTCTTCAATCATGGGACTTTTACACCCATGATCCCGAGATATTTCATGGGGAGATAACCCCTTGAGCAGTTTATAATGTTTGCAACCCGGACCTAGGGGATCCCGAGATATTTCATGGGGAGATAACCCCTTGAGCAGTTTATAATGTTTGCAACCCGGACCTCTTCATATATGATGGCTTCACTCTTATGATAATTGTTGAAGCCTGATCAATGTTTTCTGGTCGACTGGTCGATCTGGGACCGATCAAGCGATTAATCACGATTAGTCGTCGACCAGGTCGATTAATCGACCCTGGTCGTCTCCTGGTCGTCCAAGTATATCAGCTGGTCGACCTATATATATACCTCTCTATATATACTATATTATACACAATAAAAGTCTGGAAAACCAAAGAGAACCATAATTAGCATGTAGCAACACTAATGCAGCCTTGATCTTGACACATCTTAACAGCAGCACTGCTGCACAGCAGTAGAAACTAACTAGCACAACCAACATATTACATAACCAAAGTCCAAACTAATTCAGCAGTACTGATAAGCTAAAAAAAGTCCACAACCTGGTCGTCCTCGTCCATGACCTGGTCGGACGACTAATCGCGATTAGTCGACGACTAGTCGGACGACCAGGTTTCTGGTCGAGCTGGTCGAGTCGGACCTCCTAATCGACCACTTGGGACCGACCAGGACGACTAATCGTGATTAATCGGACGACCTGAAAACAAAGGCTGCCTGATATCCATTGGAAGCAATTCAACAAAGACTTTAGGTTCCTAATGGGGTCCACCTGAGTAACTAACCACGACAACTAAACTTTCAAGTCAAATTGTCTGACAGTTTCCGCCCAAAATATAATCTAGTAGTATTAGACATTTTGGCATTACACCAATAGTGGTAATTTTTAAAATCTCCCAGCAAAAAAATAAGAAAAAGTAAAAAAAAAGAAGCAAACAATGCAACAATGAATTGGAGAAAATAACCAATTATTGTAGACCACCTCAGCATACTTGGGTGCAACACTGTCACTACAGTAAAGAAGAGCTAGATTGACTACAGATGACTGTTTATACATCCATCACAAACGGTAAAGGCAGTACAGAAAAAGTAACCGCATCTCGACTATGAAGCAATATTTTCACTATATTGCCTGGTTTGTTACACTATAACCTCTATCCTGCGCAACTAACTCTGATTTTTGCACTTGCAACCTACTACTACCCCGTACCTTAAATTTTCATCATTGGAGCTCGAGTTGTATTCACTACCAAACAAAGGACTGGAGCAGCACCTCCAGGCTTCAGTTGTTAGCGCTTGAGCAGTGTCTCGGTTTGTTTCAAAGCCAAGTGATTTGGCAGGTAGCTCATGAAAAATGGCGAGCATGATTCTTTGTTCAGATACTTACATCAGCTTCATCCAGTGACAAAGACAAATAGTTCAAGATGAAATCATCTAGATCTCCTTCTAGAACTGAATCCGGGTCAGATACTTCATAGTTCGTCCGGAGATCTTTGACCATACGGTATGGCTGACAAAACACAACAAGAACAATTATTTACTGATATATGTTGACACCATACAGGGATGCTCACAGAAATAACAGTAGGCGTGATGTTCGCACTTAAGAGATCGATCTCTATTCCATACTATAGTTCATTAAAAATTAAAAATATTATGACAAAAATAATAATTTTTATAGAAGTATTTATATCCTTTTTTTTTCAAAACTTCATTAGTTAGAAAGATCATGTCAGAAAATTTAGATCAAAACATGTGATTAATGTATCCATAAAGGACCAGAAAGAAATCACTAGTTTGCAGCTTAATTTTTTAAAATCCTGAGATGAGTACGGAAACAAAACAGAAATAGAAAGATTAACTCCATAGACTAGTACAGTAGCTTATTAAAGGGAACACTGAGAACACAGATAATGCTTGAGAGGTCACAGTTTTATCATAACTACAGTTTATAGTTGAATTTGGTATTCTAAATGGAAAGCTTACATGGAGAACATAAGATCTTATTTGGTTGCCCCAGCTGATTTCGTTGAGTGATTGTGTGTGTTCTGCGTTCATCTGTGCTTGGCGGGCAATCTCAAGCTGATCAAGACGAGACTGGAGCACTGCCATTGCTGATGCCTTGTTCATGTGTTGTGATCTGCATTTCTCAATCAGGAGTATAGCACTTTAACATTTATGTTTTTAAACATTCAACAATAGAAATAGCATAACTAGTACAGAATAAACTTGTGAACCAAAGGAGAAGACATCAAATTTACCTTTCATTTTGAGATGTTGCACTTATACCAGTTGGAATGTGCACAATTCGAATGGCACTCTCTGTAGTGTTGGCATGCTGACCACCAGGGCCACCAGAACGGAAACGTTCTATCCTAAGATCAGAATCTTTGATCTGGTATCGGCTAGAGACATCCCCAAGAATAGGTATTACAGCAACAGCTGCAAAGGAAGTGTGCCGCCGCTTTCCACTGTCAAATGGAGAAATTCGCACTAATCGATGAGTTCCTACTTCAGCTTTGGCATATCCAAATGCATATTCACCATCAACTTTGATAGTGGCCCTCTGGAAAAAGCAGCTGTTCAAGATCAGATCTTTTTTTTTCTAACCTAAATACTACTCAAATTAGAAAACAACTGCTTCAGATTGAATATATTTTATAGCAAAAAAACTGTATGTTCAGCAACACATACTAGGGAGAAAAACAACCTTGATTCCTGCTATTTCACCAGGCATCTCTTCAACCACAGTGACTGTATATCCTCGTCGCTGGGCCCATGACTTATACATGTTCATGACCATCGCAGCCCAGTCCATGCTCTCGGTGCCACCAGCCCCTGCCTGAACCTGAAACCATCATCATAATTCATAAGGAATCACCCATTGAAAACCTCATTAGGAAAGCATAAGATGAGCATTAGCGCTTCAACTACAAGTGCAATAGATGGAGCAGTTAGCTGAAAAATTCTTACAAACATAATGAAATTATTGAGGGAGACACAAAATAAACCTCAATGAAGCAAGAACAAGAGTCATTGTCTCTAGAAAGTAACGCATTAAGTTCTTTCTCCTTTGCACTTCTTCTCATATCGGCTAAAGCCCTCATGCTTTCCTGCACAAAACAGTTAAAATAAAAGTTGAAACAGATAGATGGTTTGTACAATGAATGGAACGAGCACTGTATTTCAAGCTTTATATCATGAAATGAGCACTGTACTCACCATCTCAAGTTCATTATCGTTTTCGTCACGTGCAAACCGTAGCATCTCGATGTGTTCAATCAGTTCCTGCTCAAATTGGTTCACTGACTTAATCTTGCCCATGAGCTCACCCTGCTCACGGCTAACCCTCCCAGCAAAAACTGGATCTTCCCAGAGGTCTGGCCTCTCCAACACCACAGCCAATTGCTTCGTTCTCTCAAGTATCCATCCCCACTGAACAAATCAAAACAATGCCCAATTCAGACAGGATAAAATAGCTCAGTTAGCGAGCATAAATACACTCCGCACATAAGATGCTTGCTAAAATTCCTAGATGAATCAAGAACCTAAGATACATACAAATCAAAACAATGCCCAATTCATCAGACAGGATAAAAATGCCCAGTCAGCAAGCATAAACACACTCTGCACATAAGACGTTGGCTCAAATGCCTAGATGATTCAAGAGCCTAAGATGCACATCCTTGCGCAACAATAGAAGGCAATTCGTCATACGGAAAAAACACTAAAGTATTGTATTGGGTGTCCTGTGAACAAACTGAACATTGGACCTTGAGGCGCTTCTTGATGAGATTGACCGACTGCGCGACGGCGGCGGCATGGCTGCGCCAATCGCTATCGGTTTCGGGAAGAATCGTCCAACCCTTGCCGGGGATCGAGTCTACCGTCAGGCCGTCCGCGGTCATCGGAGCCTCCGCCACCGCCTCCACGGAGGGAGAGGAGAACCGCCGCACCGGAACGCGGAGGAGAGTGGAGTCGGCGGCATGGGGGAGGCCATCAGTGGGCCCCAGGAGGGCCGCCAAGGCGGCGCCATGGGTGAGGAGGCAGTGAGTAGTTCCTGGCCTCCTGTGGTGGAGGTGGGAGATGAGGCGCGCCGCCGCCGCTGATCTGGCTAAGAGGCGGGAGGCCATTTTTTCGTGTGCTTCGAACGTGCTCGCCGCCGCCGCTATGTACTGTATAGCTCGCCTCGCGCACAGGCACAGCCCGAAGTGGTTTGGCAGATGTGCATGTGTTGGCGAATGAGCAACGAGTGTTGGTCACGACTGAAGCGGTCATGGATCATCGCACAAAACTCGTTCCAGCTTGCAGAGAGAATTTGTGGCTCTGCGGACTGGAACCAGCGGGCGGCAGCTCCAGTGAAACGCATGGTAGAAACGCGCACCCACATCGACGGTTCGACGGCATACAGGTCGAAGTAATTAGTGGCACAAGTGATCCAGACCTAAATTTTTACAATCTAGCCTTTTTTTTAAATTTTTTTTCACGGACCCCTAGAGGAATTATTCCCAGAAATTGACCCAGGGGTCGGCGTCGTGCCCCCTGGCGCCGAGGCGCATCCAACGTGGCAGCCGACGTGGCTAGGGACTCGGCGCCATAGGGCACGGCGTCGAGCTCGGCGCCACGGATCACGGCGCCGAGCTAGCATTCATCTAGCCCGCGGCGCCGAGCTCGCTCTCTGTCTCTCACTCGTCTCTCTCTCGCGGTCTCGCCGAGCCGTCCACCGTTGCCGTCGCCGTCGCCGTCGCCGTCCGCCACCATCCGGTTTTTTAGGTATTTTTTTTCTTTTCAAGTTTAGTTTAGTGTTTTTAGTTAGCAATTGTAGTTCGAAATTTTAGTTACACATTTAGATGATAGATAGACAAATAGGTAGTTAACTTATTAATTATATAGTTTAGTAAATATAGGGATAGTTATTTCATTAATAATTTAGTACGCTAAATAGATGGATAGACAACTAGATAGATAAATAGATAGTTATTTTGCTAAATAGATAGATTGATAAGTTCATAGATAGATAGTTAGTTTGCTAAATTTATAGCTAAATAGATATATGTATATATATATATATATATGTATAGTTAGGTCATTGATAATTTAGTTTACCCATAATAAGAACTTTCGTGTTGTGTATATCAACTAGATGGATAACCTAGTGACCCTGTATCATGGAGGAAGAGTGGAGGAAGCGGAAGATGGTTTTGGTAATATCACCTTAGTTGGAATGCAAAGGGTGCCTTTAATGTTCGATGAGCGGCCGCTTTTTTTGGAGTTGTTTGCTAGGGCTCGTGATGAGCTTCATTGCAATTCCATTGAAAATGTCATATCAGTTGAGGGAGTAGTTCACCATGGTAAATCAGGCCAAATATTTAGGCGGTTGGTCCCAATCTCATCAGAGGCTCAATGGGAGACATATGTCAATACTGTGATGAAGAGTGAATTTCAATGTTTGGATTTGATTGTGCGGAAGATCTCCAATGAGCCAACTCCTCTTGGCCATTCATCCCCTATTGGGCATTCATCCCCTCATGGCTTGTCACCACCACAATACGATCCGTTACCATGTGATCCTCCGTTACACAATCCAGAGGTGCATGTGAAAGATGTGGTTGTGGTGCCCGATGCGCAATCCGCTCTAAACGAGGTTGGAATCTGCCCTAATGTTGTTGCACCTCATGTTTTCGCGGCCCCTCAGGAGATCCCTTTGACCCAAAATCATCCAAGTAAGTGTTGTAGTAACACTTTACCTTTTCTTATCCACCCTTGTAATATGTTATTCCAATGATGACATCCTCATTTAAATGTAGGAGACATTCCTGATAATGTTGGCTGTCATCGTGTGCCTTCATCATCCACTGTGGTGCATACAGGCTTCGCATCTAATAGTGTTGATGTTCAAATTGATGATGGAGAGGAGCCTTATGGGACCGCAAGAGCTGTTCATTCCGATGATGAACGTCCTGTGGCTGCATTGAGTGAACAAGAGATTGAGCTCATGAAGCAGTGTTGTCCCGATATTGATCCACTAGTGCATGAATTTAGCGATCTCAGACACTCTCATGGTGCTTATGCAGTAGCAAGAGAAGAAGAGTTGCTAGAGGCCCCTGATGATGGGGAAAGCATAGAAATTTTTAAGGGCATGATCTTCAAGGGCTTGCCAACATTGAGAAGGTGGTTACAGGAGTATTCTATGAAACATAAAAGGCCGTTCAAGGTGCAACATTCTTATGTGGAGCGTCGTTACACAGTGGTATGTCAGAAAAATGATTGCAATTGGAGGGTATGCGCGAGGAAACAGAAGGACAGTGAAAAGTTTAAGATCACCAAAATTGTAGGTCCACATACTTGTGCAACGACGGATCTAAAAGAGAAGCATCAACTGTTGACCTCTACCTTTATTGCTAGAAAATTTTACACAACACTGCAGAAACAGCCTAATTTGAGAGTGAAGGCGCTCATAGACCTAGCTGAGAAGCATTTTCATTATGAGGTGAGCTATGACAAAGCATGGAGGGCAAAGCAACGTGCCTGGAAGATGATATATGGTGATTGGGAGGAGGGGTACGAGAAGCTGCCTGCATTGTTCAATGCAATCAAGGTAGCTAATCCGGGCATGCATTATGAGTACATCCCAAAACCAAATGAATGGAAGGACGACAGAGAGATATTCTTCCGTGCATTCTGGTGCTTTCCTCAGTGTGTCCAAGCCTTTAGGCATTGTCGTCCTGTGTTGTTCATTGATGGTACTTTTATTCTTGGCAAGTACATGGGCACAATGTTGATAGCCATTGGTTGTGACGCGGACAATGCATTGGTTCCATTAGCATTCGCTTTGGTAGAGAGGGAGAACAAAGACAACTGGGGTTGATTCTTGCGGCTTGTTCGGATACATGTTGTAGGCCCTGGGAGAGAGGTTGGTGTCATATCTGACAGACACCAGGGCATACTTAGTGTCGTACAGGAGCAGATTCCGGGGTATGCACCATTGCATCATCGTTGGTGCACTCGCCACCTTGCAGAGAAATTACTCCGGAAGGACAGTTCAAAGGACAACTTCCACCTGTTCGAGGAGGTTGCTCGCATGCTTGAGATTTGCTACTTCGAAGAGAAGTTGGAGCTGCTAAAGACAACAACAAATACAGAAGGTAGGCAGTGGCTACATGGTTTGATGAGTCAAAAAGATAAATGGTCAAGGGCCTATGATGATGGCGGGTGGAGGTATGAATTTCAAACTAGCAACATGACCGAGTCATTTAATAGTGTGCTCAAGGGTATACGGGCCATGCCTGTCAATGCCATTGTATCCTTTACTTTCTTTAGGTGTGTTGCATGGTTCAATGACCGACATGCATCAGCAATGGCACTACAGAGCAAGAATCAGATATGGGCACCTAAACCAAAACACCATCTTGATAGGGCAAAGGAGAAGGCTAGAACACATGAAGTTCATTGCTTTGACCATAGCACGGGAAAGTATGAGGTCATAGAAAGGGGTTGGACAACCTCTGATGGTGAGGTTCGACCTTCAAGGGCTTATATTATGGTTCTTAGTAATTTCTCATGCATGTGTGGGAAACCAAGGTAGTACCACTTTCCATGTTCTCATTATATTGCAGCAGCTCAACATCGCAACTATGCATATGAGAGTAGGGTGCCACGAGAGCTAAGTGTTGACAGCCTTGTACTTACTTGGGCTCTCCGTTTCGAGCCTTACCTAGAGGAAGAGCAGTGGCCACCATACCATGGCCCGAGATACATTGCGGACCCAGGTGCTCGTTGGGACAAACGTGGAACTAGGAAGAGGACGAGATACAAGATGGTCATGGATCAGGTTTCAGGAAGAACAAGGAGGGGTAGAGCAACACCCTTTCTTACTGATCCCGAGCAAAACCAATGTAGCAAATGTGGCAGACTTAGGCACAATGCACGTACATGCACTTGGGCGCCTAGCCAGGTGACAATAGTTATATATATAAGCTTTCTAATATTTATAAATGTTTACTCTTTGTTTGCTTTCTAAGAGTTATAAATGATGGCGACTTTCGACCTCCTCGATCAGTACTACGAGGAGAACCACCGAGGACGACGCATTTCCGAGGGGGAGGTAATAACTGCAGTTTATCTTATTTAAGCATATGAGGTACTTACATTAAAACACGTGTAATGGTTGCAGGTGCTGGCCCCTCTTCGTCCTCGAACCCATGACAGGTTCCACGAGATGCGGTACGACGAAAGGTACACGCCCTTACTAGAGGGCTGGACTAGACGTTGTATCGTATCAGGTTCGTCGTGGGTTGCCTGTCATCAACCCCGCGACGATCACAACTTTGGTCGATAGGTATAACCATGTCCAATACTAATTCATTACTACACACTGTTTCTTTGAAATGTAACTAACATCTTTACTTATCTACCTTCTGTAGGTGGAGGCCGGAAACTCATAGCTTCCACCTACCTTGTGGAGAGATGACTATCAGTCTTGAGGACATGCAGAAGTGGCTTTGTCTCTCCATTAGAGGTATTCCTGTCATCGGGCACTGCCGGTCTGAAGGTTGGAGGGACAGAATGGAGGCCTTCCTTGAGAGACCACTACCTCCAGAGGCGACGCATTCTCGCGGCACAAGTGTTTCCATTCCTTGGCTCAGGGCTGCCTTTGGTGCATGTCCGGATGACGCAGACGATGCCACAGTTGGGTCCTACTGCAGAGCTTGGGTGTTGCACTTGTTCGGGTGTGTTCTCTTCCCTGACGCAACAGGAGACACAACGTCATGGATGTACCTCCCTTGCTTGGGTAATTGGGACACTGCAGGAACATACAGCTGGGGTTCTGCAGTATTGGCGTTCCTATATCGCCACCTTTGCGAGGCTTGTCGACGAGGTGCAAAGAACGCTTCAATTGGGGGTTGTGTGTACCTTCTTCAACTGTGGATGTGGTCTCGTATACCGGTTGGCCGGCCTACACTCCAGGCACCTCGGCCTTGGTTTGTGGTAAACAACCCTCGCCGTCTTCCTACATATGCACATCTGTACGACCAGGTGACGGCCCCCTACTCGAGGACAGAACGTGCGTACCTTCAGTACGCCAACGAGCTGGATGGTCTTACAGCTTCGATGGTGAGTTCATTGCATATTGTTATTTATTCATTCTTATACCTTATGATTGTTGTAACTTATGCCCTTCAATTGCTCTTTTTTAGGTCACTTGGGAGCCGTACAAGGAACTAAGTATGCAACAGTTTGGCTTGAGCAACATGTGTGGCGCAGACGAGGACCTGTACATGATGATATGTCCGCTCATATGCTTCTATGCTGTTGAATATCACCTTCCTCAAAGAGTGGCACGACAGTTTGGCAAGGCTCAGGAGTGGCCAGTCCCGCCGTATTCGACTTCCGTAGAGCTGCACAAGTAAGTACCACCTTCCTCAGAGAGTGACATAGTTGATCATTTAGTTGACATAGTCCATGTAGTTGTTCTAGTTGACATAGTTGACATAGTTGACATAGTTATTCTAGTCCATTTAGTTGATTTAGTTGATGTAGTTGATTTAGTTGACATAGTCCATGTAGTTGTTCTAATTGACATAGTTGACATAGTTATTCTAGTCCATTTAGTTGATTTAGTTGATGTAGTTGACATAGTCCATGTAGTTGTTCTAGTTGACATAGTTATTCTAGTTCATTTAGTTGATTTAGTTGATGTAGTTGATGTAGTTGACATAGTGCACATGTTTCAGGATTGATCGTCAAAAACAGAAAAAGACGGTGGAGTTTGAGACGCTACACCGAGTGCACATGGATGCTTGGGACGATCAATATGACAATGTGTATCAAAACGAGACGCCACACAATGACTACAACTTTCGCCAATACCTAACTTGGTACCGGACAGTGACACGAACAAAGTTGAAGACTCAATGGACAAATACGGACTACGCAGACATTGATTCTTCAGATGACGAAGACACGTCCTATGATCTTGAAGCAAGACAAGGGACGATTGTCGAGGCTGCACCTGTCTTGAACCGAGTGGTAAGTGATCTTAAAAAAGTTATGTAATTTTTTCATGGCAATGCGTTGTATATGACTACCATTATGACTATAATTTGTCTCTTTTTGCAGGGCAACGCGCTAAAACAGTCTGTAGTGGAAATTGAACGGTTTCCAAGGATAAACGTGGACGAGGCTATGCTCAACAACTTTCTAGGAGTAAGTACTCATCAACACAACAACACAATGCATATATTACAATGCTTAATATGCTCATGTTGTTATCACGGAGGCTAGCACGTAGATTGCGTCGAGCTGCGGCTCGTTGTGGTTGCGGGACTAGCGCGGCGATGGAGTATGTAGCGAGTCCACAGAGAACACAGAGGGAGAGAACTTCTTCTCGCGGAGGTAAACTTTCATTACATGTCGTCTAGTTAAGTGTCTTTCTTTAATACACATAAATGTACTTATATGCACATTTAATTGATACGTGACATTGTAGGTTACGGCGGACAGAGCTCCTCTCGTGGTACTCAAGATACTTTCCAAGGTGACGCCACAGAGGACGAAGAGGACCACGGCGGATATCAGGAACTTGGACCGTCCTAGCTAGATGATGCTCCTTTGACTCAGCCTTCGCAGCCTTTAGGAACTAGGAGACGACGTCCGCCAGTTCACTACACTCTAGGCACCGACCCTTTTGGTAAGGGTAAGGGTAAGGCTAGGAGACAGTGACAATGTGGAGTTGAGCTAGTGGTTCACTACTAGAATTTTGGTTCACTATTTAAATTGTATGGACTTTACAGACCATTTGGATTGTATGGACATTATGGATTATTCGTATTGTGTGATGATGGTGAACTATGTGGTTGTCTTATGCTATTTGGATGAATATATGTTGGATCATATTATGTTGTCTCTATTTGTCATTGTTGATGCTCCATATACAAGAGAAACTCTAGCGAATTTTTTCGTGAATTATTTATTTACATTTATATACGTTGATAACTACCATAGCAAAGTTAAAATGAAAATTATTACCAAAAGAAATGAAACAACAAGAAAGCCACAATTAAAGTTCATAACATAGTTCATAACCTAAGTCTGTCTAAACTCAAAGTGCGGTACATGATAACACAACTAAAAGTTCAACAATACATGCCGTTATTCATGGATAAAACATAGAACTACTGAGTGCAACGAGGCCACTTTCCCTTCCTCATCGCATCGGGATTCTCCTCCATCGCTGCCTTCGCACGGCGGGCGCACTCAACCTTCTTGTCCCTCTCCTCCCTGTAGGTTGCACCTCTTCTCTCTTCCTCCTCTTTCTTGTGCTCCTTCTCAGCTGCCTCCTCTTTCAGTATCTTCTCATAGGCCACTCGACGCTCTGCGTCCCAGTCCTTCATACCTTGCAGAAGACGTTTGTCGGACTCCTTGATCTCAGTGTCGATCCACTGCTCAAAGTCACATAGCGGTGGAGGGGTCTGTAAATCATGCAGAAGTTAGGCACACAAAACAAAATCATTATTTAATATGATATAAATCAATTTCCGTATAAGAGTAGATTCTCACCATTAAGTTAGTACGACGCTGAGCAAGTGTAGGCTGAAAAGCATAATTTGAACACATCCAATACCTCTGCCTATAGGTTTCATGATCCTCAGAAATCTCTACCTTGCAAGGATCACCGCAAAAGCACATTGGAACCGGAACACCACTGGGCAGAGGCTTTGGATCGAATGCGATGCCGGTCAACGGGCCCTTCCTACAAATGAAAAAAAATCGTTCTAGTAACCAAAACAATTAGAACAAAAAATAAATCTAGCAGAGAATACCTTGCTTTAGTAGTTTTCCCATGCCTTGGCATCCTATGGTTGCAAACTGCAAATAACAAATCAATAATCGTCCCAAACCCTAAGTCAAAATCTAACTAGGGTTTCAAAATACACCTAATATAGATCGAATCGATGCGTAAAAAATGAGGAGGGGAAGGAGGATACCTTGGTCTCGAAGATCGGTGGATCAAATCCAAGTTTCCTAGGTCCAAAATGTCGATTCAAAGAGGTTAGGTGGGTGGAGGAGAGGAAAAACCCGAGAGCAAGGAAGAACAAATGGATGAAACCTCGGGTGGGTGGGAAAGCTGGCTGGAATATAAGGAACACAGCTCGGCGCCGTGCCTCGTGGCGCCGAGCTCGGCGCCGTGATCCGTGGCGCCGAGCCCCCAGCCACGTCGGCTTGCCACGCTGGATGCGGGCTCAAAGCTCGGCGTCGTGGGGCACGGCGCCGAGCTATGTTACCTCGGCGCGAGGGGGTACGACGCTGTCACACCCAATTTAGGGTGTTATAGGCGCTGACCCCCTGGGTCCATTTCTGGGAATAGTTCCTCCAGGGGTCCAAACGTGAAAATATTTCAAAAAAGGGCTAAATTGTAAAAATTTGGGTGATCCAGAACTGTGGGTTCTCACCGTCGAAACGGGGGAAATCGAATTTGGGGAGTTTGCCGAGGGAGGTATGAGGAAGTGGGTGGGATGGTGGTGAGTGAGGATGGGTAGTAGGTGGATCGAATTGGTGGGTAGGCTTGAATCTGGCTGGGTGGGGGTCGAATTGGTAAGGAGGGGGTGAAGAGGCGGGTGGAACTGACGAAATTGAGCCGGGCGCGGATCGGCGACACGGGCGAAAGTAAATGACGATGGGGAGAAATCAGACAACATACCATTGGCCGGGGTCGGGGCTAGGGTCGTCACCGACCCATAACCCTTCTCCCGTGGAATCCAGTCTTCACGATGCCCGCTGGGCCAGTCGATCGATGGATCCGCAAGTGTTCGCGCGGCGACCGACTCCGGGAGCGGCATCAAGGGGGAGCTGGCTCCCGGCTGATGCAGGGGGTTCACACTAGTTGGTTCCCGGACTGCTTGGTCCCAATGCTTGGTGAGGCGGCCTGTCTCGGTGCGGAGGTCGCCGAGCACGCCGTCGACGCCAGGACGCCACACGTTGAGGGAGGCGACGGCGGACTCCAGGTTCGTGACGCGCTTGTCCCGCTCGTCGCGGATGGCGGCGACACGAACCGCCTCGAGGTCGTCCACGCGGTACACCATCTCGGCGACGCGGGACTCGAAGTGCTGAGCCTAGCCGTCGGCGATCTGGATGGAATCGGAGAGGACCGCGCTGTGTGACTCGAGGGTCGTAACCTGGTCGCCGAGGTCGGTGAGGTCGGCGTGGTTGGTCTTCGCCGCTTCCTCCACCTCGATGACTCTCCGCTCCCGGCGGGAGTTGATGCCATCCAGGCGCTTGAGGATCTCGTCGAAAGCCGTCTTGACGCACGGATCCATGATGCCTCAGGTACGCTGGAGCCTGGTGAAGTGCTCGTGGGCGTTGTCTCGATCCAGCTTGATCCGGGCGCGAGAAGGGGGCCAGGAGGGAAGATCTGATACCAGGTGTTAACAACCTCCTTGCCGGCGACAAGGAGGACCAACAGGAAGGGGAACGAGAGCGAGAGAGAGATACTTGGAGAAGGGATAAAGGAAGCAGAGGTCAGCCGACAACGTGCTCGACGGCAATAGTTGTATTCACTTAGTTCTTAGTTGCCTTTACCGGTTCCAGGTTCTCCCTTAAGTACCAACACACAAATCACACAGTGGGCTCACAGGCACACACATTACATTGCCACTCTGGGCCGAAAGACTTAGCAGGCCGACGACTCTTGCGACGGGGCCTTGGGCGCTCTTCTGGATAGCCAGCATGTGGAGTGCTGACACTCCTGGTGTGCGCCGCCGTCCTACTAGTGCCGGCGGCAGCGGCCGCGGCGTCTCGGCGGCTGCTGCAGACGTGTTCGGGGCAGGACTTCTACGTGCCGCACGCGCACCTCTGCGCGCGGAACAACGTGAGGCCGCTCAAGTACACGGAGGAGATCTCGTCCCGGGCCCTGCAGTGGGCGCTTCAGTTCAAGAGCAACTGCGCCACCGCGGACGCCGCGCCCTCCGCCGGCGCCGGCATCAACGTCTTCGTCAGCGGGGCCGGCGGCGCGACGTGGCTGCCCAGCGACGTCGTCGCGGCGTGGGCCGAGGAGGAGGAGGACTACGACTACGCCTCCAACTCCTGCTCCACCGGCAACGACAAGGCGTGCGGTCGGTACACGCAGATGGTGTGGCGGGATAGCAAGGAGTTCGGATGCGCCGTCGTCGACTGCGACTCTGGAGAGACGCTCATGGCGTGCCATTACGAGCCGAAGGGCAACGTCATGGGACAGAAGCCGTTCTGATCGCCGGTCGTCACCGGAGCGCTGGGAGCTACATATATGCCATGCCGGCAGTTCTGATCGAGCGGTTTTTATTTTTCTTTGTTTTTTTCGCTCTGTCTTGCATTTCTTCGCATACTACGTACCCACAGTAGCTAGTAATTATTTGTTGGGAGTTCAGTTATTAGAGATGATATGTATGCCATGAGAGTGACGAGCATATAGGTTTGTCCTCGTTTGTTTTGTTCATGGTACCATGCACCTCATGAGAATCAAATTTGTCTCCTCCTATGTCAAAGTGCTGAATTTACATGCTGTGTTAAGAAAGGCAGATTCATACCTGTTCTGATAATATAGGCTGACTAAACTATGCCACGCGGACAACAAGTCTGTAAACAATAAAAAAACATTATTACATAAGTAGGGCCACAGATGAAACATTATTACATAAGTAGGGCCACAGATGATGTCTGTGAGCTTTTCTGAATTTATTTCAGAATTTACACTATATTTTTTTCAGCGGTAGGTGATATCCCCGTTGATAGCAAAGTGCCAATGGCAACTTTGATAATCTCAACATGTATCGGATATGTCATTTGAGGTGTTCATAAGGTAGAAGTAGAGTGTATATGTTATGGTCGGCAAGGGGTATCTAGAGGCTAGGCAGTTATTTAGGAGTTATCAGGAGAAGAGTAAGTTTGTTAGCAGAGTCCTAGATAATTAAGTTTGTTAGCAGTCCTTATTATTAGCAGATTGGTTGTTTGTTAGCAGAGTCCTAGATAATTAAGTTTGTTAGCAGTCCTTATTATTAGCAGATTGGTTGTTAGGAGTTGCTATAAGTATTGAACTCGATTAATGAAAAGAGCAGTTTGGGATTGAGATTATATCTCCCCTAGGGCCCCTGTGCGTCAACCCCCTGTCTCCTCTCGACCCTCATCCTCTCCCTCGCGACGGCACCTCCAGTCCGCCGGCGAGAGCACAGGGAGCGCCCCCAGGTTTCTCCTCCCTACTTCCTGCGCAGCAAGAAGAAGCGCCATAACAACCTGGTATCAGAGACCTCGCCGATCATGGATCCCCCCGCCAACACCTCCGCTCCGCCATCCACCATCTCCTCCGCTCCGCTGATCTCGCACGCCGCCGCCTCTGTCCCGATTGGCGGGGCGTCCTTGCCATTGGGCAACGCCTCTGGCGCACTGGTGCACACCACGCCGTCGGCAGAACCACCAACGCTGACTTCCATCGCGGAGATGCTCGCCGACATGCAGCTCCAGATGGCGGCCATCAACAACCATAAGTGCGGGTAGTTGTTGTGCTCAATTGCTTTGGATGAAAGCAACTTTGAATGACTATGGAATCAACTTCAAGCAAGTGTCATTGCTATGTGACAATGAAAGTGCGGTGAAGCTCACCAACAATCTGGTTCAACATTCAAGAACCAAACACATTGATGTAAGGCACCACTTCATAAGAGACCATCAACTCAAGAGTGATATCAAAATCACAAGTGTTGGCACCGATGATCAACTTGCCGACATATTCACCAAGCCATTAGATGAGAAGAGGTTTTGCAAGCTAAGGAATGAATTGAACATTCTTGACTTCTCAAATATGTGGGCATGCCTCTTCTTCAAGCTTTGCAAGGTATAAGTTGATTGCCATGTCATTCATCCTTATTAGGACTTGTTAGTGCATTTAGACATCACTTCATTAGGCTCATTCATGAAAATCAAATAATTTGATGCTTATATGGTACCACTATTGCTTCTATTCTTGACTTGATCTAGTGGTAGCATATGACATATTTGTGGGGTTGCAATCCTAGAGTTTGATCTAGATCATGAACTTCAAATGTTTAGCTCAACATGGGCATGATAACCATTCTAGGATGTGTGAACAAGCTTGTCCATGGTTTAAACCGAGTTAAATAGCTTGGGGCAAGTAATCTAGATTGAACCACAACTAATACTTCTCTCCAATAATCAAACCTTTGAGCACATCTTTTATGATAATAGATGACAAAGGGGGAGAAGTAAGTAGTAAGAGAGAAAAATATATTTTTGAAAAAATTGAAAATGAAAGCACACAAGTAGGGGGAGCAAGCCTATGAATAAAGTTATTGCATATCTTTGTGCATTCATAAGTGCTTGCTTGCATATGTACTAAATTCATGATATGCTTGTGTGGTAATTGCTAGAAACTAAATGATATGATGTTTGAAGAACTAGCATGCTTAGGCACCTATTCTTTTCATGTGGTATCTAGTTCTCAATGCGGATAAGTGTGTGTCAAGTGGTTTCTAGGCATTCATGGTGCTAAGGATGGTTTTACATTGCACTCCGATTGGTATCACGCTTCAAAGGTCCATCCTACACACCTTAGCATCATTTGGTAGCATTTATTCTCCCACAATTCTTATTCATACATATGTGATCAAAATGAACCAAACTCATATATCACATATGTAGGGGGAGCAAATACTATCAAAGTGGAATTTTCATCATATATATTCTTTTGTGAAAGGTTGTCATCAATTACCAAAAAGGGGAAGATTGAAAGCCCATGTTTGGTTTTGAGTAATTGATGAAACCTATGGACTAACCCTATTGCTAAGTGCTAAATCAAGATAGGGTAATCCACCTTGGTGCATGGATCCTAGAGGATGATCATGATAGATCAAGTACTCCATGGACAAGGAAAAGATATAATGGAAATGGCTCAAGGAAAAGGTATATCTATAGGGCTATTTCCGGTTTAGTGATCAAGACACTATAGAGAGTGTGATCACATTTAGGATTGATAGCCGTACTATTAAGAAGGGAAAACTCGTTTCGATTGCGGTTATCAAGTGCCACTAGGTTTGCATTGCATGCATAATTAAAATGAACCTAAGTGACATGAGACATAGAATTAAATCCAAGATAATTCAAAGAAAAGGCTAACACAGGAAACCAAGTGATGGATATCAAGGTGTTAGCATATGGAAGCTTGGAGAAGAAGAAGAAGCAAGTCTTTTGGACAAAAGGAAGAGGTCCGGACGCAAGGGAAGCACGGTCCGGACCAATGCAGGTGCGTCCGGATGCAAACCCTACGGCTCGGCTTCACTGGACAGAGGATCCGGACGCGGACTCCGGACACAGCGTCCGGAGCTCGGTGCTCTCTGGACTTCTCGGTTCAGAGGGTCCGGACGCAAAGTTTGGTCCGGACCGAGTACTCCGGTCGAGGGACCGGAGTAGAGGAGCTCTCTGGACCGGCTGTGTGCCGAGTCCGGACGCGAGGCGTTGGTCCAGACTGCTGCACTTTTGCACGCGTCCGGAGGCGACGTGGCGGCTCCTGGTGAAGGCGCGAAGGACAGGATTCAAACTTCAGAGGGTCCGGACGTACACGTGATGGTCCGGACCCCCCATGAAAACAGCGTCTGGACTGTTTGCAGAAAGCGTGGATGAGGGGCAAAACGGCTAGTTGGTTTGGGATTGCTATATAAGTGATATGGCCGGCTCCTAGGGCTCTCTCTTGCACTTCCCATTCATTTGACATACTTGTGCTTGCTTGAGATAACCCCCAACTCACTCTCTTCACTCTTGTTGCATTTTTGTGAGAGTTTGAGTGATCCAAGTGCATTGATCGTTGCATTGCATCTTAGTGGCACTTGGTCATCGTCGTCGCCATGGAGTTTCTTGTTATTCTTGGTGTTTGCCAACACCTAGACGGCTTGGCGATTGAGGAGAAGCTTCGGCGCAATTGGTGATTGTTTGCGTCCGGCTTCGGTGATTGTGAGAGGGCTTGTACCCACCTCGACGGAGCGCCAAAGGGTAACTCTAGTGGATTGCTCGTGTCATTGAGTTACCCTCATTTGGGTGGATTCTTGTGGCGCCCGAGTTAGTGGGCTAGGTTTGTGAAATACCTATTAGCCATCGAACCACCATTTGAGTAGTCGACACAACGGGGACTAGCTTGGTGGAAACCAAGTGAATCTCAGGAGAAAAATCAATTGTCATATTGTCTCCCGACTATTCTTTGGTGTTCATTGTGATTGGTTCTACACATTGGTATATCTTCATCTCAAGGCATCGGTATAACAATCACCTCCTATCTTGTATTTACTCTTTCATATCTTGTCTAGTTAGCTTCTTTATTAGTTGTTCTTGCTAGCTCGTGCTAAGTGCTTTAGGTTCTTGCTATTGATTGAGAAGCACTTAGTTAACTAGAATTGCATTGAATAGGTGACTTTGCACCCCAAGTAGAGCTAGAGCAAAAAGCTTCGCTTAAGTGTTATCTAACCTTTTGCTCTAGTGGTTTGTAGAATTTTTATTAGGCTATTCACCCCCCTCTAGCCATCTAGGACCTTTCAGCCTTCCAGGCCAGGGCGGCGCACGCAGGCGACCTGTCCACGTTGCAGCGTGCCAAACTGTTTACTGGCGGTCTTCCAGACTACATCCGTGTCGACGTCGAGCTGCACGAACCACAAGATCTTCAACACGCCATGAGGCTGGCACAGGCGTATGAGTGCCGCAACGCGCCGCCACTGGACGCCTTCCCAGAACCACGACTGGCACACCACCCCGCTGGAACGCTTACCGCACTGCCTGCACTGGTGCCTGTAGGCCGTTCACCCAACACAACGTCATCATCGTCCGCCTCGCCGCATGCATTAAAACGCCTAACTCCTGAAGAAATGGCTGAACGACGCAAGATGGGTCTCTGCTACAACTGTGATGACCCATACGTTCGCGGTCACAAGTGTGCTCGACTCTTCTACCTCGAGATGTCCGATTATATTGTGGAGGAGCCCGACGATTCGCACAACCGCTCCAACAGCCCCCTCTCCACAGTTCGACCCGGAGATGCCGCTGATCTCCTTGACGGGCTAACTTGCCGGCAACCACAACAAATTGGGCGAATGCTGCAGAATTCAGCGTCGCCTATCCTTCCTTCCAACTCGAGGACGAGCTGGTTCCGAAGGAGGGGAGAGATGTTATGGTCGGCAAGGGGTATGTAGAGGCTAGGCAGTTATTTAGGAGTTATCAGGAGAAGAGTAAGTTTGTTAGCATAGTCCTAGATAATTAAGTTTATTAGCAGTCTTTATTATTAGCAGATTGGTTGTTTGTTAGCAGAGTCCTAGATAATTAAGTTTGTTAGCAGTCCTTATTATTAGCAGATTGGTTGTTAGGAGTTGCTATAAGTATTAAACTCAATTAATGAAAAGAGTAGCCTGGGATTGAGATTATATCTCCCCTAGGGCCCCTGGGTGTCAACCCCATGTCTCCTCTCGACCCTCATCCTCTCCCTCGCGACGGCACCTCCAGTCCGCCGGCGAGAGCACAGGGAGCGCCCCCAGGTCTCTCCTCCCTACTTCCTGCGCAGCAAGAAGAAGCGCCATAACAGTATATACATGTGTTGATTAGAGATAATTATACATACCAGCGTTCACATCTCTGTTATGATTTGAAAAAGAAAAAAGATGCCAGCTAGGGTTCCACAGTAATTCTGCAGGGACTAGTAGCAAGTTTCTGTATTTTATTTAAAATTCTTCGTTCCATAAAGTCCTAATAAATGGACTGGCCCAGAAGGCCACTTGTGTCTGCAGTTTTGGCGGCATGGATGGACCTCAAAACTAGGCCCAATCGCAGCCCGCAAATTTGCATCACGCAGCCAGAAACAACTGACAAGTGAAATCGAAGAAAAAAAAAGTACGCGCTGCATAAAGTGACTGTAAAACCACATTTTTTATTCTGACCGTTGCTGTGAGCCTGTGATAAAATCAAAGCCAGATTGTCGCGGCACGCCGTAATAACATCAAAACAAGAACATGATTTACAGGAGGCCAACAGCAAGAGTGAAGCACTGGACTGAATTTCCATCATTTTCACCGCAGAATATTTACACCTGACCCAACACTGAGCTGAGCTGAGGTAGTAGCTAGCTAGCCTAGTAGGGCCTCTCGCCGACGACGTTGCAGGGCGGGTAGTAGTTACAGGTGATGAACATCCCGCCGCCATTGTCGCACGGCACCCGTGCGCAACCGACGGCTGTAGTGCGCCGCCACACGATCTGCGTGTAGTGGCCGCACTCCCGTCCAGGCGCGCACGCGTTGTCGGCGTACGAGTAGTCGGCGCCCTCGGCGGCCCAGTCGGCGACGGCGTCCCGGGGCCGCCACGCCGAGCCGGCGCCGCCCCAGAAGACGTTCTCGCCGAGCGCGAACTGGCCGTCGGGGAAGGAGTGGCGCAGCGCGCAGTCCCCGCGGCGCTGCGCCGCCCACGCGCGCGCGTACGACGCCAGCCGCGGAGACCACGCTAGCGGCGGCTCCAGCGATGCCAGCCGCACTAGGTTGTGGTAGTAGAGGAACTCCAGCGCGTCCGCCCACGCCTCGCAGCCCGGGCACAGCGCCGCCGCCGAGGCCGTCGCGTTGCGCGCGTATGGAGGCGGAGGCGGAGGCGGGTGGGCCGAGCCAACGTGTTGCAGGCGGCGCTGGGCGGCCGCGGCCGCGGCCGCGGGTGCCAGGCAGAGGAGGGAGCAGCAGGGGCGCCACCAGTGGCTTCATGGTGGGTTTTGGTTGGTTCTTGGTCGCTCGGCTCGGCTCGCTCTCGCTGCGTGGTGGCCGGCCGTGGTGGGGGTTATTCCAGCGCGCATAGCCATGGCCAATGCCGATGCGGGGATAACTCCACAGCACTCGTTCGCTTGTCCATGCCACCCGTGAGTCGGCGTGTGGCAGTTTGTCGTCGTCTTGGCTTGGGTTCAGGAAAGACGAGCAGATCGTGAGTGCAACCACTGCTACCGCAGCAGATTTTTTCCGTATATATGCTTAAAAAAAGGGTTTTTTTCGTATATCTAATCAAGTTTAGTTCCTTAGCTGAGCAATGTGATTCCTTTTTTTTTTTGAGTGAGAGCAATGTGATTCTAGGAGTAGCAGATCGATGCTGGTTCCAGATGCTTCTGCGGTCACGAGCCTGCAAAGGCCCGACCCCGGCAGCCCGGCGCCGCCCTTGTTGGCTTGTTCCATTCCATAGCAGTTCCATGCAGGCGGCTCCGGCGCTCATGTGGCGGCTGCAGCTGCAGCCAACTGCGGCCATGCACCGAGAGAGAAGGGCAGAAGGCGGTGGTTCATCTGAGATTCAGAGGTCTACGACCACGCGGTCCGGTGTTCCAAAACACCAGCACCGAAATGTTTCACTCAGCCGCTCCCGGTGGGTTTTTTTTTTATGCGGCGATGCGGCGTAGGTAAATCAAGGGCGGCATATGCCAACCTGCCGAGGCAGAGGCAGCTACGACGAGCGGATTGTTGCGAAGCAAACGTAAATCGATCAATCTCTGAATCCTCTCAGTTTTAAATCTGAATAGAATTCTGTATTTCAGAGTTACTGTCATTTGGTGAGTGTTCATTTATGCAAGGACCTTGTAATGAGGCATGTAATCAGGCCGAGTGTTGGGCCAGTGAGCCTGGGATGTAGGCCCACTACCTTCTTACCGGAGATGTTTCAGCATCTGTGGTTCCTACTAACAGAGGGTAAGCGAAGAGATCGATCTTCTCGATGGCTTTTGTCACTTCTGTCAGACTCTGCTACGGCTCCGCGAAGTGCTTGAATACTTCCAACAGACGCCAAATGCCACATTAACAGTAGGGCCGAACAATGTCATACTCCAAGTTGTTTGGGTTAAGAGGACTGCATTTTGGATAGAAAAGGCTAAGAGTCATCTCAAGTTTAGGGGACCGCAGATGAGACTACAATCAGAGAACTTCGGAAGAAATTTAAAGCTGAATGCAAACCAAGTTTTGGCTAGAACTATCACCTTAGAAGTGTTCCGGAATCGAATCCCAGCTCAAATTGTTCATCTCAACAACTTGTTGAATACAGACATGGTCTTCTGAGGCTCAAGCTGAGGCAGTAAGGTATGTCACTTTCTGTCTTGGAGTAATCGGCAAACTGTTGCGATTTACGTTTCTGGTAGTGCCTTGCATTCACTGTGGTTAGGAGGATTATGCATTTGTACTTTTCATAATCGATTTGGTATCTTATCTTTGCATTAATTTCTGCTGATGAAATGAGTTAACCTCGAGACCTGTGAAAGTGTACTGTGAACGTTGTTTGGCACTTGTGAACTTTAAACATCACATATACCTGGGAGCCATTTTCTAGTTGCAAACCAGTTTGACTTATTTATCAATTACACTTGTTGTTTTATCGTAAAAAAATCAATCTTATTGATTCCTAGGCAGTTGGAAATGTGCTAACAACTATTTCTCTTTATGATTCAGGTTGTTGACCAGTGAGAGAAGATAACAGTGACGCAAATCAGCTCACCTCTTTGGTTTCTGGGTTACTAGCACCGTGCCATCTTCAGTAAAACTCTTTGTTCCGTACTGTATGGGTTAATGCAGACAAAGCTGCTGCTGAACTTGTCTTTTCGTATTTTCGGACTAGATGGCATTCTGAAGACACTAGTATGGTGTGCCACGTTATGCTTTCTTGTCATGAGATATTTGTCCCATTAGATTAAGATGTCATATTGAGTGAGGAACGTCTTGCGTTGTGCTGTTTCAGCTGCTGTGGTTCGTCACAAACTCACAAGGACCATCTATCTATCATGTTCTACCTGTTTTGCGTATCATGTGAGTTCATCATTCTGAGTTTTTGTGGTGCCACTCTGGTTTTGAACTTGCTCTCTTTGAGCTGTGATTTATAACTGCATGCACTTCCTAGATCAAACCGTGTGAGTGTGTGACCATCTTCGCAGCCTAGCTTGTGTCAGTCAGTCTTCTCCCCATTGCCGTAGCTGGCAATCGAGGCTGCAAGATGCTCAACAACAGCACGCTGCATGCCCCTGTTTCGTTGATGTTGCGATTAGCCAGGATACTAGCAACTGAAAAATAGGGTTTATTTGCAAATTGGAATATTTTCATCTATATAAGTACCATGTGAGGGCACTTATATCATCTCTAACATCAACCTATTACTATTCAATAACATGTGGGGTCTGATCCTGAATGTCATTGGGATACGCTAATGCCCCACATTGTCATTGGCTAGCCAAATGGTATAGCCACATGGATGAACGAAAATTCCCACTGTAAATATCAGGCCGCTATGTTGGTATCAGCGTTTGCAGACTTGCATGTCATCATGACTCCGCAAGATCTGAGTAGGCGGCGGTGGAAGGCGAGGTGTTTGTTATTATCCGACAAAAAAAAGGAAGACTGTGGCTGACAAGTAGACCATGTAGCTGGAGGGAATGACAGGTGGACCCAGTTGAACGGCATGTAACAGAAACACGCTTGTCAAAACTGAAACTCTGAAACATCTTCATTCCTCGCGGGCTGCCGCGCTGAAATCCTCTTGATCCCCAGCTAGTTCTTGCTCAATCTACCCTAGATTTCTAATTTCAAATTCCACAGCAATTTGTACCTCAATGACATGTCATGACATGACATGCAGCCATGCAGGTGAGGTGATGACTTACAAACAGAGAATCTTTACATGCTTACTTCACTTGCATATGAACCTGTAACAATAATAGATAATGCAAGCATTACAAAGCCGGGTTTCAACGCACAAAACTGCCACCAAATTAAAGCCAGCGACGTTGGAACTAATGCCGGCTACTTCTGCAGGCTATAGCTCGGAAGAATCGGGTCCGCGAAGAGCAGTGGAGAGATGTCGAAGCCAGGATCATGAGGCAACATGTTGTACATGCAGTCCAGTCCGTCGTACACGTCCATGGGTTTGTACCCGGTGAGCCCCTCGAGCTCCCTGCTCCACCGCCGCACCAGCTCGCGGTCGCGGTACCCGAGCGCCGCGAGCAGGGCTTTCTCCGCGTCCAGCACATCCTGGCTCGCCGCGAACCCGCAGGTGGCGGCGATGTCCACCGCGTTCATCCTCATCCTCGGCGCGGCGGCGTCCCTGCTGCCCTCCTCGTACTTGGACGCGGCGTAGACCGCCGCCGCGCCCAGGAGACGGAGTTGGTAGTCGTCGACGTCGGCGTCGATGTCGAAGCCCGTGGCCGGCGTGGCGGCGGCTCTCCTGCTCGCCGAGAGGAAACTGTCGGCGTAGCTGACGGCGCGGTGGAGCGCGTCCTGGCCGACGCCGAAGTGCCGGGCGAAGGGATCGTGCATCCACTGGACCAGCGCGGCACGCGCCACTGGGTCCACGCTGCCCGGCGACGGCCGCTGCCTGGCGTCTGTCTCCATGGCCCGGAGGCTGGCGCCGATGTCGTCGTCGTCGCTGTCGTAGGTAGTCGGGGCGCCGATGTCGTCGTCGTCGTCGTAGGACGAAGCTGCGGGCGCCGGCTGGACGTGGGCATTGGCGGGCGGAAGCGGAGGGAGGACTCCGATGGCGCGGAAGTAGTTGTCCAGCTGCTCCAGGTCCATGGTGGCGTCGTAGTCGCCGCCAACGCCGCTGTTGCCGGAGAATGGATCGAAGCCGGGGGACGACCCTGGCTTCTAGTACCATTCCGCTTTTCATGTTTCGTCCTACGCAGGCAGACCCTGAGGAACAGAGACTAGACTAGAGGAGGACGCAATACATATCCATGCCAGTGTCACAGTACTCAGTAGTACTTCAGAACAACAATACCAGACTTGCCGAATAGTCCCACAAAATTAAACCAATACATTTGAAGGAGTTTCACTCTAACCAACCAGATTTGGGTGTAATGACATGATGGTACTCAAGAAACAACAGCAAGCCAAACTCTCAAGCATGTAGTGTATACATTCGCACGAATCAGCATAATTACACTCCTGAAAGCCAGATTTCTCTTCAGTCACCCAGCTATTGTGACTAGTGTTAAGTTACATTAACAACAGGTCAACGCCTAGTTGATTCACTGATGATTTATTTATTTACAGAGTGCAATCATAGTTTAGCATCGGAAGGCCGTCCAGGGTTCACATTTGCAGGTCTCTTCTGCAGCAGGGTTTTAGGCCGCAGCACCTCATACCATGCACTGAAAAGTGGATCACTTCCTTATTTACATGTTTTCGAGCAATTCCATCACCTCTTGGAACAGAGGCCCAAGCAGAATACAGTGACTGTATGGCCTCTTCCGACAAACCGTTGCAACTAAGATCAAGCACCTTCAACTGCTTTGCTGAAATCAGGGCCTCCGCCAGTTCTTCAATAGTCTGACAAGAGTAAGAGTTTTTTTGCGATGAACTTGCACAGCTCCTATGTGGACCAGATATGGCATGGTGGGCATCATTATCTGCTTCATCTTCACTATCTGGAACCTGCATGTTCACAAAATCTATGCTCCCTGGAGCTATATCATTCAGTGTTTCAGGTTATCACACTGTTTTTGCTCAGCAGTTTTTGATACTTCCTGCATGTCTTCGCCATACTTTATTGTTCTCTCCAACGCCAAGTTCATGTTCTTAGACACACGCAGCTCCTCTAATTGGCCATTTTCTGAAAGTAGAAGATTATTAACTAAATGTATAGAGTGATGTTTCAACAAAATTGTTCCTCACCTGATAATGATTGAATAATACGGACAATTCCAGCAAGTCCAAGATTGCATTTGTCAAGGGTGAGAGATCTAATACTGCATTGGGGATTTACAACCATTCCCTGTATAGCATCACAACCCTGCATAATATAATGTAACACAACAGATCATTGCTACTGAAATATGGGATACATGTTACTAAAGCATATGAGAGTAGGAATTAAACCTCCAGGTTAATTGGATTTCCTCCAAGGTTTAACTCAAGAATATTGATCCGAGAGAGATTTGTACAGATTTGAGTGAAATCAGGTGTTGTAATCCCACAATTAGACAACTCCAACCTTAGCAATTCTTGAGATGTACAAGACAATGCTTCAGTAAGCCTAATTGTCTCCACCTGCATAAACAGCAGCACCATATGATATGACATATTGCTTGTGTACAGGCTGCAAACACTAACCACAAATGTAAAGCAAAGCCTTTCTTTTGAACGAAAGAAAATGGAAAGCAAATTACCGGTCCAATGGAAGTTCCATCTAGCACAAGTCCTGATAGGCACGAGGATTGTGCAAGGAGGCATAGCTTATCAACCATTAACTTATTCAATTTTATACCAGTCAGGCTTAGTTCTGAAAATCTGCAATGACAACATGCATGGCTGGTCTATACTTGCCCAACACCTTAGTATCTATCAACAGATATGGACAGTTTCTGCTAACCTTGTGAGAGACGCAAGTTTGGATAGAAGGTTAAGCATTGTATTGCTAGAAATTGGGTTGTTCTTTCCTGTCGAGGGTACAGAATTTTTGAGCGTTAGTAAATGGACATTGCTAATATACAAATCAGAAGAGAAGCAGGCCATCATGAAAACAAGAAGTACCCAATGAGAGATGCGAAAGGACAGACGCTTCATGAAGTGCATCTGTCATCTTCTGAACAGTTCTTGACGTGATGGAACACTGCTCGACATTCAAGCTATAAAGTGCTGTAAACAAAGCAAATACATGACATACAGTTTATGAAGCAAAAATAAATGTCAAGGCTTATGGCAGTCAATGAAACAAAACAATAAAGATCAGGGAAAGCCCCGGCTAGCCTGTATCCTAGGCTCCCTAGTCTCCAAAAGAAGCTATATGCATTTCTACAATTCTACTGATGTATCAAGTGCTACATACCTTTGCACTTTTGCAGGATTGTGAAAAGGTAAGAACTGCATGCATCAGTGAGGCGATTCCCAGATAGATTAAGTACTTCCAATCGATCAGTCAAAATAGCACACTCACATATCTATTCAGTAAATAAGGAGGCAAAAAGTGGCTTAGCACTTCACAGAATATATGCTGTAAAGCAAGAGAATTTATGTTGACTCGGGTCAAGAAGTGAGATCACTTGGAACAAAAACCAAATGAACTAAAACAAGTAACCAGCTAAAATGTCCCAAGCAGATTCAGTCAAAGAGGATTCTAGAGTTTGTTTTATAAGAAATATTAATTTCTAAAAATACCAAAGCATCAAGAAATCTTTAGAAATTAACAGATTGCCCATCAGGTTTTTGTATCCTGTTCCAGAGCCATTTTGCAGGAAGACCCAAGGTCTTCCTTTGATAAATAAATATTAGTGGGCCTCGAAGAAATGACTTAAATATCTTGCATTCTTGTCATATAACTCCATTAAGAAAGTGTATCAGATTACCAAATGCGAATGATTTCCTTCATCTTTTTTAAACAGGAAGCACGTTACAATTGTGCAGAAGCTGAGCACAGAATTTCAAGCCAGAATCCGGATGGGGTGATAAGAGTATCATATTATTTCACTTTGACAGATAAGTTATGGGATTGTAAAAACCTGAAATAAAGCAGTTGGACCCAATCGATTACAATGTAAATCCAGAGTCAAGCCACCATATGTGTGACTTGATGAAGCAAATATATGCTGGAGTTTTTCAATTGTTTGGTTTCCTGAGATTTGTAGGCAGGAAAAATAAATCAGTCCAATAAACCATAGTATAAGAGCATAGTTATTCTACACCATCCTACAAATTAAAACCACAAAGCAGTACAATCATCAATGAATTACTAACTACGGAGTGATTCAAAATAATGTCCTTGGAAGGATACAAAAGTCACGTCTTTAAAGTGCTTGGAACAGCACAAAGCAGTACATAAAAAGGGGACTGCTAGAACATGTTATGTGCTGCACTACAAGGGCCTAAAGAAACAATCATTTAGTTGTAACTGATTTGTACAGCACTCTCAAAGTAATTATGAAATGAAACGAAATGAATGTAGTTACTGGAAAAAGGCTACCTAGTAAATTATGAGAAAGATCCAAAACTGCTATTGTTTTATGAGATCTTAGGGCATCAAGAAAAGGGGCAATTGACATATCCTGCAGTCCGCAATCAGAAACAATGATTTCATCTTCAGATATCTGTCAGAAAATAGAAGAAAGGAACATATTTGGCATTAGTTAATTAGAGCTTCTTTTTGACACTATCATTCACATATGCCATATGAACCATGCACATCTAAAATGTTTACCTCAAGATTATATAGTTTCGTCAGCAGCTTCTTATTGGGTGCTTCTGAGGACTTCATGCAGAAATCAACATACAATTTCATGAGCCGCTTTGGCACCAAATCTTCATTACAAATATGGTACGTCAGAAGATATTCACTGATAAAAATATGTATGTTTCACAGTTTCATCACGATGCGTTTCTATGCAAAATAAGAACTTCGTCAGTGGAACCAGAGAGGGAAAGGGCACACGCGGGGGGAAGGGATGGTGGTGGGGACTGAAAAAATATAGATCTAGCAGGTGCTCTCTGTGACAAGCTCAAGTACACAATGGGTGCTGAAGAATCCAAAAATAAAAGCGGACAGAGGTAAAAGCTTGACTTCCAGCCAGGACTCAAAGCCTAACAGTGACTACTATCAAAAATTAGACTGAGGACCTTATTTTCTTATTGAAGAAGTTTAGTGCTCCTAAATAAGGAAACCCAAAAGTTGAGAGCTGCTGCTACATACCATTTTTTATAGCCCCTTAAGAGTGAACTTAGTACTGTAAACCATGATGAGTCAATGATAATCTAAACTTGTATGAGGCAGTGTAATAACCTGCACTGGAAACTTTACACAGATAAAGAGGAAGGTTTCTTAATATTGGATGAATAGGAACATTATTAAGAGTTTTTCCTATTGTCATTACAAGATATTGGTGCAGTTGGTAAGTTGGCACTGTCATTGTAGTAGGCTAGTATGATGCGGTATATAAATTGCATATTCTATATTTCTATTTGGCACTGCATTGTATAGGCTAGTATGATGCAGTATATAATTGCATATCCTATATTACTATTTGGCACTGCATTCTAGATTTATAGTAGGCTACTATGATGCAGTATATAAATTGCATGTTCTCTATTCCTATTTGGCACTGCATTGTAGTAGGCTAGTATGATGCAGTATATAAATCACATACTCTATTCTATTTGTGTATTCGACATTTTTCAATTGTTGAATTTGTTAATGCATATCCTATGCTTAGCAACAAAGAATCAAAGGTTGGTTTCTGGGCAAGGGTTCGGTTGCATTTGAGAATAGACAAATGGGCTCTTCTCCGCTGGAAGGTGTTTCTTGCCTACCAGCAAGGCTACTAAGAAAAGAGAGCAAGGGAAACAAACATGTCAAACGATCTTCATGTGTCCTAATATCCATGCAAGAGTAGTAGTCCTAAGAATATAGTTGAGAACAAGGCACTCCATTCTATAAAAAGACAATGAACATGCATACCATCAATAACAACATCAACACACTTCTGTTCAGAAGCAAGCTGATCATCATAATATATGGATGCCGCATCTTCCAATACCTTTCCACAAAACTTGAGTTCCCCAATGATAGGCAATAGACCTAGAAAGTAATATATGAATGTAAGATCCCATCAGCAAGTATAGAAAAAAAAAATGTAGGTGTCCCAATAATAGAAGACCAACCAAGCTAAGTAGGACAAATGCAAAGGCAACAGAGAAAGCAGAACATAGAAGACAAACCTTTGGCCCTTTTTTCATCAGAAATCTGAAGATAATATACACATGCTACTTCAACTTTGAGAGAGTCAATGCTAAAAGCACCTTCATGTACACAAGTGTGTCCATCCAAGTAAACCAGATGGCCACCGATTCTGAAGGCCCAAAAATGCTGCAGAGGAAACATCCCATTTTATTTCACAGAATATCCATAGTTGGAGTAGCTGGGTAACTTGCAAGTAAATGCCTGATGAGGGTCTGGGGCTAAGTAGTATGCACATATTCATCAGATTTAACTATGCAGCTCCGGCTCCTTCAAATAAATAAATAAATAAATATCACGAAAAGTCACTTACTTTTTTTCCTCAGACATGCAAGAGAACTGTGTCATTTTATTAAATAGGCGTCTCAGACATGTTTTTTTTTTGAACGGGAAATACAGCAGGAGAAGCCCCCACTGTAGAATTTTATTAAATAAAAATAGGAACCTCTACAAAAGATAGAGAAATAACAAACTAACTAGTCAGGGGAGGGGAGCGGGGGCTGAGGTAGGCGGGGAAGGGAACCGCGGGCCAAAACCCACGAGATCCTAAGAGAGAAGAAGGTGGCATCATTTGAGAAGGTTAGCAGCTCGATTTTTATGTTTAGTTTACTCTGGGCTATGGTGTGGCTCAATCTCAGACGCCAGATCAGCCCTCTGGTGGTGTGAGTGAGTGTGTGTGTGTGGGGTGGGGTGGGGGGGGGGGGGGGGGGGGGGGGGGGGGGGGGGGGGGGGCAGAGTCCTGTTAGGTGCGACTGTGCGAGGATCTGTTTTAGTACATCAGTGCATGTGTAGACATGTCAGAGTAATTAGCTGAATTGAACATAATGTACTATCACGGATACTTATTGAACTTAGCTAAATCTGTATTCGTTATTTGCTAATCCTTACTACTTATAGTGTGCCTTCCCAAAGCTCTACATATACTTCTGTCAGCACAGGTTCATCTTGCAACTGTTACCACGCTCAACAACCGATTGCTTCGCCAATTTAGTCTTGCTACTGTTTGGCTTTGGTAAGAACACTTGCAAGACGGTGGTAAGCCGCTTGTGATTTTGCTTTCCACTTTCACCACCACTACTACCACCACCACCACCGCTTGGTTCCTTTTAGTTGATAGGGATAATACTTTGGTGTTGTCTTTTTCTATCTACTAACCATGTCAGGATCTCCGACGGATTTCAATGAGTGCGTGTCCAAGGGCGAACTTACAACGTTCATGACTGAACAACGCAATCTTATGACCGAGCTGACGCGCAACGTGAACAATCTAGTCACCCGCATTGAGCAGGTTGAGCAACGCCGTCCACCTCCTCATGATAATGAACATTTTGGAGATGTTTTTGATGATGGAGATGCGGATGCTGACGGGGATGCACACAACCGTCGCCGCTACAACTTCAATCGTCGTGGTATGAGAGGTAATAATCATGGTAATAATGATCCTTTCGCTAAAATTAAATTTAGCCTACCTTCTTTTGCTGGTAATATTGATCCTGATGCATACTTAGATTGAGAACTTGCTATTCAACAAAAGTTTGATTCTCATAATGTACCGACTGAGCATAGAGTTAGACTTGCTACTAGTGAGTTTACTAATTTTGCTTTGTTCTGGTGGAGTGATCTTTGCAATGCTGGTAATGCTGCTGCTGTGCCTCAAACTTGGAATGTTTTAAAGCAACGTATGAAATCTCGTTTTGTTCCTCCTTATTACCAACGTGATTTACGCTTGAAACTGCAAACTTTAAAACAAGGTGATAAAGACATAGAAGCATACTATCAAGAATTGCTTATTGGTTTAGCACGTTGTGGTATAAATGAAGATGATAATGATGTTAGTGCTAGATTCTTTGGTGGTTTAAACAATGATACACAGAACATTCTTGATTACAAAGAATGATGTAATTTTTCCCAATTATATCATCTTGCTATTAAGGCCGAACGCGAAGTACAGGGACGCACACAACAACAACAACAACAACCTTTCAGGTCTAACACTGGACGAAATTTTCAGCAGCGTTCCGAACCGGAGATGCCCACGACTACACCTCAATTTTCTTCCGGGGTAAGTAAATTGTCTAATGTGCAGTTTCCACCTCAATTAATGATGCATCCGGCCCAGGTAGGGTTGGCCGAGGCCCGATAAATTGAGGCTGCCCGGACCCCAACAGTTCTTAGGCACACCCACTCGGAGAAAGACCCAATCTCCCTAAAAGACTAGTCTGATAGGGGAAGGGTGGCTCTCCCTTCTAAGGTGGCTTCCTCCTCCCAAGCTAAACAAGGTGGGATTATTCAGAGGCTCACACGGTCAAGGGCCCAGCTTTGATACCAAATGATGCATCCGGCCCAGGTAGGGTTGGCTGAGGCCCGATAAATTGAGGCTGCTCGGACCCCAACAGTTCTTAGGCACACCCACTCGGAGAAAGACCCAATCTCCCTAAAAGACTAGTCTGATAGGCGAAGGGTGGCTCTCCCTTTTAAGGTGGCTTCCTCCTTCCAAGCTAAGCAAGGTGAGATTATTCAGAGGCTCACACGGTCGCCGCCCGACTACAACTGGGTCACTTGACCCATTATTTGTTGCGTCTTTGTCAACGGGTAATAATGGAGGATATCCTCATCAATGTGCCTGCTCTTCTTGTTTTTATCAAAAAAAAATGCGTGCACAATTAGGCCTCTCAATTTTACCTTCAATATATCAAGCGACAATTACTTTTCCAATTCGATCATTCATTCATCATATGGAATTCTAGATAAAAGTACTCACTTTCTGCTAAACTACTCTTCTTTGGTTGGTTGGTGACGGCGAAAATGCTTACCGCTTGCTGCATGAACTCAGATCAATGTGCTAAAATTAGATCAGTGCATTCTCACTAGGATTCCTGGGGTCCTAATCAGTGGTGTTAGGATTGCATTGTTTTGTACTTTCACTGAATCAACTGGATTGGATGTGAATCTCTGAAATGTCGTCCTAGCGTTAGCACGGGCACTATACTTCACAACTAAAAACAGGAAGTGTTAGCATGGGCAATATATTTTTGGTTAGCTTATTATTTGGTTAGCTTATTATTTGGTTAGCTGAGTTATTATATTTTGACTGGTCAATTTGTGTTTCTAGATGATACTGTAGTGTTAGCACGGACAATATATAAATGTACTTTGGCATCTTCGAGGGATGTGACGACGTGACCTTGGCATCTAAGATTTGTACTTTTATTTGTCTTGGTGTTTATTTTGTAGAAAAACATGAAGCGATAGCTACTACTTACAAAGGTGAAAAGATCTTGAACAACAAAGTTCTTGTGTCACCAGGTCAAAAGGTAAACCACTGATGCCTTCTTTTGTTCTTTGTCACAGCAACATGATTATTCCAGCAAATAATTTATCAGGCATTGAGCTGATGATTATACTGTTCTATTTAACTGAAGGTACCAAGAGGATGTAGAGACAAGCTTGATGTTCTGATGATGCCTGAAACAACAATGGAACATCTGCGAGCTAGGTTAGGATGCAAAATACTTCTGTTTTGAACTGTATTTCAAGGCTAACTTATTTTGGCTTGCCAAAAAAAAACTGGTTGTAGTGTGGTATACTGGTAAGGTCTTTTTCCTTATTTTCCTACTCATTGTTTGCTAACTAGACTTTTTACTAACATTTGTATCTTTTATCCATTGCGACAATGACATGTGCTACTTTTAGGTTTCTGTTAGAAAAAATAACTTTATGTGGCACTTTAATCTAGTCAGATATATACTTTATCCTATGATGAAATATTTCATTCAAATTCTCCTACCTTTTGCTTCCCTATTTTTGCTTCCTAGAGGTCAACTGAAACTTTTTTCTTTTAGCCTGTGCTTGACTATAAATTCTTCTATCTTCACCATAGCTATCTTGTTTGCTTAGACAATGATTACTTTGAATTGTGCACAGGATGGGTTCAGAAAGACGATGGAGCTAGGGAGAATGTGAGCAGCCATGCTCTGCGACTGCCGGCGGCCAGAAGCTCCGCCCGCTCGTGATGGGAGCGAGGAGAGGCCGGGCAAGCTATTTGGTTATTTGTGTTCTTCATATCTGCTGCAGATGCAAACGACAAGCTCTTCACAACCTGTGATGGCTGCGGCTTCCTCGTGTGCCACCCCAGTTATGAGTTCAAGGCCAAGTACAAGCACCACAATGGTACTGCCAACCTCTGCCATTTCCATGAGTTTCCATGTTCTTCATAGAATACTGAAATAAATGGGATGTTGCTACTTCCTGTAAAATAGCTGAAGTGCTGAACTTAGAATACTGAAATAACAAATCAGTGGACCATGTTTTTCTTCCGTTTCATAAACGCAGGGAAGAGATGGAAAGTCTTGAAAAAGAGAACAGGCTGATATCAGGAGCTAGAAGGGTCTAATGGCCAATAAGATGACTTCCAACTAGCAAATAGCTTCAGGCAACAAGACCAGAACGAAAACTAAATAGGTTGGTTGGAGATACAAATATTATAATCGAGTCAATTCATAAGTTTTAGTCCATGTATCGATAGTGATGGCCATATGTTTTGCTCTATATTTTATTTTGTTGATATGTAGGAGTGCAAGGAGGAACAACCTATGGAAATTGATGCTGTGAATTTGAATTCAATATCATTACACCTACTCAAATGGTGAGCTTTGCAAATATTGTACATTGTGTCTGCCCCCATCAAAGTTTGCAGTACTTGATATATGTGTGCTTTCAGGTAATATGAAGTTTTGCTGCTAACATGATACTGTTAGTCTTCAGTTTTCAGTTAATATGAAGATCTATTGCTAACATGAGACTATTAGTCCTTACACTAATGGATAGCATGTCTACTTTTATTGTTCTTCTATTTTTTTTTGGAATCCAACATTTGACAGGCTGCTAGGTTTATTAGAATAGAGGTTGTTTTTTCTGTAACTGAATGAGGTTAGTAATCTTTAGATAAAAAACAGAGAGAGATAATTTGTAGACATTTGCTACTCAGGCTTAGGCTCAAGCAGATAATGCTGTTTGGTGCAACATTCCCAAACGAAATACAAGTGAGTTGTTATTTCTTTGTTATTGATGGAAATGTTAAGTGTATGCATACACTTCTCCTTAGATGTTGCTTCTGATAAAATTGTGTCCTGCAAGAGCTGGTGACTGATGGAATAGTATGCTAATATTCAGTGTAAATAAAAGTGTACATTTTAAGTTTTCAAGAACTCCTAATTTCAGATGATATGATTCAGTTGGGATTGATTCAAGAAATCAAGAGAGGAAAATGACATTACTCCTGAGAATTTGTTGCTGGGACAAGAACCTGGACTGAATAAAAGGCATCCAATTTGCTGTCGCCTTTGTTGAAAATAGGATATCATCAGTGAGTACTTGTTTCTGTAGTACTTATAGAGTTTATAGCCATTGCAGGTCCAAAAGGCCTGTCAAATGTTTAGGATGTCTAAACATCAACTGAAGCAAGAAGACAACCGTAGCTAGAATTGAGAATTTATGTTTTATACCTGGAATAATGTTCCTAATGTATTTTTTGTTAAATTTAGTTGTATAATACACATTCCGTGATTGGTGTATTGACATGGCAATACTATACTAAAAATAATGCAATACTATACTGAAAATAATGCAATAAATTGGCTTGTTTGCTTGGCCGTTTTATTGGCTGATAAGCTGACTTATGTTGTTTTTGGTTGTTTTTCTGTGTTTCGTTGGTTGATAAGCCGACTGATAAGTCAAGCGAACATGGCGGTAGTTTGGTTGCTTTCGTGTGCGTCTTTGAAATAAAGCCGTTGCGTTAGCACGGCCATTATACTAGTGGATCTAATGTACATACGAGCTGTGACGTGAGCATGGTTATATTTTCGAAAGTAAGGTGGGTGCAAGTGCAGGTGCATCTACGCCTACGCGCTGGTCAGCTAATTCAACTCAACGACCGCATCAAAAACAGTTGGAAATGTTTGCATGCCCAATTTGTTGATGAGCGTAATTAGGTGGGACAGTGCTGAAAAACATATTCCAACTTGCATTTGAACTGCTAGCTAATTTATTATTATTACGGTCACGAGTAGTGCCACTGCAGATTCATTCATACTACGGAGTACTAGCCTCCACTTATTACTTTCCATCTTGTCAGAGCTCCTAAGCGCTGGTTTAAGGCAGAGGCCGGTTCCACTGTTCAGCGTTCGGCAATAGGTTGATCACGGCGTGTGTAGCCGTGCGAGTCGGTTAGTCTGTCGAGTGGGCCTTTGTGTCAGTAGCCAGACGTATATAAACGCCTTGTAACCGCTGGAGTGCGGGTCACAAAAGAACCAATGTCTTCTGAACTCTGAATAGAATACCTCTGTTCTTGCTATTCCCCATTCCTGCTCTCTGCTGAACCCCAAACCCCTGATTCTAATCCAGTTATCCGTCCGATCCCTAGCGGATTCGTGACAATTGGTATCAAAGCTCCTTCGATTCCTATTCGATCGGCTGGTTTCCGTGGTAGCGTTCAAATTTCCGTCGGCAGAGTACGCCCTGCAGTCTGTGCTGAAGTCGAGCAAGCCAGAAGCAGTGCGTGATTGAGCGAATTGGGTGTCAATCGGAAACGAGGCTGGCTCCGAAACGAGGCCCGAGCAAATTTCAGCAGGACATGGCGAGTTCATTGGACGAGCTCTCCACGAAGTTCGAGTTGATGCTGAAGCAGTTTGCGGGGTTCCAAACGATGATGCGGAGTACGATGGATTCGCTGGACGCCGTGGGGGCTTGGCAGTCGACCGCCGACAACGCGCTCGACGAATTGCGCGGCCAGGCGCAAGGTACGACTACTTCCCTGGGCGAGGTGACCAAGCGCATCGATCAGGCGGCGTCACGCGTGGATTCGCTGGAAGCTCGCCTGAAGCCGACTACTGCGACGGTGCTGCCTCAACCTGCACCAGCGTTGAGGATCGTTGACCTCAACGCAGCTCCCGGGTCATCCTCGTGCTCACCTGTGAGAGATGGGGAGCGGGCCAAGGGCCACGACGAGGACTGCGGCGGGATCCTAGGACCCCGGCCGCAGGTCGGCATGAAGGGTATGACTTCTGCTCGACCTGACCCCCCTTTTTCTTCTGATGAGTCTGTACATTTCCGTTCTCCACCATTTCCAAAACTCGAGTTCCCCAAGTTTGACGGCGAATTTCCTCGTGTGTGGCGTGATGAATGCGAGATGTTCTTCGAGGTCTACGCGGTGCAACCTTCCTTGAAGACAAGGTTTGCAGCATTGAATTTCCAAGGCGTGGCCAAGACATGGTTGCAGACAGTGCAGAGAAGAGGGAGGGTGCAAAACTAGGATCAGTTGTGCGATTTGGTCATGAATCATTTTGATAAGAACCAGTATCAGATTCTGCTCAACCGGTTCGATGTTCTGAAGCAAGTAGGGTATGTGGAGGAATACCATATCGAGTTTGAGAAGCTGGCCCATGGGATACTCCTGTATAACAGTAGTTATGATGATACCTACTTTGTCACCCGGTTCGTTGCCGGTCTGAAGGAAGAGATACGATCGGTAATCGCATTGCATCGGCCAAGGGATGTTGATACTGCTAGTGCCCTCACTCTGTTGCAAGAGGACCAGTTGTCTCACACCACACCGAAGGTACATCATGCAGTGAAACAACAGTTCAGGCCTACCTATGAAAAAACCAAGACAGGAGACGGCGCAAAAGGGAAGGAGACTAACGACAAGTTGGCCTCCTTACGAGAGTTGCGAAGAAAAAATGGGCTGTGTTTCAAATGTGGAGCCAAATGGAATCACAATCATAAGTGTCCAGCTCAGATTCCTCTACATGTGCTGGAAGAGATCTTGGATGCCTTGGATCCTATTGATGAGCCTAATCCAGACAGTCCTAGTGATACTGAGGAGGACATGGTAGCCTCAGTTGCCCAGGTGAAAGGCCAAGACACACCCAAGAGGAGGACTATGAAGCTGTGTGGACGGATTGGTAAACTCACTGTCTTGATCTTGGTGGATTCAGGCAGTGTGGGTTCGTTTGTTAGTGAGTAGTTTGCTTCTCAGCTCCAGTTGGCCACTGTTCCCTATCAACCTGTTCAACTAATAGCTGCTGATGGAAGTCCTATGCAATGTGACCAGAGGCTGCCCAACCTGCAGTGGAATGTGCAGGGCTATACATTTGTGACCTCTGTAGGAATCTTGCCTTTGAAATGTTTTGATATGATTTTGGGAACTGACTAGTTGGAAGAGCATAGTCCAATGTGGGTGCATTGGGGCAAGAAGATCATGAGGTTCACTGCTAATGGCAAGAGAGTTACCCTTCAGGGCCTTAATCAAGATGTGGCTCAGTGTTCCAACATGTCTCCCAAAGCACTCAAAGGGCTATTAAACAGGAAGGTTGTGAGCCATTGTATTCAGTTCAAGTTGACTTTGCCACCAGGCAATTCTTATCAGATGGTGAGCAGTATTGCTGCCATTGATGACAATACCTTGATGCCTGAGTTAACCCAATTGTTGCAAGAGTTTACAGATGTTTTCCAGAAACCCACAACCTTATCACCTCCCAGACCTTTTGATCACAGAATACCCTTGATACCTGGTGCCCAACCTGTGAATGTTCGAGCTTATAGGTACTCTCCTGCTCAAAAGGATGAGATTGAGCTTCAATTGGCTGAGATGCTGCAAAATGGAATCATCAAGCCCAGTGAGAGCCCATATGCATCTCCAGTATTGCTGGTCAAGAAGAAGGATGGGACTTGGAGATTCTGTGTTGACTACAGACACCTCAATGCTCAGACTGTAAAGAATAAACATCCCATGCCAGTGGTTGAGGAGTTAATTGATGAGTTGGCTGGAGCTAAATGGTTTTCTAAACTCGATTTCAGAGCTGTCTATCACCAATTGTGTATCCATCCGGATGACACTCACAAAACAGCCTTCAAGACTCACAGTGGGTTATTTGAGTTCTTGGTCATGGCATTCGGTCTCACCAATGCTCCAGCTTCTTTCCAAGGCATTATGAATCAAATTTTTGCTCATTTGTTAAGAAAGGGTGTGCTGATCTTCATGGATGACATTTTGATCTACTCTGCCACTTTGGAAGAGCACTTACTGTTGCTCCAGGAAGTGTTTCAAGTCATCAGACATCATCAGTTTTTTCTAAAACAATCCAAGTGTTTCTTTGCTCAGCAAGAGGTGGAGTACTTAGGTCATTCTATCTCAAGTGTTGGAGTCTCTACTGAGCCTTCCAATATATCAGCAGTGCAGCTGTGGCCCAGGCCCAAGAATTTGAAAGAATTGAGGGGTTTTCTTGGCCTTACTGGTTATCACCGAAAGTTCATTAAGCACTATGGGTTGATCAGCAAACCCTTATCTGACCTTCTCAAGAAAACTTCACCCTTTGTCTGGACAACCACTACTGAAGAAGCTTTCTTACATCTCAAGACAACCTTAGTGCAGGCACCAGTCTTAGCCATTCCTGATTTTAAAAAGCAGTTTGTGTTGGAAACTGATGCCTCTGACATTGGGTTTGGAGCTGTGCTCATGCAAGATGGACATCCCCTTGCCTATCTCAGCAAACCAGTCTGTGCAAAGAATCAAGCATTGTCTACCTATGAGAAGGAATGTATGGCTATCATTCTAGCTGTGGACAAATGGAGAGCATATTTGCACCATCAGGAATTCATTATTCGGACTGACCATCGCAGTCTCTTGCACATATCTGAACAAAGAATAACAACCAAGATTCAGCAGAAGGCTCTATTAAAACTGATGGACTTGCAGTTTAAGATACAATACAAGAAGGGGTACTAACCAAGCTGCTGATTCCTTGTCTCGATGTTCTCCTGCAACTTCTGTTTTTTCTGTGGCTTTAGCCAATCCAGCTTGGTTGGATCGAGTCAAAGAAGGCTACTTAGAGGATGCTGAGACCATGAAACTCCTTCAGGAGCTGACTAACATGGCCAAGGATGATGGGCCCTTTACTCTTAAGGATGGCATTATCAGACATAAGGGAAGGATTTGGTTGGGAACCAATACTCTGGCACACCAACATGTTATACAGGCTATGCATCATAGTGCTATGGGGGCACACTCGGGCTTTCAGGCATCGTATTTCCGAATTTGACAACTTTTCTTCTGGCCAGGCATGAAGCAGGCTATTAGTGATTTCATCAAATCCTGTCAGATTTGTCAACAGGATAAGGTCGAACATTCTAAGCCTGCTGGTCTGTTGCAACCATTGCTGGTTCCTACCCAAGCTTGGAAAGTCATTTCAATGGATTTTGTGGAAGGTCTCCCCAAATCTTCCAAGTTTGACACCATCTTGGTGGTCATTGACAAGTATACCAAGTATGGTCACTTCATCCCTCTAGCTCATCCTTATACAGCGATGCATGTGGCTCAGGCTTATATGGAGTAGGTGTATAAACTCCATGGACTACTTGAAGGCATTATTTCCGACCGGGACAATATTTTCACCAGTGCCTTTTGGCGCGACCTCTTCAAACTCACAGATACTCAGCTGCTGATGAGTTCTTCATATCATCCGCAAACGGATGGTCAAACCGAGCGGCTCAACCAGTGTCTTGAAGGGTTTCTCAGGTGTTCTGTCCATGCCTGTCCCAAGCAACGGGCCAAATGGTTACCGTTGGCTGAATTTTGGTACAACACTTGCTATCACTCAGCGCTGGGGCGTTCTCCATTTGAGGTTTTGTATGGCCACCCTCCTCTTCACTTTGGTATCACTAATGAAGTTCATACTCATGCCCCAGATCTTGAGCAGTGGCTCCTCGAACGGAATCTGTTACAGGAGGTGATTCAACATAATCTGCAACGAGCTCAACAGCGCATGAAGCACTTTGCCGATCGACATCGCTTGGAGAAAGAATTCGCGGTTGGCGATCTGGTGTATTTGAAGTTACAACCTTACATACAAACTTCCGTGGCTCCCCGAAGCAATCAGAAGTTAAGCTTTCTCTATTATGGCCCTTTCAAGATCTTGGCTCGCGTCGGTCTGGTGGCCTACCACCTTCAGCTACCTGATGCATGTAAGATTCATCCGGTGATTCACGTGTCTCAGTTGAAGCGCCATATTCCTGATTCTGTGTCCGTGGAAGCTGACATTACTGCTCTTCCCGATGACCCGAGTCTTGCTCTTCAACCGGTGGCATTTCTCAACTCTCGGATGATACTAAAAGGGGCTTCTATGCTCTCTCAAATTGAGGTCCAGTGGTCTGATCTCCCTACAACCTTAACCACATGGGAAGAAGCTACCCATCTTTGTCGGCGGTTTCCTTCATGTGCAGCTTGGGGGCAAGCTGCATTTCGAGGAGAGGGCAATGTTAGAGCTCCTAAGCGCTGGGTTAAGGCAGAGGCCGACTCCACTATTCAGCGTCCGGCAATAGGTTGATCACGGCGTGTGTAGCCGTGCGAGTCGGTTAGTCTGTTGAGTGGGCCTTTGTGTCAGTAGCCAGGCGTATATAAACACCTTGTAACCGCTGGAGTGCGGGTCACGAAAGAACCAATGTCTTCTGAACTCTAAATAGAATACCTCTGTTCTTGCTATTCCCCATTCCTACTCTCTGCTGAACCCCAAATCCCTGATTCTAATCCAGTTATCCATCCGATCCCTAGCGGATTCGTGACACATCTCTCTCAGAAAAAGTCAATCGATCACCGCTGACGTACGACTGTAGTCTTGTGTGTGTGGGTGGAACCGGCGAGAACCGAGAGGTGGTGCGGCGAAAACGACGGCAGCAGCGACAGACGGCCCGACACAGTGACAGGCAGAACGTGGCTCGTGCAGCGTGCACGCGCCCTTTCCTTGCCGGACGTTCCTTCTCTCGTCGCCTGTCGTACGATTTGCCCGCAACAAAGAGAGGCAGAGGGGAAGGAGGGAGCGGTAGAGGGGTAGGTGACATGATGACCTTTTGGAAACTTTGGCGACTGAGATGAGTTGGGCACGGGTCGCTTTCGCCAGCCGACTGGGGACGCCACGCCACGCGCGAGACTGGTGGTCTAGCTGGAGACTCTGCGCTTTAGACGGACGGCCGAAAGCCGAAACGTGCGTAAAATCTGCTCCTTTTTCCGCTGTGGCCGCCTAGCTTGTGGGATCTCCTATAGATATTTTGGTCGCAATCGTATATTTTCTTTTCTCTCTCTCTCTCTGTCTCTCTTTCGTCAGGGACTCATTGGGTGCGTTTGCGACCCTGGACCAAGTCGGCCAGGCCAGCCGAACCGGCCCAGGTCTGGACAGGCCAGGCCCCAGTGGTGCACAACACCTTGTTTGTGGCCTTGTATGAAATGAGCCCGGCCCAGTCGCGGCTGTGTTTGCCAGCCATCCCGCAGCCAGGCTAGGAGGCCAACCGCCACCAACTGCCAAACCGAGATCATGTTTGCCAGTTGAATGGTTGGCCTGACCCATATGTATAAAATGGAAATGGACATGTAAACAGTCCTACATTTAGGATGTTTCACAGTTACCATGAATGTCAACATTAGCTAATTAAAACATACAATTAGTTCTGATTACAATAGTTGGCCTCAAACAAATTAATGTCTATTATACGTATCATTGCTGGCTAAAACAACAAATCAAACAAAACAGGGATACAAGAAAAGCAACAACACCAGCGAAAGAAGAACAACATGAAGTGTGAAGCAGCTTCAGTGATACAAGAACAACAACATTTATGAAGAACAGCCAGCTAATGCACCCACCTCATTGTGTCATCATCGGCCATATGAGATCATTTAAAAAAATTTGCACATGGAAAGCTTGTACCAAAGAACAAAGACAACCATCAATAAGATAAAGATGATCACATTCTGCCCAGTCCACATGTAACCACCAGTTTGTGGTCTGGTTTCACTACCATCACACCTTAACAGCATGTGGGGACCTATTACCTCTGTTGGTGACCCAACATTAGCAGTATGCAACTGTGGTGCAACCCCATGGTTATAAGCTCTCACAACATGATCATAATTGCTATACTTTTTATATACTGCCCCTTCAACCTTAAGCACATGCTGAGCACACTCATGCCAAGTAGCATAAATCCCAGGTTTCTTCCCTTGGAATACCACGTACCAAGGTGACATTCTCTGTAACAAATGATATGCACAATTCATTAAGCTCTCATAGCATCCTCATAGAGGTTGATTGCAAGCACAAATCACCCACTCAAATGCCTCAGTCGACTATTATGTTCAGTATGAAGCTGATCATAATAGTAAATCTGACATCATAGGCTAGAAATAAAGTAAATATTGGCCTCAACATTAAAGATTTATGGTGCCTCAGAACATGTAATATAGTCATTGGTGGCTGCCAAAGTATAACATCAAATAAATGAAATGAAACAGCAAGAAAAGATACATGACACCCATGTAATCTCCTAAAGCACCCATTGTTGCCATCAATTTTGGGGTCACCAAAAAGTTGCTTAACAGTGAATGACTCTAGGAGACTAGATGAAGGTCATGACAACCAGCCAACTGAGCTCCCAGCCAACAAACAACAAATACCAAAGTCAAAGAATAAGAACAACAAAAACAACCACCTCATTTGTATGTGTTTGCATCATAGGCCAGTTGTGTATTCCCAAAGTATTGCCAAATAACTAAAAGGAGAGAAAATGAACAACAAATACCAAAGTGAAAGAACAAGAACAATAAATAGGAACCTCACTTGTACTTACCCAACAAAGCACAAATAAGTTCTTACAATAAATAGTTCAACCCAACAGCCAAGGGCTCAAATTGTTAGCCACCCTCTCCTAGGCTAACTACACCATAAAGGTTAGGTGTTTAGAGGTCATTCAGACTGCACAAAAGCTTCTGTTGTCAAAAGGTCACTCAAACTGCACAAAAGAAGAGAGAGTGGGTGAGGGGGGGTGGAGGAACCATACATCTCGACAGTCAACCCCCTCCTGTCCTAGGACCAACATGTAGTTCACCTACATGTTGTTTTTGGCTAGGAAGTTCCGAAGCCAAATGGTCCTATGGGCATCACTCATGTTAACAAAGCCCCTGCCTTGGGCCTTGTTGTCCAGGAGGTAGGTGTAGGCAACAATTAGTTCATCCTCAGAGAACCCAGGCATTTCAAGAACAACTAGGTAAAGGTTACCATCAACATGAGCTGGTCCAGTCTCTCTAAGAGCATTAGCCACATTGTTCATAGCATCAGACATGTTGGTCAACATCAGAATCTCATCCTCAGAGAAGTTTCCTCTCTTCCTCTTCCCACAAGCTACGGAAGAGGGCAACTGTGTGGCCTTGCTACCCTCTCTAGCCTCAGTAGGCAATTTCTCAGTAGTGGTATGGGTCATAGTGGGTCCATCAACGTTGGCAGGTGGACTGTCAGCCTGGTTCTGCCCTAGGGCTTCCCCAGACCCTACTGCAAACTTCCCAGTGGCCATGGCATTGCCAAAGATGGCCTCCATCTCAGTGTAGAACCTAATTAGGAAGTTAAGAAACTCTGCATCTTTAGGATGGTCCTGCTAGGTTAATTGTGTAGTTTCAGACAGGTTAAGGACAGTGAAAGGATGAAGGGGAAACAGAATAGGAAAGAGTAAAAGAAGCAAACTGCTACCTTGCAGTGACCAAGATAATGGTCATGGTCAAGCATGATAGCACAGGCTAAGTCATCCCACAAAGCACCACTAAGGTCTTTTAGCTTGGTAACCCTTCCCCACTTCTGCCTCTATTTCCTCAAGTGATTGTACACTTGAGTTGGGATAACTACCTCCCCATAGTATTCCTTGAGGGCTTTGGCCACATAGTTCACATCTTTATCCTTGAACACCTTGTCAGGCCTGCTGCCATCACTAACAAGTGTAGCCATCCTTCTAAGAATGAAGCCAGAGGTGTTGGTTGTCCACCTCATTGCCCTAGCACCACCCACAGCCACTGGAACACCCACATTACCAGGGAGTGCAACATCTGGAGCAGCACCAGCACCAGCAACTGCTACCACAAGAGCAACAACAACAGCAATACTAGCACTAGCTACAACAGGTGCAACACTAGCCCCACTAATTATGGCATCCATCACATTAGAAGCATCAATCCTAGTACTGGTGCACAAGAATATGTAACAACATAATAGCAGAGTAAGCAAAGTAGTAACAACATAATAGGAACAAATGGAAATTGAAACAAACAAGAGTTCCATAGTAGTGTTCTCAAATTGGTCTCAGTCTTGTCCATCAAATTATTACATCATCATGAAACAAACATGAGTTCCTAAGCAGAGTAAACAAACTGAAATCAAATTCTATTAGTACCCCTCCCTTCCCACATAGCATTGCAGATAACATCCCTCTTTGAAGCCATGTTATTGGTATCTTGGTCTAGATGGGCAGGGGGTAGGTTAAGAGGCTCAGGTGGAGAACAAGTGAAAGAAGTCTCATCAGGCACTACTTCATCAATGCCAAAGCCTATGATCCAGTTGTGTAAAATGGCATAGGCTAGGACAAGCTTTACTTGTGTCTTATACTTGTGGAAGGGCTTATTGTCCAAAATACGAAACCTGAGCTTCAGTGCACCTATTGCCCTTTCAACAGTGACTCTAAGGGATGAGTGTCTTAAGTTGAAGAGCTCCCTTGTATTGGTTGGTGTTGACACTGTTTTTCGACACGTGTCAAAATGGGCTGAGACTTGATTGGTCAGTGGCCGTTCGCCATCGGTATTAGGAGTTAATAATGCCGATAGGAGGGTGCTATGAGTTTTGCCGATGGAAGGTGATGAGCCTTGCCGACCAAATCGGTGAAGTCTTGCTGGGACTGATTGCCGATGAGGAGTCTTTGCCGGTTGCCGATGAAGGGGCTTTGCTGATTGCTGATAAAGGTTTGTTGCCGATTGCCGATGGAAGATGGTTGCTGATTGCCGATGAAGAAGATGCTGCCGATTGCCAATCGGAAAAGTATTACCGATGCCGATGGGCGTAATTTAGCACTTGGTAGCAGCAGAAGACTACCGGTGGCCAAAGAAGGAAGTTGCAGGGATCTGCCGATGGAAAGTTCCCATCAAGGAGTACAAGGAAACTGGTGTTTTATACCAGTATTATTGTGGTAGTTTGAGTCTGGCTCTTGCGTGGATCGTTTATTTTCCTTTAAAATAGGTGTGTTTGTTTAGGAAATAAATATTGTTATCCGGCTCCTGCGCGAGTCAGTTTCCTTAAAAGTAGGAGTTTGTTTTAGGAAGGATGTGCATCGTGTCATTGTACAACTCTCCATGTGGGAGTATAAATATGAGCCCGAGGGCTATGGAATAAAAATCAATCAAATTCAAAACAAATCAATTCTACTTTTTATCCTACTTTTATCGCAATTTACCTTCTTATGCATTAGTTATAGTTATCAACGAGTTCTTCAAGCTTTCGACGGGCTGCATCACCTTGATCTCCGTCAAATCCTTGCTAGTTCCGCGTGGGAGTACCTCTAGGCTTTGGCAATCCGGGCGCATCGCTGTTTGCCTCGTCTAGCTCTGCTCTAGTTATCCGTGATCAATCTGAGCCTTGACGTCCGGGCGTATCGCTGTCGTCTCGTTCAGTTTGTCATAGTTATCATCCTTGTCGATTGATTGGTCAAATCGACTGGCACGCCCTCGACATCGAGCTTTGGGTAATAGCCCGAGGTGTTCACAGATCTGACGCTTTTTGTGTCAACACCTCTTTTGGCACGCTCGGTGGGACACGATTATATAAATATATCTATCATGACTAATCCCAGGCATGTCATTGAAGTCTCCACAGCAGATTTAACAGGTCACCAGAAATAGGCTCTGGAGCAGGCAATGGAGGAATACAAGCGCTCGTACCTTAGATCCTTCAGCCGAAACGGGATCGACGAGGTAATACAGAAGCAAGATCCGCCGTCGCCGCGACAGACTACTTCCAACGCTGATCCTGGTAAAATACAAGAGATGGTTAATTCTGCATTCAATAATGCATTCGTTAGCCAATCCAATGTGTTGTCCGATGCTATATGCAATGCTGTCAAGCAAACTTTCAAGGGACATGCACCATATTATGTTGGTCCGGAGCATCGCCGACTCGGATCGGCATTTGTTGCAACTCCGTCGGTGGTTCCAAGGGTGTCTTCATCGAGTATGAACCAATCTGCCGATGGGATCGCGCCACCAAGATCGAGCCCGACAAGCATTACTCAGACGAACGCAAATCTGGTGGCTTCAACAATATCTGGACCTGTAATCCAAAGTCTAGCTTTTGCCGACTGCTGGGGATATGGTATGTCTCCAAGTCTATCTGCTGATTCCAGATGGGTCCAAGATAACCATGCAGGGTGGGAGGCTCCCGTGGCATCGGCAACATCTGTACAGCCGATGGTTCCGGTGATGCATTACACTACGTCTTCTCAGGCGCAGTCGCCAACAGGGAGTCTACAAACGGCAATACCTAGCGTACTGTACGCCCAAGCATCGGCAAGTCACCTGCCGATACAACAAAGTCCAGCTGCTGCAAGTCAACCTATGGTGGTAATAAATTATCCGGCGTCACAAGAACAAGCCTCGGCTGGCTATCAGTCATCGGCAGCCGTTTGGCCGGTGCAGCAAGGTGTGCCGATCGCCAATCAACCTGTATCGGCGGTTGCTCCTCAAGTTACGACACCCGGGAGTCCAAGCAGTCATCCGGGGGCACAACAAGAACAAGCATTAGCCGGTTATCTGCTATCGGCAAGTGCTTGGCCGATGCAACAAAACGCGCCGATAGTGAATCAGCCTACATCAGCAGATTCTTGGCCGATGCAATCAACCACGTCAAGCGTCAGTCAGCCAGCATCGGCCGTAGCTGTTCAAGACTCAGCTGGCTATCAATCACCGACAACTGCTTGGTCAATGCAACAAGGTGTGCCGGTTGCCAATCAACCTGTATCGGCAATCCCTGCCCAAGTTGTGGTACCCGTAGGTCCAAGTAATCATCCAAGGGTGCAACTGGAACAAGTGTCAGCCGGTTATCAGTTATCGGCAAATGCTTGGCCGATGCAACGAGGTATGTCAAGAGTCAGTCAGCCCGCATCGGCCGTAGCTGCTCAATCCTGGGCACTTACGAACCAAAGCTATCATCCGAAAGTACAAGGGTTACAGGAATCGGTTGGCTGCCAACCATCGGTAAGTCTTGGGATGGTGTAACAAAACGTACCGAGTGTCAATCAGTCTGCATCGGTGGTGGCTGCCCAGCCCATGGTATTCGCAAGTCAAGGCTATCATCTAGGTGTGCAAGAGCTGCGGGAATCAACTAGTTGTCAGCCATCGGTAAGTCATGTGCCGATGACACATGATGTAGGTTGGATTAGTCAATCGCCGATTCAGCGGCAATATGTGCAGCCTGAGCGCCGAGTGGTGAGAGCTCTGCAGTATCATCCGGCAAATTTGCATAATGAAGCGTCGGTACATCACCCGACAAGTATTAAACTACAATACTCGCAAGTGCACAATGAGACATCGGCGCAGCGACCGATGAATGTAACGCCACAATGCAAACCAGTGACTGTGCAAGACGGCTCATCGGCGGCCCTGCCGATGCATGGTGTTCAAACAACTGGTACTATGTATGTTCCAAACACATCGAGCACTTTGACATCAAGACCGGAGGTAGTACATCAACCTAATCAGCTAGCAGACATTCGGAGTTGCACATCGGTCAATCAGCCGATGCATAATGTTCATCAGATTGGTGCCATACATGTATCAGCTGCTTCAGTCTGTTCACCACGGAGACACGAAGGGGAACATCGACCTGTTCGATCGAGTGGTCAGCAAAATCAAAACACGAGGGTGGTTCCAACCGAAGGAATGGAAGTTCCAGATTCGGACAGAGAACCAAGTATCGGCGATGCTGAACTAGAAAGATTCACCTTTGATGTCACAGAGGCCGATCCAGATGTCGAATCATTCGAGCCCAGGAAGACTTGGAGCGCCAAGGTACTCTTCGTTGGACAGGGGAGCCCCGAATTAGATGATGAGGTGAGTGTTGGCACCGTTGAACGGGTGAATGATGAGGAGCCGATACCTTGTGCGTTCGACCAAAAAAGGATTGGGAAGTTCACCTTCGATGTCATGAAGGCCGATGGGATATTTGACTTATTACTTCGGGAAGGGCGAATTAAGCTGGCCCCTAATCAGACAATTCCATCGGCCGAGGAACTCCAGAAGACCAGGTACTGTAAGTGGCACAATACAACTTCTCATAGTACCAATGACTGCGAAGTATTCAGACGGCAGTTGCAGTCGGAGATCGAGTCTGGGCGTATCAAGGTCAAAAACTCTAAAGTCCAGAAGCTGATGAAAGTAGATCAGCACCCGTTCCCCAACAATATGGTGGAGATCAGCGAAAAAACCAGAGTGCTGACGTCGGAAACTGCCAGGAGGAACCCGTCGGTAGACCCTGGTCACCAAGTGCCTGAGCACGATGTAGGGAAGTTCGCCGATGATAGAAGGGGTAAGAAGGTCGTTGATGAAGGTAGCAGTGCCGACAGGGCTCCTGGAGTTGTGATCACGTAGAGACAGCCAGGGCGGCATCATCGGCAATTACGTGAGGAACGGTATCGGCGAGAAGAAGAAGAGCATCGGGAATGGCTTCGACATAAGGACCACTGGAGGTGTCCCTTCTTTGTTCATTGCTGGGAGGAAGGCATCAAGCTGCCCACCGCTGATAATTGTCCGGAGTGCAACGGATACTACGCTGCCGATCGGTCGGGTAAGAGACCTTGTTTTGACGGTCAGGCACCCAGATACGCCAGGCCGCTCAGAGAGGACAGATCGGCGCACGACCGACTGGGGGGCAAGCTCAGTGCCCATGATCGGCTTGGCAGGCGTGTTGACCAAGAGGAGCTGGAGGAGATGGCTAGTGCTAAAGTGCCCGACGGAAAAGTATTCCCCAGAGGTCCCAACATCGGAAGAAATGCCGATGCAAACGGTGGGAAGCAGCACCAACCTGTCTGGAAGACTAAGCTTCCTCCGCGGTGCCCAAAGGGGCTGACCAAAACCCAGAAGAGGAGGATTCAGCGCCAGCGCCTCAACGATCTGTGCGACGCTGCAGAAACCTCAGGAGAGGAGCAGTGGAAGCCAAAGCGCAAGGACAGAAGCCCATCGGCAGACGCCGATGATTCGCCGATGGTCTGATTGAAGTCGATCTTAGACCTATTAGTTTGGGGGTTGTGTTCGGCAAACTGGCGAGTCTGATTATTATGCTTTGGGCACCTATTGATGGTTTGTGTACGAAACGTTGCACTGCCGATAGGTTCGTTAATTGTCGGGAGATACTTGTAAGAATGGTTCTGCTGTGCTTGCGTATGATAACTAAATGGGTGTTGCGCGCGTCCTGGAGTTACATACTTGGCGGTGGATCTATCGGCGTTATCCTGATTCTTATCCGATGAAAATATGAAGCCTCGTTGCCGATTGTTGTTACAATCAGGCTAAGTACCAGGGTTAGTTAATTAATTGGATTATTAGTGATTTTAGCCGATTCGGTGTTATGCTATCGGTAATAATTGCCGATGATTGGGTAAACAAGTTTGCCGATGATACTCTAGAATGGAAATTGATTTTACTGATCAGAATCGAGTTCTAGGCCTGGGGGTTTTCTAATCAAGTTTCTATCGGATAAGATAGTCTGCCTCCAGCGAAGCATACATGCCAGAAAATTCTCAAAGGGGTTGACGTACGACGTATTCGTTTGAATACCGATGAGAAAGAATTGTAATACATCGGTAAAAACATGCAAATATTATATTACAAGACGAGATCAAGTATCGGATTACATTCTTGCCGATACAATATGCATTACAGTAAGGAATGAATAAGGTCTATCGCACGCAGGCGAATCTGTTCTATCTCGTCCATCTCCTTGGCGTCAGCATCGGCAGAGCCCTCAACCGGTTTGATCTTCTTCTTCCATAAGATGGCTTGCCGGGCATGCTGGTCCCTTTCTTGCTGCAGAACCTTGATGGAGTCAGACAGTTGAGTTTTGTGTTGGTTGGCTGCAGTCAGATCTCCCTCGACCTTGCGTAACTCCGCTAATAGCTCCTCCTTCCTTGCCGACAGTCGAGAGATGTCTTGGTCCAGGTTGCCGATAGAAGCTTTTGCTTGACCGATGCTTCTGTGCTTCTCATCGGCAAGGTGTTTATATTTAAGCTTCTCTTCTTCGCTCTTGGCTTGAGCGGCCCTATCGGCAATGCGACAGGCGAGCCTCTGGTACTGAATCTGTTTGACGTCGATAGAGGCTGCCTGGAGAAGGGCTTCTGCTGCGTTGGCAGGGAGATGACTTTGGATATCTTTGAAAGCAATCCTTGCTGCCGATGAGTCTTGGATGAGCTGGGATGTCTCTTGTAGCAGCAAAGAAAGCAGTGCCTTGAGCTTGGTCTTAATCTCTGCCGGTAAAGCTGGGACAGAGCTCTCTTCCTCCTCGTCATCGGGTATATCGACTGAGAAGGAAAATAGACTATCTGATCGGAGGGGGTCTTGGCGCCTATCTTCATCCTGCGGATTGAGACTGAAAGAGAAGAGGCTATCTAGGGAATCTTGGGCCTGAAAACAGAAGGGTTATAATATGCCGATTCGAAAATTATACTATGAGTTTTCGGTGATTGACTTACCATCTTGAAACGAATTTCTTGCCCAGGGCTTGGCATTCTAGATGGCCCAGCCTTGTCTTGGACATCGGCAGCAGGTGCCGATGGATGAGCTTCTGCCAGAGGAACAATCGGCGTCGTTGGCAATGGTGGCATTGTCATTGGTGTTGCTTCCGGCATAATACTTGATTGTGGCGCTGATGCTACCCTTTCATCGGGATCTTCGGTTGGTACCGATGCCGATGTTACTTCTGCCGCTACGACGAGCGGGACTGTCTCATCGGCGACGTCGGTTGACGGTGGCGATAATGTTGCTTCGGCTGCTGTAGGTACAACTGCTTCATCAGGGACATCGGCTGATGGTACCGATGCCGATGCCACCATCATGGGGGTTTCTTCGTTGAGAGCTTCGGTTGATGGTGCCGATACTGCCTCCACCTCTGCAGCGGATGAGGCTGCCTCCTGACCGATGACGTCGTCCATCGGCTGATCTGGGATAGGAGCCATTGGAGTTTCCGCTGATGACACGCCGACGGTTGGTGGTGCTGCTTGTGCCGATGACGAAGATGGGTTAGCCAACCTCAAACGTCTCCTTTTCTTGGGTGCGGCAGCAGAGGAGGATCCGGCCCGTTTCGATGAAGACTGGGGGGCATCGGCAGCCGAACTTGGAGGTGCTTGTCTGCTCGGGGCAGTTGCCGATGACCTTATAGCCTGAAAACATTCAATGCAAGTTATACGAAGTAGATGTTGCCGATTAAACAATATATAATCGGTATGAGTGAAGATGAGTTTACTGCGAACACCCGCGTCAGGGCAGCAGCAGCGGCCGATGTAGCCTTGGCTTTTGCAGGTGTCGATGAGGGTACCTGTCGTGGGATGAAGGGAGCTAACGAAGGAGCCTTATGGCCAATGAGTGATATGGGACTCATCATTCGAAGCTTGAAAGACTTGCCGCTCTTGCTCATTGGAGGGATCGGGTCATCAACCTGTTAAACGCAAGAAGGTCAAATACCGATAGAGAAGGTACAAATGAGGAATGCATCGGGATGAGGACTTACTGCGTCGTCGGGGATGATATGATCAGCATTGATCAAGTGCCGATAATAGTGTGATGACTTGGCGAACAGTTGACACCTCCACTCTTGCCACCAAGACTTGTACTCATTTGTGATGAAGGAGGTTGGCGACCAGGAGGATAAGTCAAGATTCGATACATCAGTATCGGCAGGAAGGCTGACAACTTTGTTCCAGTCTAGAGCACTGGAGAATGTTTGCCTAGGCTGCACTACCTTGGAGTAACAGAGCTTGATTGGCAGTTGGCTGAACGCCAGTTGTCTTGCCGCTACCGATGGGTAGTAAAATTCAAATGATGGGGGGGCGTTCTTTCCCGATCCAAATATGTTCACCGGGATAGCCCGAGGGGCGATACTGGCCTTCATCATTGTCTGGTTTTCAGGAACATCCCCATCGGTAAGATTAAATAACAATGGGAACTGGTTATCTACATCGGCATATGGCCACCAGAGCCATTCTGCAGCAGGAATTCCATTGTAAAACTTCTGAAAGAAGAGGCCGAATTGCTCCGCATCGGCATCGGTCCCTGTCAGCACAATCGTGGCCTCTCCAAAATTGAGTGGAGAGCGAGTTGCCGATTCGTCCTCTCCGCACTGGTGGTCCTCTGGTATATCTCTCGGGAATCGTTGAGCGAATAAGTCAAGCTGGAGTGTTTTCTGCATATGTGCGTGCAGCCACATGTTAATAAACCACCAGGGGCCTCCAAGATTGCCGATGTGCTCACCTAGCAGTAACTTCTGGGACACTTGATGGAGGAGACGATATGCCGATCCTAGAAGATATCTGCCCAAAGGAAGCCCTGTCCCATTGGCAAGCATCTCAGCTGCTGGGAGATACATGGTGGTAGGTCCAACTGCCTTACCACAGAAGATGAATTTATCCAACCACATGTTCAGGAAGGTGGCGTGCTCTCTTTGGTTTACCGATCCAGTTTTCTGGTATTCCTGAATGTAACCCGTCCAGCCGCCGATGTTCCGGGTATTTACTCTGTGCTCGGCTTTTCTATTAAACAAGGAGGGGATATCGGCAGAGGAGATGTCTAAACCAGTCAGCATGTGGACATCGGCAAGAGTGGGGGTGGCCGGTCCATGTCGGAATAGGAACGCGTTCAGGGTGTCTGACCAGAAGTAAGAGGCGGCTATTAACATGTTCTCATTCCTCTCCATATCGGCAATGGATAGCCTGATACATTGGTCCAGACTGCGCTCCTGCCAGTAAACTTGCTGCGCGCTGGCGACTCTGAGGTACCAGTTCTTCCACCCTTTGGTGGGCTTGGGCCATGATCGGAATGCATCTTTCCACAATCCCAAACCAAAACATTCAGATCTAAACGGAATCCGGTTGGTTTCTGCATTGATTATATAGCTGGGATCCGGGTTCCCCATGGGGCCTAAGCAACTGAAGGTGGAACCGGTAAGCGGAATCACTACCTTGTTGTACAGTTCCTGAGATTCAAAGGAGAAGGCGAAGAGCAGTCAGAAAGGAACGAAGACAGATCCAGATTCGTGCGGATTGCAGGAGACTGGATTAGATGAGGAATGGATCTTACCTTCGGGATGTCCACTTGGATCGCCATTTGGAGCCGGAGGAGTGCTTGGTTCGTCCTTGGATTGCGAAGGGTACTGTTGCTCGAGCTTGTGTTCTTCGGGGCAGCCAAAGGTTGAAGACAAAGGCAAGAAGGTGAAAGTGAAAATGGGCTCGGGTAAAAGGGACGGTATGGACCCCAGTAACTTTTATAAGCCTGTTCAGGGGCATTTTGGGGTTCTGCTCCATACCGTGCAGGAATGTGGAGGCGCCCGCGGTAGATACGCGCGGTGATCGAGGTGGTCTGTAACTGTTTGTGCTACAATCGAGGGATTTTATTATTAAATTGCAGTTCCATACGCGGGGATCGAGGAAACCGTACGCCTATCTCGGGGGTAACGGCTACAGCAACGGCTACAACAACGGCTACAGTGGAGAGAATTTCGGCACGTAAAGTTATACGCTCCGAAACTGGGGGGCATGTGTTGACACTGTTTTTCGACACGTGTCAAAATGGGCTGAGACTTGATTGGTCAGTGGCCGTTCGCCATCGGTATCAGGAGTTAATAATGCCGATAGGAGGGTGCTATGAGTTTTGCCGATGGAAGGTGATGAGCCTTGCCGACCAAATCGGTGAAGTCTTGCTGGGACTGATTGCCGATGAGGAGTCTTTGCCGGTTGCCGATGAAGGGGCTTTGCTGATTGCTGATAAAGGTTTGTTGCCGATTGCCGATGGAAGATGGTTGCTGATTGCCGATGAAGAAGATGCTGCCGATTGCCAATCGGAAAAGTATTACCGATGCCGATGGGCGTAATTTAGCACTTGGTAGCAGCAGAAGACTACCGGTGGCCAAAGAAGGAAGTTGCAGGGATCTGCCGATGGAAAGTTCCCATCAAGGAGTACAAGGAAACTGGTGTTTTATACCAGTATTATTGTGGTAGTTTGAGTCTGGCTCTTGCGTGGATCGTTTATTTTCCTTTAAAATAGGTGTGTTTGTTTAGGAAATAAATATTGTTATCCGGCTCCTGCGCGAGTCAGTTTCCTTAAAAGTAGGAGTTTGTTTTAGGAAGGATGTGCATCGTGTCATTGTACAACTCTCCATGTGGGAGTATAAATATGAGCCCGAGGGCTATGGAATAAAAATCAATCAAATTCAAAACAAATCAATTCTACTTTTTATCCTACTTTTATCGCAATTTACCTTCTTATGCATTAGTTATAGTTATCAACGAGTTCTTCAAGCTTTCGACGGGCTGCATCACCTTGATCTCCGTCAAATCCTTGCTAGTTCCGCGTGGGAGTACCTCTAGGCTTTGGCAATCCGAGCGCATCGCTGTTTTCCTCGTCTAGCTCTGCTCTAGTTATCCGTGATCAATCTGAGCCTTGATGTCCGGGCGTATCGCTGTCGTCTCGTTCAGTTTGCCATAGTTATCATCCTTGTCGATTGATTGGTCAAATCGATTGGCACGCCCTCGACATCGAGCTTTGGGTAATAGCCCGAGGTGTTCACAGATCTGACGCTTTTTGTGTCAACAGTTGGTCTGTTGGTGCTCCCATACTCAGACAAATGGTACCTAACTCCCCTGTAGGGAGGTAGGAAGCCATTGCGACATGCATATCCAGCATCTACCAAGTAGAATTTACCTACATGGGATAACTACTATGAGATGGTGTGCAACTTAATAGTTCATTAATATTGGTTGGACTGGGTATGTTGAATTACCTTCTGGAACACTAAATCCATCATCCCTGTCAATTGTATCTGCCAATATAGTTGCATCATGGGCAGAACCCTCCCATCCAGCTAGGACATAAGTGAATTTGAGATCACAATTGACAACTACCATTACATTTTGAGTGGGGTCCTTTTTCCTACCCCTGAAGGCTTGTTGCATTCATCTAGGTACCCTTGCAAGGAAATGTGTGCCATATATGAAGCCAATACAGTCCTAAAAACCATGTGTGAGTGATTGGAGCAGGTTAAACTGAACATATGAACCCAAGGTATATATTTACCTTTAAGTATGGATTCCATCTATGGCTTCCAAGAATCTTTGGGTCGGTGACAGTGCTAGGTGGCTTGATCATTTCATTTCTAAGCTCACCAACAACATACAAAACCTAATGAAAGTGTTTGTGTACAGTTTGGATGGACCTCCTAAAGGACTGGTGGACAACTCTAAACCTTTGGTTGTGACCTACAACATGCAAAAACATGGCTACCTGCTCCTCTACTGACACTCCCTCCCTATCACTTACAAGACTCCTCTCTCTAAAAGTTTTTACTAACTCAAAAAAAGGAGCTCTCTTCATCCTGATCATAGAAATACACTCAGAATCAGTGGAGTTGTAAATCATTGTGAGAGTCCTGTGTCTGTGCTTTTCATTTGCATCTCTAATAGATGCAAATGCTAGAGGGTCAGGCTGATGTGTTTCAGGTTCAGGGCTTTTCCTTTTGAGCCTAGTGGAAACAAAGGATACCATAACAACAGTCAAGGCAACAGCTTGCCTACAAAGCATATCATGGCTCATAGAGGGATCCATCTACATGCATAACAAAAATTTACACAAAATCAGTTCATGATACTCTGCTAGGCATCAACATGCTAGTCAAATGAGAAAAAGGCACAAAAGCACGACTGCATCTTGTATGTGATGCCTCCCAGTGAAGAGTTTGGACTACATCATCGACAAGTGAACACAAAAATACTCAGAGCAGTGCTCAAAACAAATAACAAATAATCAAGGCGTACTAACAGGAAATAATTCTCAGAGCTAATAAATCCACAAAAAGTAAGCAAGATGCAGTAACCGTGCTACTATTAAGCAGTAATACTGATGAGAATAAGGTACTTCGAAACCCTAACAAATCAAAACCCAACAGTGAACTAACCATAACACACCATGAACGAAACCCTAACAGATCGAAATCGCTTAAACGAACCCTAAACCATAACTGATCAAGAACGGAACCATAAGAACAACATCAAAAAAAGGAGATGGGGAACCATTTCACCTAGGGCTCGGCACCGCACAAATGGAGAAGAGGCGGATCTGGAAGTAGAGGATGCAGATCGGGAAGTAGAGGATGCAGATCGGGAAGTAGAGGTTGCAGATCTGCAAGTTCACGTCGCAGATCGGGCGGGGTCCCAGCAGATCGGGAAGTAGAGGATGTAGACGAAGAGGAAGAAGAACACCAACGCCACGGAGTCCCAGCAGTAGCCGGAGCGGGGCCGCCGGTGGTGGTAGCCACCGCCGGTGGTAGCCGCCGAAGCACCGTAACCCTTACCTTTACCGCCGGTGTCTCACACACGAGGAGGAAGAGGAAGCGCAAAGAGGGGAAAGGGGAGACGACGGTGGAGACGCAAGCTTTATAGGAGGAAGATTCCGCTTCCCGCGCAGAGGACAGCGGGTGCGGGAACCTTCCCATGCGAGCCTGCGCGAGCCACCGCGCCGCCGCCCCAAATCGCCCGCGTGCGCCGCGGAGAGCCGCGCTCCAGAGAAACAGACATTTCACTCGTACGCAGGGGGCTAGGCTCGGAGCTCTCCGTGAACCCTAGGGAGCCAGGCTGGTCATGGGCTAAGGGGTGCAAACACGACATGTTGCAGCCCGCGGGCGCAGCCGGGCTCGTGGGCCGGGGTCGCAAACGCACCCATTGTGTTTCATCAGGGACGGACGGACGATGGGGAAGTCGCGGGCGTTGAGTTGACCGAGCCGAGCGTGCTATACGACACGGGCGCACGGCAGCAGGCTTCTGACTGATCGCTCTCGTGCAACGGACCCACGGTGGTGGCTCCTGGAGATATTGACATGTGCTACGAACAGGACATTCTTGGAACGGGGACCACGAGGAAAATTCGAAATGGACCTGGTTGTGCCGGATTAATAATATTTTATTCAAGGGAGGGAATATATAGGAAATTCAGTTCAGAGGATGCTCGAAGATCAATCAATTCCGAGCACCACAGCGGGAGCATCCCAGTATTCAAAATATGACTTTGGAGCCTTGGAAGCCAAAGTATAAATGTCAAATGACTTTAATTCAGAGTAGATTTAAGGCGTGTCTCCGGAAAACTGTAATGTACCGAGGGGGCGATATGCAAATGTTTTATTTAGCCCTTACTATCTTTTGGCTATCACACCATTGTTACTCCTACTTTCTAACCCCGTGATTTCCACTTGATGGTTCTGCCGATTGATGTGGGCATCATCCTGTCATTCCCGTGTTCTAGCACTTACTCCGTATGTGCATGTAGATTGTGCGAAGGCAACCGTTTGTTTCATGATCATGCCTTAGGCTCGCTAAACTGGCCTAGTTTTGTCTGTAATGTTCGACATCCATTTCCTTGATTAAATGTGCACTACTTGTTTTGTCCGCGAAACTTGAGACGCCATCAAAATAAAGATTCATTAGAGACAATGGTGATGTACCCCTTTATCTTTATTTTCATGGTATGTGTTAGAATTATGCTATGCAATACAGAGTATGTTATTAAATATCGTGGAGGTTATTTTTCCTAAAATTCTAATACTCCACATGTGACATTGGAGCCTTGAATACCAAAGAATTAATGTCTAATGACCTAGATTGAGAATATATTCTTGAAGGGGCAGTACATAAATATCATAGCCTTCAATATCTTCTTGCTACTACACCATTTATTATTGTAGCCCTTTTGCTTCTAATCATGCGACTTCCACCTGACACTACCGGTGATGTGGGGACCCACCACCAGTTTCAGCAACTATGTGCCTACAAATTGCGCCAAGGCTACGTATGATTCGTGATCGTACCTTTGGTGCACTAAACTCATGTATTTTGTCCGTAAAGCTTGGTGCCTGTTTTCTTGATTAAATGTTCGCTGCTGATTTTGTTCGCCAAACCTGCGGCGCCATCATAACTACGGTTACTAGAGAATGGAGATGTACCTTCATTGTGAAAACACTCCCCCCCTCAATTCCAATACATTGGAGCCTTGGATATCAAAGTTTTAATGTTTAATAACCTAGATTGAGAGTATATTTAAGGTGTACCTACGTAAAACCCTACATCTTGGAGGACCAATACACAAATGTCATAGTCCTTAATATCTTCTTGCTATTACTCCCTTTGTCCTGCTATGTTCGTTGTTTTGGCTTTCTACAGAGTGCAGCAAAAAGTTATTGAACCTGGACATATAGTTGTGTATAGATACATTGAATGATGTGTGAATATAGACAAGTATTATTACTCCTAGAACGACACAGAGGGGTACAGAGGGAGTACACCATTATTATTGTAGCTCTTCCGCTTCTAATCATGTGACTTCCACTTGATGCTACCGATTGATGTGGGGACCAACCACGTTTTCCGGCAACTATGTGCCTACACATTGCGCCAAGATTGTTGTATGCTTCGTGATCGTACCTTTTGGAGCACTAAACTCGTGTAGTTTTTTTCCGTAAAGCATGATGTCCGTTTTCTTGATTAAATGTCTGTTGTTGGTTTTGTTCGCCAAACCTGCGGCGCCGTCATAATTATGGTTACTAGAGAATGGAGATGTACCTTCAATGTGAAAACACACTTTTTTTATTTTTCCTAAAATTCGAATACTCCAAATGTGACATTGGAGCCTTGAATATCAAAGTATTAATGTTTAATAACCTAGATTGAGAGTATATTTAAGGTGTACCTATATAAAACCATACGTCTTGGAGGACCAATACACAAATGTCATAATTCTTAATATCTTCTGGCTACTCCACCATTATTAGTGTAGCTCTTCCGCTTCTAATCATGTGACTTCCACTTGACGTTACCGACTAATGTGGGGACCCACCACGTTTTCCGGCAACTATGTGGCTACACATTGCCCCAAGGTTATAGCATGTTTTGTGATCGAATCATTGGTGCACTGAACTCGCGTAGTTTTGTCCGTAAAACCCGGTGTCCGTTTCCTCGATTAAATGCCCATTGCTGGTTTTGTTCGCCAAGCCTGCGGCACCGTCATAATTACGGTTATTAGAGAATGGAGATGTACCTTCACTGTGAAAACACATTTTTCATTTTCCCCCCTAAAATTCCAATACTCCAAATGTGACATTGGAGCTTTGGATATCAAAGTATTAATGTTTAATAACCTAGACTAAGAATAGATTTAAGGTGTACCTATATAAAACCCCACATTTTGGAGGACCAATACACAAATGTTATGGTTCTTAATATCTTCTGGCTACTACACCATTATTATTGTAGCTCTTCCGTTTCTAATCATGCGACTTCCACTAGACGCTACCGACTGATGAGGGGACCCACCATGTTTCTCGACAACTATGTGCCTACACATTGCGCCAAGGTTACAACATGCTTCGTGATTGTACCTTTGGCGCACTAAACTCGTGTAGTTTTGTCCGTAGGGCCCGGTGTCCGTTTCCTTGATTAAATGCCCACTGCTGGTTTTGTTCGCCAAACCTGTGGCGCCGTCATAATTACGGTTACTAGAGTCACATGACCAAAGATCGGCCCGAGGGGATTGGGTATTTTTGTTATATGCCAAATAATTAATTAGAGAGAATGGGGATGTAGGCGTAATGTTTGAAACACCTATATTTTTTCATAGTTTGGGTTACAATTATACTATACTATATAATATTAATAAATACTCTAGAGGGGTTTTCCTAAAATTCCAATACTCCAAATGTGACATTGGACCCTTTGGATACCAAAGTATTAATTTCTAATAACCTAGATTGAGAGCAGATTTAAGGTGTACCTACATAAAACTCTACATATCGGAGGGGCAATATGCAAATGCCCTACTCCTCGGCTTCTCGCCGTCCTCTGCCTACTCTGTACCATATTAGAGCATCTCCAACAGTTTGCTAAATCACTTGCCATCCTTTAAAATTTGACAAATCAATCAAAAACTCTCTGGACTTGCCAATTCTACACGCTTGCCAAAAGATTGCATCGGTTTGCCATTTTTGTGAGCGCGCATTGGCTTGCCATCCTCTCGCTTGCGAGTCCTCCTCTAAGTTTCCCGCATGCAAGTTTCCTTCCTTTTTAATCTTCTTTTTTTGATTTGGCAAGTGAGAAATAGCAAATTGTTGGAGATGACCTCTTTCCAACTTGGTAAATTATTATAGCAACTTGCTAAAACACAAGATTTGACAAGTGACGGCCAAACAATATATAGGTCCCACACCCGTCCACGCTCTCCAAAGTTTCGTTTTCGTCCACCATTTTTCTCTCGCAAAGCCACCGATTTGTTTACTGCTCGCTCCGGCTCCAGCGCTGCAGCGGAGCTACCGACGACGACTGAGCCATGTGCGGCGGTGCGATCCTCGACGACCTCCGCGAGCCGGAGCTGCCCCGGGTCACTGAGCGGGACATCTGGTAGCAGAAGAATAAGAAGCCCAAGAGGGGCGGCGGTGGCGGGAGGCGTTCTTTCGCGGCAGAGGACGATGAGGAGGACTTCGAGACCGACTTCGAGCACTTCGAGGCTAACTCCATCGATTCGGATTTGGAGGTCGGGGAAGGGGCTGACGACGACGTCGTCGAGATCAAGCCCTTCGCTGCCAAGGGGACTTTCTCCAGAGGTACTAGCTCAAGCTCAAGGCTAGGCGGTTTATTTTCTATGCTTGTAGCCTTGTATATGTATTTTTTCTTTTTGCGTTTGATTGGTGTAGACGATTAGAATCTAAGGTCATGTTTGGATTGGAGGGACTAGTGACTACTAATTAGTCCCAATTAGTCCCAATTTTACCAAACACTTGAACTACTAGAGGGACTAGTAGTGACTACTACATAAAAGTCACTAGTCACTCCAATCCAAACAAGGCCTAGGGTTGGTTGAGAAATTTTGTGGGGGTAGGGAGTAGGTGCGTGTTTGAGGTGCGACTGGGTGGTTGGATTGGGGAGGAAGAAAGAAAAAAAGCTAGGGGATTGTTGTTTACTATTTAGATATTAGATTTTGGCTTGTTAGGGGATTCTGCAACTTACTAGATGTTTTTATGGTGTCCGATTGTTCTACAGTGATTTTGGCCGTGGGGGTACTAGACTTTTTCTAGACTATTTGTCGGGTACAAAGGTAAGGGGTACCCTAACCTGTGATAATCTAATGCTTAACATCCAGGCAAAATCCGACAGCCATCCGATCAATGGAGGAAGGCCCATCAGGCGGAGGCCTACCTCACCGACGAAAATGGCCAGTCATGGGCCAGCCCATTACTAGAGGGACAGTAGGCAGGGCGAACCTCGACCTCGATCCCTCGAATGACGGAAGGGGGATCGATCGAACGACCCTCAACCTCGACCCCTCAAGTGACGGACAGGGGGTCGATCGAATGACCCCCAAACAGGAGGCCCGATCAGCTTATCTGCTCCCGGTATGGGATAAAGGGGATCCCATGCCGGTGTCTGCTCCCGCCTAACGCCATGGGCGCTCAGTACCTCAGTCAAATCCGTCAACTCATCACCCATATCCGGATTATCCGTCGATCGTACAACCATTGCAGCCATGCCTCAAGTACGGCGGCCGAGAGCACCCCCTCGAATCTTGAGTGAGATAGCCCTTGACCGCGTTCTCAGGAATACGTCGGGATCATGCAGGCCTCGATACTCCTCCACCCGGGGGCTCGACCCTCATCTCCAACTACTACGGCATGGGACCCGTCCAATCCGCCCCACTTCGACTGTGGAGCTCGCAGGTTCTACGCCATACCGTCCGGCGGCGACCAGTCTGCCATCACCATGCCCTGGAGCACCAGAAGTACAGGAGGAGCATGCCGTTACAGCGACCGACGTCCCATCACAGGCATGGTGTCATGGACATGCCTCCCATACCGATACGTAGTAGGGCTCCTGTACTCCTAAGCCTCCCCTTAACTTATAAAAGGGGATGCTGGGATAGTAGAAGGAGAGGATCATCAATCCCACTCTCACTCCCATACGAACTCTCACCGGAACCAAAAATAACAAGACATCTGCTCACACTCGCAACCACCCGAACACAACATCAATCCTTGCTTGCGTGATCAACATCTCAAGCAATCATCTGACTCACCTAGGGTAGCTCTGCTAGTTCTAGGCCTCAGCTCGCTCCGAGCACCCCCGTGTAAACCAGCTTGTACTCCCCCTTGTATGAGCACTTCGGTGCAAGATAATACAGTACCCCCTCCTCTTGCTGGACGTAGGGCCATCTTTGCCCAAACCAGGATAAACTCTGTGTTCTTATTGCATCACATCTGGGAGAGAGAGCACGCAATAAACAAATTTACTAGTTGGTGATCGACCCCCTGGGTCAAAGCACCGACAGTTGGCGCGCCAGGTAGGGGGGCTTTGCGTGTCGATCAAACTCCCAATTTCTCTTCCAGATGGAGTCCACCGTTCCACCACTTCCATTCGCCACCATCATTTGGTTCGGGAGTCTAGAGTTCCAGTCCCTAGGCCACGACCACGATATGGTTCTACTTTCCGAAGGTGGTGCGGATAGTAGCGGCTCCGATACATCGGGGCCAGGGAAGACCTCACGACGGTCCCACCACTCACGCCTTTTGACTGCAGCCAGGAGGAGGCCCGAGCGATGCCGCCGCATCCTTCACCGCGCAGATGACGTGACACCTGACGCCACTCCCCTGGTCTCAGCTGGCAACACAGTTCCTCCCTTCGGGAGCCTGTTTGACCCACGCTTGGAGGTCAGAGGAGACCGTCTCGCCGAGCCCGACTTTGGATTCGTCATACAACCATCTTGGAGGGTCCCCAAGGCCTCTCCGACGCGCTCGGCCGCTCCACCGCGCAACCTACTTCCGCACGGACTCTACAACAACGCCAGACTCTTTTCTGCCTTCGTAGACTCGCGAATGCGGGCACAATACGGGTCCCCAGGGGACTTGCTACGTGCGACGATGAACCCCACCACCCCTCCACTAGGTGAGCACCTGGAGTCGCGACGAACCCCGATTCCCGGGTACTACACCTTGGGCACGATACGACAACGACTGGAGAAGGAGCGCAGGGGATCTTTCCCCAACTTTTACCAAATTCCCCCGATGAGGATTACGATCCCACGCGGGAGTGCTTCCACCTCGATGGTCCAGTCGGCTCCCAAGACGAAACCACCAACGCCGTAGCTGCAAATGCAGGAGGAGGGGGCAACGCTACCCCAGCCCGAGACGTCGGCCCCCCGATTCCAAACGAACCCGATCCACCTCAGGACGCACAGATCACGCAAGTCCGAGAGCTGCTCGCCAAGCTCGAGGAGGAGTGCCTACGACTCCAACAGCTCGAGCAGGCCCTCGAGCAAGATCAGGAGCAGCCACAGGGTGGAGGAGCCCGCGCCCGGGCCCGCGACGTCCATCGACGAATCATCGAGGAAGGAGAAAACGAGCGCCACGTCTACAACCGCACCAGTCAGAATGTCGTGGCAACCGCAATGCTGCTCCGTGACATGCCAGCGCCCTCGACGCCCCAAGCGTAACGCATTAGAGATGATATCCGGGGGCTCCTCCAAACCGCTGCCGTACAACAGGCGGAGAGCTCCGCCTCAAGGCGCAGGGAAGCCGCTTCCGAGCGGCGGGACGTGCCCTCTCATCAAGACCGGGAAGCATCCGTCCACCAAGACAAAGTGTGTTGACGCAAAATACGTCAGATCCGCGAACACCTCGGGCTAATACCCGAATTCGATCTTCCAAGGTGTGCCAGTCGATTTGACCAAATAATCGACAAGGATGATAACTAGAACAAGCTTGAACGAGACGACAGCGATACGCCCGGACGTCAAGGCTCAACTTGATCAAAATGCGGAACTTGCGAGGTAGACGAAGATCTTGTAGATGCAGCCTGTCGAGATCGTAAGAACTCGTAGATAAACTAACAACTAATGCAAAAAAAGTAGATGCTGGAAAAGTAAATAAAAGTAATAGATTTGTTTGATTGTATTGAATATCTTTCCACGCACACCCTAAGTACATATTTATACTCCGGTAGAAGGAGTTGTACACAGATACGACTCATACCTAAACAAAACATCTATTTTTAAGGAAATAAACGACTCGCGCAAGAGTCGGACTCAAACTAACATAACAATACTGATATACAATCATCAGTTTCCTTATCTATTCTCTTTATGATGGACTTTCCATCGATAGACCCTTTCAATCTACAACTTCCCTCTATTGCCACTAGCAGCTCTGTTGACGCAAGCTACACCACTCCATATCCATCGGCAACCTTACCGATCGGCACCATCTTCCATCGGCAATAAATCTTCTTCTTCTGATGCTTTGTCACTGGTAGCTTCCTTCATCTTGCTTGGCAGCTAACTAGTAAATTACCGATACCGATGAGAAACAATAATCATCTCTCTGCCGATTGGCATAGTCACTCCATACTGACACGTCTAAAAATGATGTCAACACATGCCCCCCAGTTTTAGAGTATAAAATATCTTATACGCCGAAATTCTCTTCACTACGATCTTCTTTTCCAAAATATCTCCAATATTTCCTCAATCATCGCGCACAACTGTTGCAATTTACCAATATCTCCTCGCAACTGTAGCACCAACGGTTGGAATCTTTCGACTGCCATACAATTTTATTACCCTTATCAAATCAAGAAGGCAAAATTCAAAAACACCCTCGACGCTGCGGACTTATAAAGACCTCTGCGCAGTCAATTCTCTTTTACCCTAAGTTCACCTCCTCATCTCGACAACACTCTTGATGAACACTCCGGCAATCTTCACACAACGGTGTCTTCTCCCATCATTCAGGCGCAATCTTTCGCAAGAAATTTCCGATGGCGATCAACCTCAATATTCCCAAGGTAATTTCTTTTCCTTCACCTCACCTTTCATGATTTCTCTTTGTATCGATCGTGCTTTCCTGCACTTATTTTGTGACTTCTTTTCCTTCCCTTTTCGATCTCCGAATCCTAGGAGATGCGTAACAGACTAGTGATTCCAACCGATCAGACACATCTTTGTTGTTTGGGTCCAATGGGGAACCCTGATCCAACCGATATCATCAACGCAGAAACCAACCGCATTCCCTTTAGATCTGAATGCTTCGACCTAAAGCTATGGGCAGATACTTTCCGCTCATGGCCCAAACCCACCAAAGGATGGAGGAACTGGTATCTTAGGATGGCTAGGTCACATTAGGTTTATTGGTCAGAACAGAACATAGACCATTGTATTAGGCTATCACTTGCCGATTGTTGGCACAAATTATGACCATCTTTTACATAGCTAAAATGTTGCCACCAATCCAAGGATCAAGGATAAACAAACATATCATGGGCATACTTTATCAAATAACTAGTTCCACATGTCCATGAGTGTTTGAATGCAGGAATGAACAAATGAAGCGAATGAGGCCCACAAACAACTCAGAACCAGCAATTAGTACGAATGACAAGTGGGCCCAGCACCAGGGAGCAGAGGAGGGCCAGAATCCCCTAGGGGGGGATTCACCCGAATCCCTTTCTACCCCAAACAGGGCCCACTCAGTCCCTGACTGGTGGGCCACCTCCTGGAGAGCAGTGGAGGGCCCACTGGCCATAGGGGCATTCGGCCGAATGCCCCCAAGGTCGGTTGGGGTCCCTCCAACCACCTTACCTCTCCCCCACGTGTTTAATCACCACAATCCAAGCCTTGGTCGGTTCCAAGGTCGGTTGGATCCAAGGGTGGAGAATGGATGGCCCTGAATCGCTGACGTGGCGCCGAAGTAGACCCTACTCCACCTCCTACTATAAATAGAGGGTCACACCCCCCTCTCTAATCATGAAGAAGAAGCCTACAAACTCTATTCCTTAGATTGTTCTAGGAGTTAGTCTAGAGTGGGAGTTAGAGTTGAGTCGAGCTGTGCTCGGGATTTCCGGAGTTGTCTTCTGGAGAGTCTGGTATAGCTCTTGTATCTTTCCTTCTTTGTTAGACTTTATCTTATTCAATATATATCTTTCTCTTTACTTTACTTAGTATTTACTTTGAGCATTTCTATACTAGATATAGTCTTGCTATATGCTTTTGCTCTTTAATAGCCTTTACATCCATAGTCTGTGATCCTTGTGACCTTTCCCGTATGCGATCATTGCCTGTCATAGGGTGCTTTGATTATTTGATCGTAGTCAAAGTAGTAAGTTGTGTGTAAGTGTGGTGCTTATACATCATCTTATCCTTGGTTATCGCTTGCTGCACGGATTGTTTGTGGTAGCTAGCAAGAGGTGACAACCTTGTCTAGTCGTTGTATTCCACCATGTGTTTATAGGCAAGTTCTTAAAAGGTAAGGCCCCCGTAAGAAGAGGGCGCGGTCCGGTAGGAGTTTTGCCCTCCTACTGATCTATCCCCTCGCCTAGCATACTTGTATTGAGGAGACAAACTATAGTGTTTAGACTAGTTAATTGGCTAAGTATATTGAAGTAGAAGTGAATTGCTTAGGAGTCCTTTTACTCTTCTCGTTGTCCTCCCACCTAGCTAGTCTCTAAGGTCCGTTCTAAGTATCCTTTATCGTAGTCTCTTCATTCATCAACCCCTTCCTATCACATATATCATTTACCCCCCTATACTAGTTGGTACTAAGTTGAGATACTCTCTAGGATCTCTATCCAATTATCATTTCTAGCAAAGCTTTCCTTTGGGATAATATAAATTACGATACATTGGATCACCCCTAGGTGAAGTGCTACAACGGTATAATCTGTGCGCTTGCGGATTTATCCAATAGTCATAAGAAATACCAACACCGATATGGCAAAAAATGAGAACATGATGATAGCTGCTTCTTACTTCTGGTCCGATACAACGAATTCTTTCTTATTCAAACATGGACCAGCCACTCCTACTCTTGCCGATGTGTATATGCTCACCGGCCTTGATATCTCCTTTGCCGATGTCATTGCTCCTTTCCAAAGGAAACTTGAATATAAAGTAACCACACGCAATATCGGTGGTTGGACTGGATACATTCAAGAATATCAGCAAACTGGATCAGTAGGTTAAAGGGAACATGCTATCTTCCTGAACATGTGGCTAGAAAAATTCATCTTCTGTGGTAGAACAGTCGGGCCTACCAATATGTATCTCTCTGCAGCAGAGCTTCTAACGCATGGAAGTCTTCCTCTTGGCCGATACCTCCTTGGTTCAGTCTACCATCTTCTGCACCAAGTATCCAGAAAACTACTGCTAGGTGAACCCATCGGTAATCTCAGAGGTCCTTGGTGGTTTGTTAACTTATGGCTAAACGCCCACATGCACAAATGTCTTCATTTTGATTTATTCAACCAAAGCTTCCAAGAGAATTATCTGAAGACTATGTGGTCCCTGAAGATGAATCGGCAACCCGTTCCCCACTCAATTTTGGAGAAGCTTTGATAGTGTTACCGGGAACCGATGCCAACAGAGGTCAATTCGGCTCGTTTTTTCAAATATTTTACTGTGGAATCCCTGCCGCAGAACGAGCCTGGTGGACTTACATGGATAAGGATAACCGATTTCCCATCACCTTCCATATTATCGATAGGGGTGTACAGAATGACATACTCATGAAGGCTACAATCACTCCCCGAGCCATCCCAGTCAACATCTTTGGGGCTGGAAAGAACACCCTTCCGACCTATGAATTTTACTACCCATCGGTAGCAGCAAGACAATTAGCATTCGGTCAATTGCCAATCAAATTCAGTTATGCCAATGTGATAAAGCTGAGAGAGACTTTCTCCAGTGCCGTAGACTGGAACAAAATCGTCAATTTTCCTCCTCATATTGATATGACGGATATTGACCTGTCTCCTTGGGGACTGATATCCTTCATGACCGAAATGTACAAATCCTGGTGGCAAGAATGGAAGGATCAACTCTTCTCAATATCATCACATTACTATCGGCACCAGATCGATGATGACTATATGATTCCCGATGATGCGGTAAGTTCTATTTCCAGTAATCTTCTCATTATTTCTTCATAATGTACTTCGTAACCAATTCCTTTTTTCCAACAGGTTCACGATCCAATCCCCAAAAAGAGCAAAAGTGGCAAAGAATTCCACCTACGACTGATGAACCCTACATCAACAATAGGCAGCAAGGCTCCTTCATTTGCAGCTGCTATGTATCCAAAGGCACCCAAGGTTACCCTTAAAACCAAACTAACTACTAGGGCTGCTGCTACCTCATCGACTACTGCCTCCACTCTGGCACAAGCTTTCATAGTAATACTTTCATTTACCGATTACAAATGTTCATCGGTAACATTCATTACACTCTCAATTTACACTAACCGTTTCCCTCTATAGCCGGCAAATGTATTGGCAGCTTTTTCAAACATACGAGCTACTCAACCTGCCGATGCCCCCCAAGCACAAAGGTTGAAGCGTCAAGGCCCTTCAAGTAACCTTCCCCGGCCGAAGCGTAAGAAAACATCGGTTCCATCAACATCAACAGCTACACCTTCTCAACCCTCTAACGACGTACCGGCAGAACCAGCATCGGCGCCTGTCTCCGATCAGTTGTAGGCTGAAATCCCTATCCAGGAATCAGTGCCATCACCGCAAAAGTTGGTTGCGACAACATCGGTATCGGCACCAACTTCAGTATCAAACGAAATTCCTGACCAAAGGACAACATCACTGCCACAGGAAATGACTACAACGACAGAAACAGCACCAACACCAACCTCTCCTCCTGCTGAAGCAAGTGCATCGGTGACTGCTGCCGATCTTCAAGACATAGCTGCACCATCCGCTCCATCGAGTCCGAGGGAAGAGATTCGCATGAAGATGGTAAGCTAATTATCATAAACTCTCACACAACTCATGATTTAGCGAACTCTAACTTTCTTCTCTTCAGGCCCAAGATTCCCCAAATAGTTTATTCTCCTTCGCGATCAACCTTCCAGATGACGAGGAAGAAGAAGAAAATTCGGCCCCACCATCAGCTACTATATCAGCGGAAATAAAATCCAAACTTGAAATAATGCTATTCTTACTGCAGCAAGAAACTTCTGAACTAGTTCAAGACTCCAACGCAATAAGGACAACTTTCAAGGAAATTCAAAGTCATCTGCCCGCTGATGTCAAAGAAATTCTATTCCAGGCAGCATTCCTCGAGAGCCGACAGCTCCAATATCAACGAGCTTCACGCCGTATTGCCGACAGGGCTACTCAATCAAAACTTGAACAAGAGATGTTCCAATTCAAGCAACTTGCCGATGAAAAGCCCAAGGACATCGGCCGCTTAGAAGCCTCTAGTATTGAGCTTGAACAAGAAATTGTCCGTCTATCGGCACAGAGAGAGAGAGAGAGATTGCTTACTGAGCTGAAGAAGGTAGATGAAGCTCGTTATTCAACTAGCGAAAAGAAGACTCATCTGCCCGATGCCGTTAAAGTTCTTCAACAAGAAAGAGATGCTAATGCTTGCGAAGCCCTCCGGTTAAGGAGGAAAATCAAGACAGTCGAGGGTTCTGCCGATGACGATGCTAAGGAAATAGAGGAAACGAACTAAATTCGCCTGCGTGCGATTTCATCCATCCAATCCCTGCTGTAATCTGTCGTATAGACAACTATGAACCTGACGACCGGCCTTGTCTGTAACTTAACTTTAATATATTTTCCGCCGATGCTTTACATGAAACTTCTTCCATCGACATTCACACTTATATTATGCATCTACCCAAATGCTGGGGTAGTATTTCTTTAAATATTTACCGTTGATTGCCCTAGAGAATGCAACTCCTTCAAGCATTTCCAAAATATAAGCATTACCAGGAGCGGACTGACTTATCCGAAAAGGACCTTCCCAATTAGGAGACCATTTTCCAAACTTCGAATTCTTAGTCCCGATCGGTAAAATTAGCTTCCATAACAGATCACCATCGGCAAACTCTTTAACTTTTACTTTCTTGTTATACCACCTGGCAACCCTCTTCTTATTCTCTTCGATATTGATTAGAGCCTTCAACCGATGACCTGCTAGATCTTCTAATTCATCCTTCATAAGAATGTCATACTCATCGGTTATCAATTGGTCTTGGGAAAATAATCGTCTAGAACCAATTTTAATCTCCCAAGGTAAAACAGCATTGTGCCCATACACCAATTGATACGGTGAAACCTTAGTAGCACCATGACACGCCATCTGATATGCCCATAGAGCTTCATTCAATACCGTATGCCATCTTCTAGGGTTTTCTTCAATCTTGCGTTTGATGAGTTTAATTATCCCCTTATTAGTTGCTTCAGCTTGACCATAATAAGGAGAAGAGTTCAATACCTTAAACCCCATCCTGGTAGCAAACTCATCAAACTCTCCCGACGTGAACATAGTTCCCTGATAGGTCGTAATAGTCTGAGGAATTCCGAATCGGTACACAATATGTTCTTTCACGAAATCTATCATGTTTGCCGATGTCACGTTTTTAAAGGAATGGCTTCAACCCACTTCGTGAAGTAATCGGTAGCAACAAGTATGAACTTATGCCCTTTACTTGATGGCGGATAAATCTGGCCGATGAGATCAATGGCCCATCCTCTAAATGGCCAAGGCTTGATTATAGGATTCATTACTGACGCAGGGGCTCTCTGAACATTACCAAACTTCTGACAATCCTGGCACCCCTTGAAATATTCAAAGTAATCCTCAAGAATCGTCGGCCAATAATATCCGTTCCGTCTGATCATCCACTTCATCTTGAATGCCGATTGATGCGCCCGACATACTCCTTCATGAATCTCACTCATCACCTCCTTCGATTCTTCTTTACTAAGGCATCTAAGCAAAACTCCATCAATTGTCCGATAATACAACTCATCATCAAGGAGTACGTACTTGGTAGCCTGAAACCTTAGTCGCCTCTCCACCTTTCGAGATGGATCCCTTAAGTAATCAGCAATTTCTCTCCTCCAGTCATCGGCAACTATTACCGATGTCATCATCTCTTGAATCAACTGATATCCAGAGGCATGCTGAGCTAAGCGATTAGCCTCTTCATTATGCAATCTAGAAATATGCTCAAAGCGATAATCTCTGAATTCCTTTAATAACTGTAGACGCCTCTCATGATGTGCAACTAAAATCTCGCTTCGACATTCATACATACCCATCAGCTGATTAATCACCAACATAGAATCACCAAAGATTTCAACGGCATTGGCACGTACCTCTCTAAGCAACTCTAGCCCTTTCAGCAGAGTCTGATATTCTGCCTAATTGTTTGTCGACGTAGCAACAATCGGCAATGAGATTTCATATTTCTGGCCCCGGGGTGAAATCAAAACAATACCAATACCGGCCCCTTCCTTACACGTAGACCCATCAAAGAACAAAGTCCAAGGAGCAATCCCTACAGAACTCACCGTGTCGTAATGTTGGGTGACAAAATCGGCCATCACCTGACCCTTAACTGCCTTAGTTGATTCGTATCTCAAATCGAATTTTGACAGCGCTAAAATCCACTTACCGATCCTTCCGCTTAATATCGGCATTGATAACATATACTTAACCACATCGTCTTTACATATGACGGTGCATTCAGCCGATAACAAATAATGCCTTAACTTGATGCAAGAGAAGTACAGACACATACATAACCTCTCGACAGCTGAATACCTAGTCTCAGCATCTACCAGTCTTCTACTCAAATAGTATACTACACGTTCCTTCCCTTCAAACTCTTGAATCAAAGCCGACCCGATAACACTATCATCGGTAGATAAATATAACCTGAAGGGATTTCTGTGCTACGGTGGAACCAAGACTGGAGGATTCACCAAATATTTCTTAATCTCTTCCAAGGCCAACTGCTGCTCTTCTCTCCATACAAACTCTTGATCGGTTTTAGCTTCAGCAGAGGACTAAAAGACTTAATCTTACCGGATAGATTAGATATAAATCTTCTAATGAAATTAACTTTGCCGATTAAAGATTGCAACTCAATCTTGTTTGTAGGAGCAACCACCTTATTAATCGCATCAATAGATTTTCTGCCGATTTTTATACCCCTCTGATGCACCATAAATCCTAGAAACTGGTCTGCCGATACACCAAATGCACATTTATTAGGATTCATCTTTAAACCATGCTCCCTTGTACACTGTAGGATCTTCTTTAAATCGGCAAGATGCTTCTTGAAATCTCCTGATTTAACCACTATGTTGTCAATATAGATTTCAACTATCGTGCTGATGTATTTATGAAAGATGAAATTCATTGCTCTTTGATAAGTAGCATCGACGTTCTTCAAACCAAAGGTCATCACGATCCATTCAAATAAACCAACATGACCTGGACATCTAAATGCAGTCTTGTGTATATCTTCTTCAGCCATGAATATTTGATTATATCCGGCATTACCATCCATAAAGCTAATAATCTGATGTCCAGCGACAGCATCAATCAGTAGATCAGCGACAGGCATCGGATAACCGTCCATCGGTGTAGCCTTATTGAGATTCCTGAAATCAATACACACACGAAGCTTCCCATTTTTCTTATACACGGGAACCACATTAGAAATCCATTCGACATACCAACATTGCCGAATAAACCCAGCCTCAATTAATTTTGTAATTTCAGCTTTAATATCAGGCAACACACGAGGATTGCATCGGCGCGCAAGTTGCTGATATGATCGGAAACCAGACTTAACAGGCAACCGATGTTCAACTATTGATCGGTCTAGACCAGACATCTCTGTATAATCCCAAGCAAAACAATCTTTATATTTCTTCAATAAATCGACTAGTTGTTGCTTGCATTGGGAATCTAACTTAGCACTAATAAAAGTTGGTCTAGGCTTACTACCATCACCGATGTCCACCTCTAACAACTCATCGGCCGATGTAAACCCTTGCCCGAGCTTTCCATCATCAGCGAACTGATCCATTAAAGCACCTCTTCAGAACCGACTACTTGGATCGGTGTTATTTGGAATTCAGAAAGCTCTACAAAATCCGGTAACTTGTACCGATCTTCGACGGTCCAGCATATATCATGATTATGCTGATGCGCTGACCGCGTACTCACCAGCTGGATTGGTAAATATGTCCCTTCTCGCTTCTGTGGTAGGTTAGCTGGTCCGATTGGCGCGGGCGCAGCACCACGTTGCTGAATATTACACATCGGCTGATTTGTTGATGTATATCCTTGGACACTTGCTGGAGTATACTGAGATACTATCGGTCGACACATCGATGCTTCACCTTGAATACCCATCGGGTAATGGTATTGTTGTGTTCCTACCGCTCGATATCCAGGTTGCACCACCTGCTGTCTCACTGATGCCTGACCAGTCCATCCAGAATCATAAATCATCGGTATATGATTTAGCGATAATTGATAGTCAACCGAAGCTTGTTGCTCTTGCCCTCTAGGATACTCAGTAAATTGATCTCTTTGGTGTACTGAGACTTCCATCTGATGATTTTTCATCATCATGGGATAGCTTACACTCACCCTATCTTGTTGCATTGGCAAAACAACTGCCGATGGTTGCCCGCAAGACATCTTGGGTACCACCATTTGAAGATTCTCTATCGGCGACTGCCCATTTGGAGAAAACGCAACACAATGCATCAACGGATTCATCGGCTTTGCTAACACTGCCGATTCCACAGAGACCTTTCCTGCTATGTTATCATCTTGAACTAACTTGGCGTCGACCGATGAACTCAGAGACACCTTGTATTTTGGAGTGACTTTGTCGGTAGATGGCTTTGCAGAATAGGAAAATACCGTTGGAACCACCGATGGAGTCATAGTAGATGCCGATCCAGGTTGGTGACACACTGGATTAACACAATGGGGTGTCTGCCTTTCTTTGAAAGATTTCATAACAGCATTGTGCACCGTATCAGACAGCATGGCAGAATGGTTAATCAACGCTTGATTAAATGCAAAATTAACTACTTCTTGTACTTTACCAGGATTGGCACCGAACATGACCTGCCGTGGCGACGACGGGTCGTGCTTCTGGATAGCTTCGCCGCTCCTGCCTAGACTGAAGGATTTCAGATACAACTGCTTGTATTCCTCCATAGCCTTCTTCATGATCTGCTTCTGATCTCTTGCAGATCTGCTTCGGAGATACTGAAGATATTGCCCTGATGGACATTAGCTTGATCACCCATACTTTCGTGATGGATGAAACTGTGATCAACAAATGTAGAATTGGTCCCACTGGGCGTGCCAAAAGAGGTGTTGACGCAAAATACGTCAGATCCGCGAACACCTCGGGCTAATACCCGAATTCGATCTTCCAAGGTGTGCTAGTCGATTTGACCAAATAATCGACAAGGATGATAACTAGAACAAGCTTGAACGAGACGACAGCGATACGCTCGGACGTCAAGGCTCAACTTGATCAAAACGCGGAACTTGCGAGGTAGACGGAGATCTTGTAGATGCAGCCCGTCGAGATCGTAAGAACTCGTAGATAAACTAGCAACTAATGCGAAAAAAGTAGATGCTAGAAAAGTAAATAAAAGTAATAGATTTGCTTGATTGTATTGAATATCTTTCCACGCACGCCCTAGGTAAATATTTATACTCCGGTAGAAGGAGTTGTACACAGATACGACTCATACCTAAACAAAACATCTATTTTTAAGGAAATAAAGGACTCGCGCAAGAGTCGGGCTCAAACTAACATAACAATATTGATATACAATCATCAATTTTCTTATCTATTCTCTTTATGATGGACTTTCCATCGGCAGACCCTTTCAATTTGCAACTTCCCTCTATTGCCACTAGCAGCTCTGTTGACGCAAGCTACACCGCTCCATATCCATCGGCAACCTTACCGATCGGCACCATCTTCCATCGGCAATAAATCTTCTTCTTCTATTGCTTTCTATCACTGGTAGCTTCCTTCATCTTGCTTGGTAGCTAACCAGTAAATTACCGATACCGATGATAAACAATAATCATCTCTCTGCCGATTAGCATAGTCACTCCATACTGACACGTCTAAAAACGATGTCAACAAAGCGCCTTGAGGCCGAACGGAGCGGCAACCGGCTCGAGACCGCATCCTTGACAATCGATAGCCGCGCGACACGCGGCACGACATCAACGACAACAAACGACGCCGACACGGTGACGCCGAGGCTCGAGGTTACAGTGCCCATCGAGGTGGGCGCTACGATAGTGACGAGGATCGACGTCGATCCCCGGAACCACCGGGGCCGCGAGTCTTCAGTAAGGTGATCCGATGAACCGCTTTGCCGGGTCGTTTCCGTCTACCCGCCAACCTGGTCAAATACAATGGTGAGACCAAGCCAGAGCTCCGGCTTGCTGATTTCAGGCTGGCGTGTCAGCTAGGAGGTGCCGACAACGACCACATCATCATTTGGCAACTCCCACTCTTCGTCTCCGACACCGCTCGAAGGTGGCTCGAGGAACTCCCCCCGGACTTGATCCATGGCTGGCCCGACCTGGTCAGGATCTTGGAGGGGAACTTCAAGGGCACTTATGTGCGGCCGAGAAACTCCTGGGATCTCCGCAGCTGCAAGCAGAAGCCAGGAGAGACCCTCCGTGAATTCACCCGACGATTTTCCAAACAACGTACCGAGTTACCCCACATCTCCGACCACGATGTCATCATGGCGTTTGTCACCGGGACGACATGCAAGGAGTTGGTGCGGGAAATAGGGCGCAATACCCTCAAGACCGCCAACGAGCTCATGGACATCATCGCCAACTACGCAGCCGGTGAAGAGGCCGTTGGCGCGTTCTTCTGTGGATCCCCACACAAGGGGAAGGTCAAGGCGGACGAGCCTGGTGGCTCGAGCAATGGGACCAAGAGGAACATCAAGAAGAAGAAGAAGAAGAAGAAGAAGAAGAAGAACCAGCAGGGTCGATGTGACGTCGAGCCCGACGATTTTGTGGCCACGGCAGACCGGAAGAAGCCTCGAGGTCCCCATCTAGACGGGGGCGTCTTCGATAAAATGCTGAAAGAGCCCAGCCCCTATCACAAGGGGCCGGCCAACCACAGTCTCGAGGACTGTCGCATGCTCAAGAAGTAGTTCGACTCCCTTGGCCTCAAGAAAGATGACAAGAAGGAGGACCCACAAGACAGGGGCGATGGCAAGAAAGAGGGCTTCCCCAAGATTTTCGATTGTTTCATGATCTTCGAGGACCCTCGACCCGACTCAGTACGCGTCAGCGCAAGAGTGAGCGTCGGAAGTCTTCTCCGTTCGAGCCCAGGCCCCCCGATACCTCAACTGGTCGCACATACCGATCACCTTCGACCAGGACAACCACCCCAAGCACGTCCCCAACGCAGGGGTCTACCCACTCGTCATCGACCCGATCATACTCAACACCCGCCTCACCAAGGTACTCATGGATGGGGGGAGCAGCCTCAACATTATCTTCACCGAGACCCTCAACCTCCTGGGGATCCCAAGGACCATGCTCCTACCCAGCGCGGGGCGATTCCACAGGATCGTCCCAGGGAAGAAGGCACTCCCGATCGGCCGCGTCAAGCTGCCTGTCTGCTTTGGTACCCCCTTGAACTTCCGGAGTGAAGAACCGACCTTTGACGTGGTCGGATTCCACGACATTTACCACGCCATCATCGGTCGACCTGGATACGCCTAGTTCATGGTGATCCCGAACTACACCTACCTCAAGCTAAAGATGCCAGGGCCCAAGGGAGTCATCACCGTCGACACCTCCTACGAACACGCCTATGACTGCGACGTCGAGTGTGTGAAAAACGCCGAGGCAGTCGAGGAATCTACCATCCTCACGGCCCTCAACAACCTCTCCAAGGAGATCCCTGAACCTAAACGGCACGCCGACAACTTCGAGCCCGCAGAGGACACCAAGGCCATCCCGCTCGACCCCAGCCACGTGGATGGAAAGGTGCTAACGATCATCGCCTCCCTCGAGCCCAAATAGGAAGCAGTGCTCGTCCACTTTCTCCGCGCAAATACTGACATGTTTGCGTGGAGTCCCTCCGATATGTCGGGCATTCCGAGGGAAGTGGCCGAGCACTCCTTGGAAATCCAAACCGGATCCAAACCGGTGAAGCAACGGCTGCGCCGCTTCGACGAGGAGAAGCGCAGAATCATCGGGGAGGAAGTCAACAAGCTTTTGAAGGCCGGATTCATCAAGGAGGTTCATCACCCTGAGTGGTTAGCAAATCTTGTACTTGTCAAGAAAAAGAATGGAAAGGATAATGCGTAGATTACACTAGTTTAAATAAAGCATGTCCTAAGGTTCCCTTTCCATTACTACGTATTGATCAAATAGTAGATTCCACTGTGGGATGTGAAACTTCCTTCATCACCCCCTTTGGCATGTTTTGCTACCTCACGATGCCATTCAGCTTGCGAAACGCCGGGGCCACATACCAACGATGCATGCTCCATGTCTTTGGACACCATATAGGACCAACCGTAGAGGCCTACGTCGATGACATCGTAGTCAAATCCAAGAAAGTCGAGAACCTGGTCGAGGACCTTGAAATCGCGTTCGGGTGTCTCAGGGCTAATCGTATAAAGCTAAATCCTGAGAAGTGTGTCTTCGGGGTCCCTCAAGGCATGCTCCTAGGGTACATATTCTCCCAGTGCAGGATCGAGGCCAACCCTAAGAAGGTAGCCGCGATCACTAGGATGGGCCCGATCAAGGATCTTAAGGGAGTACAAATGGTCACAGGGTGCCTTGCTGCCCTCAGCCGATTCATCTCGCAGCTCGAGGAGAAAGCACTTCCCCTTTATCGCCTCCTTAAGAAAACAGAGCACTTCACATGGACCGTTGAGGCCGAGGAATTTCTCTCCAAACTCAAAGCCTTGCTCACCTCGCCGCCTATTTTGGTGGCCCCAATCCCCGCCGAGTCTCTCTTACTCTATGTTGCTGCAACTACCCAGGTAGTCAGCGCGGCTATAGTAGTCGAGAGGGCGGAGGAGGGACACACCCTGCTGGTGTAGAGGCCTATCTACTTTGTAAGTGAGGTGCTCTTAGAAACCAAAGTGAGATACCCCCACATTCAAAAGCTATTATACGCCATCGTCCTCACTCGGCGAAAACTCCAGCACTATTTCCTGGGCCACCCGGTAACTGTGGTTTCGTCTTTCCCTCTCGGGAGATAATCCAAAACCGAGAGACATCAGGAAGAATTGCCAAGTGGTTGGTTGAGCTCATGGGGGAGACTCTCTCCTACGCCCCTCGGAAGGCCATCAAGTCTCAGGTATTGGCAGATTTCATTGCAGAATGGACCGACACCCAACTACCCCCGGCACAAATTCCGGCCGAACTGTGGACCATGTACTTCGACGGATCGTTGATGAAGACGGGAGCGGGCGCTGGATTGCTGTTCATATCTCCCTCAGGAGTCCACATGCGCTACGTCATCCGCCTTCACTTCGCCACCTCCAACAACGTAGCCGAGTACGAGGCCCTGGTCAACGGTTTGCGTATCGCCATCGATCTCGGGGTCGGGCGCCTCGATGTTCGAGGGGACTCGCAGCTGGTGATTGACCAAGTGATGAAAGCCTCAAGCTACCACGACCATAAGATGGAAGCCTACTGCAAAGAGGTCCGAAAGCTCAAAGACAAATTCCATGGCCTCGAGCTCAATCACATCGCCCGCCGGTACAACGAAGCTGCTGATGAGCTGGCCAAAATCGCGTCCACTCGAGGCGCGGTTCCTCCTGACGTCTTTTCTAGGGATCTTCACAAGCCATCTGTCGATCTAAGCTCGGGGGCTCCCGCCCTCGAACAAAAGATCGACCCCTCCCCCTCGACGAATCCCCCCTCGAATGGGGATGAAGTCATGGAGATCGACGGAACGATCGCAACCCCAACCCCCTCGACGGACTGACGCACACCCTACCTCGAGTATCTGATACGAGGCGAGCTCCCAGAGGACCGCACCGAAGCCCGACGCATAGCCCGACGCGCCAAAACCTACGTCTTGTATGGGGATGGCCGCGAGTTGTATCGACGCAGCCCTACTGGTATACTTCAACGATGCCTTACCATCGAGGAGGGGAAGGCACTGCTAAAGGACATACACTCGGGGGCTTGTGGCCACCACGCTGCACCGAGGACTCTAGTAGGGAACGCCTTTTGACAAGGATTCTTTTGGCTGACAGCTGTTGCCGATGCCACCAAACTCGTTCGATCTTGCAAGGGATGTCAGTTCTACGCCAGGCAAACCCACCTCCCGGCCCAAGCCTTCCAAATGATACCCATAACTTGGCCGTTTGCTGTATGGGGACTCGACATGGTCAGCCCCTTAAAGAAAGCAAAAGGTGGCCAAACCCACCTCCTCGTGGCCATAGACAAGTTCTCAAAATAGATCGAGGCTCGACCCATCACCAATATTCAATCCCAACAAGCCGTGTTGTTCTTCACAGACATCATCCATCGCTTCGGGGTCCCCAACGTCATCATCACCGACAACGACACGCAGTTCACCGGCCAAAAGTTCTTGAACTTCTGTGACCACCACAACATCAGGGTGAACTGGTCTACAGTTGCCCACCCTCGAAATAACGGCCAGGTCGAGCGCGCCAATGGCATGGTTTTGCAGGGTCTCAAGCCAAGGATTTTTGACCGACTAAACACACACGGCAAGAGATGGGTCGATGAGTTACCCTCTGTCCTATGCAGTCTCAGAACAACGCCAAGTCGAGCCAGAGGGTTCTCCCCGTTTTTCTTGGTCTATGGGTCCGAGGCCGTCCTCCCCACTGACCTCGAGTACGGGTCCCCTCGATTAAAGGCCTACAATGAACAAGCCAACGCAGCAGCCCGAGAGGACTCCCTCGACCAGCTCGAGGAAGCCCGGGACATGGCTCTCTTCAAGTCAGCAAGGTACCAACAGACGCTCCGACGCTACCACGACAAGCACGTACGCAAAAGGGACCTCGACGTCGGCGACCTCGTACTACGCCGCCGACAAAGCAACAAGGGGCGTCACAAACTGACGCCACCTTGGGAAGGACCCTTCATCGTGGCAGAAGTGTTAAAGACAGGGACTTACAAGCTGAAGAACAACAAGGGCGAAATCCTCACCAACGCATGGAACATCGAGGAGCTACGTCGCTTTTACCCCTAGGGCGTCGAGGCCTTGTACATTTTCTGCATTATTTACATTTATCGCATCATGAATGAATAAAATGTTCTCGAAATACATTTCATGTTCGTTCATGACTCTGAGGTAGCCTCGACTTTGCTCTTGCAAAGTCAAGCCTCCCTCGGGGGCTGACAGGGGGGCCCCCTCCCTAAGTCCCTTAAAAACCCGAACGTTTTTTCAAAACCCGACGCTTCTCTTCCCATCTTTGCCTCGAGTACTCTCTGTAACTAAGCAAAGAACGCCTCGAACTCCCTAACGGTCGAGGGCCGTCGAGCCGGAGGCTCTCCTACGCCTCCGAGCTATGGTACCCCATCTCGCTCCCCCCTCGAGGGATACGAGCGTGTGTCGAACACTTAGTCTAAAAGCAACAACTCAGGCAAAGAGAAATAGAGACGGCTCGAGAAATAAAAACACCCAGATGCATCCCAAATAAAACGCATTAAGGTTTTGAAGCCCCCAGGGGTTCGACATCAAACTGTCACAAAAACTAATCTATTACATGGACCTTCTTGTCTAGATTTGGCTCACAGGCCTCAATTACTCCCATCGCCGTCTCCATCCATCGGGGGAAGCACCTCAGGCTCGAAGAGCTTCGCCAACTCACCGCCAGGCACCTCTGCAGCGTCGATCAGCTCATGGCATCTCGCCATGTTATCTTCATCACTCAGCATCGGGTCGATGACGAAACCACGAGCGACGACGTCGAGGTCATAGGTGTAGCCCGAGCGGACGACCGTGAGCGCCCGCTTCACGCCTACGTGAAGAGCAGCGCAGGCCTACTCTGTCACTTTGCGAGTCATGGAGTAGAAACGGCGCAAGAGGGGGTCTCCTCGCGCGTCGCCTACAACCGACGGCTCCGGCTCGACCCCCATGTCATCACAGAAGGTGGAGATGGCGCCCTCGAGCCTCTCGTTCAGGGCCGCCTCCGCCCAGTGGAGGCTCTGGAGACTAGTTAGATCCTTATGGGCTCGGGTCTTGTATTCCTCGAGGACTGTCGGAACAAATAGAGAACTCTGTCAAAACCAAAAAACAGGGGAAGGGTCGAGACCAAGCAAGCTCAGTAACGTTTCTAAGAAACTCACCTTGGGCGTGCGTTTGCAGGGTGGCGAAGGCCTGCTCAACCTCTTGCAGTCGACGGCCGGCGTTGACAAGGGCCGCAGCTTGGTCACTCTTCTCACCCCGGAGCTCCTCGATAAGCTTACCGGTGTCATCGAGGGCCCTTGTCTTGGCAGCCACATCTTCCTCCAGAGTAGCGACCCAAACCTGAGCTTTCTGCTCCGCGACGTTCGGTGCGTCACGGTCACGGGAGACGGTGTCGATATCTGACTGGAGCTCCCGGATCCGCCCCTCGAGAGAGGTGCGGTCGGTAGCCGCCTGCGCGAGATTGCCCTCGAGCAGTCGGGCACGGTTCGTCGCCTGAACCAACTCCCCCCTCAGCTTGGCGGCCTCCTCTTCAGCCTTACGCTAGGCCTCCCGGGCGGTGTCCCATTCCTGCCCAGCCTCGGCGGCCTCCTTGAGGGCGGTTTCAGCCCTCAACTACGCTTGAGAGGCCTCCTCCTGAGCGGCCTTGACCTCCCCTCGCTTGGGTGGCCTCGGTTTCCGCTTTCTCCAGCGATGCGCGGAGGATGGGGAGCTGGCTCCACTGCTCCCGTGACCGAAGGATGAACTGAGACTTGTTATGCGACCTCGCCCTCAACGTCTACCAGGGATAAAAGGGAAGGTCACCAAAAAAGGACAGCAAAATAACCAAGACAAATCAGAGAGAAAGAACGAGGCTTACGTCCATCCCCCGAAACATATCCTCGAAAGCAACCTCCACCGCCACGCGTGTCACGTGGGCAAGCCACGCCCGGAACTCCTCCAAGTGCTCCCACTCCCCGAGCTCGGCTTGATCGTCGAGCTTGAAGAAGGTACACCCTGGATCTTGGGGGTCGGGCAACTCGAGGGCCTCCTGCACCTAGAGGTCGCTGCTGCGGTCGACCCTCTCCTTGACATCCCGCATGATGGCCTGACCCATTTCGAGGGTGCCCCCATGGACCATCACCCGCTCCTCAAGATTGGGGAAGGGGGTCGCCCCCTCGAGCTGGACAATCCTGGCCTCAAGGCGATCTTGCAGGGCCGTCGTCGACCCCTCTGGGTCGTCGCTTCTAGGCGGAAGAGGTCCCCACCGTGGGAATAACCCTACGCGGTGAAGGAAATGCACGTTAGCATCCAGAGTGGTAGGCTCACCGCGGTCCAGTAGATTGTCCCCTCCCTCCACATAGACTAAGTCAGGGGGCGGAGCACCTCGAGATGACGATTGCCCGACCTCAAGATGAGGCCGAGCTAACGCCTCGGACATAACCACGTCCGGCGCGCCGCTCCCTTGCGCTGCCACGACAGTTCCCTCCGGTTCCGATTGGGGGGCCATCGCCGCGACCATCTCTGCTGGGCCCATCACCGCCACCAGCTCCGCCACCATCGCCGCCACCTCCTCCGCAGTGGTCTCCACCGTCGTCGCCGTCTCTATCGATGGTGACACCTTCAGCACGTCACAGACCTCTCCCCCGCCCGACAAAGAGGCTGCGGGCGCCGTGAGAGGTAGGGCCGTGGCACGATCCTCCCCCTCAGACAACGCCGACTGTGGGGGAGGAGGGCTCGGCTGTACGTCTCCCTCCTGCCACGCTTTCTCCCCGCACTCGAGCTGCTGGCGCACCTCCAGTGTCTGTCACACCCAATTTTAAGGATAAAATTGAATATGAATAACTCATGTGTGCCTAGAGATCAATCACACACATAAGCCGACAAATCTTTAAATAGTATCATCACTGAGTGCTTATTACATAACGAATAATATTTAAATAACATAACAGCTGAATATAAAGATAACTCTCGCGACGAAGCTCCACTTCACAGGGAACGCCGACTGGTTGACCACTAGCCTAGTACTCCTCACGGTAGTCTTCATAGCCATCTGAAGGGGTTGAGAAAGCAAGAGTGAGCACTTACATACTCAGCAAGAGTAACATAGGGTTATGAAGCTCAAAAGGTTGACACTGTCTGTACTGCAGTTGCTTTTATCTTGGTCAAGTTTTACCAACACTTAGCTTTAATTATGCATAACCCAATTGATAACCACATGATATAAGTATAATATCCAACATCAACAATTAAACAACATGATCATCTACACTGTGAGTTTTCAGGCCGCTCGTAACCGTGAGCACGGCTATCATGATAGATTTACATTCTGCAGAGGTTATACACTTTACCCACAAGCCATGTTACCCATATGCCCGGGATAGCTAGTCCCATAACACTGCTGAGGTGAGTGGGCAGGGAACACTATGAAATCTTTCAAAAGCTCTTTCTAACATGTAGCGGACCCTACGGACCCAATGCAAAGGGGAATATGGGACACCCCGATGGTACCACCCGCAGCGGTCCCCACACAGGCTATACCCCATAACCAGCTCGGCAAAGGTGCCTTTCACGAACCACAAGCATGCTAGTCCAAACTTCATACTTAACTAAAGACAGAGCCATATAGCACTCGTGGTTGTATTAGAAATCCCAGCTTTTGCCCTACAGTGGGGTCCTATTCCATGTTGCTACAAAAGCCAGTTTTATCTCATTGTTGCATATATCATTAATCAAGATTCATCTCAAGATCCATTATTGTAAAGCATAGCAAAGCTACCCATATGCATATAAACCCATGGTGACAAGGTAAAGGATAACAAAGCTATGGTATAGATCTAATAGGAATCAAATTAGACACATGCAATAATGACTAGATTGAATTATGGCGAATAGGTAGCAAGGATGATCCCATGTTAAACTTGCCTTGATCCCAAAGCTCTTGGTGATCCTGATCTACTGCAAAGAACTCTTGGTCAACGAAGATCTCACCGGCTGTACTCGATCAACATCACCACGCAATCATCCGAACAATCATACACGAAGCAAATAAGACATGATCAGAACATTACACCATAAACAATTAAAAAGACTTTGAAACGGTTATAAAATAGATCTATACTTTACTGCGATCACAAAGACACGAGAATCACACTAATCGGATCTAAAACGAAGAAGTTATAGATTAAACAGGATTTTGAAAAGAGCTAGGTTAAGCATTAGCAAAGTAATTTTCTTTGATTTTCAAAAGTAATTAACATAGGTGAAACCTATACTACTGGATAGAGTACAAAAATACGGATCTAACGCAACTTGAATGGGTCGATTTGGATTTAAAACGAAGAAAATATAAGCATTTGAAGTTTAGAGGCAAAATAGGAAATTAGGGTTTTATTTTATTTTCGAATAAAACAGATCTGGAAAAGGGAATACGTCTTCCCGATGGAAAAACATAAAGGTCAAAGACGCTTTGGACTGCGGGTTCAGAGGGGAAAAGAGCAGGGGCTCTTTAGCAAAAGGGGCAGGCGAAAGGGTATCGGGCTCTCTGGACTGTTGGATCTGAGATCAACGGTCCAGATTAGATCCGAGGTGGAGAGAGAGGAGATGGGCGGCGCTATGGCCGGAGCAGAGAGGGAGGACGGCGGAGCGCCATGGCCGGCGGCCAGCGCACGGCGGCGCGAGATCAATCGAGTGCTGTAGTGCACTATTTTTGAATCCGATCACACCGGGAGAGAGAGGGAAACACGGCGAGTTCGCCTAGGGCTATGGCGAGGCTTGGGGATGATCGGAAGACACCGACGACGTAGCACAGCGGCAGCGGACGGTCTGTGCGCAGCGGTTAGGGCTCAGATGCCCTAATTCGACCGGAAAACTGCTCGGGAAGCAAGCGGGGAGCACGGCGAACCTATCCCGAGCACTAGCAGAGCTTGATCGGGACGGAGGAGGGCCACCGACGGAAGGCCGCGGCGGTGGATCCTCGGCGCACGGCAACCCAACGATTCAGAGCGCAAAGGAGAGGGAGAAGAGGGAGAGACGGTGTTCGGACACTTCGCGAAGAAGTCACGGGGCTCGGGGAAGCTTACCGTGGTCGGGATCGCACGGAACGACGGCAGCTCGACGGCGGAACGCGGCGGCGACGACGTCGCTGCTACTGCTGCGTTCGCAGGGTGAACCGAGGCGAGAAGATGAGGGATTCGGCGCAGGGGCTCGCCGCTATTTAAAGGAGGATGGGGAGGAGTCCGGAGCGGAGATGAACGTGGGGAAACCGCGTCGACGGTTGCGCACGACGCGTCGCGGCGTCACGACGGTGTCCTGCTCGGACACGAACAGAGAGAGGAGGGAGAAGCTGACAGGCGGGGCCGCGCTGTTAGTGGCAGGGAGAGAGAAAAGGGAGGCGCCGACAGGTGGGACAGCGGTGTCGGCGAGAGAGGGGGAAGGTAGGCCATGGTCGGACTGGGCCGCAGGGAGGGAGGCGGCCCACTCGGTGAAAGAGAAAGGGAGAGGGGAAACTGTGACAGAACCTCTTAAGATAGGGCCCACTTGCCAGGATTAACCAACTTAATCCCAACAGATGATCCAAACCTTAATTAGTCCATCAGGTGTTGCCACTTTGCAGCGGGTCATCACCTCTTTCCGAACAGGATCACCTAATTACAATCATTGCAGAAGTAATACGAAATTTTTTATATTACATCAAAGTAGCGGAAATTTAAAGTCATATTACAAACCATATGTTTTGAAACATAACTTAGTGTCATACGATAAAGATACATCAAGCTGCTGATAGATTAAGAACGAACAACTGAGGTACTCTTGACCAAGAGTCAAGCAAAGACAATTTATTCTTCATCTTCATCTACACTGACCACGGTCATGCAGCAAGAAGCCACACAAACCTCATGATAGGTAGCATTAGGATTGTGATTGAGCATGGTGTGCAACTTAGTTGAGAGCCCCCTGAGAAACCATCTCTTTTTCTTAGCATCAGTATTGACATGTTCCACAGCATACTGCGAAAGATGGTTGAACTTGCCTACATACTGCATAACAGTGGACTCCCCTTGCTTCAAACTCAGGAACTCCTCCAACTTAGCTTCCATGACACCATCAGGAATATAGTGCGCACGGAAAGCATCACGAAACTCCTTCCAGGTGGCACGATGACCTGCCGGCTGCATAGCTGCAAAGGTCGACCACCAAGCTCCTGCTGCCCCACGAAGTTGCTGAGCTGCAAAGACGGGCTTCTGCACCTCTGTGCAATTAATCAGCTCGAACTTCTGCTCCATGGTGCGGAGCCAATCATCAGCTTCCAACGGCTCATCTGCCTTGGTGAACACCGAAGGACGCATGTCGGTGAAGTCGACATAAGTTGTCTCCTGGTTGTTGCGACCACGACGTTCATTGCCGCCTTGCTGGTGATGTTGAGTTAACTCATTCAAAAGACGAGCATTGTCTACTGAAACACTGATCAATGCCGCCAAAGCTTGTGTTAAGGTTGGTGGATCAGGAAGTTCCCCATCATGAGCCCCAGCATTGTTATGTTCAGCCATCTGTTTGCACAAACATACTTTTATTGAAACAAACATAAAAGTACCAAAGTGCACACATATATTACATGACATCATAACATTATAGTGCTGATAACTAAAGAGTTCTGAAGGCGATAAAGGTAGATTATGTTACACAAGATCCACTACTCGCATCGAACTAGATAGCTAGGCGAAACATGATCTACTCGTCGTCACTAAGGACTACAACCTCCTGCTCGTCCTCGACGATCATCACTGGTTCTAGCTCTGGTGCAGCTCCACCCTGATCCTCAGGAGTAGGTGCAACGAACTGGTCTGTCTGAACAAGCTCCCCAAGGTCCTCTGCCATAGTCTGCTGCTGGTACTCGGGGTTGTTCATCATGTTGTGAAGGTGATGCACCTCCTCATGAAGAGCATTGTTGTATGCCTCAAGATTGCCCACATACTGCCCCAAGTCGTGGTACATCTCAGACAGTTGGTGTTCTCGTTCCCAGGCTTCATTCCTTTCTCCCATCACCTCATACATGTGACCCTCAGCGTTGGACACTTCTGTTGCCTTGGCTGCCAGCTGCGCCTGACACGCCTGCAATTCAGCCTCCTTCTCCCCCATCTTAGCCTTAAGATCGTCAGCACTGCTAACCAACTCAAGCTCCAAGTGCTCGATCTTCGCCCTGTGGCGAGCATAGCAACTGGCACCCTGCTGACTGCTCTCAGCACAGTCTCCACGTGTCGCCAGCATGTGGCAAGGAACGCCCCGAGGTCCGGAAGACTTGCGAGCTGTGCGCTTAGTTCTGGCCATCCTATAGACAAGATTTCAAAGGAGGCAAGTAAGTAACAGGTCAAAATTTTAGTAGCTTAAGAACAAAATTTTAGACCCATCCCAAATTGTAGGATATGATACATGAAGCGCCCCTACGAATACGATAATATTTACATAACATATATATAGGGCATATATCTATAACCATATTCATACCATCAGCTTGATATCCTAAAGTCTACTTTCCTAGACTTGGAAAGAGAGAAAAGATGAGTTAAAGAAATTTTTAGACTCAAATCACATTTTATTTTAGGATCCAAAATATTTTGAAACTTTTACAACTACAAGATTGGTAATAAGGCGAGCTTTGATACCAGCTGCGACAGAACCTCTTAAGATAGGTCCCACTTGCCAGGATTAACCAACTTAATCCCAACAGATGATCCAAACCTTAATTAGTCCATCAGGTGTCGCCACTTTGCAGCGGGTCATCCACCTCTTTCCGAACAGGATCACCTCATTACAATCATTGCAGAAGTAATACGAAAATTTTTATATTACATCAAAGTAGCGGAAATTTAAAGTCATATTACAAACCATATGTTTTGAAACATAACTTAGTGTCATACGATAAAGATACATCAAGCTGCTGATAGATTAAGAACGAACAACTGAGGTACTCTTGACCAAGAGTCAAGCAAAGACAATTTATTCTTCATCTTCATCTACACTGACCACGGTCATGCAGCAAGAAGCCACACAAACCGGGTTGTGATCCTCATCTGCACCAGGGGTTAACAAACCCTGAGTACGGGAGTACTCCACAAGACTTATCCGACAAAGAAAAAAATATTTGGTGGACAAAACAGTATGCAAGTCATAGGATTCAAGGTGTGGTTTGCAAGAATCAAGTATTTTGCATAAATGAGCATTTATAGAAAGAATTGAAATCATTTATGTTATCCATAAGGTTACTCAAGTATCGATCTAGATGTATGATCGATAACAAGGTAATAACCATCCACGAAGGGATCCCACAAGTATCCACTTAAAGTGTATTACTACGCGGTAGAGGACAGGGTCATGTTTCCATATCCGAGGAACACGACGATTCGAACCGGTTTATCCCAACTGGGGCTTCCCTATCACACGACATATACAGCCGCTTAAAGCACGCATATGACTACCTTTCCCTGGATCCTCTCGCCAAGACCGGGGTTCCGCCACCCGAGAGCACAGTACACCTCCATCCAGTTCGCTAACTTGGAGGGTACACACTACTCTCGCCATCTCTCCACTCCCAGTGCGGGTTAACCGTTCTTCAAGCGAGAATAGCCAGAGTCCAGCTTCCCGGAGTATGTGATAAGTACTCCAAAGTCACAACCCTTGGACGTCTACAACGGACGGTTCCTAATCGACACAGGCGGAAATAACCCGCTCACCAGACACCGCTGGTGGCTCTCCAACACCGTGTCTGCCCGGTCTCAGATTATTACTTCCATCAAGAGGACATAGCCATTTGCCGCAGCAATCCGCTATTCTTCTCGAAAACAGAACCATTGCTGAAGCAAACAGGTTATCACCTATTCTCGCAGATGACAGGAAATCATCTGACTCTATCGGTCTAAGCATTGCTAAGCAGCAAAAAGCAACATTCGTATTTTTAAAACGATATCAAGGTACAGGAATAAATAATTCAAGGTAAGGCTATGCATCAAGTAGGAATTTGATTGAATATCGTAATGCAATAGTATAAACATAAGTGTATTTAAAGAAATCATTTTAAATACAAGGAAGTGTTTGAATGCACCGGGGCTTGCCTTGGTTGGAGGGATAAACGAACTCGGGCTCAGATTCGAGAGAGAAAACCCCTTCACTGGAGGTATCCAACCCAACCAACGAACAATCTACACAATAAAGTGACCTGTCTTATATGATGCTCGAATAGTAAACATGATGCTCAACACAACAAACATGCCCTTAAGAGAAGACTAAATAGATTGCACCTTGAGTACAACTTCCCTTCATGAAGGAAAGTAACACTAGGTTAAAAAGCAATTAAACAAACCCTATTTATCTTGATTATCTAAGTTAACACTTACATCCAAAAGAGCTGAGCAAGCAACATTACATCAAGCATGTCCAACTTGTGTTTGTCACTGGACAATGACCATATGTATCAAATAATCCAAAATCACTCAAACCCTAAAGTCATTAGGGTTTCTAAACATTTTATAACTAAACAGGGCATTGCTACAGGATTAAAAACACACTGAACTAAACAAGAAACAGGAAAAACCCTTCCAAACCCACTGACGACCAAGACCCGACCAACAGGGGCACAGACGCTCGAGCGGCGATGTCGAGAACCACAAAACACGGCGGCGCGTCGCCGTCGGTGACCAAACCGAACGACTACCCCTCGAACCTGCTTCGGCTTGCCGAGCCGAACCCAACGAGGTGCGCCACGACCCAAACAAACCCTCAGAGACACCCCATCGAGGGTGTTGGCGATCTGCCGGGGCTCGACCGATCGCGCACCGTCGAGAACAGACCTCGATCGAAGAAGAGAGACCTCGATCGGAGAAACTAGGCCTCGACTGAAGAAGCTAGACCTCGATCAGAGACACTAGACCTTGATCCACCCTCGATCAAAGAAGCTAGGCCTCGATCACGACTCAGAAGACAACCACGAGCAAAACGCCCACAGAAACGAGGCTAAAACCTACACAGCTGACCTCGTTCGACGACCATGGCGGTGAACCGAGCTCGACCGCACACATGCCGACGGACACAGGCCTCGAACAGACCTCGATCGAACCAACCAACAACTCTAGCAAGCTAGCGGCCCCCAAACAACGTGAAACGCGCACGAAACGACTCAGAGCTACACGCAACACCCTCGACGACGGCACTGGCGGTCGGCGGGGATCTGCGCGACATGCGCCGGAGAAAACACGCACACGCTCGAGGGCAACTACCCCTCGAGACGGACCACCATTTGCAAAATAGAGAACCAGACAAGACTCAGAGATGAACAAGGAGCAAGAAACACAAGGTACAAAGTCAATGCGGCTCCTGCGTAGCCCGGTCGAAGACTGACCAGAGCAGCGGCGTCGCGTCGGAGCTGAGGAAGACGGATCCGCGCTGAACGAATGCAGGCTCGACGACTTCAACTAACTCGCCCGAGGATGCGCAAGGTCCAGGCGAAGACAACAGCAAAGGATTGAGTGGTTGGAAGCGGCTAACGAGCTCGGACGAGTTCGTCAATGGTGGTGGAGCGTTCGGCGGAGCAAATGCAGAGCGAGTAGAGCAGAGCAGCGGCGTGGAAAGGGAAACAGAGAGGACGGTGTCCCGTTTTTAAAGACGGCAACGGGTTCCGTGATTTTGCCACGTACTCGACAAGACGTGCGTCCCTGGATAGGTGTCGGCGTCGAGCACCGTCGAGCACAACCCTGCCATGCAGCTGTTCGGTAAAAGGACAGAACTGACCCTGTGGCTATTTTGCAAAATACTCAAGCTTCCAGGGGTTTTCAGGGAAAACTTTGAACACAAAATATTCTCAAAACTTTGAGATCTACAACTTTTCTTAAACAACCATAAGCAAAAACTTTATAGATTTTGAAAATCATGTTTAGGGTTTAATCCACCCCCTCAGAGAAAAGGGTTTGGATTCCAAATTTTAAATTTTGAGAATTTGAAAAGATGACCTGCATTCAAACAATTGATCAAACATAAACAAATAAACTAATTTTAGTTCAATGCATATCTAGGTTTTCAAACAATTGAATGATGCTTAATGCATATGATGACATGATCAAATTTTAATTAAGTTATTAACACCCGGGGTGTTACAATCCTTCCCCCTTAAAGAAATCTCGTCCCGAGATTTAGGAGTGAAACAATGTAACAGAAAAGGAAACGTATCGAGAAATTTTCTTTTTCACATCACCCTTGTTACAACTATGACCAGGTTTTTAGAAAACAGCTCAAACGATAGAAGCATAAAACTCTGGGAAATTTTCTAAAAGATAATCTTCAGATTCCCAAGTAGCTTCTTCTTCTGAGTGCTTACTCCACTGCACCTTGTAAAACTTGATGGCCTTGCGACGAGTAATTCGATCCTTTTGATCGAGAACCTTTACAGGATACTCGGAGTAGGTCACATCAGGTTCTAACTGCACTCCTTCAACTTCCACCGTTGTATCTTTAATTTGAAGACACTTCTTCAATTGTGATACGTGAAACACATCATGAACGGCGGAGAGAACGTCAGGCAATTTCAAACGATAAGCCACCTTGCCAATACGTTCCAGAACTGGGAACGGACCGACATAACGAGGTGCTAACTTGCCTTTTACTCCAAAACGAGAGATTCCTTTCATAGGTGTGACTTTCAAATACACATGATCTCCCGGTTGATATTGAAGTGGCCTTCTTCTTTTGTCAGCATAGCTCTTTTGCCTTGACTGAGCTATTTCAAGGTTGATGCGAATCTATTTAACTTTATCTTCAGCTTCCTTAACTAGGTCAACACCAAAGAACTCACGTTCTCCGGGTTCCGACCAATTAAGAGGAGTTCTGCAACCACGACCATACAAAGCTTCGAATGGCGACATTTTTATGCTTTGTTGATAACTATTGTTGTAAGAGAACTCTGCCAAAGGTAAGCATTCATCCCACTTCTCTGCAAAGTTAAGAACACAACATCGCAACAAATCTTCAAGAACTTGATTGACTCGTTCAGTCTGACCATCGGTTTGAGGATGGTACGCGGTGCTGTACAAAAGTTTAGTGCCCAAAGATTCATGGAGATGCCTCCAGAAAGCTGAGACAAACTGAGTCCCACGATCAGATACGATGGTCTTAGGAATACCATGAAGACTTACTATCCTTGCCAAAAACAACTTGGAATAAGCAACCGTAGGGTGTTTTGTTTTCATTGGTAGAAAATGTGCAGACTTGGTAAGTCGATCAACAATGACCCAGATAGAATCATAACCACTCGAGGTTGTTGGTAAACCTACTATGAAATCCATGCTGATGTCTTCCCACTTCCAAACTGGAACTGGTAAAGGTTGAAGTTGACCTCCTGGTTTCAAACGCACTGCTTTCACTTTCTGACAAGTGTCACACTTAGCCACATAGCCGGATATCTCAATCTTCATCTTTGTCCACCAAAACTTCCTCTTCAAATCCTGGTACATTTTGTTGCTTCCAGGGTGAATGGACAAACGAGAAGTATGAGCTTCATCAAAAATAGCTCGTCGTAACTCTGGAACTTTAGGTACCACGAGACGGTCCTTGAACCAAAGTACATCAGATTCATCTAACTTAAAACAAGTGGGTATTCCAGACTTCACCTTTGCTTTAAGATGTGCAATGCCTTTATTGGTCCGTTGAGCCTCGATAATTTGATCACGAATGTTGGGTTCCACAGATATGTTAGCTAGACTGCCATGTTGAACCATAGATATGCCTAGCCTCTCTAACTCATAACAGAGTGTGGAATTTACCGTCTTTAGGCTCAGACAATTGCAGCTACCCTTACGACTTAAGGCATCAGCTACAACATTTGCCTTACCTAGATGGTAATGCACTTCAAGATCATAATCTTTGATAAGCTCTAACCATCGTCTTTGCCTCATATTCAACTCAGACTGAGTGAATATATACTTCAAACTCTTATGATCAGTATAGATATGACAAAGGTTGCCCAGAAGATAATGTCGCCAAATCTTCAAAGAATGGACAACTACCGCTAATTCCAGATCATGAGTTGGATAGTTCTCTTTGTGCTTCTTCAACTGTCTAGAAGCATAAGCAATGACCCTTCCTTCTTGCATCAAGACACACCCAATACCAATACCAGATGCATCACAATATACATCAAAGGGCTTCTCGATATTAGGTTGAGCTAATACGGGAGTTGTGGTCATTAACTTCTTCAAAGCATGAAAAGACTCTTCGCACTCTGTAGACCATACGAACTTGGTCTGGTTCTTCAGTAGACTGGTAATTGGCTTCGAGACTCGAGAAAAGTCTGGAATAAACCGACGATAATAACCAGCCATACCGAGGAAACTTCGAACTTGATGAACTGTTGTTGGTGGCTTCCAATCCAGAATGTCCTTCACCTTACTAGGATCGACTGCCATGCCTCCGTTGGACAAAACATGTCCTAGGAATTTCACTTCCTTCAGCCAAAACTCACATTTGCTGAACTTAGCATAAAGCTGGTGCTCACGCAATCGAGTTAAGACGATTTGGAGATGACGGGCATGCTCTTCTTCATTCTTGGAATAGATGAGAATATTATCAACGAAGACAACAACAAACTTGTCTAGCTCTGGCATGAACATTGAGTTCATCAGATACATGAAGTATGCCGGTGCATTTGTCAAACCAAACGACATTACCAGGTACTCATAAAGCCCGTATCTAGTGGTAAACGCCATCTTTGGGACATCTTCAGGTCGGATCTTGATCTGGTGGTACCCCGATCTCAAGTCGATCTTGGAAAACACCGAAGCTCCAACGAGTTGATCAAAGAGAAGATCAATCTGCGGCAAGGGATACTTGTTCTTGATGGTCACCTAGTTCAAGGGACGATAGTCAACGCACATTCGAAGGGTATGATCCTTCTTTTTCACGAAAATGGCAGGACAACCCCATGGCGATGAACTAGGTCGAATGAAACCCTTATCGAGCAACTCACTTAACTGAGTCTTCAACTCGGCTAGCTCTTTAGGAGGCATCCGATAGGCCCTTCTAGAGATAGGTGTGGTACCAGGCTTTAGCTCTATAGAAAACTCAACATCTCTATCAGGAGGTAAGCCAGGTAAGTCATCAGGAAAGACGTCTGGAAACTCACATACTATTGGAATATCATGTACCCCAACTGAAACCGTAGCACAAATTCTTCCTACTTCCCGTTTTGGCACCGAAAGTTGAATCAAGAGCTAAGATTTACTGTTTGGCACATCTACCTTGATAGTTCTATTTAACACATCGATCACAGCTTTGTGCTGCTGCAACCAATTCATCCCCAGGATCACATCTAAACCCTGGTTAGGAAGCACTACCAAAGTCGTGGGAAAGATATGCCCACCCAGACTCAAAGATACTTGATACACCAATTCTTTAGTTGAGATTCGACCACCAGGTGTTTGCACATGAAAATCCATGTTTAACTCAGACAAAGGAATACTATGCTTGAGCACAAATGACTTATCAATGAAGGAATGTGATGCACCAGAATCAAAGAGAATAACTGCAGGTTGATTGTTGATAGGAAATATACCCTGCAATACAGGTTCTCCTTCTGGCATCCCTTCACCCTGGGTATGAAACACCTGCCCAGTCTTCTGCTCATTCTTGTTCTTCTGAACTCCAACATTCCCATTCGGCTTCTACTGCTGCTGATTTCCAGCAAACTTCTGATTGTGCTGCTTCGGAAGAGGACATACATAAGAATAATGCCCCAGCTTTCCACAGTTGAAACAGGCATTGCTGGTTTGCTTGGCAACCACTTGATTGTTGGGACCAATATTCTGCCTAGGATACTGAGGAACCCCATAGAACTGTTGTCCAAACTTCTGTTGTCGCTGAGGAGGACGATACTGAAAACGGTTGTGGTTCTGAGGGTGGTAGAGAATCTTCTGCCTCTTTTGATTACCACTAGAAGATCCAGCAAACGATTTCTTCTTCTTTGCCTCCCTATGGATGCGCAAGGAATGCTCAGCAGAGATAGCCATGCTCACAACCTCATGATAGGTAGCATTAGGATTGTGATTGAGCATGGTGTGCAACTTAGTTGAGAGCCCCCTGAGAAACCATCTCTTTTTCTTAGCATCAGTATTGACATGTTCCACAGCATACTGCGAAAGATGGTTGAACTTGCCTACATACTGCATAACAGTGGACTCCCCTTGCTTCAAACTCAGGAACTCCTCCAACTTAGCTTCCATGACACCATCAGGAATATAGTGCGCACGGAAAGCATCACGAAACTCCTTCCAGGTGGCACGATGACCTGCCGGCTGCATAGCTGCAAAGGTCGACCACCAAGCTCCTGCTGCCCCACGAAGTTGCTGAGCTGCAAAGACGGGCTTCTGCACCTCTGTGCAATTAATCAGCTCGAACTTCTGCTCCATGGTGCGGAGCCAATCATCAGCTTCCAACGGCTCATCTGCCTTGGTGAACACCGAAGGACGCATGTCGGTGAAGTCGACATAAGTTGTCTCCTGGTTGTTGCGACCACGACGTTCATTGCCGCCTTGCTGGTGATGTTGAGTTAACTCATTCAAAAGACGAGCATTGTCTACTGAAACACTGATCAATGCCGCCAAAGCTTGTGTTAAGGTTGGTGGATCAGGAAGTTCCCCATCATGAGCCCCAGCATTGTTATGTTCAGCCATCTGTTTGCACAAACATACTTTTATTGAAACAAACATAAAAGTACCAAAGTGCACACATATATTACATGACATCATAACATTATAGTGCTGATAACTAAAGAGTTCTGAAGGCGATAAAGGTAGATTATGTTACACAAGATCCACTACTCGCATCGAACTAGATAGCTAGGCGAAACATGATCTACTCGTCGTCACTAAGGACTACAACCTCCTGCTCGTCCTCGACGATCATCACTGGTTCTAGCTCTGGTGCAGCTCCACCCTGATCCTCAGGAGTAGGTGCAACGAACTGGTCTGTCTGAACAAGCTCCCCAAGGTCCTCTGCCATAGTCTGCTGCTGGTACTCGGGGTTGTTCATCATGTTGTGAAGGTGATGCACCTCCTCATGAAGAGCATTGTTGTATGCCTCAAGATTGCCCACATACTGCCCCAAGTCGTGGTACATCTCAGACAGTTGGTGTTCTCGTTCCCAGGCTTCATTCCTTTCTCCCATCACCTCATACATGTGACCCTCAGCGTTGGACACTTCTGTTGCCTTGGCTGCCAGCTGCGCCTGACACGCCTGCAATTCAGCCTCCTTCTCCCCCATCTTAGCCTTAAGATCGTCAGCACTGCTAACCAACTCAAGCTCCAAGTGCTCGATCTTCGCCCTGTGGCGAGCATAGCAACTGGCACCCTGCTGACTGCTCTCAGCACAGTCTCCACGTGTCGCCAGCATGTGGCAAGGAACGCCCCGAGGTCCGGAAGACTTGCGAGCTGTGCGCTTAGTTCTGGCCATCCTATAGACAAGATTTCAAAGGAGGCAAGTAAGTAACAGGTCAAAATTTTAGTAGCTTAAGAACAAAATTTTAGACCCATCCCAAATTGTAGGATATGATACATGAAGCGCCCCTACGAATACGATAATATTTACATAACATATATATAGGGCATATATCTATAACCATATTCATACCATCAGCTTGATATCCTAAAGTCTACTTTCCTAGACTTGGAAAGAGAGAAAAGATGAGTTAAAGAAATTTTTAGACTCAAATCACATTTTATTTTAGGATCCAAAATATTTTGAAACTTTTACAACTACAAGATTGGTAATAAGGCGAGCTTTGATACCAGCTGCGACAGAACCTCTTAAGATAGGTCCCACTTGCCAGGATTAACCAACTTAATCCCAACAGATGATCCAAACCTTAATTAGTCCATCAGGTGTCGCCACTTTGCAGCGGGTCATCCACCTCTTTCCGAACAGGATCACCTCATTACAATCATTGCAGAAGTAATACGAAAATTTTTATATTACATCAAAGTAGCGGAAATTTAAAGTCATATTACAAACCATATGTTTTGAAACATAACTTAGTGTCATACGATAAAGATACATCAAGCTGCTGATAGATTAAGAACGAACAACTGAGGTACTCTTGACCAAGAGTCAAGCAAAGACAATTTATTCTTCATCTTCATCTACACTGACCACGGTCATGCAGCAAGAAGCCACACAAACCGGGTTGTGATCCTCATCTGCACCAGGGGTTAACAAACCCTGAGTACGGGAGTACTCCACAAGACTTATCCGACAAAGAAAAAAATATTTGGTGGACAAAACAGTATGCAAGTCATAGGATTCAAGGTGTGGTTTGCAAGAATCAAGTATTTTGCATAAATGAGCATTTATAGAAAGAATTGAAATCATTTATGTTATCCATAAGGTTACTCAAGTATCGATCTAGATGTATGATCGATAACAAGGTAATAACCATCCACGAAGGGATCCCACAAGTATCCACTTAAAGTGTATTACTACGCGGTAGAGGACAGGGTCATGTTTCCATATCCGAGGAACACGACGATTCGAACCGGTTTATCCCAACTGGGGCTTCCCTATCACACGACATATACAGCCGCTTAAAGCACGCATATGACTACCTTTCCCTGGATCCTCTCGCCAAGACCGGGGTTCCGCCACCCGAGAGCACAGTACACCTCCATCCAGTTCGCTAACTTGGAGGGTACACACTACTCTCGCCATCTCTCCACTCCCAGTGCGGGTTAACCGTTCTTCAAGCGAGAATAGCCAGAGTCCAGCTTCCCGGAGTATGTGATAAGTACTCCAAAGTCACAACCCTTGGACGTCTACAACGGACGGTTCCTAATCGACACAGGCGGAAATAACCCGCTCACCAGACACCGCTGGTGGCTCTCCAACACCGTGTCTGCCCGGTCTCAGATTATTACTTCCATCAAGAGGACATAGCCATTTGCCGCAGCAATCCGCTATTCTTCTCGAAAACAGAACCATTGCTGAAGCAAACAGGTTATCACCTATTCTCGCAGATGACAGGAAATCATCTGACTCTATCGGTCTAAGCATTGCTAAGCAGCAAAAAGCAACATTCGTATTTTTAAAACGATATCAAGGTACAGGAATAAATAATTCAAGGTAAGGCTATGCATCAAGTAGGAATTTGATTGAATATCGTAATGCAATAGTATAAACATAAGTGTATTTAAAGAAATCATTTTAAATACAAGGAAGTGTTTGAATGCACCGGGGCTTGCCTTGGTTGGAGGGATAAACGAACTCGGGCTCAGATTCGAGAGAGAAAACCCCTTCACTGGAGGTATCCAACCCAACCAACGAACAATCTACACAATAAAGTGACCTGTCTTATATGATGCTCGAATAGTAAACATGATGCTCAACACAACAAACATGCCCTTAAGAGAAGACTAAATAGATTGCACCTTGAGTACAACTTCCCTTCATGAAGGAAAGTAACACTAGGTTAAAAAGCAATTAAACAAACCCTATTTATCTTGATTATCTAAGTTAACACTTACATCCAAAAGAGCTGAGCAAGCAACATTACATCAAGCATGTCCAACTTGTGTTTGTCACTGGACAATGACCATATGTATCAAATAATCCAAAATCACTCAAACCCTAAAGTCATTAGGGTTTCTAAACATTTTATAACTAAACAGGGCATTGCTACAGGATTAAAAACACACTGAACTAAACAAGAAACAGGAAAAACCCTTCCAAACCCACTGACGACCAAGACCCGACCAACAGGGGCACAGACGCTCGAGCGGCGATGTCGAGAACCACAAAACACGGCGGCGCGTCGCCGTCGGTGACCAAACCGAACGACTACCCCTCGAACCTGCTTCGGCTTGCCGAGCCGAACCCAACGAGGTGCGCCACGACCCAAACAAACCCTCAGAGACACCCCATCGAGGGTGTTGGCGATCTGCCGGGGCTCGACCGATCGCGCACCGTCGAGAACAGACCTCGATCGAAGAAGAGAGACCTCGATCGGAGAAACTAGGCCTCGACTGAAGAAGCTAGACCTCGATCAGAGACACTAGACCTTGATCCACCCTCGATCAAAGAAGCTAGGCCTCGATCACGACTCAGAAGACAACCACGAGCAAAACGCCCACAGAAACGAGGCTAAAACCTACACAGCTGACCTCGTTCGACGACCATGGCGGTGAACCGAGCTCGACCGCACACATGCCGACGGACACAGGCCTCGAACAGACCTCGATCGAACCAACCAACAACTCTAGCAAGCTAGCGGCCCCCAAACAACGTGAAACGCGCACGAAACGACTCAGAGCTACACGCAACACCCTCGACGACGGCACTGGCGGTCGGCGGGGATCTGCGCGACATGCGCCGGAGAAAACACGCACACGCTCGAGGGCAACTACCCCTCGAGACGGACTCAGGACGGCTAGGCGAAGCTAGCGCAAGACTCAGATCTCGAAAAGATCAACTACAACGACTCGACGAAGAACACACTGCCGCGCCGAACAAGAATAGCGACGGTGCTCGAGGACAGAGCTCGAAGGCCCGATACAAGAATAAAAGAGTACAGTGGAGAGGTCGAGGAGCTCACCCTGGTCACGAAGCACTAGCAAGCGTGGCCGGAGCTGAAGCAGAGACGACCGTCGATGGAGAACGTCCCGGCGGAGACGAAGAACTGCGCGGCAACGAAGATATTCCCGGAGCTATGGTCCACCATTTGCAAAACAGAGAACCAGACAAGACTCAGAGATGAACAAGGAGCAAGAAACACAAGGTACAAAGTTAATGCGGCTCCTGTGTAGCCCGGTCGAAGACTGACCAGAGCAGCAGCGGTCGCGTCGGAGCTGAGGAAGACGGATAAGCGCTGAACGAATGCAGGCTCGACGACTTCAACTAACTCGCCCGAGGATGCGCAAGGTCCAGGCGAAGACAACAGCGAAGGATTGAGTGGTTGGAAGCGGCTAACGAGCTCGGACGAGTTCGTCAATGGTGGTGGAGCGTTCGGCGGAGCAAATGCAGAGCGAGTAGAGCAGAGCAGCGGTGTGGAAAGGGAAACAAAGAGGACGGTGTCCCGTTTTTAAAGACGGCAACGGGTTCCGTGATTTCGCCACGTACTCGACAAGACGTGCGTCCCTGGACAGGTGTCGGCGTCGAGCACCGTCAAGCACAACCCTGCCATGCAGCTGCTCGGTAAAAGGACAGAACTGACCTTGTGGCTATTTTGCAAAATACTCAAGCTTCCAGGGGTTTTCAGGGAAAACTTTGAACACGAAAGATGCTCAAAACTTTGAGATCTACAACTTTGCTTAAACAACCATAAGCAAAAACTTTATAGATTTTGAAAATCATATTTAGGGTTTAATCCACCCCTCGGAGAAAAGGGTTTGGATTCCAAATTTTAAATTTTGAGAATTTGAAAAGATGGCCTGCATTCAAACAATTGATCAAACATAAACAAATAAACTCATTTTAGTTCAATGCATATCCAGTTTTTCAAACAATTGAATGATGCTTAATGCATATGATGACATGATCAAATTTTAATTTAGTTATTAACACCCGGGGTGTTACAGAAACGGGCCTGGGCTGGTTCTTGGGGCCGAAGGGAAGGAGGGTGGTTTTCCTTTTTCTTTTTATTTTCCTTTTTGAATTTTGCAAATTGATTTTCAAATATAGATTTTGAATAGTTTCCAGGGTTTTGAAAACCAAGCCACACAACAAAAGTGCAAGGGCATGAGATGCACAAACATGTGGAACCCTAACATGATATTTAATTTTAGTTTTATATATTTAATTCTATGCTTCACAAAATGATTTGAAATTAAATCAAATTTAACTCAAATTCAAATCTAATTTACTATTCAAATTTTAGGGTGTTACAGTGTCAAGAGACACTCGGGCCACCGCGACGGCGTCGTTTGCTCCGGTGTCTCCTCCCCATCGGTTTCGGTCAGGTCCCCCTCGACCCCCACTGCCATGGTCGGATCATGTGGTGGAACAAGGCTGGATCGGTGGCTTCAAGACGATGACGCCAAGGAGACGTGGGGGACCTGGATCCCGCCCGCCGAAGCAAGTGGAGGAAGCCGGCAGGTGCCTCCGTCCTTGTAGCAGCGTGTGGCGGCAACCGGCAACTGCGTCAGGGTGGGGGCAGATAGGCGCGACGCGCACGGGATAAAGGCGAGGAGGCGTGGGGCGGGGGCGGACGACACTGGGAGGGGGCGAGGTCGTCGATGCCGCGATTGGGAGTTGGTGGGGCACCGCTGCCGCCGATTGGGAGGGGGCTAGGCCATCACTGCCGCGATTGGGAGTTGGTGGTGGCACCGCGGCCGCCGATTGGGTACTTTGGCTCGCCCTGGATTGATGACGTGGGGTGGGGGACGCCGCGGCATTGGTGGAGAGGAGGGTGCGGGAGGGTGCTGGCAGTCTAAGTGTCATCGCACGCTGTGGACGATGGCATTCCAAATGTTTTAGTAGTAGAGATATAGAGATAGTAAAATGCCAATTCAACAGCGAAAGTCCTCAAAATAGACTCCGATCGGCTACTATGCTGCTTATTCTACCATACACTATATAGATAGGGCTAAACCAACAACACAATAGTAAAAGGGCGCCACTAGCGTCCGGACGTCCGGCGCACGATACACATCCGGACGGACCGCTCAAGTGCTAAAACCATCCCGGTTCCTTTTGCCCCTGCCCCACCCGCACTCTTCACGCGCCCCCGGTCCAGTCAACGCCCTTTGGTGAGTCGCTCGCCCCTGCAGCCCGCCCACATCTTCCTACGCACAACCCGACGCGCGCGACGAGTGCGCCCCAGCAGCCCCATGACCGTAGCACCCTTGTCCGCTGGCCCCCCTGACCGTAGCACCCTTGTCCGTCGGCCCCCTGACGGTAGCACTCATGTCCGCCCGGCCCCCAACTCCTCCACTGGACCCTGACGAGCAACGCTCCCCCGTCCGCCGGCCCCCAGCTCGTCTCCAGGCGAACCACATAAAACAGTAGAATGAAACGCTTGCAACAGTATGGGACAACTGTTGAAACATAAGATCGAAGCGACTGAAACATTTAAAACAAATTTTTGCAACATTTGAGTAAAGCATATGACACATCCGGATCCGAACAATTACAACATACATTTAGAAACAAATGAAACATTTCGAACAAATTCTTGCAACATGACTTTGAAACACGACCAACATATACAAAAATGTGCAAACATCACTAGATCTACTTTTGCAACATCCATATGATTCAATTGCAACATACCTCTAAAGCTTCTGAAACAACTGAAAAATGCATTTGCAACATAGCAGTGGGGGGGAGAGAGAGAAAGCCTTCGCGAGAAGCGTCATGACTGTCAGATCTGAGGACGTTGAGAGCTCGCTGTGGGACAGGACGCCAGTGTCGGGGAATGGCGCTGCCGGGGTCGGGGAGGAGAAAGTCGGGGTGAGGAAGGAACCACCGGGGTGAGGGAGGAGGACGCCGATGTCGGGGATAGAGCCGTCGGGTGCTGATGTGGAAGGACGACGGAGTGGAGGAGGGGCGCGTACCGGGATGGGTGAGGACGCTGCCGTCGTCAAGAGAGGGAGCGACGCGGCAGTCGGAATGGGAGGGGCGAGAGGAGCGACTGCCCAAGCTACGGGACGAGGACGGATGAATGGATGAGGATGGGCTCGTGAGTGGATAAGAGCGGATGAGTATTGTGCGGCAAACGAGTGGATAGGAGTGAGCGGTGCGGGTCGGGTGAGGCAGGCGGGTCGGGTCCGTCCGGGCGGACGGACGCCCGCTAGGAAGTATTACCGATAGTAAAAGTGCTTCTATTCACTACCTAAAGCAGACCAGAAACTTATCTTGATGCCCCTTCCTTCATTCTCCCTTCGCAAAACCAACAGCATTGCATCAAAACCAAGAGGGCAACATTCTGCAACCAGCGAAAGAGTTTTCACCACGCACTGTTACCATCCTTTGTGCTACTGCAATAGAGGATCGACCATCAGGATCAATCGATGAATGCTCACCTGCTGAGACGAGGGAAATAGAGCGGCGCTGATCTCCTGTGGTATCCTTAAATTATTAACAAATAAAAAAAATCTCAAAAATGTATATAATGATTGTATAGTGCTCGTGCTAACACTATGAGATATTTTGTAATTTGAATCAAACATAACAAATGATAGTATTAGTTTTGGTAATCTATCTGTCGATGAGATAGATTTACGATTCAAACAAAAAAATAAAGAAGACTTACTATATTGTTAATTATATACCAAGATACACTTAAGAAGTTGAAATTGGACCTGCATTGATACTGCCCTATGCTTGAGGATGCCGCTGCAGCCAAGGCTCACACCTGGGCCACCAGGCACACCAGCCAGCCAAACTGTTGTTGAGCCGGAAAAATAAATTGAAGTTAATTCACTGAAGTGAAAGAGATGCTCAATTACATGTGTTTTAGGTGCTATAAAAAAATAAGGTGAAAAGCCATAAGCGGATAACTTCAGTTTATTATAATGAAGATTCAACACGTAGTCAGTGGCCTTAGAATGAAACACTTGGAGCGTCGGGGCTCGGGTTGTGCCCGTCTGGGAATCAACTTGGGAAAGAAGAGTCTGAAACCCTAGTTGTGAAGGCAGAGCAGAGCCACCGCCACCGCCACCCGTTGAGAAAGTTGGGGGTTGCACCGTCGCCGCCGGTTGGGCATGTCGGGTCGCCGTGCGGCGACGTCCTTGGCCTTGAGCTCGACCTCCACGGCCGTGGCGTGGACGTCCGCCTGGTGGGGCGGGTTCCGGCCGCCGGGATCTCCGCGGCTGGGGCATGGACGTCCGCCGGGTGGGGCGGGTTCCGGCCGCCGGGGCTCGGCAGGTCGGCAGCCGCCGGGACCTCCGCGGTCGGACGTGGACGACCACCGGGTGGACGAGCCGCGGCGGCTCGGCGATGCGGCGGGGCTGGGACGTGGATGGTCGCCGGCAGCCGGCTCGGTGATGCGGCGGGGCGGGGGCCGCCGCGGTTGGGGCGACGTGGACGGGCGGGTGGAGGAGCCGCGGCGGCGGGACGGAGGCCGCGGTTGGAGCGGCGTGGACGAGCAAGGCTGACCGCCGGATGGAGGCATGCGTATCAGCGTATGGGCGAGTGATTGATTCTTGGCTTGAATCCCTTGATTGACTGATTTGAGCGGAGAGAGATTTCCTTTTGAGCTATTTTCTTCCTTTTTCGCGTGATGGTCGCAAGCGCGCCGTTCGAACGCGCGGAGCAGCGGCAGGCATCGTTTTTATTTCCTTCCTCGCGTTTTCTTTCCTTCGGATTATTTTCTTTCCTTCGGTTGCATTTTCTTTCCTTCTCTCCATAGCTGGCACGACCAGCTCCTTGCGAGGCAAAAACAAATGCTGCACCATCCCACCTCTTTCTTTTTGTGTTTTTAGTTGTGGGAGATGAGAGATTTAAGGGACGAACTTACGAAATCACCCAGAAAATACTTGCGAGCGCCTTTCATAGTTTTACCCTCAGACTGAAGTGACTGCTACTCAATTATCTTCTGTGAATGATGAAAGCCTCTGCGGGTGCCATAACTGATCGTTTTACTGGACAATCTTTATCAAACATGGTTTCTGGTTCTGATAGTTATTTTAATGGATTAGAGCTTGTCTCAACCCTTGTGAAATTGATCCCTGAGTGGCTCCATAACAACCGGGGTTGTCTTTGACATCTTGCTACTTGCATGTAAATCACCTGCAAGACTTGCACGTTTGCAGAACAAGCAGAATTTGAGTTTACCCCAGGTAGCTATTGGAGTTGCTATATTAATTTGTGCATATCTCATGTAGTCATGTATAAATCGTGGTCTAGTGCTCTTGTTTTCTGTTTCGCTCTTTATTCCACTAGTGGTGAAATTAAAAAATGGCATCATTTATCTAAAACTCGGCTTGCATAGATGACATATAATGATTGTCAGGCAATAGGTAGCAGCATCACGACTCGAGTGACTATATGGTACAAATTGTAACTATAGAATATAGCATATAAATGTAACTGGATACTATAGGTAGTCTTGTTGCTGATGCAATATACATGGTCCTAAGTTCTATACCTATATATACATTAGGTACAGAGGTAAGATGCATAGCTGTTACTGCTCTGGTTTCTTTAGATTCAGCAAGTGGTATAATCTTTCAGGTTTAGACGCGTAATGAATCTGCTGAAGTGTCTGGTATCGTTGTTTGAGGCTACTGTCTTTGTCTTAGGATTGGTGATTCAGTTTCCATGTAGGTTGACAGGTACTGGATCTGCAATAATATTTATATTTGGTTGCATTTCTTTGTTGCTCAATTAATATCAGGAGGATGATAGATATTTTTGGTGTAGTCCCTTGGAGTCCATAGAGGTGCGAGGAGTTCACTGTTTGTATCATGTAGGTTCTCTCTGTTTTGATTGCTGTAAGCTGTCACATAGAGCTCGTCTTGCAGATGATGGAAGCCTTCATCATAGAACTCGTCTTGCAGATGATGGGAGCCTTCATGTGTTTTTTTTCAGCATGTCCTGTGGAATATATGAGTATATGATAAGTTGATGATAAAGAAGATGGCGTGAGGACTAAAGTATCAAATTTCCAAACAAACTAAAGAGCACATGAGCATCGGTAGCTGCACTTAACAGGCAACCTAGGCTGAGAACTAATTCATATCAGGGATTGATTTGGATTGGGCTATATCTATGAAAGAGTATACGGTAAGTTACTGATAAAGGAAATGACCTGAGCACTAACAAAGTAACAGATTTCCAACCAAAGTAAAGAGCACGTGACCATCAGTAGCTGCACTTAATAGGCAACATGATTTGGAAACTAATGTCTGATTCAGTATCAGGTTTTAGCAGGAATAATAAATATATATCAATAAATTAGAGAATTCACAGGTAAACTAAACATGAAATGAGGCATACTGATAATAAATATATCTCAATAAATTAGAGAACTCGCAGTTAAACTAAACATGACATGAGGCAGTATGGGTAATGAGGCTGATGAGCACCATCCATACAACACAATCGACATAGGAAAGTTTCCATAGTTGTAGACAGAACTGATCTGCTTAGAAGAATCTACAGAATGATAGACAAGATCCCTTTTATATACAAGGCCCTCAGAATATGTTCAATGAGGTACACATGCATATCTCACATTTATGGTCATGGAGATCATGTTAGTCTCTCTTTCTCATGATATATGTACTCTATATACTTTTGAGACCAGTTCATGCCAGCCTTCATTAGGAGTCAAAGGATAAAGAGTTAAATGGGAGAAGGCAAGATGTATACCTGTTTATTAAGAATATATTGGAGCTGAGATGATCAAAGCATTTGGCGACTTAAATGGCTACCAATGGCCTATTTAGATGACACTGCCCTTGTACAGAAGAGAACTCATGTCTTGGGTTCATGGATTGTGTGATTAGCCTACAGAGAGCAGTCAGGCTTTTTTTTTTTTTGAGATAATGCACGAATTCAAACGAGGAATCAATATACAATGTTAACTGATTGGAAGATGAGAAGCAAATACAGAGGAAATCTTGTATAACAGAAAAGCCTTTTAATATTCTTAAATCATGGCTGGAAAAAGAGTAGTCATTCAAATTGTCCAAATGTTATTACTTATTAGGTAAGCAGAGAGCCAAATGAAATCTGGAGGTCAGTGAACACGCATCACAAAGATATGGTTGTACATGTCCTCTGTACTTGGAGCCAATTGCAGACACTATTGTATGGGGGAAATGGTATAGATATTCTTCTTAATTTAGAACCGGAGAAGTTTTTCTAGGAAGTTAGCAATATACCGAAGTGGTCTAAAGGGCAAGGCATGGAGAAAAACTGTGAACCTTAAGTTTTGGGCTCACATGGTGAAAGAGAAATACTTAATTTAGACCAACTGCATACTAAACATATACTCGCATGTGTCCTATGATCCATTTAGAAAAAGTAAAAAAAAAAAGTGAGAAACATGGAACTGGAAAAGTGGCCAAAAAAAGGTGTTGCTCTGATGGGAGAAGAAATAATCATACCATAAAGGACACTGGAAAGTGGGTTCAAGGTGAAGCAGAGTCTTGCAGATTAGGTGTCAATGTACAAACTGCATGGCATGGAGATGGGGGTGAGATTTTCCTCAGCCTGGTACACAGTCTTGCGCAGTCCTTGAACTATAGCCAAACTCATGTCAATATCCTCATTTATAGAATTCAGTGTGGCTGTCGAACCGAGAAAATGCTCCAAACGTCCAATACTAATAACTTACAAGAAAAGAGGCATTCCATATCTCACCTTCTCAACCACATAGACATACATTCAATTGACTGAATCAAGACATGGCAGCACCTACTTTATTTTATCGTCCAAGCATAACGCAAGAAATAAACAGCATAAAGAACAACAATATTTGTAATTGGTAAGTGATGCTCGGCACCGTATTTGCTGAAAAGCAAGCAACCTTTAGTAGCACCCAAGCAAGTTTTTAACTGAATAAGCAGTTCATGTATAATTTTTTTTAGAAAGCACCCATATGACAATAGAGCAGTAAAAAAATTTCGAATTATCGTAGGGAAAAAGTATCTAAAATTGTATAGGGCAAAAGTATCTAAAATTGGTTCCTGGTTAAATCCCAATGACCAAAAAAAACAGAACTATATTAAGCTACAAATGCAGAGCAAATAAATTACCTTCTGACCGGGTACAGGGTGCGTAGGACTGTTTAAGGGCCACTTGTTGCATCATGAAAGGTGAAGCGAACTTGAAAATTGGTTGTGGTTGACCATATGATGGCACTTGTCATGACTCAACGCTGTCGTATAGAACCGCCAAGCATCTACCTCTGCAATATTAAGGGAAACCATTAATAAAAAGAGAACATCGTGAATCCCTTTTAAAAAAGCAATGCAACAGCATTGAGCAGCTCGAAATTAAGGAAGAAAAGTATAGACCATCAATCTGGATACAGAATAAAAATGACAGGGTGAGCATTACCACTAATAGTTACAACCTTAATGAGCTCTTTTGCTTCTTGTCGAAGTGGCCTTTAGGTATATGACATGTCTCTTCTCTGCTGCCTCCTTTTCTTCTGTGCAGTGAAACCAAAATTGGAGTCTGGAACAAAATATATTAGCAATTCATGGAAGTCAAACGTGAATACCAAGTACATAGACATATAATTGAATCATTGTTGCTACAAGCTGAAATACTGAACAAACAAAGATTGGGAAGTTGTTTTCCTCCCAAACAAGCATACTGCAAAGTTGGAAAACACTTAGAAACATACACTCTGGAGAGGCACGAAATAAGGAGAATTTTGCTAGAGACAGTTTAGGCTCTAAGGTAGAATGCTGCACATATGATTGACTTGAGAATTAGAAGGAATATAAGACATCTTAATTTTCATTAAATTCTTGGAAGATATAATTAAATTATGAAACTGGTTTGTTATTAATCCAACTAATAATCTGTTTGCCACTAAATTCATTTTAAAAACAAATATTGGACCTTATCAAACAGCAAACTAATGGCACCTGTAATTTTTCCTTCTCAGAAAAAATTTGAGCTTTGAACCTATAATTAAAAATTAGTTTGGACAGCGGGAGGAGGTTTTTTGTGTTAGACTGCACTCAGACACTGAGCTTTCAACCTATAATCAAAAAGTAGTTTGGACAGAGGAAGAAGGTTTTTTGTGTTAAACTACACTCAGACACTGTAAAATTTGTTGACATACAAATTGTTTAGTGAGCTCCTTTCCAGGCTTGTCTAAATTAAACAGTAACTTAATAATTGTTACATGATAAGGTATTTATTACTGATGAAAGTATTTCTCATTCATCATAGCACCATTTCTTGAGTCCGGTGCAAGCAGAAAAGTAGGTTTTTATAAGCTACCTGATTTGTTTCTTAAGTTTTTTTGCCATGAACAAAAGACATAAAAGCACTATTATGCAATTGAACCAAGTACTGAACTGAATTTTTTTTTGCCATCATCATTAGAGCACTATTAAATTGAAGGCTGAATCCATAGTATTGCACAAAGCGCAAACTAAATTATTAATTGAACCAGGTAGTAAATTCGCTGTAAATTCTTATGCACATCGTGAATTCACGAGGTTATCGAAGTTTAGTGAACTCAATATCAATTTAGACTCATCCAGTCATCCATGGAGATTTTATCGACAAAAATCATGGAATTGAAAACAAGGTCAATCAAAGGCTCACTAACCTAATCAACAAGCACCTTGAACCAGCAGAACAAATAGTAGAAAACTGCATCAATGAATCTCCTCTCCTCCTTGATGCTTCTCTCCTCTTCCCCAATGCTTCTTCTCCGTCTTCCTCCCTCTTCTAGGGTTTAGGGTTTCACCTCTCCATCGTGGGAGGACACGAGCAGAGAGAGAGACAGAGACGCACCTAGGGTTTCATCGAGCACAACAGTCGTGCCAGAGGACACGAGGGGGAGACTGGGAGAGGCACCCGCGCGGCGGCGACGGCCGCCTCCGCCGGCGGGGCGCACGCGCGGCGCTGCGCCGCGTGCCGGGGGCGCCGCCGCTCCGTCCGCGTCGGGAGAGAGAGGGAAAATGAGAGAAAGGAGTGGGACCCTCACCAGCGACGCACAGCGGAACTCCTCACGCCGCGCCATGGCCGGAGACAGACGCCGCCGGGGGCCGGCGTGCGGCGCTCCATCACAGCACGGGGCGCCGTCGCGGCGCCAGCGTCCCGCGCAACGAGGCCGCGGCGCTGGGCCGTCGGCGTCGGGAGGGAGAGGGCGAGGGAGGGGGAGAGGGAGGAAGGGAGGCGGAGGCGGGGGCGGGCGCGGGCGCGGCGGAGGCGGCGTCCCGCGGGAGGAGGGGGCCGGGGTCGGGATGGGGATGGGGAGTGTCTTTTTTTTTTCTGGAAAGAGAATCCGGAGTCCGGTCCGGTATATATTGGTTTGCGTGGATTCTCTTGAGAAGCTGAGGAAGCGATCAAGAAGCTGGACAAGACTGTAAAAAAACAAGAATTCGCTTCTGCCGAGATCCGCTACTATCAGCCAGGGTCGTCGGATGCAAGATCGGATGGTAAAAAAAAGCAGGTGATGTGGTCATGCTGGTTTGCCTGAAGCACTCTGTCAAATCTAAAGAAGAATTCGCAAAAACTTCTCCAAAATACTTATGCATTTCACTAGGGGCGTATTGACAATCCCAAATACGCAATGAAGCCCAGCCCAAACATACCCGAAGTAACCCAATATATCGACATAGGTCAAAGAGGCCTAAATACGTAATGAAACCGAGAACCAATACTGTAAAGTCGCGTATATAAAGTACTCCATCCGCTGGCCATCGGACACCACCCAAACCCTAGCATTATTATTCCCCACCCGAACCCTGCAGTTGTGGCGGTCTCCCTGCAAATCCAGCGGGGCAGTCCCAGGTTCGGCGTCGGCGTGAGCAGCTCCCCCTACCGGCTCCCGCCCTCGCCTCAGTCCTCCCCACACCGGCCGTCGACCCTGCGTACGGACCTCCCTCTCCACTCCTGTCTCCGCTGGACCGTCTACGGCACCCGGCCCCTGTGGCTTCCCTGCGCGCCGCTTGCGGCCAGCGGGGAGCGGGAACCAGCAGACTCTGCACCACCAAGGTGGGTCGCGTCGCGCCGCTTTTGGAGCGCTCATACCCCATAGCGAAGCGCTACCCGTCCGCTTAGTGCCGCTTTTTGGAACCCTGGTTAATTATTTGGGTTGGTGCATTAAAGTTCTGTTTTGGGTGATTGAGTGTATTCATTTTGTTTAGTTGCCTATCAGTATACATGGTTGAATTGCTTTCAGTTCATATTAATAACTAACCATTCTGTCGCACAATGCAATATGCTGTCCTAACTAAGTAGAAGCTTGGATGTTTTGTTTCTTATACAGAGATTAGTATGGCTAAAACTTCTGAACTCTTGCTCCTTTCTTTTCTGCTGAAACTCATGTATTTCCGTTTATGATGAATGGTAATGAAGAATGATCTTCGTGTGTAAAAAAGAAGCTTGGATGTTACCATTACCATCCACATTGGTGCTGTATGATCTCTTCCTGACATTCAATCCTCTGTTTGTGCTGTACCAGGTAGCAGCAGCAACTGTTTCTGCTGCAGTCTTCTTCGCCGCCAAAAGGAAAAGATGCTCTACGTATACATCAACTCCCATGCCGAAATCCAAGCCCTGCAGGCCCCCACCGATGAGGATATGCTTGTGATTGTTGTCTCTCTCGAGTCCGTGCGCATAGCGCCTGAGTCGTATGCATTCCTCCACCCGCTGCTGGAGATGAATCCGGAGCACCGGTCATGCTCCGAGCTGGATCTTCTCTCCGCCGTGGCAGGCCTGGCGCTGGAACTCCACAAGCTCGATCATCATCTGTTACCCCAGCTCATGGTTCAGCGGGCCAAGCTGGAACGTGGCGTCCTGGAAGCCCTCCTACTCATGAAGACCTCAGCAATGACGCTCTTACATCTGAGGAAGGGCTTTAAGAAATCCTTGTGCAATGTGGTCTCAGCCCGAGTCAAAGAGCGAGCTGAGCATAGCGCTAAAGGATACCGCTGTTAATGTACTGCGAGGTACTTGCAACCTTGCCTGGCTTTGGGAGGAGCGTGTCCCGTGGCTGCTCCAGCTGACCAGCACTCTGTTGGAGACCCCTGTTCGTTTCTCTGATGATTCTGATTCTGAGTAGACTATCAACTGTTTCGTGACTGTTGTGATGTGTATTTCTTTCTTAGGGTCTTAGAACTGTAAGGGTAGTTTGAATGTTGCGATGTTATTTCTTGGAGTGGCAACACCCTTTATGTTTGGATGATATTAATGGTTTTTAAGTGATATGTATCTTGGTTACTTTGTTCTCATTCTGTGCTAGGATACAACTTGCAATTATTTTCAGTTAGGATGGTTCCACCACAAGCACGGTTTTGCCATACAGTCACATGGAGGTATTCTCTCTTTAGGGGGGAATATAGTATATGCCAAAACAATATAGAAATGTACTACTAAGGAGCTGTTTGGTTCGGTGCTATTTGCCTGTGAATGCTTCCCGCTGCTAATAGATCACGTACCTGCATCTTTGGTGGCACTTTTCTGGAATCGTTAACGGTTTCAATTGCATGGCAACGGGTGACTCTGTTTTCTAATTACATTACCGGTGCCACTCCCAAGAATGAACCAAACAGCACCTAAGTACAGCTTATCTGTGAGTGACCATGATTTTTCACAATGCCAAACAGTCGGTTTTAATGTCATTCTCTGCTATCCCAATCACCATGATGATTAAAGCTTTACAAATGCCTTAAACAAAACATCACCTTGTTGTTCTTGTGTACTTCAAGCTGAATTCAAATGTGATCAGCCTTTAGTTCTATGGAAGGTATCATCTGTGAGATGTACTGCCTATTCCTATACTTAGCATTTTCTTTCTTTCTTGCACGGATGTACATAATCTCTTCACATACTGGTTATTTAAGGGACGAACTTGCGAAGTCACACCAGAAAATACTTGCAAGTGCCTTTCACAGTTTTACCCTCAGACTGAAGTGAGTGCTACTCAATTATCTTCTGTGAAGGATGAAAGCCTCTGCTGGTGCCATATCTGATCGTTTTACTGGACAATCTTTATCAAACATGGTTTCTGGTTCTGATAGTTATTTTAATGGATTAGAGCTTGTCTCAACCCTTGTGAAATTGATCCCTGAGTGGCTCCATAACAACCGGGGTTGTCTTTGACACCTTGCTACTTGCATGTAAATCACCTGCAAGACTTGCACGTTTGCAGAATGAGCTGAATTTGAGTTTACCCCAGGTAGCTATTGGAGTTGCTATATTAATTTGTGCATCTCATGTAGTCATGTGTAAATCGTGGTCTCGTGCCCTTGTTTTCTGTTTCGCTCTTTATTCCATTCGCAAAAACTTCTCCAAAATACTTATGCATTTCACTAGGGGCGTATTGACAATCTTAAACTGCATACTAGTATATGAAACAGTTAATTGAAATGCTTTACAATCTGTTTGTACTTGTACCATATGGAATTTAATCGTGGCTCAACATTTGAACACGCTAATAAATAACTATACTTATTCATATCTACTTCTCTACTTTAATTTTATCTATCTATATCTATATATACGTATCTGGTTCAACATTTGACTACACAGTTCTATAATCACTCTTAAAAGTACGACTTTACCTAAACTCAATATTCGAAATATAAATGGAATGCAGTCATAAGATAGAAATTTCACATGAATCATTTCAGTTTCGTAGGAAAAAAATATAGCAACAACAAACAAAAGAAGAATTCTCACGTTCCAAACAGAGTAGAATATGTTTTGGATGCCAAACTACAACTGTGACGATGCGTGTCATAGCGCATCAAGAGTTTTGAGCATGTAACAGGGTCAGTCTTGCAACAACATCCGCTTCACCATGTGCAGCGTTGGTGCGAACCTGGTAGTGTTGAGCTGGATGTCCTGCTCACGCCAGTAGAACTTGGCGTTGCCATACCTGTCATACAGCGTGCTCTCCTCGGCGGCGACGCTATACGCGACGTGGCAGAGCCCCATGTGCTTCGCGGGGGCGCCGAAGAACCCTTCCCCGTAGGGCTCCATCTTCCCCCACGGGATCACCTGCACCACCACGCCGCCCGCGCGCGGGAACACCATGTTGGTCAGCCCGGCGCCGTGCGCGCCCACGAGCACGTCGCATGTGTCCACCTCGCGCGCCACCGCGCCCACGGACGCCGCTGACGTCACCTCGTCCATGCGTGCCACCTCGAAGCCGGCGCGCTCGATCGCGTCCACGATCGTGCCCTCGTTCACGAACCGCCGCGTGCGTCCCCGGAGGATGAGCATGAGCCGCAGCCTCATTCCGCCGCCGCCGACAGACTCGCACGGCAGCGCGGCGGCGGGAGGTAGGGAGTAGGCGGCGCGGACGAAGTCGCGGAACGCGAGCATGTCGTACCCGTTCGGGGCGCGCGTCGGGTCGATGTCGAAGTCGTGGCCACGGAGGCCGGCGATGAGGTGAGGGTAGCACCGCACGACGTCCTCGCCGTCCGCGTCAAGGTCGACCTCGTCGTACGTCGAGAGCGCCCAGAGCACGCGGTCGTACTTGCCGAGGAAGAACCAGGCCTGGGCGGCGCCGGCGCGGGTGGCGACGAGCTCGACGTCGCCCCCGAAGGCCCGCGCCGTGGTGAAGAGCGGCACCAGCACGTCGTTGAAGGCGTGCCAGTAGTTGGACGTGAGGCCGCCGAGCGCGAACACCACGCCCGGCACGGCCCGGCGGACGGTGCAGCGGGGCGCCTCGTGCAGGCTGGACGCGTCCAGGGACCGCACGACCACCTCGCGGACGCCCACGATCTTGTGGGACTGCGCCCGGATGCTCCACGTGGCCGCCGTGGCCGTGGCCAGCTGCGCCGGCACCGGGATGAAGTAGACCACCGACTTGCTGGTGCCGCTCGCCGTGCGCGCGTTGCCCCACATCTCGCACCTGTCGTATCGCCTGTCGGACATGTCGCAGATTGGCGGAGGATGCACTTGCGCAATAGAGGTATCCATAGGTAGGAAGTCTGGCATGTTTGGCACGTATAAGATGGGCGGCTCACCGTTTGTGCCACGGGCGGCGAGCTGCGTCGGCACGGAGAGAAAGGTTACCGCGGCGACGAAGAGGCCGGCGAAAAGCACGACGGCGAGTCTGCTCTCCGTGAGCGCCGGCCACAACTTGTTCAGAGTCTTCTTCATTTGGACTGGAACCGGCAGTTGGCAAGAGCAGTAGTCTCGTCCAGCCAGGACACTTCTCGTTTCTTTCTCCTTATTAAGAAGAGAAGAAGCCGCTTTTGGCATCACGGAATTTTGACATGACACAACCCCATGAAATTCTCTCTCTTTTTTTTAGACAAGGCATATAGATTGTATTTCATTAAGCAGAAGAGACTGGTCAATAGACCTACACATAGTTGATACAAAAGGATTCACGAATAATCCCTGGATTACAACGAAGATCTCAACACGAAACAAAAGCAAGAACACGAGGGGTGGGGACCCTCCACCTAACAATCCCCGCCACTGAGCCTAAAACAAAAAAATATCTCAACACTAAAGTACCAGTAGTGGTAGGAGCCATAGATGATAGCAGCGACAAAGGATCCGCTAAACCTCCAGACGGCGAAGCATCCGTCCAAGCAACCTTGGCAACAAAGCATCTGCCAGAAAGACGACGACCTCGGTGGCAAAGCATCCACCGATAAACACCTCGGCGGCAAAGCATCCACCGAAAACTGATTGCTCCTCCGAGTCACTTTGGGACACACCCTCAGGACCACGGGCGAGGAGGACCTACCTGAAGAAACACCGACGACAAAGAACCCTCCCAATAGACGTCTACGGCTACCACTAGCACCAACTAGACATACCCAGGTGAGGAGAAACATGAAGTACAAATATGCACAACACAGCTTCCACAGTGTCCAGGCGAGGTCGCGAGGGAGACAAGCAAGGAACATCAACGAAGCCTTCAAGAAGGAAATGACGTCCGCGGACGCCAACTTCGCTGCGAATAGCATCCGGAGATTTCCCTCCGCAAACATGGCCCGACGGGGACCGATGACGGACTGAGGACAACGCCTCCAAGAAGGTGATGACGTAGGAGCGCCACCGTCGCCAGCTGGCTACAGAAGCCCAGTGGGGTTTTCACCCCTGTCCGTTGTCGGTCCCGGAACCCCGTCGGTCCCAGAAGCAGGACCCAAAAGATAGAGTGCGGTGCAGGAAGCGACAGGCGCCACTAGCCAAGCCACCACGACAGAGCCTGTGCACCACCTGGTTGCCGCAAGTCTCACCACCAAGGCACAACAAGCGCGAGACCAGGCACACCACCGCCAGCCACGCCACCATGGCGGCGCCGATGCACCACCACTCCATGTTAGGCACCGCCGCCGCCGCCCTTTCGAGGAAGAGGCCGCAGGTGCCCCTGCCAAGAAACCTGCCGGTGCAGGCCCAGATCCAGGGCCCCGGGCCCAGATCTGCGCGGGTGAAAGCTCATGTTTGGTTTTGGTTAATTGATGACATCCATGTACTAACCCTATGACTAAGTGTATGATCAAGATAGGGTGATCCAACATGTGAGATGGAGCAATGTGCATGATCATGGTGATTGATGGATCAAGTGCTCCATGGCTAAGGAAAAGAAGAAAGAGAAAAACAAAATGGACCCAAGGCAAAGGTATATCTATAGGGTCATTTTCGGTTTAGTGATCAAGACACTATAGAGAGTGTGATCACATTTAGGATAGATAGCCTTACTATCAAGAAGGGAAAACTCGTGTCGATTGCGGTTATCATGTGCCACTAGGTCATTTGCATTGCATATTTAAAATGAACCTAAGTGATACAAGAACTAAAGTAAAATCCATGAACTATATTGTAAGAGCTAACACAGGTGAACAAAGATATGAATCACAAGGTGTTAGCACATGGAAGCTTGGAGAAGAAGAGGAGGCTCAGTTTGGAACCCAGAGGGGCTCCGGACGCAGGGTCCGGACGCAAGTGAGTGGCGGTCCGGACCAATGGACATGCGTCCGGTCGCATATCCTAGCCCTCGGGCTCTCTGGACAGGAGGTCCGGATGCACAAGTGAGTCCGGACGCTGACTCCGATCACGCGTCCGGAGCTCGGCGCTCACTGGACTCCTCTGGATGTATTTATCCGGACGCTGATGATGGTCCGGACGCAGGACTCCGGCAGCGGGTCCGGAGTAGTGGAGCTCTTTGGACTCCCTCTGGATCGAATCCGGACGCAGGCAAAAGAGGAACCGTACGCCACTGTGTTGTGCGTCCGGAGATGACGTAGCAGCAGCAGAAGGCGCGGAACGACGGAATTCAGACTGCAAGGGGTCCGGACGCATGCGCGTTGGTCCGGACCCCGCTGAGAAACTGCGTCCGGAGCTACGCAGGAAGCTGTGAAAAGGGGCAAAACGGCTAGCTTGTTTTGGATGGCTATAAAAGTGAAGTGGCCGGCTCCTTGGGCTCTCTCTTGCACCTCCATTCATTCTCATTCATTGTGCTTGCTTGAGATAGCCCCCAACTCATCTTTCTTTGCTTGTGTTGCTAATTCTTGAGAGTTTGAGTGAACCAAGTGCTTGATCATTGCATTGCATCTTAGTGGCACTCGGTCATCATCATCGCCATGGAGTTTCTTGTTATTCTTGGTGTTTGCCAACACCTAGACGGCTTGGCGATTGTGGAGAAGCTTTGGCACGTGTTGGTGATTGTTCGTGGCCGGCTTCATCGGATTGTGAGAGGGCTTGTACCCACCTCGACGGAGCGTCAAAGGGTAACTCTAGTGGATTGCTCGTGTCATTGAGTTACTCTCATTTGGGTGGATTCTTGTGGCGCCCGAGTTAGTGGGCTAGGTTTGTGAAACACCTATTAGCCACCGAATCACCATTTGAGTAGTCGACACAACGGGGACTAGCTTGGTGGCAACCAAGTGAACCTCGGGAGAAAAATCGATTGTCATCTTGTCTCCCGGCTATTCTTTGGTATTCATTGTGATTGGCTCTCTACATTGACATCCTTATATCACAAGGCATCGGTATATCAATCACCTCCTCCCTTGCATTTACATTCCTTTATATCTTGTCTAGTTAGCTTGCTAGTTAGCTTCTTTAGTAGTTGTTCTTGCTAGCTTGTGCTAAGTGCTTTAGGTTCTTGATATTGATTGACAAGCACTTAGCTAACTAGAATTGCATTGGATAGGTGGCTTTGCACCCCAAGTAGAGCTAGAGCAAAAAGCTTCGTTTAAGTGTTATCTAACCTTTTGCTCTAGTGATTTGTAGAATTTTTATTAGGCTATTCACCCCCCCTCTAGCCATCTAGGACCTTTCAGCGGGCCACCATGGCTGCCGGGCGGGGGAGGACCTCGACGCCACATCCCGGCCTTAGGTGGCCAGATCCGCCCGCTTCCCTCTGTTGGACGCCGTCGTCGGAGGGGTGGGATGGAGGGGGAGGAAGAGCAGGGGTTGGAGGAGAACCGTCGAAGACGCCGGCGAGGTCCACGACGACGAGCAGTAGCTGCAGCCGCGCAGCTAATCCTCGGTCACGCGCGCCGCTCCTCCAAGCGTCGGACCTACGCCATGGCGTCGGCGTCAGGAGCTTCCCACACGGAGAAGTCGCCATGCCTGGACGGATGGCCTCGTTGCCACCATACCCGGGGGTCGCGCGGGCCTCCCGGAGTCCCGGCAGCCTCCTCCGGCAGCGGCGAGGGGAAGTGAGGGGAGGGAGAGCTGGCGGTGGGGCTGGCTGGCCGCCGCCCGAGTCGCCTGTGCGTGGTGACGCGAGGGCCAAACCAACTAATGTTATCTTCGTGCCTTCATGGAATTCTCTCTCACACACCAACACCATGGAATTCTGCATTTCAGGTCTTCAACTTCAAGGCACATGGCTACAACAATGTGAAGGCCATTTCACATATCTCAGAGCAAATTCTGTGTTGCAGTTCCCGTCTTGTTTTGTGTCGTTTGGACGGCTCCACGCATAAATTTTTGGTAGGTTTCGTGCTCTGAATTGGTTCCCATTTGGGGCCAGAGGGAGGGAATACATACAATAAATGGTGGTGAAATACTAGCAGGGGCGGATTCAGGCCCGTGCTGCCCGGGCTGCAGCCCGGGGCGACGCCCATAAACAGTGGGAAATTTCTTTATAAAATCAGAACACCTTCTGTTGACACCGTTTTTTGGCATGTGTCAAATGAGCTAAGACTTGCATTGATCGGTAGCTATTTTCTATCGACATCAGAAGGTTATCGGTTAATGTTACCGATGAGAATAAATGCTGCAAATGAAGACAAGTTTGTTGCCGATGGAAGTTGAACGATGAAGCAGAATTGTTGCCGATGAGGGTTGTTGCCGATGGGAGTGAAGAATTGGCCGATAAAGAGATAGTGCCGATGAGCACAAGGTGACGTGGCGGTTGATGTCAGCAGAGGGTTGCCGATGGCAATAGAAGGAAGTTGCGGATTGAAGGAGTCTGCCGATGAAAAGTTGCATCGAAGAAAGGCAAGGGAAACTGGTGATTTTATGCCAGTATTGTTATAGAAGTTCGAGTCCGACTCTTGCATGAGTCATTTATTTTCCTTAAAAATAGAGATATTTGTTTAGGAAAATATAATTGTTATTTGAGTCTGACTCCTGCGCGAGTCAGTTATTTCCTTAAAAATAGAAGTTTTGTTTAGGAAAGGTACGAGTCGTGTCTGTCTACAACTCCTTTTGCTGGAGTATAAATATGTACCTAGGGGTCGTGAGAAAGAAAACAATCATATCAATCAAACAAATCAATTACTTTTCATCTACTTTTCCAGCAATTATACTTTTATCGCATTAGATCTAGCTTACGAGTTCTTCAAGCTTCGACGGGCTGCATCTCTTCGATCTCCGTCAACCCTTGCAAGTTCTGCGTGGGAGCAACCTGAGCTTTGACGTCCGAGCGTATCGCTGTCGTCTCGTTCAGCTCTGCTCTAGTTATCCTGATCAAGTCTGAGCCTTGACATCTGGGCGTATCGCCGTTGTCTCTTTCCGATCTTGTTCTAGTTATCGTCCTTGTCGATTAACTGGTCAAATCGACTGGCACGCCTTTGGATACCGAGTTTGGGTATTAGCCCGAGGTGTTCGCAGATCCTGACGCTTTTTCGCCAACACCTCTTTTGGCAAACCCGGTGGGACCAATTATACATCTATCATAGGTGATCATACTGACGTCAATCCAAGGAATGTCATCGAAGTCTCCGAGGCCGATCTGAAAGATGATCAAAAACAGGCTATGGAGTGGGCTATGGAGGAGTACAGGCAGTTATATCTAAAATCCTTCAGCCTCAGCAGGAGCGGCGAAGCCATCCAGAAGCAAGATCCACCGTTGTCGCGGCAGGTCACTTTCGATGCCAATCCTAGTAAGTTACAAGAGATGGTTAATTCTGCATTGAATCAAGCATTAATTAGCCACTCCAACGTGTTGTCCAATACTATGTACAATGCTGTTATGCAATCTTTCAAAGAAGGACAAGCACCTCAATATGTTGGTCCAGCGTATCATCAACCTGGATCGGCATCTATAAACCCATCGGCAGCTTCAATGGCGTCTTCCGTTCCTGTGGATCCGTCTGCCGATGTGGCTACACCACCGAGGCCAAGTCCTGACAGCGTCACCAAGCTCAGTGCAGATCCAGTGGCGTCGGCAATGTCGGGACCCGCTATCCAGAATCATCCAACTCCTTTCAACTGGTGAGGATACGGTATGCCTCCAAATCCATCTGCTGGTTCCAGTCTGGTGCAGGGAGAAAGTTCAGCTTGGAAGGGCTCCGTGACATCGGCAATGCAATCGCAGCCGATGGTTCCTATGATGCATTACTCTACTCTTCCAACTATGCAAATGCCATCGGAAGATCCACAGGGGGTAATTCCTAAAGTACCTTTGATGCCATCATCGGCAAATTCTATGCCGATGCCACAAAGCATAGCAACTGAGAGTCAACCTATGCTGATAAATCCTCCAGCTGGAGCACTGAGGCCTCAAGGTAATTTAATTATTGATTGCTCTAGAATATAGGAACAACATGCTCCAGTCAGTTATCAGCCATCGGTGAATTATATGTCGATGACGTACAATCCTGGTTGGACTGCTCCACCGCCAATTCAGCATCAGGTGGTACAACCCGGGTATCAGTACATGGCAAACGCTCAAGGCGGAGCATCGGTACAACAACCGATGAATGTAATGCCGCAACATAACCCAATGAGTACGCTAAATTATCCATCGGTAAGTCAGCCGATGCATAATGTCCAGACGACTGGTGTTGCGCCCATATCAACTACTCCGCATCATCTTCTATCAAGACCTGAGGGGGCGCATCAGCCGGCTCCACCAGTCAACAATCAACCAATGATTCGGCAAGAGCAGGATGCATTTTGGACCGATAAGATTGCCAAAGTGATGAAAGAACAATTCGGCATTAAACCCAAGGTCAATACATACTCTCATCGGACACCATATCCTCCGGCGTATGACTTAATTCCTCTCCCAAATCGGTATAAGGTGCCTGATTTTACCAAATTCTCTAGCCAAGATGACACGTCGACGATGGAGCACATCAACCGCTTCATTATCCAGTGTGGAGAAGCTGCCAGCAGGGAAGAGCTGAGGGTGAGATTGTTCTCATCGTCATTGTCTGGATCGACATTCACATGATTTATATCATTGCCTCCAAACTCTGTAATCACATGGGCCGATCTGGAGAGACAGTTTCATAAATACTTCTTCGCTGGCATACACGAGAAGAAGATTACCGATTTATTTAAGCTGAGGCAACGTAATGATGAATCGGTGGAAAGCTTTGTCCAGCGGCTGCGAGACACAAAGAACAAGTGCTACAGTTTGATGCTTGATGATCGGCAATTAGCAGATTTGGCCTTCCAAGGATTACTACCGCACATCAAAGATAAGTATGCGTCTCAAGAGTTTGAAAGTCTGAGCCACCTTGTGCAGAGAATTGCCAATCAAGATGTCAAGACTTTCGAGCCTAGAAAGACTTGGAATAAGAAGGTGACCTTCATTGAGCAAGAAGAGGATTTCTATGAGGAGCTGAGCATCAACGTTGCCGAATGGGTGAAGGATAAGAAATTTGTGTCTTGTCCGTTTGGCCAGAAGGAAGCTGAGAGGTTCACCTTTGACATCACCAAGGCCGATAGGATGTTTGACTTATTACTTCAAGAAGGGCGGATCAAGTTAGCGCCCAACCAAGTAATTCCATCGGCCGAAGAGCTCAGGAAGATCAGGTATTGCAAGTGACATAATGCAACTTCGCACAACACCAATGATTGCAAAGTGTTCAGGCAGCAGTTGCAGTCAGAAATTGAATCTAGGCGAATCACGTTTGGAAATGCTAAAGCACAGAAACCGATGAAGATTGATCAGCACCCATTTCCAAATAATATGGTGGAAACTAGTGGAAAAACTAAAGTGTTAACATCGGAAACTGCCAGGAAGAATGCATCGGTAGATCCTGACTATCAAGTAGCTGAGCGTGATGAAAGGAGGTTTGCCGATGATAGAAGGGGCAAGAAAGTTGCTGGTGAAGGTAGCAATGCCAATAGGGCTCCTGGTGTTGTAATTACGCATAAGCAGCCAAGGCAAGAGTATCGACAATCGCAAGAGGAGCGACGTCAGCAAGAAGAACAAGAACATCAAGAGTGGCTGCGGCATAAGGACCACTGGAAGTGTCCCTTCTTCGTTCACTACTGGGAAGAAGGCATTAAGCTACCTACTGCCGATAATTGTCCAGAATGCAACGAATATTACCTTGCCGATCGATCAAAAAAGAAGCCTTGCTTCGACAATCGGGAATCCAGGTATGCTAGGCCGCTCAGAGAAAAGAGGTCAGCACATGATCGGCTGGGGGGCAAGCTCAGCGCGCATGACAGACTTGGCAGGCGTGTTAGCCAAGAAGGACTGGAGGAGATGGCTAATGCAAGAGTGTCCGACGAAGAAATATTCTCTAGATATCTAAACATAAGGAGTGGTGCCGATGCAAGTAGTGAGAGGCAGTACCAGCCTTGTTGGAAAACCAAGCTTCCTCAATGGTGCCCTAAGGGTCTAACGAAGACTCAAAAAAGGAGAATCCAACGCGAACGCCAAAATGACTTATGTGACAGTGAAAATCCTTCAAGGGAAAAGCAGTGGAAGCCAAAGCGCAAGGATAGGGATCCATCGGCAGAAATCAATATGGTCGTCATATTGCCGATGGAGTTCATGACACCTGTTAGCGACGACGAAGAAGCTGCTGAAATGGCACAGTTGGTGTTGGATCCGACGATAGCTGTCTTTGAAAAACCTGCCGACGATGAAAGGCAGCACCTAAGGGCTCTGTTCATTAAGGGCAAAGTGGATGGACAGCCTATGACAAAGATGCTGGTGGATGGTGGGGCGTTAATCAACATAATGTCATATGTCATGTTCAGGAAGCTTGGGAAAGGCGACCAAGACTTAGTCAAGATGAACATGAAGCTTAAAGATTTTGAAGGCAATGTGTCGCCAGCTATGGGAGCCGTATGTGTTGACTTGACCATCGGCAGTAAAACTTTGTCGACAACATTTTTCGTGATCAGTGGCAAAGGTACCTACAACTTGCTCCTCAGAAGGGATTGGATCCATGCCAATTGTTGTATTCCTTCCACTATGCATCAGAGCCTTGTGCAATGGGTCGGAGACAATATTGAAGTTGTCCGGAGTGAAACCCCGTCGATTGTTGCATCGGCAGAATCGGAAACTTATGAGCAAACCAGATGCATTTCAGGTGAAGCTTGGGATATAGAGTTCCTCAGAGTTGCCAATTACTGTATTACACCAATCCAAGCAGTCGGTCCTGAAGAAGAGTTTTAATGGATCGATTCGCCGACGATGGAAAACTAGGGCAGAGGTTCACATCCGCCGATGATTTACTAGAGATAGACATCGGTGATGGCAGTAGGCCCAGGCCAACTTTTATTAGTGCTAAGTTAGATTCCCAATGTAAACAACAGTTGACTGATTTATTAAAGGAATACAAAGATTGTTTTGCTTGGGATTATACAGAGATGCCTGGTTTAGACCGATCAATAGTTGAACATCGGTTACCTATTAAAGATAATTTCCGACCTTATCAGCAGCCAGCGCGCCGATGCAACCCTATTATTCTACCTGACATTAAAGCTGAGATTACAAAATTAATTGAAGCAGGATTTATTCGGCAATGCCGATATGCCGAATGGATTTCTAATGTGGTTCCTGTATATAAGAAAAATGGAAAACTACGTGTTTGTATTGATTTCAGGAATCTCAATAAGGCTATGCCGATGGACGGTTATCCGATGCCCGTTGCCGATCTGTTGGTTGATGCCGCTGCTGGACATCAAATTATTAGTTTCATGGATGGTAATGCTGGATATAATCAGATATTCATGGCTGAAGAAGACATATCCAAAACTGATTTTAGATGTCCAGGTCATGTCGGTTTATTCGAGTGGGTCGTAATGAATTTTGGCTTGAAGAATGCCGGTGCTACTTATCAAAGAGCAATTAATTTTATTTTTCATAAGTATATCGGCACGATAGTCGAAATCTATATTGATGATGTGGTGGTCAAATCCGGAAATTTTGAAAAGCATCTTACCGATTTACGAAAGATTCTAGAGTGCACAAGAGAACATGGGTTAAATATGAATCCTAATAAGTGTACATTCGGTGTATCGGCATGCCAATTTTTGGGTTTCATGGTGCATCAGAGGGGCATTGAGATCGACAGAAAGTCTATTGATGCAATTAATAAAGTGGTTGCTCCTACAAACAAGACTGAGCTGCAATCCCTGATCGACAAAATTAATTTCATTAGAAGATTTATATCCAACTTATCTGGTAAGATTAAATCTTTTAGTCCATTGTTAAAGTTGAAAGCCGATCAAGAGTTTATATGGAGAGAAGAACAGCAGTTAGCCTTGGAGGAGATTAAGAAATATTTGGTAAACCCTCCGGTCTTGGTCCCACCTCAACATGGGAAGCCTTTCAGGTTATATTTGTCTGCCGATGACGGTGTTATCAGATCAGCCTTAATTCAAGAATTTGAAGGGAAAGAGCGTGTGATATATTATTTAAGCAGAAGGTTAGTGGATGCTGAAACCAGGTATTCGGCCATAGAAAGATTATGTTTATGCTTATATTTCTCTTGCATTAAATTAAGATATTATTTATTGTTGGCCGAGTGTACCATTATCTGCACAGATGATGTGGTTAAGTATATGTGGTCGATGCTGATATTAAGTGGGAGAATCGGCAAATGGATTCTAGCACTTTCAGAGTTTGATCTGAGGTATGAATCGGCTAAGGCAATTAAAGGTCAGGTGATGGCCGATTTTATCACTCAGCATTGCAATATGGTAAGCTCTGTAGAGATTGCTCCTTGGACTTTATTCTTTGATGGATCTACATGCAAAGAAGGGGTAGGTATTGGCATTATCTTAATTTCACCCCGAGGACAAAAATACGAAATTTCATTGCCGATTGTTCCTACCTCAACGAACAATCAGGCTGAGTATCAGGCTCTGCTAAAGGGATTGGAATTGCTCAGGGAGATACATGCCGATGCTGTTGAGATCTTCGGTGATTCCATATTAGTAATTAATCAATTGATTGGGACATACGAATGCCGAAGTGAAGCTTTAATTGCGACTCATGAAAAGTGTTTGCAGTTATTAAAAGAATTCAAAGAATACCGCCTTGAACATATTCCTAGGTTACATAATGAAGAGGCTAATCGGTTAGCACAGAATGCTTCAGGATATCAGCCGATTCAAGAAGTCATGACATTGGTGATGGTTGCCGATGACTGGAGAAAAGAAATTTCCGATTACTTAAGAGATCCGTCTAAGAAGGTTGGAAGGCGTCTGAGGTTTCAAGCGAGCAATTACGTACTCCTTGACGATGAATTGTATTATCGGACAATTGATGGAGTTTTGTTCAGATGCCTTAGTAAATAAGAATCAAAAGAGTTGATGGGCGAGATCTATGAAGGTGTGTGTGGAGCGCATCAATCGACATTCAAGATGAAATGGATGATTAGGCGGAATGAATATTATTGGCCGACGATTCTTGAAGATTGCTTCAACTATTTTAAAGGGTGCCAAGATTGTCAAAAGTTTGGTAATGTCCAGAGGGCACCTGCATCGGCAATGAATCCTATAATCAAGCCTTGGCTGTTTAGAGGATGGGCTATTGATCTCATCGGCCAGATTTATCCACCATCGAGTAAAGGGCATAAATTTATACTTGTTGCCACTGATTATTTCAAGAAATGGGTTGAAGCGATTTCTTTGAAGAAGGTGACATCGACAACCATGATAGATTTTGTAAAAGAACATATTGTTTACCGATTTGGTATTCCTCAAACTATTACTACCGATCAAGGAACTATGTTCACATCAGGAGAGTTTGATGAGTTTGCTGCTGGTATGGGTTTCAAGGTGTTAAACTCTTCTCCTTATTATGCTCAAGCTAACGGTCAGGCTGAAGCAACTAATAAAAGAGTTATTAAGCTTATCAAACGTAAAATTGAAGAGAACCCTAGAAGGTGGCATATAGTGTTGAATGAGGCGCTATGGTCGTATCGGATGGCGTGTCATGGTGCAACCAAAGTTTCGCCATATCAGTTGGTCTATGGACATGATGTTGTCCTACCTTGGGAGGTTAAAACTGGTTCCAGGCGGTTGTTTTCTCAAGATCAATTGACAACCGATGAGTATGATACTCTTATGAAGGACGAGTTAGAAGACTTAGCAAGTCATCGGTTGAGGGCTTTGATCAGCATTGAAGAAAACAAGAAAAGGGTTGCCACATGGTATGACAAGAAGGTAAAGGTGAAAGAGTTTGCCGATGGTGATCTGGTGTGGAAATTGATTTTACCGATTGGGACTAAGAGTCCTAAGTTTGGAAAATGGTCTCCTAATTGGGAGGGTCCGTTTTGGATAAATCAGTCTGCTCCTGGTAATGCATATATTTTGGAAACCCTCGAAGGGGTTGCGTTTCCTAGAGCAATCAATGGTAAATACTTGAAGAAATATTACCTTAGTATTTGGGTAGATGCATAAGGTATCCGTTTGAATGCCGATGAAAGAAAAAGTTATATAAGACATCGGTAAAAACGTACTGGTATTATATTACAAGCAAAATCAAGTATTAGTGTTACACTTGTCGATACAATGGATTACAACAGGGATTGAATGGATGATATCGCACGCAGGCGAATATGATCTGCTTCTTCTATCTCCCTGGCGTCATCATCGGCAGACCCTTCGACTGGCTTGATTTTTCTTTTCAGCAAAATAGCTTGCCGAGCGTTTGCATCTCTTTCTTGTTGCAGGGCTTTAACGACATCAGGTAGTTGAGCTTTCTTTTAGCTGGCTACGTTCAGGGCTTCATCCAGTTTCTTCAGTCCAGCTAGCAATTCTTCTCTTCTTGCCGATAGCTGGGTGATCTCTTGCTCAAGATTAATGCCAGAGGCTTCTAAATGGCCGATGCCCTTGTGCTTCTCATCGGCAACTTGTCTGAACTTGAGCATTTCCTCTTCAAGCTTTGATTGAGCGTTTCTATCGGCAATACGGCGTGAGGCCCGTTGGTATTGAAGTTGTCGGCTCTCGAGGAGCGCTGCTTGGAAGAGTGTTTCTTCAATGTCGGCAGGTAGATGGCCTTGAATCTCCTTGAAAGCCACTTCCGCTGCAGTGGAATCTTGAACTAGGGGAGGTGTGCTTTGTTGCAGTGAAAGCAGCAACGCTTCGAGTTTAAACTTGATGTCTGCCGATATAGTGCGTGGAGCTGGAGCAGAGCTTTCTTCGTCTTCGTCTTCATTGGGGAGGTTGACGGCGAAGGAAAATAGGCTATCAGGGGAGTCTTGGGCCTGAAAAGAGGAAGATTAGAGTGTGCCGATCACAAATTGATATTAAGTCTTATGGCAGTTGGCTTACCATTTTGAAGCGGATCTCTTGCCTGGGACTTGGGAAGGCAGATGGCGTAGCATCGTCTTGAGGATCGGCAACAGTTGCCGATGAGCTTGCCTCCATAGGAGGAGCAGTTGGTGCTGGTGCTGCTGTTGTTGGTGCTACCTCTGCTGTGGCGGCTAGTCCCTGCGGCGATGATGCCGTCCTCTGGTCAGGAACTTCATCTGGTGTGGGTGCCGGTACCGATGCCGATGCTGTCTCCCTTGTGGCTGGTTCCTGTGGTGGTGATGTTGTCTCCTGATCGAAGGGTTGATCGGGGATAGATGCCGATGTTGGCTCTGGAGTTGATGCATCAACGAGGATTGGTGATGCAGCTGGAGTTGATGGCACAGATGGAGCGGCGCGCCTCAGGCGCTTCTTCTTTGGGGCGGCAGTTGGTGAGCCAGTGCGTTTCAGTTGCGAAGCTTGGGGGGCATCGACAGCGTGAGTTGGAGAGGCTTGTACATTCGGAGCAGCTGCCGATGACCTCGCTGCCTATGAAAGATATTTGGTGCAAGTTAAAGTCAATGTTGCCAATGAAAGTTTATAATCGGTATAAGTGAAATAAAAAGAGAATTTACTGCAAAAGCTCGCGCCAAGATGGCAGCAGCAGCCGATGGAGTAGCAGTAGTCTTGGCAGGTGTCGGTTTGGGCTTGAAAGTAACCTTAGGTGCCCTTTGAGGTGTGAAGGCAGCCAATGTAGGAGCCTTGTTGCCGATGATTGATGTGGGGTTCATTATTCGGAGGTTGAAATGCTTGCCGCTCTTGCTCATTCGGGGGATTGGATCATCAACCTATTAAGTAAAAGAGGGTTAGATACCGATAGTAGAAATAAATAATAAGAAATGCATTAGAGTGAAGAACTTACTGTATCATCAGGAATGATGTAATCGGCGTCGATCAAATGCCGATAGTAGTGCGATGATTTGGCAAACAGCTGGCTTCTCCATTCTTGCCACCAAGATTTGTATGATTCTGTGATAAAAGATGTTGGTGCCCAGGAGGATAGGTCGATGTTTGATGTATCGGCATGGGGAGAAAGATTGACAATTCTGTTCCAATCCATGGCACTAGAGATAATTTCTCTTGGCTTTATCACATTGGCGTAGCTGAGTTTGATCGGTAATTGACCGAATGCCAGCTGCCTTGCTGCTACCGATGGATAATAGAACTCATAAGAGGCAGAAGCATTCTTCCGAGTTCCAAAGATGTTGACTGGAATGGCTCGGGGAACAATGCTAGCCTTCATGATTGTTTCATTCTGCGGCATATTCCAATCGGTAAGGTTGAATAACAGGGGGAATCGGTTGTCGTCATCAACATAAGGCCACTAGAGCCGTTCTGCAGCAGGGATTCCGTTGTAAAGCTTTTGAAAGAATCTGCTAAATTGATCTGCATTGGCATCGGTTCCTGGTAGCACTATGATGGCTTCCCCAAAATTGAGTGGGGGACGAGTTGCCGATTCGTCATCATCAAATTCGTAGTCCTCTGATATATCCCTTGGGAATTGTTGGTTGAACAAGTCAAATTGAAGGACTTTGTACATGTGTGCGTTTAACCACATGTTTATGAACCACCAAGGACCCCCAAGGTTGCCGATGGGCTCGCCTAGCAATAACTTCCTGGATATTTGGTGCAGGAGGTGGTATACCGATCCCAGGAGGTATCGGCCGAGAGGAAGTCTTGTTCCATCGGCTAGAAGCTCTGCTACCGGAAGGTACATGGTGGTAGGTCCAACTATTCTGCCACAAAAGATAATTTTTTCTAACCACATGTTCAGGAAGGTGGCATGCTCCCTCTGACCTACCGATCCTGTCTTTTGGTTCTCTCGGATATATCCAGTCCAACCGCCGATATTGCGTGTGTTTACTTTATACTCGGCTTTCCTACCAAAAAGGGTGGAGGGATCGGCAGAAGAAACATCCAGGGCGGTAAGCATATGCACATCGGCAAGAGTGGGAGTAGTTGGTCCGTGTCTGAATAAAAAGGCATTCATCGTGTCGGACTAGAGATAAGAGGCGGCCATCATCATATTCTCATTTTTTGCCATATCGGCAATAGAGAGTCTAATACACTGCTCTAAGTTGCGCTCTGCCCAGTAAACTTGTTGTGTTCTGATTATTCTGAGGTACCAGTTCTTCCATCCCTTGGTGGGTTTGGGCCATGAACGGAAAGCATCCTTCCACAACCCTAGACTAAAATATTCAGATCTGAAGGGGATACGGTTGGTTTCTACATTAATCATATTGGTGGGATCGGTGTTTCCCATTGGACCTAGGCAGTAAAAGTTGGATTGCTCAACAGGGATCACTACCTTGTTGTACATTTCCTAGGGTTCGGAAAAATCAAAGAAAAAAAAGAGGGGGAAAAGGATTACAAAATTGATATGGAGAAGAGACTTGCAGAAGATGGAGCGAGAGGAGAGCAGATTTACCTTGGGGACGTCGAAGTGGATCGCCATTGAAGCTGGGGAGGTCTTTGTGGTTCGTGCTTTGCTTGAAGAAGATGCCGTCGCTTGAGTTGCTGGAAGTGTTCTTCAGGGCCTCCACCGAGGTTGAAGATGAGGGCAAATAGAGGTGAATGCGGGCTCAAGGTGAAGAACAGATTGGGCGGTGGTAACTTTTATAAGCCCAGTTAGGGGTATTTTGGAATTTTCTTTGCACGTGGCGAGAATATGGAAGGGTATGGTAGTGGATTTGCGCGCTAATCAAGGAGATATGATTGGATTTGCAACTGTTTACGCTGCAGTCGCGGGGTTCTGTTGGTAAATTGCGATTTTTGTGCGCGGGAATCGAGAAATTCAGGCAGGTGCCTTAGAGGAGAAGATTACAGTAAAGAAAATTTCGGCGCGTAAATATTTTTCACTCCGAAATTGGGGGGCATGTGTTGACACCGTTTTTTGGCATGTGTCAAATGAGCTAAGACTTGCATTGATCGGTAGCTATTTTCTATCGGCATCATAAGGTTATCGGTTAATGTTACCGATGAGAATGAATGCTGCAAAATGAAGACAAGTTTGTTGCCGATGGAAGTTGAACGACGAAGCAGAATTGTTGCCGATGAGGGTTGTTGCCGATGGGAGTGAAGAATTGACCGATAAAGAGATAGTGCCGATGAGCACAAGGTGACGTGGCGGTTGATGTCAGCAGAGGGTTGCCGATGGCAATAGAAGGAAGTTGCGGATTGAAGGAGTCTGCCGATGGAAAGTTGCATCGAAGAAAGGCTAGGGAAACTGGTGATTTTATGCCAGTATTATTATAGAAGTTCGAGTCCGACTCTTGCATGAGTCATTTATTTTCCTTAAAAATAGAGATATTTGTTTAGGAAAATATTATTATTATTTGAGTCTGACTCCTGCGCGAGTCAGTTATTTCCTTAAAAATAGAAGTTTTGTTTAGGAAAGGTACGAGTCGTGTCTGTCTACAACTCCTTTTGCTGGAGTATAAATATGTACCTAGGGGTCGTGAGAAAGAAAACAATCATATCAATCAAACAAATCAATTACTTTTCATCTACTTTTCCAGCAATTATACTTTTATCGCATTAGATCTAGCTTACAAGTTCTTCAAGCTTCGACGGGCTGCATCTCTTCGATCTCCGTCAACCCTTGCAGGTTCCGCGTGGGAGCAACCTGAGCTTTGACGTCCGGGCGTATCGCTGCATCTCGTTCAGCTCTGCTCTAGTTATCCTGATCAAGTTTGAGCCTTGACATCTGGGCGTATCGCATTAGGGCTTTCAGATGCTGCATTTCATCTTCGACAGGTTTCTCAAAAACAGCTGCCATCGGATCTAGCATTAACTGTGTTGTCTCAGCATCAACAGGTGCCATGAATTCCATCGGCAATATTACAACCATATTAACATCTGCCGATGGGCTCCTATCCTTGTACCCTGACCTCCACTGCATGATCAGAGGGTTCTCAGCATTATGTAGATCCGCCTGACGCTTGCGCTGGATCTATCTCTTCTGAGTCTTCGTCAGACCCTTAGGGCACCATTGAGGAAGCCTAGTCTTCCAAACAGGCTGATACTGCTTTCCACCATCAATGCTTGCACCACCTCTTATGTTTGGATCCCGAGAGAATATTTCTTCATCGGGTACTCTTGCATCAGCCATCTCCTCAATTCTTTCTTGACGTTCATGTTTGCCAAGTCTATCATGCACGCTGAGCTTGCCCCCTAGCCGATCGTGTACTGATTTATTTTCCCTGATCGGCCTGGCATAATCCGATGCTCGATCATCAAAACAGGGCTTCTTCTCTGATCGATCCGTAGGATAGTATCCATTGCATTCGGGGCAGTTATCGGCAGTAGGTAGTTTGATACCCTCTTCCCAATAGTGAACAAAGAAAGGGCACCTCCAATGATATTTATGTCGATACCATTCTTGGCGCCTTTCTTCCTCTTGTTGTCGATACCGCTCTTCTCGTGATTGCCGATAATTTCGCCGTGGTTGCCTATGCATAATCATAAAGCCATATGGTGCACGGCTACGGGTATTCTTGGAACTGCCACCTCCATCAGCAATCCTTTTACCTTTCTTCTCATCGGAAATATCTCTTACATCATTCACAGATATCTGATGTTTTGGATCTACCGATGTGCTTTCCTTGGCAGCTTCCGATGTCAATACTTTAGTTTTCTCACTGATTTCTACCATGTTAGCGGGAAAGGCTGTTGATCGATTTTCATCGGTTTCTGGGCCTTGGAATCTTCAAACTTAATCTGTCCAGCTTCAATTTCTGATTGCAACTGCTGTCTAAAGACTTTACAATCATTAGTACTGTGTGAGGTTGCGTGATGCCACTTGCAATACCCATCTTCCTGAGCTCATCAGCCGATGGAATTACTTGATTAGGTGCTAACTTAATCCTCCCTTCTTGAAGCAATAAGTCAAACATCCTATCGGCTTTAGTGATATCGAAGGTGAACCTTTCAGATTCCTTCTGGCCAAACGGACAGGATACTGACTTTTTATTTCTTATCAATTCCGCAGCGCTGATACTTGCCTCCTCATCGGATTCAGAATCTTCCTCTTGCTCAACAAAAGACACCTTTTTGTTCCAAGTCTTCTGAGGCTCAAAAGCCTTCACCTCTTGATTATCAACTCTCTGCACAAGTTGACTTAAAGTTTCAAACTCTTGGGAAGCCTATTTGTCCTTGATGTGCGGCAGTAATCCCTGGAAAGCCAAATCGGCCAATTGCCGATCATCAGACACTAAACTGTAGCACTTGTTCTTCACGTCTCGCAGTCTCTGAATAAAGCTTTCCACCATGTTGACACAAAAAGCGTCAGATCTGTGAACACCTCGGGCTTATACCCAAATTCGATATCCGAAGGTGTGCTAGTCGATTTGACCAGTTAATCGACAAGGACGATAACTAGAACAAGATTGAACGAGGTTCGACCTTGATCAGGATAACTAGAGTAGAGCTGAACGAGACAACAACGATGCGCCTGGATGTCAAAGCTCAGATTGCTCCCACGCGGAACTTGCAAGGGTTGACAAAGATCAGGGAGATGCAGCCCGTCGAAACTTGAAGAACTCATAAATAACTAGCAACTAATGCGATAAAAGTAGATGCTGGAAAAGTAGATAAAAAGTAATAGATGTATTTTGATTGTATTAGATATCTTTTTACACCGCCCCTGGGTACATATTTATACTCCAGTAAAAGGAGTTGTAAACAATCACGACTCTAAATTTCCTAAACAAAACTCCTATTTTTAAGGAAATAAAACAACTCGTGCAAGAGTCAGACTCAAACTAACATAATAATACTGGTACACAATCACCAGTTTCCTTATCTATTCTCCTTACGATGGACTTTCCATCGGCAGATCCATTTAATCCGCACCTTCCTTCTATTACAATTGGCATCTTCCTGCTGACGTCAGCCATGCCTCGCGTTCATCGGTAATACTTCCGATCGGCAATCTGTCATCGGCAAGCCATTCCTTTTCTGTCATCAGCATCCTTCATTTTTAAAACAGTGTACCGGCACCGATGAGAAACCGCGACTAACCCTTTGCCGATCAACACACTTAACTCATATTGACATGTCCAGAGTCGAGGGGGGGGGCTCGATTGACTGATCGAGCCTTCTGTTCGGGGGTCGTTCGTTCGACCCCTGTCCGTCACTTCGAGGGGTCGAAGTCGAGGGGGACTCGATTAGCCGATCAATCCTCCTATTCGGGGGTCGTTCGTTCGATCCCCTATCCGTCACTTCGAGGGGTTGGAGTCGAGGGGGGACTCGATTAGCCGATCGAGCCTCCTGTTCGGGGGTCATTCGTTCGATCCCCTATCCGTCACTTCGAGGAGTCAGAATCGAGGGGGACTTGACTTTCATATTGACACATCCAAAAACGGTGTCAACACATGACCCCCAGTTTCGGAGTATTAAATACTTTATGTGCCGAAATTCCCTCTGTCTTTAACATTCCCTCGATCACCGCGCATATCACTGTGATATCTCCTATATTCCTGTTCAGTAAACAGGAAATACTCCGAAACGCCTTTTGACCTGGGTCTTATAAAGACCACCATCCACTCCCCTTTCACCCTGAGCTCACATTTCATCTTCCTCAGAGCATCATTCGGCGGCGGCCTTCCTCCTCCATCAATGAGCACATTCTAGCATGCCATTGCAGCAGCAGCGACTCTCTTCCTCCATTAGAAAGCACGAGAAGTTCTCAATGGCGATCAACGTCAACGTCCCCGCGGTAACCCTCTCTTCTCCCGCTCTACTCTTCGAACTCCTGTTTTCCCGCAGTGCTTCACAATATCTTTCTGCTTCTATTTCATGACTCTTCATCCCCTTTCTTTTTCTGAACCTAGGAAATGCGCAACAAACTAGTGATTCCAATCGACCAAACACACCTTTGTTGTTTGGGCCCAATGGGTAATCCCGATCCGACAGATCTTATCAATGAGGAAACCAATCGCATCCCTTTAAGATCTGAATCATTTGATCTAGGGTTATGGTCAGATACTTTACACTCTTGGCCCAAACCCACTAAGGGATGGAAAAACTAGTACCTTAGGATGGCCAGGTCACAGCAAGTCCAGTGGTCACAGCGCAACATCGACCAATGCATCAGATTGTCAATTGTCGATATGGCAAAGAATGAAAATATGATGATAGCTGCCTCTTACTTTTGGTCTAATACAATGAACGCATTCCTATTTAGACATGGACCAGCCACCCCAACCCTTGCCGATGTGTATATGCTCACCGGCCTCAATATCTCTTCTGCCGATACCGTTCCTCGTTTTCAAAGGACTGCCGAACATCGGGTAACCACACGCGGCATCGGTGGTTGGACTGGATACATCCAAGAGTACCAACAGATCAGATCAGTAAGCCAAAGGGAACATGCCATCTTCCTAAACATGTGGCTAGAAAAGTTCATCTTCTGCGGCAGATCGGTCGGTCCTACAAACATGTTCCTCTCCATGGCAGAGCTCCTAATCAATGGGACCCTTCCCCTCGGTAGATACCTCCTTGGCTCAGTATATGATCTTCTACATCAAGTTTCCAAGAAACTATTATTAGGGGAGCACATCGGCAACCTTAGGGGTCCTTGGTGGTTCATCAACCTATGGCTGAACGCCCATATACACAAGTGTCTACACTTCGACCCGTTCACCCAACAGTTCCCGAGGGAGTTGTCCGAGGATTATGTAGTCCCTGAAGATGAATCAGCAACCCCTGGTCCGCTCAACTTTGGGGAGGCCTTCATAGTTTTGCCAGGCACCGATGCCAACACAACGTAGTTTGGCATGTTCTTTCAAAGATTTTACTGTGGAATTCCTACCGCAGAACGATCCTGGTGGCCCTATATTGATGAGAACAATCAATTCCCTCTGACCTTCAACATTACCGATTGGGATATGCCTCAGAATGAAGGGATTATGAAAGCCGCCATCACTCCCCGAGCTATCCCGGTCAATATCTTCGGGGGAAAGAACACCTTTCCAACTTATGAGTTCTACTACCCATCGGCAGCATCAAGACAACTAGCATTCGGTCAATTGCCGATAAAATTATGCTATGCCGATGTGATAAAGACAAGAGAACTCTACTCCAGTGCATTGGACTGGAACAAAATCATCAATCTTCTTCCAGATGCCGATACAACGAATATCGATCTATCTTCTTGGGGACAAATATCCTTTATGACTGAAGCATACAAGTCCTGGTGGCAAGAATGGAATGATCAACTGTTCGCAATATCATCACATTACTATCGGCATCAGATTGACAATGACTATGTGATCCCCGATGACGCTGTGAGCTCTACTTCTAGTAATTTTACTATTTCTTCATGATATATCTTGTGACTAACTTTTCTATCAACAGATTAATGATCCAGTCCCCAAGATGAGCAAAAGCGGCAAACGCTTTCACCTACGACTGATGAGCCCCACATCGGCAATCGGCAGCAAGGCTCGCTCATTCACCAAAGCTATGTATCCAGCAACATTCAAGGTTACCTCCAAATCCAAGTCAAAAGCTGCTGCTACTCCATCGATTGCTACCTCCATTCTGGCACAAGCCTTTGTAGTAATTTCTCATCTACTGATTATAAACATTCATTGGTAACATTTATTTTATTGTGAACTTATACCAATTGTGCTCTTCTATAGCCGACACATGTCTTAGCAGCCATTTCAAACATACGAGCTGCTCCATCTGCCGATGCCCCCAAAGCTCAAAAATTGAAGCGTCAAGACTCCTCAAGTGCCGCTCCTCGGAAAAAAATGCTCAAAACCATCAGCTCCAACCACATCACCTTCTGAATCCCATCAAATTCCTGTCGATGCATCAGCACCAGAAACAACATCGGCGGCTATCCTTGACCAAACGAGAGTTGGAATTCCAGTACCAACTTCGCACGAGATCCCTCCAGAGTCGGCGTCAATGGCAGAAACAGTGCCGATATCAGATGAGACCGCAAATCAAGAAACAACGTTGACACCCCAAGAACCAACACCAGCAGAAGAAGCACCAGCAGAAGCAACAACACCAACCAGTATCCCTGCTGAAGCAAGTTCATCGGCAGCTCCTACCGATCTTCAAGATGATACTACACCAGCTGCCTTTAGCCCAGGGCGAGAGATTCACTTTAAGATGGTAAGCTGATCGTTATAAAAACTTTTGCAAAACATACTTGCAATTGGCAAATTCTGATCTCCCTTTCAGGATTAGGATTCTCCAAACAGCCTATTCTCTTTTGTCATCGACATCCCAAATGACGGTGAAGAAGAAACTTCTGCTCAAGCTTCAACCGCTCCATCGGCAGAGATAAAATCCAAACTTGCAGCAATGTTACCCTTACTGCAACAAGATACATCCCGACTGATTCAAGATTCTAGTGTAGTAAGGGCGGCTTTCAAAGAGATCCAAGATCAACTGCCAGCCGACGTCGAAGGACTCTTCCAAGCAGCATTTCTCGAAAGTCGGCAGTTGCAATACCGAAGGGCTTCACGTCGTATTGCCGATAGAGCTACTCAAGCTGAACTCGAGAGAGAAATATCCCAGTTCAAACAGGTTGCTAACGAGAAGCACAAAGACATCGGCCGCCTAGAAGCCTCGAGCGTTGAACTTGAACAGGAGATCTCTCGACTGTCGGCCAAGAAGGAAGAATTATTGGCGGAGCTTCACAAAGTAGATGAAGCCTTGAACTCGGCCAGTCATAAGAAAACTCTACTTCCCGATGCCACTAAGATCCTGCAACAAGAGAGGGATATTGCTGCTCGTGAGGCCATAAAGCTGAGGAAGAAAATCCAACCAATCGAGGGTACTGCCGATGACGACGCCAAGGAACTGGAAGAAGCGAACCAAATTCGTCTACGTGCGATATCACTTATCCAGTCCTTGTTGTAATTGGTCAAACCAAACTTGACATCTGGTTTTGCTTGTAATATAACATTAATACACTTTCTGCCGATGTTTTGTATAACACTTCGTTCATCGGCATCTATGCTTATATCGTTTTATGCATCTACCCAGATACTGGGGTAATACTTCTTTAAATATTTACCGTTGATCGCTCTGGAAAATGCAACCCCTTCGAGGGTCTCCAAAATATAAGCGTTGCCAGGAACAGATTGATTTATCCGAAAAGGACCTTCCCAATTAGGAGACCACTTCCCAAATTTTGAACTCTTAGTTCCAATCGGTAAAATCAATTTCCACACCAAATCACCATTGGCAAATTCTTTTACCTTTACTTTTTTATTAACCACCTAGCAACCCTCTTTTTGTTTTCTTCAATATTAATCAGAGCCCTCAACCGATGACCTGCCAAATCTTCTAATTCATCCTTCATAAGGGCATCATATTCATCGGTTGTCAACTGGTCCTGAGAAAATAATCGCCTAGAACCAGTTTTAATCTCCCAGGGTAGGACAACATCATGTCCATAAACCAACTGATATGGCGAAACCTTAGTAGCACCATGACACGCCATCCGATATGCCCAAAGAGCTTCATTCAACACCGTATGCCATCTTCTAGGGTTCTCTTCAATCTTGCGCTTGATAAGCTTAATTATCCCCTTATTAGTTGCTTCAGCCTGACCATTAGCTTGAGCATAATAAGGAGAGGAATTGAACACTTTGAACCCGATACCGATAGCAAAATCATCGAACTCTCCCAATGTGAACATAATCCCCTGATCGGTTGTAATAGTCTGAGGAATCCCGAATCGGTAAACAATATGTTCCTTCACAAAATCTATCATGTTTGTCGATGTCACATTTTTCAAGGGAATAGCTTCAACCCACTTCGTGAAGTAATCGGTAGCGACAATTATGAACTTATGCCCTTTACTTGATGGTGGATAAATCTGACCGATAAGATCAATGGCCCATCCTCTGAACGACCAAGGTTTGATTATAAGATTCATTGCCGATGCAGGTACTCTCTGAACATTACCAAACTTCTGACAATCTTGACACCCCTTGAAATATTCAAAGCAATCCTCAAGAATCGTCAGCCAATAATATCCATTCCTTCTAATCATCCACTTCATTTTGAATGTCGATTGATGTGCCCCACATACTCCTTCATGGATCTCACTCATCAACCCCCTTGACTCTTCTTTACTAAGACATTTGAGCAGGACTCCATCAATTGTCCGATAATACAATTCATCATCAAGGAGCACATACTTGGTAGCCTGAAATCTTAACCGCCTCTCAACCTTCCTAGATGGATCTTTTAAGTAATCGGCAATCTCTTTTCTCCAGTCATCGGTGTCCGTTACCGATGTCATCACTTCTTGGATCAGTTGATACCCCGAAGCATGTTGCGCTAATCGGTTGGCTTGTTCATTATGCAACCTGGGAATATGCTCGAGACGATACTCTCTGAATCCCTTCAATAATTGTAAGCACTTCTCATGATACTCAATTAAAATATCACTTCGGCATTCATATGTCCCAATCAACTGATTGATCACCAACATAGAATCACCAAAGACCTCAACGACATCGGCACGCGCATCCCTGAGCAATTCTAACCCCTTTAGCAACGCCTGGTATTCAGCCTGATTATTTGTCGAAGTGGCAACAATCGACAATGAGATTTCATACTTTTTCCCTCGGGGTGACACCAATATAACGCCGATACCCGCTCCTTCCTTGCATGTTGAACCATCAAAGAACAAAGTCCAAGGAGCAATTTCTACGGCATTTAATGCACCGCAATGTTGAGTAACAAAATCATCCATCACCTGTCCCTTAACTGCCTTAGCCGATTCATATCTCAGATCAAATTCTGACAGCGCCAAAATCCATTTGCCGATCCTCCCGTTCAAAATTGGCATTGATAGCATATACTTAACCACATAATCCTTACATATGACGGTGCATTCAGCCGATAGCAAATAATGTCTTAACTTAGTACAAGAGAAGTACAAACACGAACACAACTTTTCAATGGTTGAATACCTGGTTTCAGCATCCACCAGTCTTCTACTTAAATAATAAATCACGCGTTCTTTTCCTTCAAATTCCTGAATCAATGCCGACCCGATAAGACCGTCATTGGTAGATAAATACAATCTGAAGGGTTTCCCATGTTGAGGTGGAATTAGCACCGGAGGGTTTGCCAAATACTTCTTGATTTCTTCCAAGGCCAATTGTTGCTCCTTTCCCCATACAAACTCTTGACCGACTTTCAGTTTCCGTAGTGGGCTAAAAGATTTAATCTTCTCGGATAAATTAGATATAAATCTTTTGATAAAATTAATCTTGCCGACCAAAGATTGCAATTCAGTCTTGTTTGTAGGGGCGATCAGCTTGTTAATTGCATCGATGGATTTTCTGCCGATCTCTATACCCCTTTGATGCACCATGAACCCTAAAAACTGTCCTGCCGATACGCCAAATGCACACTTATTCGGGTTCATCTTAAGGCCGTGCTCCCTTGTGCATCCCAAAATTCTTCGTAGATCGGCAAGATGCTTTTGAAAGTCTTCAGATTTTACTGTTGACACAAAAAGCGTCAGGATCTGCGAACACCTCGGGCTTATACCCGAAATTCGATATCCGGAGGCGTACGAGTCGATTTGACCAGTTAATCGACAAGGACGATAACTAGAACAAGATTCAATCTAGACAACGGCGATGCGCCCGGATGCTGAGATTGAGACACTATCAGGATAACTAGAGCAGAGTTGAACAAGACAACAGTGATGCGCCCAGATGTCAAAGCTCAGAGATACTCCCACGCGGAACTTGCAAGTATTTGACGGAGATCAAGGTGATGCAGCCCGTCGAAGCTTGAAGAACTCGTTGATAATCTAAGACCAATGCGATAAAGGGTAAATTGCGATAAAAGTAGAATAAGAGTAAAATTGATTTGATTGATATTGGATTTATTTTACATGCAGCCCTCGGGCACATATTTATACTCCCGCATGGAGAGTTGTACAAAGACACGACTCGTATCTTTCCTAAAACAAATTCCTAACTTTAAGGAAACTGACTCGCGCAGGAGTCGGGTCTAAAATAACAATATTATTTTCCTAAACAAACACACCTATTTTAAAGGAAAATAAACGACTCATGCAAGAGTCGGACTCAAACTGCTATAATAATACTAGTATAAAATCACCAGTTTCCTTATATCTCCCCCTTGATGAAAACTTTCCATCGGCAGATCTCTTCAATCCGCGGCTTCCTTCTTTGGCCACCGGTAATCCTCTGCTGACATCAAACGCTAAGTCACCCTGTGCTCATCGGCACCCCATGCCCATCAGCATCGACAATACTCCCCGATCGGCAACCTTGCACTAGTGACTTGTCTTCACCATATCAGCATTCGGCATCGGCAACACCTCCTCATCGGCAATCGGCAACTTTGCAATCCTGGTGACCTGACTTCATCAATCAACCTCCACCGGTAAGAACCATCCAGCCTCCATCGGCAACATCCGAAACTTCGCAGCTTCCATCGGCAACACACTTAGTCTTCTCACAGCACACTCTTATCGGCAATACTGACCTATGTCTTCCGATGCCGATTGAAAACGGCTGCCGATCAGCACCAGCCTTAGCTCATTTGACACGTGCCAAAAAACGGTGTCAACACATGCCCCCCAGTTTCGGAGTGTATAATACTTTACGCGCCGAAATTCTCTCTACTGTAGCCATTACCTTCAAGACAACTGACAACCTCTTCGATCTCCGCGCGCAGAACCGCAATTTATTAATAAAATCCCTCGATTATAGCACAAACAGTTGCAAATCTGACAATATCTCCTTGATTATCGCGCACATCCACCGCAGGCCTCTCCACATTCTTGCACAGTGTGAACCGAAGTCCCAAAATACCCCTGAGTAAGCTTATAAAAGTTACCAGGACCCAATCTGCCTTTTACCCTGAGTCCACTTTCACTTTTACATCTACCTTCGTCTTCAACCTCCGGCAGCGCCTCTGAAGAACACCTGTTCGAGCTCGAGCGACAGTACTTTCTTCAAACCAAGCACAATCCGCAAGGACTCTTCAGCTCCAATGGCGATCCAAGTTGACATCCCTAAGGTAAATCCACTTTCCTCCTCATCCAATCTCCTGCTAATCCTTTTCCCGTACGAATCCATAATCTTCCCCTTTCCTTCTTTGATTTTTTCCTTTCTTTTCTTTTCAAACCCTAGGAACTGTACAACAAGGTAGTGATCCCTCTTGAGCAGTCCAGCTTCACCTGTCTAGGTCCCATGGGGAATCCGGATCCTAGTTACATGATCAACGCAAAAACCAACCGTATTCCTTTTAGATCTGAATGCTTCGGTTTAGGATTATGGAAGGATGCTTTCCGATCATGGCCCAAGCCCACCAAAGGGTGGAAGAACTGGTACCTTAGGGTCGCCAGAACACAGCAAGTTTACTGGTCAGAGCGCAATCTGGATCAGTGCATCAGGCTCTCCATTGCCGATATGGAGAAGAACGAGAACATGTTGATGGCGGCCTCCTACTTCTGGTCTGACACCATGAATGCCTTCCTATTCTGACATGGACCAGCCACCCCTACCCTTGCCGATGTCCATATGTTGACCGGCCTGGACGTCTCTTCTGCCGATACCTTCACCCTGTTCAATAGGAAAGCTGAGTACAAAGTGAACACTCGGAATATCAGCGGTTAGACTGGCTATATCCAGGAGTACCAGAAGACTGGATCAGTAAACCAGAGGGAACACGCCATATTTCTGAATATGTGGTTGGAAAAATTCATCTTCTGCGGCAGGGCAGTCAGACCCACTACTATGCATCTTCCGGCAGCTGAACTCCTTGCCGATGGAACAAGACTTCCCCTAGGCAGATATCTTCTTGGATCGGTATACCGCCTTCTTCATCAAGTAGCCAAGAAGTTACTGCTAGGCGAGCCCATCGACAACCTCGGGGGTCCCTGGTGGTTCATCAATATGTGGCTAAACGCACAGATGTACAAAGCCCTTCAGTTTGACTTGTTCGCTCAACAATTCCCAAGGGACATATCGGAAGATCACAAATATAGGGATGATGAATCGGCAACTCGCCCTCCACTTAACTTCGGAGAAGCCATCATAGTGTTGCTAGGGACCAATGCCGATGCAGAGCAGTTTGGCTTGTTCTTCCAGAAATTTTACAACGGAATCCCTGCTTCGGAACGGCTCTGGTGGCCATATGTTGATGAGAACAATCAATTTCTGCTGCTGTTCAATATTACCGATGGGAATGTGCCCCAGAATCAAATAATCATGAAGGCCAGTATCGTGCCCCGGGCCATCCCAGTCAATATCTTCGAAACTGGGAAGAATGCCCCTCCATCCTTCGAGTTCTACTACCCATCGGTAGCGGCGAGACAACTGACATTTGGCCAATTGCCGATCAAGCTTTGCTACTCCAAGGTGGTAAAGCCCAGGCAGATCATCTCCAGCGCTATAGACTGGAACAAAGTCGTCAATCTTCCTCCCAATGTCGATACGTCAGACATTGACTTATCCTCCTGGTCACCAACATCCTTCATCACGAATGAGTATAAATTCTGGTGGCAAGAATGGAGATATCAATTATTCACCAAGTCATCACACTACTATCGGCATATGATTGACGCCAACCACATCATCCCCGACGACGCAGTAAGTTTTTATCCCAATGCATTCCTTATTACTTTACTTATCATCGGCATCTGACCTCCTTATGCTTGACAGGTCGACGACCCGATCCCCAAGATGAGCAACAGTGGCAAGCCCTTCAACCTTCGAATGATGAGTCCTATATCACTCATCGGCAATAATGCCCCCACGCTAGCTGCCTTCACTCCTTAGAAGGTACTCAAACTGACGCCTGCAAAAACCAAGGCTACATCGGCTGCTGCTGCTGCCTTGACGTGGGTTTTTGCAGTAAACTCATCTTCACTCATACTGATTACATACTGTTTCATCGGCAACAGGTTACTTTGTATAACTTATACTAATATTTTCAGGCAATGAGGTCATCGGCAGCTGCTCCAAGCACACAAGCATCTCCAAGCCCTGTTGCCGATGCCCCCAGTCTTCATCGAAACGGGCTGGCTCTTCCACCGCCGCACCAAGGAAGAAAAGGCGTCTGAGATTAGCCATTCCATCTTTGCCATCGGCTCCAATTGCCTCACCAACTGCCGATGCGCCAACGGTAGAACCATCCTCGGCTCCTACTCCTGATCACCCACTGGACGACATCCCCGATCAGGAGGTAACACCACCCGCTGCAACAGCGGAGGCGACATCGGCATTGTCACCACCAGCCGAAATCCCCGATGAGAGAACGGTGTCGCCACCACAGGAGCCAACCACCACAGCGGAAGCGACGCCAGTAACAACGCCACCATCACCAATGGCGTCAACTGCTTCCCCAATAGGAGCTCATTCATCGGCAACTACTGCCGATCTTCAGGATGAAGCTGGACCATCCAACATGCCAAGTCCTAGGCAAGAAATTCGCTTCAAGATGGTAAGTCGGCTACCTAAAAATTCATAGTATAACTTTATGATCGGTACATTCCAACTTTTTCCTTTTTAGGCCCAAGACTCCCCAGACAGCCTGTTCTCCTTCGGCCTCAACCTCCAGGATGAGGATGAACACCAAGAAGGTCCCGCTCGAGCAGACAGCCTATTCTCCTTCGCTATCGACATTCCTGATGAGGACGAGGACGAAGAAAGCTCTGCTCCAGCTCTATCGGCAGAGGTCAAATCTAAGCTTGAAGCGCTGCTCTCCTTGCTACAACAGGATACATCCCAGCTCATCCAGGACTCAACCGCAGCAAGGATAGCTTTCAAGGATATCCAAGGCCACCTCCCTACCGATACGGAAGAAACTCTTTTCCAGGCAACTTTCCTCGATAGCAAGCAGATCCAATACCAGAGGCTCTCCCGTCGCATAGCTGATAGGGTCGCCCAATCTCAAGCTGAGGAAGAGAAGCTCAAATTCAAAAGTATTGCCGATGAAAAACACAAGAGCATCGGCCAAGCAGAAGTCTCCAGCACCAACCTTGAGCGAGAAATTACTCAGTTATCGGCAAGGAAAGAAGAGCTACTGACTGAGTTAAAAAAGGTTGAGGAAGCTCTAAACACAGCCAATCAGCAGAAAGCCCAACTGTCCGACACTATCAGGGTCCTGCAGCAAGAAAGAGACCAAAACGCCCGACAAGCCATTCTACTGAAGAAAAAGATCAAGCCAGTCAAGGGCTCTGCCGATGCCGATGCCAAGGAGATGGATGAGATAGAGCAAATTCAGCTGCGTGCGATATCAGCCATCCAATCCTTGTTGTAATTCATTGTATCGGCCGTTGTAACATTGATACTTGACTTGGCTTTGTAATATAATGTCAGTACATTTTTATCGATGTTTATATAATTTTTCCTTCATCGGCATTCAACTGAGCACTATGCGTCTACCCAAATACTAGGGTAATATTTCTTTAAGTATTTACCGTTGATTGCTCTAGAGAATACAACTCCTTCGAGAGTTTCCAAAATATAGGCATTACCAGGAGCAGACTGTTTTATCCGATAAGGACCTTCCCAATTAGGAGACCATTTTCCAAACTTAGAATTCTTAGTCCCAATCGGTAAAATCAACTTCCACACCAAATCACCATCGGCAAATTCCTTTACCTTTACTTTCTTATCATACCATCTGGCAACCCTCTTCTTGTTTTCCTCAATGCTGATCAATGCCCTCAACCGATGACCTGCTAAGTCCTCTAACTTGTCTTTCATTAGAGTAGCATAATCATCGGTCGTCAATTGATCTTGAAAAGCCAATCGCCTAGAGCCAGTTTTAATTTCCCAAGGCAGGACAACATCGTGCCCATAGACCAACTGATACGGCGAGACTTTGGTTGCACCATGACAAGCCATCCGATATGACCATAAGGCTTCGTTTAACACCACATGCCACCTTCTAGGGTTTTCTTCAATCTTGCGTTTTATAAGCTTGATAACTCCCTTATTAGTCGCTTCAGCCTGACCATTAACCTAGGCATAATAAGGAGAAGAGTTTAATACCTTGAACCCCATACTAGTAGCAAATTCATCAAACTCTCCCGATGTGAACATGGTTCCTTGATCGGTAGTAATAGTATGAGGAATGCCGAATCGGTAAACAATGTGTTCTTTAACAAAATCCACCATGTTTGCCGATGTCACCTTCTTCAAAGGAATTGCTTCAACCCATTTAGTGAAGTAATCGGTAGCGACAAGTATAAACTTATGCCCCTTACTTGACGGTGGATAAATCTGGCCGATGAGATCAATAGCTCATCCTCTGAACGGCCAAGGCTTGATTATAGGATTCATTGCCGATGCAGGTGCCCTCTGTACGTTACCAAACTTCTGACAATCCTGACACCCTTCGAAATAGTTGAAGCAATCTTCAAGGATTGTCGGCCAATAATATCCATTCCGCCTAATCATCCACTTCATCTTGAATGCCGATTGATGTGCCCCACACACACCTTCATGGATTTCACCCATCAACTCCTTTGATTCCTCTTTACCAAGGCATCTGAGCAAAACTCCATCAATCGTCCGATAATACAATTCATCGTCAAGGAGCACATACTTGGTGGCTTGGAACCTTAGACGCCTTTCAACCTTCTTAGATGGGTTCCTTAAGTAATCGGCAATTTCACTTTTCCAGTCATCGGTAATCGTTATCGATGTCATGACTTCTTGAATCAGCTGATACCCTGAAGCATTCTGTGCTAACTGATTGGCCTCTTCGTTATTCAATCTAGGAATATGCTCAAGGCGGTACTCTTTGAATTCTTTTAATAACTGCAGACACCTTTCATGGGCTGTAATTAAAGCCTCACTTTGGCATTCATATGTCCCAATCAATTGAGTAATCACCAGCATAGAATCACCGAAGATTTCAACAGCATCGGCGCGTACCTCCTTGAGTAATTCCAACCCCTTTAGTAGAGCCTGGTACTTAGCCTGGTTGTTCGTTGAAGTAGCAACAATCGGCAACGAGATCTCATACTTTCGTCCTTGGGGTGAAATCAAGAGAATACCGATACCTGCTCCATCTTTGCACGTAGACCCATCAAAGAACAAAGTCCAAGGAGCAATCTCCACAGAGCTTACCACATTGCAATGCTGAGTAACAAAATCGGCCATTACCTGACCTTTAACTGCCTTAGCCGATTCATACCTCAAATCAAACTCCGAAAGTGCCAGAATCCATTTGCCGATTCTTCCACTTAATATCAGCATTGACAACATGTACTTAACCACATCATCTTTGCAGATAACGGTGCACTCAGCCGACAACAAATAATGCCTCAATTTAATGCAAGAGAAATATAAACATAAGCATAATCTCTCTATGGCTGAATACCTGGTTTTAGCATCCACCAACCTTCTACTCAGATAGTATATCACACATTCCTTTCCTTCAAATTCTTGAATTAAAGCCGATCCGATAACACTGTCATCGGCAGACAAATACAATCTGAAAGGCTTCCCGTGCTGAGGTGGAACCAAGACTGGAGGGTTTACCAGATATTTTTTAATCTCCTCCAAGGCTAACTACTGTTCTTCTTTCCATGTAAACTCTTGATCGGCTTTCAGCTTTAACAATGGACTAAAAGATTTAATCTTACCAGACAAGTTGGATATAAATCTTCTAATGAAATTAATCTTGCCGATCAAAGATTACAGTTCAGTCTTGTTTGTAGGAGTAACCACTTTGTTAATTGCATCGATAGATTTTCTGCTGATCTCGATGCCCCTTTGATGCACCATAAAGCCCAAAAACTGTCCTGCCGCTACACCAAATGGACACTTATTAGGATTCATCTTCAACCCATGCTCCCTTGTGCATTCCAATATCTTCCGCAAATCGGCAAGATGCTTCCCAAAATCTCTGGACTTAACCACCACATCATCAATGTAGATTTCAACTATCGTGCCGATGTACTTATGAAAGATGAAATTCATTGCCCTTTGATAAGTAGCACCGGCATTCTTCAAGCCAAAAGTCATGACAACCCACTCAAATAAACCGACATGACCTGGACATCTGAAAGCAGTCTTGGATATGTCTTCTTCAGCCATGAATATCTGATTATATCCAGCATTACCATCCATGAAGCTAATGATTTGATGTCCAGCAGCAGCATCAATCAGCAGATCGGCAACAGGCATCAGATAGCCATCCATCGGCGTAGCCTTGTTGAGATTCCTAAAATCAATACAAACACGAAGTTTTCCATTCTTTTTATACACAGGAACCGCATTAGAAATCCATTCGGCGTATCGGCATTGCCGAATAAATCCAACTTCGATTAACTTTGTAATCTCAGCCTTGATGTCGGGTAAAATAGTAGGATTGCATCGGCGCGTAGGTTGCCGATGTGGTTGGAAACCAGACTTAATAGGTAACCGATGCTCGACTATCGATCGGTCTAAACCGGGCATTTCTGTATAATCCCAAGCGAAACAATCTTTATATTCCTTTAATAAATCAGTTAACTGCTGTTTACATCGGGAATCTAGCTTAGCACTAATAAAAGTAGGCCTAGGCTTACTACCATTGCCGATGTCGACCTCGAATAAGTCATCGGCGGATGTGAAACCCTGCCCCAGTTTTTCGTCGTCACCGAACCGATCCATTAAAACTCTTCAGAACTGACTGCTTGGATCGGTGTGATACGGTAATCGGCAACTTTGAGGAACTCTTTGTCCCAAGCTTCACCGGATATGCACCTGGTCTGCTCATAAGTTTTCGATTCTGCCGATGCAATAGTAGATGGGGCTTCACTTCAGACGACTTCAATCTTGTCTCCGATCCACTGTACAAGGCTCTGATGCATGGTGGAAGGAATACAACAATTGGCATGGATCCAATCCCTTCCGAGGAGCAAGTTGTAAGTGCCTTTGCCACTGATCACAAAAAATGTTGTCGGCAAAGTTTTGTTGCCGATGGTCAATTCAACACATACAGCTCCCATGGCTGTCAACACGTTGCCTTCAAAATCCTTGAGCTTCATGTCGGTTTTGACTAAGTCCTGATCGCCTTTCCCAAGTTTTCTGAACACAACATATGGCATTATATTGATTGACGCGCCGCCATCTACCAGCATCTTTGTCATAGGTTGTCCATCCACTTTGCCTTTAACGAACAAAGCCCTTAGGTGCCGCCTTTCATCATCGGTAGGCTTTTCGAAGACAGCCGCCATCGGATCCACCACCAGTTGTGCCATCTCAGCAGTCTCCTCATCATCGCTGACAGGTGCCATGAACTCCATCGGCAACATGACGACCATATTGATTTCTGCCGATGGATCCCTGTCCTTGCGCTTTGGCCTCCACTGCTTTTCCCTCGAAGGTTCTTCATTGTCATACAAGTCATTGCGGCGTTCGCGCTGAATCCTCCTTTTCTGAGTCTTCATCAGACCCTTGGGACACCACTGAGGAAGCTTAGTTTTCCAGACAGGCTGGTGTTGCTTTCCACCGCTTGCATCGGTACTTCTTCCGAAGTTGGGATCTCTGGAGAATATCTCTTCATCGGGAACTCTTGCATTGGCCATCTCCTCCAGCTCCTCTTGATCAACACGCCTGCCAAGCCTGTTATGAGCACTGAGCTTGCCCCCCAATCGGTCATGTGCCGATTTCTTCTCTCTGAGCGGCTTGGCATACCTGGGCATCTGATCATCAAAACAAGGTTTCTTACCTGACCAATCCGCAGTGTAATATCCGTTGCATTCGGGACAATTATCGGCAGTAGGCAGCTTGATGCCTTCTTCCCAACAGTGAATGAAGAAGGGACATCTCCAGTGGTCTTTATTCCGAAGCCATTCCTGGTGCTCTTCTTCTTCTTGCCGATATCGCTCTTCTCGCGATTGCCGATAGCCTCGCCTTGGCTGCTTATGCGTGATTATAATACCAAGAGCCCTATTGGCACTGCTACCTTCATCGGCAACTATCCTGCCCTTTCTTTCATCGGCAAACCTCCTTTCATCGTACTCAGTCACTTGATGGTTAGGATCTACCGATGCGTTCTTTCTAGCAGCTTCTGATGTCAGCACTTTGTTTTTTCCACTAGCTTCCACCATGTTATTTGGAAACGGGTGCTGATCGATCTTCATCGGTTTCTGGACTTTAGAACTTTCAAATTTAATGCATCCAGATTCAATCTCTGACTGCAATTGCTGCCTGAATACCTTGCAGTCATTGGTACTATGAGAAGTCGCATTATGCCATTTACAGCACCTGATTTTCTTGAGCTCTTCGGCCGATGGAATTACTTGGTTGGGCGCCAACTTGATTCGCCCTTCCTGAAGTAATAAGTCAAACATCCTATCGGCCTTGGTGATGTCAAAGGTGAACCTTTCGGTTTCTTTCTGGCCGAATGGACAAGACACAGTTTTCTTATCCTTCACCCATTCAGCCGCATCGATGCTTAGCTCTTCATCCGACCCAGAATCTTCTTCTTGCCTGATGAAGGTCACCTTCTTGTTCCAAGTCTTCCTAGGTTCAAAGGTTTTGATGCCTTGATCGACAATTCTTTGCACCAGGTGACTCAGGCTTTCAAATTCCTAAGACGCGTACTTGTCCTTGATGTGCGGCAGTAATCCTTGGAAAGCCAAATCTGCCAGTTGCCGATCATCAAGTACCAGGCTGTAGCACTTGTTCTTCATGTCCCGTAGCCTCTGTACAAAGCTTTCCACCGATTCGTCATTGCGTTGCCTTAGTTTGACTAGATCGGTAAGCTTCTTTTCATGTATGCCAGCGAAGAAGTATTTATGAAATTGTCTTTCTAGATCAGCCCATGTGATTACAGAATTTGGAGGCAGCGATATAAACCATGTGAATGCCGATCCAGACAATGATGAAGAGAACAATCTCACCCTCAATTCCTCCCTGCTGGCAGCTTCTCCGCACTGGATAATGAAGCGATTAATATGCTCCATCGTTGATGTGTCATCTTGGCCGGAGAACTTGGTAAAATCAGGCACTTTGTACCGATTTGGGAGAGGAATCAAGTCATAAGATGGAGGATACGAAGTCCGATAAGAATATGTATTGACCTTGGGTTTGATGCCGAATTGTTCTTTCATAACTTCGGCGATCTTATCGGTCCAATATGCATCCTGTTCTTGCCGACTCATTGGCTGGTTGTTGACTGGTGGAGCCGGCTGATGCGCCTCTAGAAGATGATGCGGAGTAGTCACGGGCGCAGCACCAGTCATCTGAACACTATGCATCGGTTGATTTACCGATGGATAGTTTTGCACACTTAGCAAATTAGATTGAGTCATCGTATTCATCGGTTGTTGTACCGATGGTCCGCTCTGAGTGTTTGTTGGGCCTCCATAATGATACATTGACATACCAGGCTGCTGAGCTGGCGGTTGGTTAGCCCGTCCAGGATTATAAATCATTGGCATGTGACTTACCGATGGCTGGTAGCTAACTGGAGCGTGTTGCTCTTGTATCCTGGAGCAATCAATCATCAGATTACGTTGATGTGCTAGTACTCCGGCTTGAGGATTCATCAGCATGGGCCGATTTCCAGTCGCTATATTCTGTTGCATCGGCATAGGGCTTGCCGATGGTGGCATCAGAGGTATTTTAGGAATCACTTGAAAATCTCCTGATGGCATTTGTACAGTCGGAGAGAGTGCAGAGTAATGCATCACAGGGGCCACCGGTTGTGATTGCGTTGCCGATGCCGTAGAGCTCTTCCAAGCTGAGCTATCTCCCTGCACCAGATTAGAACCAGCAGATTGATTTGGAGGCATACCGTATCCCCACCAGTTAGTGGGAGCTGATTGACTCTGGATAGCAGGTTCTGAAATTGCCGACGCCACTGGATCTGTGTTGAGCTTGGTGACGCTGCCAGGGTTCGGCCTTGGCGATGTAGCCACATCGGCAGACGGTTCCACAAGAGTGGAAGACGCCATTGGGGCTGCCGATGGGTTTATAGATGCCGATCCAGGTTGATGGTACGCTGGACCAACATATTGAGGTGCATGTCCTTCTTTGAATGATTGCATGACAGCATTGTAGACAGTATTGGATAGCACGCTGGAGTGGCTAATTAATGCTTGACTTAGAGCAGAATTAACCATCTCTTGTAACTTACCAGGATTGGCGTCATATGTGACCTGCCGTGGCAACGGCGGATCTTGCTTCTGGATTGCTTCGCCGCTCCTGCTTAGGCTGAAGGATTTCAGATATAATTGCTTGTACTCCTCCATAGCCCGCTCCATGGCCAGCTTCTGATTATCTTTCAGATCGGCCTTGGAGACTTCAATGACGTTCCTCTGGTTAACGTCGGCGTTATCACCCATGATAGATGTATAATTTGTATAATCGGGTCCCACTGGGCGTGCCAAAAGAGGTGTTGACACAAAAAGCGTCAGGATCTGCGAACACCTCGGGCTTATACCCGAAATTCGATATCCGGAGGCGTGACAGTCGATTTGACCAGTTAATCGACAAGGACGATAACTAGAACAAGATTCAATCTAGACAATGGCGATGCGCCCGGATGTTGAGATTGAGACTTGATCAGGATAACTAGAGCAGAGTTGAACGAGACAACAGCGATGCGCCCGGATGTCAAAGCTCAGAGATACTCCCACGCGGAACTTGCAAGTATTTGACGAAGATCAAGGTGATGCAGCCCGTCAAAGCTTGAAGAACTCGTTGATAATCTAAGACTAATGCGATAAAGGGTAAATTGCGATAAAAGTAGAATAAGAGTAAAATTGATTTGATTGATATTGGATTTATTTTACACGCAGCCCTCGGGCACATATTTATACTCCCGCATGGAGAGTTGTACAAAGACACGACTCGTATCTTTCCTAAAACAAATTCCTAACTTTAAGGAAACTGACTCGCGCAGGAGTCGTGTCTAAAATAACAATATTATTTTCCTAAACAAACACACCTATTTTAAAGGAAAATAAACGACTCATGCAAGAGTCGGACTCAAACTGCTATAATAATACTGGTATAAAATCACCAGTTTCCTTATATCTCCCCCTTGATGAAAACTTTCCATCGGCAGATCTCTTCAATCCGCGGCTTCCTTCTTTGGCCACCGGTAATCCTCTGCTGACATCAAACGCTAAGTCACCCTGTGCTCATCGGCACCCCATGCCCATCAGCATCGGCAATACTCCTCGATCGGCAACCTTGCACTAGTGACTTGTCTTCACCATATCAGCATTCGGCATCGGCAACACCTCCTCATTGGCAATCGGCAACTTTGCAATCCTGGTGACCCGACTTCATCAATCAACCTCCACCGGTAAGAACCATCCAGCCTCCATCGGCAACATCCAAAACTTTGCAGCTTCCATCGGCAACACACTTAGTCTTCTCACAACACACTCTTATTGGCAATACTGACCTATGTCTTCCGATGCCGATTGAAAACGGCCGCCGATCAGCACCAGCCTTAGCTCATTTGACACGTGCCGAAAAACGGTGTCAACATTTACCACTACATCATAAATATAGATTTCGACCAGTGTGCCGATATACTTATGAAAGATAAAATTCATCGCTCTCTGATAAGTAGCACCGGCATTCTTCAAACCGAAAGTCATCACGATCCACTCGAACAAACCAATGTGGCCTGGACATCTAAAAGTAGTCTTGGATATATCTTCTTTGGCCATGAATATTTGATTATAACCAGCATTACCATCCATAAAACTGATAATCTTATGTCCAGCAGAGGCATCAATTAGAAGATCGGCAACTGGCATCGGATAGCCATCCATCGGTGTAGCTTTATTGAGATTCCTGAAATCAATACAAACACGAAGTTTTCCATTCTTCTTATACACAGGAACCACGTTAGAAATCCATTCGGCGTATCGACATTGCCAAATAAATCCAGCCTCGATTAGTTTTGTAATTTCAACTTTGATATCGTGTAATACATTGGGATTGCATCGGCGTGCTGGCTGCCGATGTGGTTGAAAACCTGACTTAATAGGCAACCGATGTTCAACTATTGATCGGTCTAAACCAGGCATCTCAGTATAATCCCAAGCAAAGCAATCTTTATATTCCTTCAACAAATCAATTAACTATTGCTTACATTGGGAATCTAACTTAGCACTAAAAAATGTTGGCCTAGGCTTACTACCATCGCCGATGTCTATTTCTAGCAAGCCATCGACTGATGTGAACCCCTGCCCAAGCTTTCCATCATCGGTGAACTGATCCATTAAAACTCTTCTTCAGAACCGACTGCTTGGATCGGTGTAATTTTGTAGTCGGCCACCTTGAGGAATTCTGTATCCCAAGCTTTGCCAGATATGCACTTGGTCTGCTCATAGGTTTCCGATTCTGCCGATGCAACAATTGACGAGGCTTCGCTTCGGACAACTTCAATTCTGTCTCCAACCCACTGCACAAGGCTTTTGTGCATCGTAGAAGGGATGCAACAGTTAGCGTGAATCCAATCTCTTCCTAGAAGCAAATTGTAGGTTCCCTTGCCACTGATTACAAAAAACGTTGTCGGCAAAGTTTTACTGCCGATGGTCAACTCAGCACATACGGCTCCCATAGCCGGTGACACATTGCCTTCAAAGTCTTTGAGCTTCATGTCCATTTTGACTAAGTCTTGATCGCCTTTTCTAAGCTTTCTGAACATGACATACGGCATTATATTAATCAACGCTCCACCATCGACCAACATCTTTGACACCGGTTGCCCGTCGACTTTGCCTTTGACAAACAAAGCTTTCAAATGTTGTCTTTTGTCGTCTGCAGGTTTCTCAAAGACAGTCGTCATCGGATCTAGCACCAGCTGAGCCATATTAGCAACTTCTTCTTCAGCATCAGGTGCCATGAACTCCATCGGCAACATAACGACCATGTTGACATCTGCCGATGGATTCCTCGTCTGACGTTTTGGCCTCCATTCCCAGACTGGAGCTCCTTTCCTCGAAGGGTTTCCGCCATGATTCAGATCGTCCTGGCGTTCATGCTGGATCCTTCTTTTCTGAGTCTTAGTCAGGACTTCAGGGCACCATCGAGGAAGCTTAGTTTTCCAAACTGACTAGTACTGCTTCTCGTTGTGCTGGCCCGGGTTACCCCTAACATTGGGATCTCTGGAGAATATTTCTTCGTCGGGCACTCTTGCATTAGCTCTTTCTTCGAGGTCCCCTTGACGGACACGTTTTCCAAGCCTATCGTGCACATTGAGCTTGCCTCCCAGCCGATCGTGTACTGACTCTTTTCCCCTGATCGGCTGAGTGTAATTCGGTCTGTGGTCTTCGAAACGAGTCCTCTTTTCTGACCGATCAGCGGAATAGTATCCATTGCACTCAGGACAACTATCGGCAGTAGGCAGCTTAATGCCTTCTTCCCAATAGTGGATGAAGAAAGGGCAGTTCCAATGATCCTTATGTCGCTGCCATCCTTGGTTCCTTTCTTCCTCCTGTTGCCGATATTGCTCCTCTTGGGAGCGCCGATATTCCTGTCGTGTTTGCCTGTGTGTAATCATGACGCCGTATCCTCGAGACCTCCCGATACCGTTACTCTCATCAGCCGCCCGCCTGGTCTATTCATCACCGGCACGCTTCTTTCCCTTCACATCACGCACACTTATCTGATGTTTGGGGTCCACCGATGTATTCCTCCTGACAGCTTCCGATGTTAGGACTTTAACCTTTCCGCTAACCTCCACCATATTATTTGGAAACGGGTGTTGGTCAATTTTCATCGGCTTCTGAGTTTTAGAATCATCAAATTTGATTCGCCCAGCGCTAATCTCTGATTGCAACTGCTGCCTGAAAACCTTGCAGTCATTGGTGGTGTGTGAGGTCGCACCATGCCACTTGCAATACCTCATCCTTCTGAGCTCTTCAGCCGATGGCATTACTTGATTGGGTGCCCGCTTAATTCGCCCTTCTTGAAGCAAGAGATCAAATATCCTATCGGCTTTGGTAATGTCAAAGGTGAACCTCTCAGTATCCTTCTGACCGAATGGACAAGATATAGGATTCTTATCCTTCACCCATTCAGCGACGCCGATATCGGTCCCTTCGTCTGATTCAGAATCTTCTCCTTCTTCAATAAAGGACACCTTCTTGTTCCAAGTCTTCCTAGGTTCAAAAGCTTTGACTTCTTGATCGGCAACCCTCTGCACAAGATGACTCAGGCTCTCGAACTCTTGAGACGCATACATGTCCCTGATATGGGGCAGTAATCCTTGGAAGGCCAAATCTGCCAGCTGCCGATCATCAAGCACCAGACTGTAGCACTTGTTTTTCACGTCCCACAGCCTTTGCACGAAGCCCTCCACCGATTCGTCATTGCGTTGCTTCAGCTTGACTAAATCGGTAATTCTTTTTTCATGTACGCCACAGAAGAAGTACCTGTGGAACTGGTTCTCTAGATCAGCCCAAGTAATCACAGAGTTTGGAGGAAGCGAGATGAACCACGTAAATGCCGAACCAGACAAGGATGACGAAAACAGTCTTACCCTTAATTCATCTCTGGTAGCTGCTTCTCCACATTGGATATTGAAGCGGTTGATGTGCTCCATCGTTGACGTATCATCTTGGCCAGAAAACTTCGTGAAATCCGGCACCTTGTATCGATTCGGCAGAGGAATCAGGTCGTACGCCGGAGGATATGGCGTCCGATAAGAATATGTATTAACTTTAGGCTTGATGCCGAACTGTTCTTTCATTACTTCTGCGATCTTATCGGCCCAGTATGCATCTTGGTCCTGCCGATGTGCAGGCTGAACATTCATCGGCTAGACTGGCTGATATATTCCCTCTTGCCTCTGTAGTGGGTACGCTGGCCCGGTTGGTGTAGGCGTAGCCCCGCCTTGCTAAATATAATGCATCGGTTGATTTGCCGATGTGTATCCTTGGACACCAACTGGGGCGTATTGGGGCGCCGCTGGCCGATACACCGATGTCTCATTCTGGACGACGACCGGATACAGGTATTGCTGCGCTCCCGTTGTTTGGTGCCCAGATTGCGCCACCTGATGTTGAATTGGACCGGCCCATGCAGGGTTGTGGGTTGTCGGCATGTGAACTGCCGATGACTGGTAATTGCCCGACGCCTGTTGCTCCTTCAATCTAGAATAATCAACGAATGGGCCCACCTGTTGTACTGATGCCCCCGTTGGAGGGTTCGCCATCATCATAGGATAGTTTATAATTGTCCTATCCTGCTGCATCGACAACGCATTTGCCGATGGTTGCCCGCAAGACATTGTGGGTGCGACCTGAAGATTTCCCGAAGGCAACTGCATATTTGGAACAGACACAGCATGATGCATCACCGGGCTCATCGGTTGTGCCGATGTCACCAACTCCACCGGAGCCTTCCCCGCCGCATAATTTTGGATCAGCTTGGCGTCGGCAGACGAGTCTGGAGGCATATCGTACCCCACCAGTTAGCTGGAGCCGACTGGTTCAGGACCACCTGTCCTGATGCTGCTGACGCCATTAGGTCGGTACTTAGCCTGACGACGCTTGCAGGGCTTGATCTTGTCGGTGTAACTTCATCGGCAGGAGGATTTACGGGCTGGAACGCTGGAATCGCCGATGAAATTGTAGCAGATGCCGACCCAGGTTGATGATACGTTGGACCGACATATTTAGGTGGTTGTCCTTCTTTGAAAGATTGCATGACAGCATTGTATACAGTGTTGGACAACACCGTAGAGTGGTTAATCAGCGCCTGATTTAACGCAGTATTAACCATATCTTGTAGCTTACCAGGATTGGCATCGAAAGTGACCTGCAGCGGCAATGGCGGATCCTGCTTCAGTACTGCATCGCTGCTCTTGTTTAGGCTGAAGGATTTCAGATACAATTTCTTGTACTCCTCCATAGCCTGGTCCATAGCTTGCTTCTGATCATCTTTCAGATCGGCTTCAGAGACTTCAATGACGTTCCTTGGATCAACGTCAGTAGAACCACCCATGATCTTGATCAAGAGATGTATCTAGGGTCCCACTGGGCGTGCCAAAAGAGGTGTTGACACAAAAAGCGTCAGATCTGTGAACACTTTGGGCTTATACCCAAATTCGATATCCGAAGGTGTGCTAGTCGATTTGACCAGTTAATCGACAAGGACGATAACTAGAACAAGATTGAACGAGGTTCGACCTTGATCAGGATAACTAGAGTAGAGCTGAACGAGACAACAACGATGCGCCTGGATGTCAAAGCTCAGATTGCTCCCACGCGGAACTTGCAAGGGTTGACGAAGATCAGGGAGATGCAGCCCGTCGAAACTTGAAGAACTCATAAATAACTAGCAACTAATGCGATAAAAGTAGATGCTGGAAAAGTAGATAAAAAGTAATAGATGTATTTTGATTGTATTAGATATCTTTTTACACCGCCCCTGGGTACATATTTATACTCCAGTAAAAGGAGTTGTAAACAATCACGACTCTAACTTTCCTAAACAAAACTCCTATTTTTAAGGAAATAAGACAACTCGTGCAAGAGTCAGACTCAAACTAACATAATAATACTGGTAAACAATCACCAGTTTCCTTATCTATTCTCCTTACGATGGACTTTCCATCGGCAGATCCCTTTAATCCGCACCTTCCTTCTATTACAATCGGCATCTTCCTGCTGACGTCAGCCATGCCCCGCGTTCATCGGTAATACTTCCGATCGGCAATCTGTCATCGGCGTCATCAGCATCCTTCATTTTAAAACAGTGTACCGGCACCGATGAGAAACCGCGACTAACCCTCTGCCGATCAACACACTTAAATCATATTGACATGTCCAGAGTCGAGGGGGTTGGGGGCTCGATCGACTGATCAAGCCTTCTGTTCGGGGGTCGTTCGTTCGACCCCCTGTCCGTCACTTCGAGGGGTCGGAGTCGAGGGGGACTCGATTAGCCGATCGAGCCTCCTGTTCGGGGGTCGTTCGTTCGATCCCCTGTCCGTCACTTCGAGGGGTTGGAGTCGAGGGGGACTCGATTAGCCGATCGAGCCTCCTGTTCGGGGGTCGTTCGTTCGATCCCCTGTCTATCACTTCGAGGAGTCGGAATCGAGGGGGACTCGACTTTCATATTGACACGTCCAAAAACGGTGTCAACACACCGATTCATCATTACGCTATTTCAGCCTCATTAAATCAGTAATCTTCTTCTCATGAATGCCAACGAAGAAGTATTTGTGAAACTGCCTTTCTAGATCGGCCCAGGTCATCATAGAATTTGAAGGTAACGAAATAAACCATGTGAATGCCGATCCAGATAATGACGACGAGAACAATCTTACCCTTAGTTCATCTCTGTCGGCAACTTCTCTACACTGGATAATGAAGCGGTTGATGTGCTCCATTGTTGACGTGTCATCTTGGCCAAAGAATTTTGTAAAATCCGGTACTTTGTACCGATTTGGGAGAGGAATCGTATCATACGCCAGAGGATATGGCATTCGATAAGAGTACATATTGATCTTGGGCTTGATGCTGAATTGCTCTTTCATCACTTCGGCAATCTTATCGGTCCAGTATGCATCTTGATCTTGCCGATGCACTGGCGGGATGTTGATCGGCTGAGCCGGCTGACACACCTCTTCATATCTCCGTGGCATAAAGGTTGGAGCAATCGGCGCAGGTGCGACATTGGCCTGCTGCATATCGTACACCGGCTGATTCGCCGATGGACCACGTTGAGCGCCCACCGAGAGATACTGTGGCCTCATATTCACCGGCTGATAGACCGATCCCTCATTATGAATATTCATCGCGTACTGAGTCCACCCGGGATTATAGTTTATCGGCGTACCATTTGATAATGGCCGATAAACATTCGACGCTTGGAGCGATGGCATCCTAGTCTGAGGGTTCACGATCATAGGTTGACTCAAAGCCATCACATCCCGTTGCATCGGCAAAGAGCTTGCCGATGGTTGCGCATAAGGCATCTGAGGCATCACCATCTGAAGATTTTCCGACAATGATTTCAAAACTTGAGAAAACGTAGAGTAATGCGTTGTCGAGACTATCGGCTGTACTGACACCACCGATGGTATGGGAGCCTTCCACACCACATTGTTACCTTGTACCGATCCAGAATCACCAGATTGGCCTGGAGGCATACCATATCCCCACCAGTTGGCGGGAGCTGGCTGTCCGTTCGTCGCAGGCCCTGACATCGCCGACGCCACCGGATCTATGCTCAATTGAGTAATGCTCATAGGGCTCGATCTGGGCGGTGCGCTCTCATCGGCAACTGGGTTCTTTGTCAGGAGAGATGTTACTGGAATCGCCGATTTGATCGTAGTAGATGCCGATCCAGGTTGATGATACGCCGGACCAACATACTGGGGTGCTTGTCCTTCCTTGAAAGATTGTACAACAGCGTTGTACACAGTATTGGACAACACGCTAGAGTGGCTAATTAAAGCTTGATTTAAGGCAGAATTAACCATCTCTTGCAATTTACCAGGATTGGCGTCGAAAGTGACTTGCCGTGGCGCCGACAGATCTTGCTTCTGAATAGCTTCACCGCTCCTGTTTAGGCTAAAGGATTTCAGATACAATTGCTTGTACTCCTCCATAGCTTGCTCCATAGCTTGCTTCTGATTTGTTGACACCGTTTTTAGACATGTCAACATGAGCTAAGTGTGTTAATCGGCAGAAAGGTAAATGCTATTTCTCATCGGTATCGGTACACTACTGGTTAACCGCCGAGCGAGATAAAGGAAGCTACCGATGACAGAAGACATCAGAAGAAGAAGATTTATTGCCGATAGAAACAGGGGAATGTTACCGATCGGAAGCATTGCCGTGGGTGCAGTATATAGCTGACGTCAGCTAGGAGAATGCCAATGGTAATGGGAAAGTGCAAGTCGAAGGAGTCTACCGATGGAAAGTTTCATCGTGAAGAAGACGGATATAGAAATTAATAATTGTATTTAATATTCGTTTATGTTAGTTTGAATACGACTCTTGCACGAGTCATTTATTTCCTTAAAAGTAGAAGTTTTATTTAGGTATGAGTCGTGTCTGTTTACAACTCCTACCGGGGTATAAATATGTACCTAGGGCGTGCGTGAGAAAGAATCCAATCAATCAAAACAAATCTATTACTTTTTTATCTACTTTTCCAGCATCTACTTTTATCGCATTAGTTGCTAGTTTATCTACGAGTTCTTACGATCTCGACGGGCTGCATCTACAAGACCTCCGTCTACGTCGCGAGTTCCGCGTTTTGATCAAGTTGAGCTTTGACGTCCGGGCGCATCGCTGTCGTCTCGTTCAATCTTGTTCTAGTTATCATCCTTCTTGATTATTTGGTCAAATCGACTGGCACACCTTGGAAGATCGAATTCAGGTATTAGCCCGAGGTGTTCACGGATCTGACGTATTTTGTGTCAACACCTCTTTTGGCACACCCGGTGGGACCAATTATACATCTGTTAATCACAATCATCTGTTGATTATGGGTGATCAGACTGGTATCTGTCAGGACAACGTCATTGAAGTATCCGAAGCAGATCTGAAGGATAATCAGAAGCAAGCTATGGAGGAGTACAAGCAATTGTATCTGAAATCCTTCAGCCTAAGCAGTAGCGGCGAAGCTATTCAGAAGCAAGATCTGCCGGCACCACGGCAAGTCACTTTCGACGTCAATCCTGGTAAATTACAAGAGATGGTTAATTCTGCTTTAAATCAAGCATTAATCAGCCACTCTAGCGTGTTGTCCAACACCGTGTACAATGCTGTTGTTCAATCTTTCAAGAAAGGACGAGCACCCCAGTATGTTGGTCCGGCATATCATCAACCTGGATCAGCATCTGCTACGATCTCATCGGCGATTCCAGCAACATCTCTCCAGATGGAGAATCTAACTGCCGATGAGAGTGCGCTACCCAGATCAAGCCCTATGAGCGTTACTCGGTTGAGTACAGATCCGGTGGCGTTGGCAATGTCAGGGCCTGCGATGAACGGACAGCCGACTCTCGCCAAATGGTGGGGATATGGTATGCCTCCAGGCCAGTCTGGTGATTCTGGATCGGTACAAGGTAACAATGTGGTGTGGAAGGTTCCCATACCATCGGTGGTGTCAGCACAGCCGATAGTCTCGACGATGCATTACTCTATGTCTTCTCCAGTTGTGCAATCATTGTCGGAAAATCTTCAGATGGTGATGCCTCAGATGCCTTATGCGCAACCATCGACAAGCTCTTTGCCGATGCAATGGGATGTGATGTCTTTGAGTCAACCTATGATGGTGAACCCTCAGACTAGGATGCCAGCGCTCTAGGCGTCGAATGTTTATCGACCATTAGCAAATGGTACGCCGATAAACTATAATCCTGGGTGGACTCAGTACCCGATGAATATTCAGAATGAAGGATCGGTCTATCAGCCGGTGAGTATGATGCCACAGTATCTCTCGGTAGGCGCTCAAGGTGGTCCATCGGCAAATCAGCCGGTGTACGATATGCAGCAGGCCAATGTCACACTTGCACCGATTGCTCCAACCTTCATGCCGTGGAGATATGAAGAGGTGTATCAGCCGGCTCAGCCGATCAACATCCCACCAGTGCACCGACAAGATCAAGATGCATACTGGACCGATAAGACTGCCGAAGTGATGAAAGAGCAATTCAGCATGAAGCCCAAGATCAATACGTACTCTTATCGAACGCCGTATCCTCCGGCGTATGATATGGTTCCTCTCCCAAATCGGTACAAAGTACCGGATTTCACAAAATTCTCTGGCCAAGATGACACATAAACAATTGAGCACATCAACCGCTTCATTATCCAGTGTGGAGAAGCTGCCGGCAGAGATGAACTAAGGGTAAGATTGTTCTCGTCGTCATTATCTGGATCAACATTCACATGGTTTATTTCGTTACCTCCAAATTCTGTGATCACCTGGGCCGATCTAGAAAGGCAGTTTCACAAATACTTCTTCGCTGGCATTCATGAGAAGATTACCGATTTAATGAGGCTGAAACAACGTAATGATGAATCAGTGGAATGCTTTATTCAGAGACTGCGAGACGTGAAGAACAAGTGCTACAGTTTAGTGCCTGATGATCGGCAATTGGCCGATTTGGCTTTCCAGGGATTACTGCCGCACATCAAGGACAAATAGGCTTCCCAGGAGTTTGAAAGTTTAAGTCACCTTGTGCAGAGAGTAGATAATCAAGAGGTGAAGGCTTTTGAGCCTCGGAAGACTTGGAACAAAAAAGGTGTCTTTTGTTGAGCAAGAGGAAGATTCTGAATCCGATGAGGAGGCAAGTATCGGCGCTGCAGAATTGATAAGAAATAAAAAGGCGGTATCCTGTCCGTTTGGCCAGAAGGAATCTGAAAGGTTCACCTTCAACATCACTAAAGCCGATAGGATGTTTGACTTATTGCTTCAGGAAGAGAGGATTAAGTTAGCACCTAATCAAGTAATTCCATCGGCTGATGAGCTCAGGAAGATGAGGTATTGCAAGTGGCATCACGCAACCTCACACAGTACTAATGATTGCAAAGTCTTTAGACAGCAGTTGCTATCAGAAATTGAAGCTGGACAGATTAAGTTTGAAGATTCCAAGGCCCAGAAACCGATGAAAATCGATCAACATCCTTTTCCCGCTAACATGGTAGAAATCAGTGAGAAAACTAAAGTATTGACATCGGAAGCTGCCAAGGAAAGCACATCGGTAGGTCCAAAACATCAGATATCTGTGAATGATGTAAGAGATATTTCCGATGAGAAGAAAGGTAAAAGGATTGCTGATGGAGGTGGTAGTTCCAAGAATACTCGTAGCCGTGCACCATATGGCATTGTGATTACGCATAGGCAACCACGGCGAAATTATCGGCAATCACGAGAAGAGCGGTATCGGCAACAAGAGGAAGAAAGGCGCCAAGAATGGTATCGACATAAATATCATTGGAGGTGCCCTTTCTTTGTTCACTGTTGGGAAGAGGGTATCAAACTACCTAGTGCCGATAACTGCCCCGAATGCAATGGATACTATCCTGTGGATCGATCAGAGAAGAAGCCCTGTTTTGATGATCGAGCATCGGATTATGCCAGGCCGATCAGGGAAAATAAATCAGTACACGATCGGCTGGGGGGCAAGCTCACCGTGCATGATAGACTTAGCAAAGGTGAACGTCAGGAAAGAATTGAGGAGATGGCTGATGCAAGAGTACCCGATGAAGAAATATTCTCTCGGGATCCAAACATAAGAGGTGGTGCAAGCATTGACGGTGGAAAGCAGTATCAGCCTGTTTGGAAGACTAGGCTTCCTCAATGGTGCCCTAAGGGTCTGACGAAGACTCAGAAGAGATAGATCCAGCGCTAGCATCAAGCGGATCTACATAATGCTGAGAACCCTCTGATCATGCAATGGAGGCCAGGGTACAAGGATAGGAGCCCATCGGCAGATGTTAATATGGTTGTAATATTGCCGATGGAATTCATGGCGCCTGTTGATGCTGAGGAAGATGATGCTGAGACAACACAGTTAATGCTAGATCCGATGGCAGCTGTTTTTGAGAAACATGCCGAAGATGAAATGCAGCATCTGAAAGCCCTATTTGTTAAAGGCAAAGTAGATGGGCAGCCAATATCGAAAATGTTGGTTGATGGCGGAGCGGCAGTCAATATTATGCCATATGTCATATTCAGGAAGCTTGGAAAAAGTGACCAAGACTTAGCCGAAACAGATATGATGCTCAAAGATTTCGAAGGTAGTGTGTCACCAGCTAAGGGGGCAATAAGCGTTGAGCTAACCATCGGCAGTAAAACTTTGCCGACAACGTTTTTTGTGATCAACGACAAAGGTGCCTATAACATGCTTTTGGGGAGGGATTGGATCCATGTCAATTGTTGTATCCCTTCCACGATGCACCGAAGTCTTGTTCAATGGGTTGGAGACACGATCGAAGTCGTTCGGAGTGAAGTTTCATCAGTCGTTGCATCAGTAGAGTTGGAAACTTATGAGCAGACCTGTGGACACAAAAAACGTCAGATCTGTGAACACCTCGGGCTATTACCCAAAGCTCGATGTCGAGGGCGTGCCAGTCGATTTGACCAATCAATCGACAAGGATGATAACTAGAACAAACTGAACGAGACGACAGCGATGCGCCCGGACGTCAAGGCTCAGATTGATCAGGGGTAACTAGAGCAGAGCTAGACGAGGCAAACAGCGATGCGCCCGGATTGCCAAAGCCTAGAGGTACTCCCACGCGGAACTAGCAAGGATTTGACGGAGATCAAGGTGATGCAGCCCGCCGAAAGCTTGAAGAACTCGTTGATAGCTATAACTAATGCATAAAAAGGGTAAATTGCGATAAAAGGTAGAATAAGATAAAATTGGTTTGTTTTGAATTGGATTGATTGTTTATTCCATAGCCCTTGGGCACATATTTATACTCCCGCATGGAGAGTTGTACAATGACACGGCACATATCCTTCCTAAAACAAACTCCTACTTTAAAGGAAACTGAGTCGCGCAGGAGCTGGATAACAATATTTATTTCCTAAACAAACACACCTATTTTAAAGGAAAATAAACGACTCATGCAAGAGTCGGACTCAAACTACTATAATAATACAGGTATAAAACACCAGTTTCCTTATCCTTTCCTTTCGATGGAAACTTTCCATCGGTAGATTCCTTTAATCCGCACCTTCCTTCTTTGGCCACTTGTAATCCTCCGCTGCTACCAAGTGCTAAGTCACGCCCATCGGCATCGGCAATGCTAAGTCACGCCCATCGGCATCGGCAATACTTTCCCGATCGGCAATTGGCAGCATCTCTTCGTCGGCAATCGGCAATGAGCCCTTATCGGCAATCGGCAACTAGCTTCCATCGGCAATCAGCAACGAGCCTTTATCATCAATCGGCAAGAACTCCTCAATGTCAATCGGCAATAGCAGCTCATCGACAATCGGTAATGACTCATTTGCAATCAGCTTCAGCAAGACTCCACCGATCTTGTCGGCAATGCTCATCAGCTTCCATTGGCAAAACACTTAATCTTCTCGTAGCACCCTTCCATCGGCACTATCAACTCCTGATACCGATGGAGAACGGCCGCTGACCAGTCAAGCCTCGGCCCATTTGACACGTGTCGAAAAACGATGTCAACACATGCCCCCCAGTTTCGGAGGGTATAACTTTACGTGCCGAAATTCTCTCCACTGTAGCCGTTGTTGTAGCCATTGCTGTAGCCGTTATCCCCGAGATTGGCGTACGGTTTCCTCGATCCCCGCGTGTGGAACTGCAATTTAATAATAAAATCCTTCGATTGTTGCACGAACAGTTACAGACCACCTCGATCACCGCGCGTATCTACCGCGGGCCTCTCTACATTCCTGCATAGTGTGGAATAGAACCCCAAAATGCCCCTGAACAGGATTATAAAAGTTACTGGGATCCACACCACCTTTTTACCCGAGCCCATTTTCACTTTCACCTTCCTGCCTTCGTCTTCAACCTCCGGCTGCTTTGAAGAACACAGGTTCGAGCAACAGTACTCCTTCACACTCCAAGGACGAACCAAGCATCTCTCCGACTCCAAATGGCGATCCAAGTTGACATCCCGAAGGTAAGATTCATTCTCCATCCAATCCAACCTCTCTGCACAGTTCTTTTCTCCACAAAAACCTGGTTTTACCCCCATTCTTCCTTTTGATTCGTCCCTTTTCTTCAAACCCTAGGAGCTGTACAATAAAGTGATCATCCCCCTCACCGGTTCCAATCTCAGCTGCCTAGGCCCAATGGGCAACCCAGATCCCACCTCCATCATCAATGTAGAAACCAACCGGATATCGCTTAGATCTGAGAGCTTTGATTTAGGACTGTGGAAGGATACATTCCGCTCATGGCCCAAGCACACTAAAGGATTGAAGAACTGGTTTTTGAGATTGGCCAGATCACAGCAAGTGTACTGGCAGGAGCGTGATTTGGATCAATGCATTAGGCTTTCAATTGCCGATGCAGAGAGGAATGAAAACTTAATGATAGCAGCTTCATACTTCTGGTCCGATAGCATGAATGCCTTTCTCTTCAGGCATGGACCAGCTACTCCCACCCTTGCCAATGTCTACATGCTGGCCGGCTTGGATATCACCTCTGCCGACACGCTTAGCCTCTTCAACAGAAAAGCTGAGTACAAGGTGAACACCCGTAGCATCAGCGGCTGGACAGGTTACATTCAAGAACACCAGAAAACCGGATCGGTAACTCAACGGGAGCATGCCATCTTCTTTAACATGTGGTTGGAAAAGTTTATCTTCTGCGGCAAAACCATCGGCCCGACCACCATGCACCTCCCCGCGGCTGAACTGCTTGCCAATGGCACAAAGCTCCCTTTGGGCAGGTATCTCCTCGGATCAGTTTACCGATTGCTGCATCAAGTATCCAATAAATTACTGTTAGGAGAGCCCATCGGAAATCTCGGAGGCCCCTGGTGGTTTGTCAACCTATGGCTGAACGCACATATGCACAAGGCCCTCGGGTTTGACCTATTCACCCAACAATTCCCGAGGGACATATCAGAAGACTACCGATACGACGATGACGAATCGGCAACTCGAGCTCTGCTCAACTTTGGAGAGGCCGTCATAATGCTGCCAGGTACCGATGCCGATGGGGAGCACTTCGGCTATTATTTGTAGAAGTTCTACAACGGACTTCCCTCCTTGGAACGGGCCTGGTGGCCCTATCTTGACGAACACAACCAGTTTCCGTTGCTGTCCAACCTGTCTGACATGAGCTTGCCTGAGAACCAAGCAATCATGAAAGCCAGCATTACTCCCCGAGCTCTCCCGGTAAACATCTTTGGGTCTGGGAAGAACGCTCCACCGTTGTACGAGTTCTACTATCCATCGGCAGCGGCAAGACAACTGGCATTTGGCCAACTGCCGATCAAGCTGTGCTACTCCAGGGTAGTAAGACCCAGGCAGGCAATCTCCAGCAATCTGGATTGGAACAAAGTCATCAGCCTCCCTGCCGATGCCGATCTGTCGGACCTTGACTTGTCCTCCTGGTCGCCAACCTCCTTCATCACCAACGAATTCAAGTCTTGGTGGCAAGAATGGAAGTGCCAATTACTCGCCAAGTCTTCACATTATTATCGGCACTTGATCGACGCCGATTACATCATCCCCGATGACGCAGTAAGTCTGCTATCCGATGCACTATCATTACTTTATCTGTCATCGGTATCAACACCTAACTCCTTTGCACCTTGTACCTAGCAGGTCGATGATCCAGTTCCCACAACGAGCAACAGCGGTAGACCCTTTAATCTTCGGATGATGGGTCCTATATCGATCATCGGCAACAAAGCTCCGACATTGGCTGCCTTCACGCCTCAGCAGGTACCTTCGCCGATGCCTACAACAGCTCAGGCTACATCGGCTGCCGCTATTGCCTTGATGCAAACTTATGTAGTAAACTCATCTTTACTTGTACCGATTACATGTTGTTTCATCGGCAACATTTATCTTGCATAACTTGCTTTGTATTCAGGCACTATGGTCATCGGCATCTGCTTCCAGCAGGCAAATGCCTTCCAGCCCGGTTGCCGATGCCCCCCGGTCTTCATCCAAACGGATCGGCTCCCCTGCTGCTGCGCTGACAAAGAAAAGGCGCTTGAGGCTGGCTTCTCCTCCACCATCGGCTCCAATTGCACCATCAGCTGCTGATGCGTCGCCAGCAAGACTGCCTCTAGCCCCAGTCGCACCACCTGCCGGCGGGTCATCGGCAGAACTTCCATCGGCTTCTATGCCTGATCAACCGATGGATGACGCCCCCGGCCAGGAGATAGCAGCTGCTGCGACGACCGAAGCGACATCGGCATCGGTATCGGCCACGCTGAATGAGAAAACAGCTCCTTCCGCAGCAGCGACGTCGGCATCGGCACCGTCGACTCACGTCCCCAGCGAAGGAACAACTCAACCTTCCGCAGTAGCAGCGACGTCGGCATCGGCACTGTCGACCCAAGTCTCCGATGTCAGAACGGAACCGCCACAAGAAACTGCCACTACATCGGAGGCGACGCCGGCCACAACTATACCAGCACCAACGGCGTCGGCTGCCTCTCCAACAAGGGCTCAGTCATCGGCATCTGCCGTCGATGTTCAAGATGAAGCCGGACCGTCCAGTATGCCAAGTCCCAGGCAGGAGATCCGCTTCAAGACGGTAAGTAGATTACCTTAAAGCTCATAGTATAGTGTTACAATCGGCATATTTTAACCTTTGTTTTCAGGCCCAAGATTCTCCGGACAGCCTCTTCTCCTACAGCCTACAGCCTCTTCTCCTACGAAGACGAACGCCAAGGCCACATTCAAGCAGATAGTCTGTTCTCCTTTGCCGTCGACGTCCCGGATGACGATGAAGAGGAAAGCTCCACCCCGGCTCTATCGGCAGAAGTCAAGTCCAAACTTGAAGAATTGCTCTCCCTGCTGTTGCAAGACACCTCTCAACTCGTCCAGGACTCATCGGCGGCAAGGATCATATTCAAAGATATCCAAAGCCATCTTTCCGCCGATGCAGCAGAAACCCTCCTTCAGGCAGCTTCTATTGACATCAAACAGATCCAATATCAGAGGCTTACTCGTCGTATTGCCGATAGAGCAGCCCAAGCCAAGAGCGAGGAAGAGAAGCTCAAATTCAAACGTCTTGCCGATGAGAAGCACAGAAGCATTGGTCAAGCCAAAGTCTCCATCGGCAACCTTGACTAGGAACTCTCTCGACTATCGGCAAGGAAGGAGGAGTTGCTGGCGGAGTTGCAAAAGGTTGAAGGGGATCTGACGGCTGCCAACCAACAAAAGACCCAACTATTCGACTCCATCGGGGCTTTACAGCAAGAAAGAGATCATAATGCCCGTCAAGCCATCCTATGGAAGAAGAAGATCAAGCCGGTTGAGGGTTCTGCCGATGCCGACGCCAAGGAGATGGATGAGATAGAGCAAATTCGCCTGCGTGCGATAACAGTTATCCACTCTTTATTTTGATGTCCGCTGTATCGGCAAGGATGTAACCTGATACTTGATCTTGTCTTGTAATATAACGCTAGTTTGTTTTTACCGATGTTTTTTTTATAAGTTTTCTTTTCATCGGCATTCGACTGAGCATTATGCATCTACCCATATGCTAGGGTAATATCTCTTTAAGTATTTGCCTTTGATCGCCCTAGAAAATGCCACTCCCTCGAGGGTTTCCAAAATGTACGCATTACCAGGAGCAGACTGTTTTATCCGATAAGGACCTTCCCAATTAGGGGACCACTTTCCAAACTTAGAGTTCTTAGTCCCAATCGGTAAAATCAACTTCCAAACCAAATCGCCATTGGCAAATTCCTTTACCTTTACTCTCTTATCATACCATCGGGCAACCCTCTTCTTGTTCTCTTCAATACTAATTAATGCTCTCAACCGATGACCTGCCAAATCTTCTAACTCTTCCTTCATCAGAGTAATATAATCATCGGTCGTCAACTGATCCTGAAAAGATAATCGCCTGGAACCAGTTTTAATTTCCTAAGGTAAGACAACATCGTGTCCATAAACAACTGATATGGCGAGACCTTGGTTGCACCATGACAAGCCATCCGATATGACCATAAAGCTTCGTTTAATACCATGTGCCACCTTCTGGGGTTTTCCTCAATCTTGCGCTTTATAAGCTTAATGACTCCTTTATTAGTCGCTTCAGCTTGACCATTAGCTTGAGCATAATAAGGACAAGAATTTAACACCTTGAAACCCATGTTAGCAGCAAAGTCATCAAACTCTCCCGATGTGAACATGGTCCCTTGATCGGTAGTGATAGTCTGAGGAATACCAAATCGGTAAATAATGTGCTCCTTAACGAAATCCACCATATTTGCCGATGTTACCTTCTTCAAGGGGATTGCTTCGACCCATTTGGTAAAGTAATCGGTAGCAACAAGTATGAATTTGTGCCCCTTGTTTGACGGTGGATAAATCTGGCCGATGAGATCAATAGCCCATCCTCTGAACGGCCAAGGCTTGATTATAGGATTCATGGCCGATGCAGGTGCCCTTTGCACATTACCAAACTTCTGGCAGTCTTGGCACCCTTTGAAATAATTGAAGCAATCTTCCAGGATTGTTGGCCAATAATATCCGTTCCGCCTAATCATCCACTTCATCTTGAATGCCGATTGATGTGCTCCACATATACCTTCATGGATCTCACCCATCAACTCTTTTGATTCTTCTTCGCCAAGACATCTAAGTAAAACCCCATCAATTGTCCGATAATACAACTCATTATCAAGGAGCACATACTTAGTGGCTTGGAACCTTAAATGCCTTTCAACTTTTTTGGACGGATCCCTCAGGTAATCGGCAATCTCCTTTTTCCAGTCATCGGCACCCGTTACCGATGTCGCGATTTCTTGAATCGGCTGATATCCTGAAGCATTCTGTGCTAACCGATTGGCCTCTTCATTATGCAACCTTGGAATGTGTTCAAGGCGGTATTCTTTGAACGCTCGTAACAACTGCAAACACCGCTCATGGGCTGCAATTAGCACTTCACTCCGGCACTCATACGTCTCGATCAACTGATTAATCACCAACATGGAATCACCGAAGATTTCAACAGCATCGGCACGCACCTCCCTGAGTAGTTCTAACCCCTTAAGCAAAGTCTGGTACTCAGCCTGATTGTTTGTCGAAGTAGCAACAATCGGCAATGAAATCTCGTACCTCTGTCCTCGGGGTGAAATCAACAGAATACCGATACCTGCTCCATCCTTGCATGTGGACCCATCGAAGAATAGAGCCCAAGGAGCAATCTCAAGAAAGCTCGCCATATTGCAATGCTGAGTGACAAAATCGGCCATCACTTGACCTTTAATAGCCTTTGCCGATTCATACCTTAGGTCAAACTCTGATAGTGCCAGAATCCACTTACCGATTCGTCCACTCAAAATCGGCATTGACAGCATGTACTTGACCACATCATCTTTGCAGACAACAGTGCATTCGGCCAACAGTAAATAATGTCTTAATTTAATGCAAGAGAAGTATAAACATAAGCACAATCTTTCTATGGCCGAATACCTGGTTTCAACATCCACCAACCTTCTGCTCAGGTAATATATTACACGCTCCTTCCCTTCAAACTCTTGAATTAAGGCTGATCCGATAACACCGTCATCGGCAGACAAATATAACCTGAAAGGCTTCCCGTGTTGAGGTGGAACTAAGACTGGAGGATTTACCAAGTATCTTTTAATCTCTTCTAAGGCTGACTGTTGCTCTTCTCTCCATATAAACTCTTGATCGGCTTTCAACTTTAACAGAGGACTAAAAGATTTAATCTTACCAGACAGATTGGATATAAATCTTCTAATGAAATTAATCTTGCCGATCAGGGACTGCAACTCAGTTTTGTTTGTGGGAGCAACTACCTTGTTAATTGCATCAATAGATTTTCTGCCGATTTCAATGCCTCTCTGATGCACCATGAAGCCCAGAAACTGTCCTGCCGATACGCCAAACGCACACTTGTTAGGATTCATCTTCAACCCATGCTCCCTCGTGCACTCCAATATTTTCCACAAATCGGCAAGATGCTTTTTGAAGTCTCCAGACTTAACCACCACGTCATCGATGTAGATTTCAACTATTGTGCCGATATACTTATGAAAGATAAAATTCATTGCCCTCTGATAAGTAGCACCGGCATTCTTCAAGCCAAAAGTCATGACTACTCACTCAAATAAGCCAACGTGACCTGGACATCGGAAAGCAGTCTTGGATATGTCTTCTTCAGCCATGAATATCTGATTATATCCAGCATTACCATCCATAAAGCTAATAATTTGGTGCCCGGTAGCAGCATCGATCAGCAGATCGGCAACGGGCATCGGGTAGCCATCCATCGGCGTAGCCTTGTTCAGATTCCTGAAGTCAATGCAACACGAAGTTTTCCATTCTTTTTATACACAGGAACCACATTAGAAATCCAATCGGCATATCGGCATTGCCGAATAAATCCAGCCTCGATCAACTTGGTAATCTCAGCCTTGATATCGGGTAAGATAGTAGGATTGCATCGGCGTGCCGGCTGCCGATGTGGCTGAAAACTAGACTTGATGGGTAACCGATGTTCAACTATCGATCGGTCTAAACCAGGCATCTCTGTATAATCCCAAGCGAAACAATCTTTATTCTCTTTTAATAAATCGATTAACTGCTGCTTACATTGGGAATCTAACTTAGCACTAATGAAAGTAGGCCTAGGTTTACTACCATCGCCGATGTCGATCTCGAGCAAGTCATTGGCAGACGTGAAGCCCTGCCCCAGTTTTCCATCATCGGCGAACTGATCCATTAAGACTCCTCCTCAGGACCGACTGCTTGGATCGGTTTGATGCGGTAATCGGCAACTTTGAGGAACTCCTTGTTCCAGGCTTCACCGGATATGCACCTGGTCCGCTCATAAGTATCCAACTCTGCCGATCCAACAGTAGATGGGGCTTCGCCGCGGACGACTTCAATTCTGTCCCCGATCCATTGCACTAGGCTCTGATGCATAGTAGAAGGGATACAGCAATTAGCATGGATCCAGTCCCTTCCGAGGAGCAAGTTGTAGGTGCCTTTGCCACTGATTACAAAGAACGTTGTCGGCAAAGTCTTACTGTCGATGGTTAAGTCAACACATACGGCTCCCATGGCGGTTGACACATTGCCTTCGAAGTCCTTGAGCTTCATGTCGGTCTCGACCAAATCCTGATCACCTTTGCCAAGCTTCCTGAACACGACATAGGGCATTATGTTGATCGATGCGCCACCATCCACTAGCATCTTGGTCATCGGCTGACCATCCACTCTGCCTTTGACAAACAGAGCCCTTAAGTGTTGCCTCTCGTCTTCGGCAGGCTTTTCAAAGATAGCCGTCATCGGATCCAGCATCAATTGTGCCATATCGGCAGCCTCTTCATCATCACTGACGGGCGCCATGAACTCCATCGGCAACATGACAACCATGTTTATATCTGCCGATGGGCCCCTGTCCTTACGCTTCGGCCTCCATTGCTTCTCTTCCGAGGGTTCTGCACTGTCATACAAGTCGTCGCGGCACTGGCGCTGAATCCTCCTCTTCTGGGTCTTAGTCAAACCCTTAGGACACCATGGAGGAAGCTTGGTCTTCCAGACGGGTTGGTGCTACTTTCCCCCGCTTTCATCGGCATTTCTTCCGATGTTGGGATCTCTGGAGAATCTCTCTTCGTCGGGCACTCCAGCATTGGCTATCTCCTCCAGCTCCCTCTGGTCAACAAACCTGCCAAGCCGATCATGGGCACTGAGCTTGCCCCCAGTCGATCATGTGCCGATCTGTCTTCTCCGAGCGGCCTGGCGTACCTGGGCGCCTGATCATCAAAACAAGGTCGCTTGCCTGACCGATCGGCTGTGTAGTACCCATTGCATTCTGGACAGTTATCGGCAGTGGGCAGCTTGATGCCTTCTTCCCAGCAATGAACGAAGAAGGGACACCTCCAGTGGTCCTTATGTCGAAGTCATTCCCGATGCTCCTCTTCTTCTTGCTGATACTGTTCTTCACGTGATTGCCGATGATATCGCCTTGGCTGTTTGTGAGTAATCACCACTCCAGGAGCCCTGTTGGCGCTGTTACCCTCGTCGGCAACCTTCTTACCCTTTCTATCATCGGCAAACCTCCTTGCATCGTGCTTAGGCACTTGGTAGTCAGGGTCTACCGATGAGCTCCTTCTGGCAGCTTTCGATGTCAGCACTTTGGTTTTTTCACTAATCTCCACCATGTTGTTTGGGAACGGGTGCTGATCTATCTTCATCGGTTTCTGGACTTTAGAGCTTTCAAACTTGATACGCCCAGACTCGATCTCCGACTGCAACTGCTGCCTGAATACTTTGCAGTCATTGGTACTGTGTGAGGTTGCATTATGCCACTTGCAGTACCTAATCTTCTTGAGCTCTTCGACCGATGGAATCACTTGATTGGGCGCCAACTTGATTCGCCCCTCTTGCAGCAATAGGTCAAACATCCTATCGGCCTTGGTAATGTCAAAGGTGAACCTCTCAGTTTCTTTTTGGCCGAACAGACAAGACATAGGCTTCTTATCCTTTACCCATTCGGCCGCATCGACATTTAGCTCTTCATCCGATCCAGAGTCTTCTTCTTTCCCGATGAAGGTCAGCTTCTTGTTCCAAGTCTTCCTGGGCTCAAAGGCTTTGATATCTTGATCGGCAATCCTCTGCACCAGGAGACTTAAGCTCTCAAACTCCTGGGATGCGTATTTGTCCTTGATATGCGGCGGTAACCCTTGGAAGGCCAGATCCGCTAGTTGACGATCATCAAGCACCAGACTGTAGCACTTGTTCTTCATGTCCCGCAGCCTCTGCACGAAGCTCTCTACCGATTCATCATTGTATTGCCTCATCTTGACAAAATCGGTAAGCTTCTTTTCATGTATGCCAGCAAAGAAGTACTTGTGAAATAGCCTCTCCAGATCGGCCCATGTAATTATAGAATTTGGAGGCAATGATATGAACCACGTGAATGTCGATCCAGACAATGATGAAGAGAACAGTCTCACCCTTAATTCCTCCCTGCTGGCAGCTTCCCCACACTGGATAATGAAGCGGTTGATGTGCTCCATTACTGACGTGTCGTCTTGGCCGGAGAACTTGGTAAAATCGGGCACCTTGTACCGATTTGGAAAATGAATCAAGTCATATGCAGGTGGGTATGGGGTCCGATAGGAGTATGTGTTGACCTTGGGTTTGATACCGAATTGCTCCTTCATGACTTCGGCAATCTTGCCGACCCAGTATGCGTCCTGCTCTTGCCGACTCATTGGCTGATTGTCGACTAGTGGAGTCGGCTGACGCGCCTCTTGAAGATGTGCAGTAGTCACGGGCGCGGCACCAGTCGTCTGGACGCTATGCATCGACTGACTTACCGATGGATAGTTTGGCATACTTGGCGGAGTCGGCTGATGCGCCCCTTGAAGATACGCAGTAATCGCGGGCGCAGCACCGGTCATCTGCACGCTATGCATCGGTTGACTTATCGATGGATGATTTGGCATACTTGGCGGAGTCGACTGAACTGTCACATTCATCGGTTGCTGTACCGATGATCCGCCTTGCGTGCAAGCTGGGCCTCCATAATAATACATCGGCGCGCCAGGCTGCTGAGCTGGTGGCTGGTTGACCCATCCAGGATTATAAACCATCGGCATATGACTTGCCGATGGCTGATAGCTGACCGGAGCATACGGCTCTTGAATCCTAGAGCAATTGATCGCCAGATTACCTTGGGGAATCGGTACTCTAGCTTGAGAGTTTGCCGCCAGAGATTGACTGCCGGTGGTTATAATATGTTGCATCGGCACAGAGCTTGCCGATGGTGGCATCAGAGGTATCTTGGGGATTACTTGGAGATCATCTGATGACACTTGTATGGTCGGAGCAGGCGCAGAGTTGTGCATCATGTGAGCCATCGGTTGTGGCTGCGCTGCCGATGCCGTAGAGTCCCTCCAAGCAGAACCGTTTCCCTGCACCAGATTAGGGCCAGCATATAGATTCGGAGGCATACCGTATCCCCACCAGTTAGCGGGGGCTGGTCCTGAAGTTGCCGACGCGGCTGGCTCTGCGTTGAACTTGGTAGCGTCGCCGGCGTTAAGTCTTGGTGATGTAGCCACATCGGCAGACGGTTCCACAGGGGTGGAAGACGCCATCTGGGTCGCCGATGGGCTTGCAAATGCCAATCCAGGTTGATGGTACACTGGACCGACATACCGCGGTGCATGCCCTTCTTTGAATGTTTGCGCGAAGGCATTGTAGACGGTATTGGACAGCACGCTGGATTGGTTAATCAATGCCTGGTTTACAGCAGTATTAACCATCTCTTGTAGCTTACCAGGGTTGGCGTCGAAAGTGACCTGCCGTGGCAACGGCGGATCCTGCTTCTGAATTGCTTCGCCGCTCCTGCTGAGGCTGAAGGACTTGAGATACAGCTGTCTGTATTCCTCCATAGCCCGCTCCATGGCCTGCTTCTGATCATCTTTCAGATCGGCCTCAGACACTTCAATGACATTCCTCTGGTTGACATCGGCGTGATCAGCCATGCCGACTATGTAAATTTGTATAATCTGGTCCCACCGAGCGTGCCAAAAGAGGTGTTGACACAAAAAGCGGCAGATCTGTGAACACCTCGGGCTATTACCCAAAGCTCGATGTCGAGGGCGTGCCAGTCAATTTGACCAATCAATCGACAAGGATGATAACTAGAACCAACTGAACGAGACGACAGCGATGCGCCCGGACGTCAAGGCTCAGATTGATCAGGGGTAACTAGAGCAGAGCTAGACGAGGCAAACAGCGATGCGCCCGGATTGCCAAAGCCTAGAGGTACTCCCACGCGGAACTAGCAAGGATTTGACGGAGATCAAGGTGATGCAGCCCGCCGAAAGCTTGAAGAACTCGTTGATAGCTATAACTAATGCATAAAAAGGGTAAATTGCGATAAAAGGTAGAATAAGATAAAATTGGTTTGTTTTGAATTGGATTGATTGTTTATTCCATAGCCCTTGGGCACATATTTATACTCCCGCATGGAGAGTTGTACAATGACACGGCACATATCCTTCCTAAAACAAACTCCTACTTTAAAGGAAACTGAGTCGCGCAGGAGCTGGATAACAATATTTATTTCCTAAACAAACACACATATTTTAAAGGAAAATAAACGACTCATGCAAGAGTCGGACTCAAACTACTATAATAATACCGGTATAAAACACCAGTTTCCTTATCCTTTCCTTTCGATGGAAACTTTCCATCGGCAGATTCCTTTAATCCGCACCTTCCTTCTTTGGCCACTTGTAATCCTCCGCTGCTGCCAAGTGCTAAGTCACGCCCATCGGCATCGGCAATGCTAAGTCACGCCCATCAGCATCAGCAATACTTTCCCGATCGGCAATTGGCAGCATCTCTTCGTCGGCAATCGGCAATGAGCCCTTATCGGCAATCGGCAACCAGCCTCCATCGGCAATCAGCAACGAGCCTTTATCATCAATCGGCAAGAACTCCTCAATGTCAATCGACAATAGCAGCTCATCGACAATCGGTAATGACTCATTTGCAATCAGCTTCAGCAAGACTCCACCGATCTTGTCGGCAATGCTCATCAGCTTCCATTGGCAAAACACTTAATCTTCTCGTAGCACCCTTCCATCGACACTATCAACTCCTGATACCGATGGAGAACGGCCGCTGACCAGTCAAGCCTCGGCCCATTTGACACATGTCGAAAAACGATGTCAACAAGACCAGATGTATGTCAGGTGAAGCTTGGGACACAGAGTCATTCAAGATTGCTGATTATCGAATCGTACCGATCTAAGCAGTTGATTCTGAAGAAAGGTTTTAGTGGATTAGTTCGCCGATGATGGAAAGTCTGGACAAGGGTTTACATCGGTAGATGATTTATTAGAAGTGGGTATCGGTGATGGTAATAGGCCTAGATCAACTTTTATTAATGCTAAGATAGATTCTCAATGTAAGCGACAGTTAGTCAATTTATTAAAGAGATATTATCCTAGTGTCTGGATATATGCATGGGGTGACACGAACATAAATACTGATGATAGGATCATTGTACGAAACATCGGTAAAGAAAGCGTTAACGTTATATTACAAAAAGGATCAATCGTCAGGTTAATGAGCAGTAAATTACAACATGGATTGAATGGATGAGATCGCACGAAGGCGAACTTGGTCAGCTTCCTCTATCTCCCTGGCGTCGTCATCGGCAGTACCCTCGATCGGTTTGATTTTCTTCCGTAGCAAGAGAGCTTCGCGGGCATCGGCATCTCTTTCTTGTTGCAGGGCTTTAGCGATGGCGGGGAGTTGAAGTTTCTTCGGGTTGGCCAAATTTAGAGCCTCATCTATTTTTTTTTCAATTCGGCTAATAGTCCTTCTTTCTATGCCGATAGGCGAGCGATTTCTTGTTCAAGCTCAGTACTAGATGCCTCTAGACGACCGATGTCTTTGTGCTTCTCGTTTGCATTTTGCTTGAACTTGAGTATTTCTTCTTCAAGTTTTGCTTGAGCGGTTCTATCGGCGATACGACGTGAAGCTCTTTGATATTGGAGTTGTCGACTCTCAAGATACGCCGCTTGGAAAATTGTTTCTTCGATATCGGCAGGGAGTTGACCCTGAACCTCTTTGAAGGCTATCCTTACTGCATTGGAGTCTTGGACCAGTTGGAATGTGTTCTGCTGCAGTAAGAGTAGTATTGTTTCAAGTTTAGACTTTATCTCTGCCGATACAGTGTCCGAAGTTGGAGCAACACTTTCTTCTTCTTCATCATCATCTGGGATATTGACGGCGAAGGAGAAAAGACTGTTGGGAGAGTCTTGAGCCTGAAAAGAGAAGAAAAGGTGTTAAAATTTCTCGGTTAGAATTTTATATCGGCAAGATGTATAATGGACAGTTGGTTTACCTGCTTTAGAGAAATTTCTCGCCTTTGGCTTGACAGAGTAGCCGATGCAACCGTATCTTGAGGATCGACAATGGTTGCCGATGAGCTTGCCTCAGGAGGGATGGTTGGTGCTGATATCGGTGTTGGTGTTGGAGCCGTTTCCGCTGACCTCTGTGGGGATGCTATTGTCCCTTGGTCAGGGATTTCATCAGGTGTTGGTACCAATGCCAATACCATTTCTATTGTTGCAGCCATCTCTTGCGGCGATGGTACTGTCCCTTGGTCAGGAATCTCAGCCTGTGGTTCTTGGGGATAGGTGCTGATACTGGCTCCGTTGTTGATACATCGGCCGGAACTTGAGGAGATGTGACTCAAGCCGATGGTTTTGGGCGTTTCGGTTTGGGAGCAGCACTTGATGAACATCGGTGTTTTGGCTGTTGCGCTTGGGGGACGTCGGCGAGTTGAGCCGTGGAGGTTTGTACGTTTGGAGTAATTGCCGATGAACTTGTCTGGAGAAGAAAGTTTGGTGCAAATTGAATAAAGGTTATCGATTAAGTGTATTATGATTGACATAAATGAAGGCTTGTTACCGTGAAAGCTTGTGCCAAGATGGTGGCAGCCGCGGCAGCATTATCGGTCGGCAGTGGTCTGAACCGGATGGTAAACTTAGGGATTGCCTTCTGGTGCATGAGCGCAGACAGCGAAGGGGCCTTGCTGCCGATTGATGATATAGGGTTCATCGGTCGCAGGTTGAAGTGTTTGCCGCTCTTGCTCTGCTGGGGAACCGGATCATCGACCTGTTGATAGAGGGTTAGTTACCGATGCATTTGAAAAGTTAAAGAAAGAGAAGTGTCGGAAGTAAACTTACTGCGTCGTCTGGTATGACATGATCAACATCGATCAGGTGCCGATAGTAGTGCGATGATGGAGCAAATAGTTGGTCCTTCCATCCTTGCCACCAAGACTTGTATGATTCGGTGATGAAAGATGTTGGTGCCCAAGAAGATAAGTCGATGTTAGTTACGTCGGCATGAGGAGAGAGGGTGACGATTTTGTTCTAATCCATGGCACTGGAGATGGTTTCTCTTGGTTTGATCACGTTAACATAGCTAAGCTTGATCGGTAGCTGACCGAATGCTAGTTGTCTTGCAGCTACCGATGGATAGTAAAACTCGTATGATGGATTGGAATTTTTCCCGGTCCCAACAACGTTCACTAGAATGGCTCGGGGAATAAGGCTGGCCTTCGTGATTACTTCATTTTGTGGTATGTTCCCATCGGTGAGGTTGAAGGAGAGTGGGAATGGGTTATCTTCATCGATGTAAGGACACCAGACTCGTTCTGCAGCAGGAATTCCACAATAAAGCCTCTGAAAGAACATGTCGAGTTGATCCTCGTTGGCATCGGTTCCTGGTAGCACAATTAAACCTTCTCCAAAATTGAGTGGAGAGCGGGTTGCCGATTCGTCATCATCAAATACGTAATCTTCTGATATGTCTCTTGGGAACTGCTGGCTGAACGAATCGAATTGAAGACATTTGTGCATATGGGCGTTCATCCATAGGTTAATAAACCACCAAGGACCTCCAAGGTTGCCGATGGACTCGCCTAGTAGTAATTTCTCTGATACTTGGTGTAAGAGGCGGTAAACTGAACCAAGAAGGTATCGGCCAAGGGGAAATCCTCCATCGGCCAGAAGCTCTGCTGCTGGGAGATACATATTGGTGGGTCCGACTGTTCTGCCACAGAAGACAAATTTTTCCAACCACATGTTAAGGAAAGTGGCATGTTCCCTTGGGGCTACCGATCCATTCTTCTGGTACTATTGGATATACCCGGCCCAACCTCCGATATTGCGAGTACTCACCCAACGCTCAGATTTCCTACAGAATAGGGTGGTAGGATCGGCAGAAGAAACATCAAGACCAGTGAGCATGTGTACATCGGCAAGCGTAGGGGTGGCTGGTCCGTGTCTGAAAAGAAATGCATTCATTGTATCGGACCAGAAGTAGGAGGCGGTGATCATCATGTTCTCATTCTTGGCCATATCGGCAATTGACAGCCTGATGCATTGCTCGATGTTGTGTTCCGACCAGTAGACTCTCTGAGATCTTGCTATCCTAAGATAACAATTCTTCCACCCCTTAGTGGGTTTGGGCCAAGAGCGTAAGGTGTCAGTCCACAACCCTAAATCAAAGTGCTCAGATCTGAAAGGGATACGGTTGGTCTCTGCATTGATCGGATTGGTCGGATCAATATTTCCCATGGGGCCTAGACAGCAGATGTGTTCTTGATCGGTAGGGATTACTATTTTGTTGCGCATCTCCTAGATCCAGAAAGCAAAGGAAGAAAAAGAAAAGGGATTGAGGAGCAATACGAGAGGATGAAATTGCAGTATGTACAACGGGGAAGAAAGAAGGACTAACCGCAGGAACATCGAAGTTGATCGCCATTGAAGCTAGAGAGTTCTTGTAGTTTGCACCTAGATGGGGGAAGAAGATACCGCTGCTTGAGGTGGTCGGAGTGTTCTTCAAGGACGCTATTGAAATGAGAGGGTAAACCTAGGGTAAAAAGAAGAATGGATGTGCAGGAGTCTTTATAAACCCGAAGCGTCAGGGGTATCTTTGAGTTTTACCTTCTTGACCTAATAGGGTGTAAAAATGAATTGTGCGGCAATTTGGGAATTATACCCGTTAGCATTGCAGTTGCAGGGGATATTGGTAGGTTGCAATGATTATGCACGGTGATCGAGGAAATGTCGGAGATATTTTGGGAGAAATGATCATGATAGAGGAAATTTCGGCGCATAAAATATTTGATACTCCGAAATTGGGGGGCATGTGTTGACACTGTTTTTAGACATGTCAATATGAGCTAAGTGTGTTAATCGGCAGAAAGGTAAATGCTATTTCTCATCAGTATCGGTACACTATTGGTTAACCGACGAGCGAGATAAAGGAAGCTACCGATGACAGAAGACATCAGAAGAAGAAGATTTATTGCCGATAGAAACAGGGGAATGTGTTGACACAAAAAGCGTCAGGATCTGCGAACACCTCGGGCTTATACCCGAAATTCGATATCCGAGGGCGTGTCAGTCGATTTGACCAGTTAATCGACAAGGACGATAACTAGAACAAGATTCAATCAAGACAACGGCGATATGCCCGGATGCCAAGATTGAGGCTTGATCAGGATAACTAGAGCAGAGCTGAACGAGACAACAGTGATGCGCCCGGATGTCAAAGCTCAGAGGTACTCCCACGCGGAACTTACAAGGGTTTGACGGAGATCAGGGTGATGCAGCCCGTCGAAGCTTGAAGAACTCGTTGATAAACTAAGACTAATGCAAAAAGGGGTAAATTGCAGTAAAAGTAGAATAAGAGTAAATTTATTTGATTTTGATTGGATTCTTTTTTACACACAGCCCTTGGGCACATATTTATACTCCCGCATGGAGAGTTGTACAAAGACACGACTCGTATCTTTCCTAAAACAAACTCCTAACTTTAAGGAAACTTGACCCGCGCAGGAGTCAGATCTAAAATAACAATATTATTTCCCTAAACAAACACGCCTATTTTAAAGGAAAACAAACGACTCATGCAAGAGTCAGACTCAAACTACTATAATAATACTGGTATAAAATCTCCAGTTTCCTTATCTCCGTTTCGATGAAAACTTTCCATCGGCAGACCGCTTCAATCCGCTATTTCCTTCTTTCAGCATCAATTATCTCTTGCTGACATCAACCGCTAAGTCACTCTATGCCCATCGGTACTCCCTGCCCACCGGCATCGGCAATATTTTCCGATCGGCAACCTTCTATCGGCATCGGCGACATCGGCAATCAGCATCAGCAACTTTATAGCCCAGGCGAGTCGACTTCACCAATGAACCCTTGTCGGCAAGAATCATCCAACCTCCATCGGCAACAACTTATCTTTCCTGCAGCATTCTTCCTTGTCGGCAAATTCAACTGATAACTTTCCGATGCCGGTAGAAAACAGCCACAAGTCTAAATTCATTTGACACGTGCCCAAAAACGGTGTCAACACATGCCCCCAATTTTGGAATGTTTAATACTTTACGCGCCAAAATTCTCTCTACTGTGGCCGTTACCTTCGAGATAACTGCACAACTTCCTCGATCTTCGTGCGCAGAACCGCAATTTATTAATAAAATCCCTTGATTATAGCTCAAACAGTGGAAAATCCAATCATATTTCCTTGATTATCGCGCACATCCATCGCAGGCCTCTCCACATTCCTGCATAGTACGAGCAGAAACTCCAAAATACCCTGAGTAAGCTTATAAAAGTTACTAGGATCCAATCTGCCTTTTTACCCTGAGTCCACTCTCATTTTTACATCCGCCTTCGTCTTCAACCTCTGGCGGCGCCTCCGAAGAACACCCTCTCGAGCTCAAGCAACAGTGCTTTCCCCAAGTCAGTACGAACCGCAAGAAATCTCTCAGCTCCAATGGCGATTCAAGTCGACATTCCTAAGGTAAATCCACTTTCCTCCTCATCCAACCTCCTGCTAGTTCTTTTCCCGTATGAATCCATAATCTTCCCCCTTCCTTCCTTGATTCCTTCTTTTCTTTTCAAAACCTAGGAACTGTACAACAAAGTAGTGATCCCTCTCGAGCAGTCCAGCTTTACCTGCCTAGGTCCAATGGGAAATCCTGACCCTAGCTATCTGATCAATGCGGAGGCCAACCGGATTCCATTCAGGTCTGAATGCTTCGGTTTAGGATTATGGAAGGACGCCTTCCGGTCATGGCCCAAACCCACCAAAGGGTGGAAGAACTAGTACCTTAGGGTTGCTAGAACACAGCAAGTCTATTGGTCCGAGCGCAACTTAGATCAGTGCATCAGGCTCTCCATTGCCAATATGGAAAAAAACGAGAATATGTTGATGGCGGCCTCCTACTTTTGGTCTGACACCATGAATGCCTTCCTATTCAGGCATGGACCAGCCACTCCCACACTTCCCGATGTGCATATGTTGACTGGTCTCGATGTCTCCTCTGCCGATACCTTTACTCTGTTCAATAGGAAAGCCGAGTACAAAGTGAACACTCAGAATATCGGCGGCTGGACTGGCTAGGAGTATCAGAAGACTTGATCGGTAAACCAAAGGGAACATGTCACCTTCCTGAATATGTGGCTAGAAAAATTCATCTTCTGTGGCAGGGCAGTCGGACCTACCACCATGCATCTTCTGGCAACTGAATTTCTTGCCGATGGAACAAGACTTCCTCTAGGCAGATATCTTCTTGGATCGGTATACCGCCTTCTACACCAAGTAGCCAAGAAGTTACTGCTAGGCGAGTCCATCGGCAACCTCGGGGGTCCCTGGTGGTTCATCAACATGTGACTAAACGCACACATGTACAAAGTCCTTCAGTTTGACTTGTTCGCTCAACAATTTCCAAGGGACATATCGGAAGATTACAAATACAAGGATGATGAATCGGCAACTCGTCCTCCACTCAACTTCGGAGAGGCCATCATAGTGTTGCCAGGGACCGATGCCGATGCAGAACAGTTTGGCTTATTCTTTCAGAAATTTTACAACGGGATCCCTGCTTCAGAACGGCTCTGGTGGCCATATGTTGATGAGAACAATCAATTTCCGTTGCTGTTCAATCTTACCGATGGGAATGTGCCTCAAAATCAAATAATCATGAAGGCCAGTATTGTTCCCGAGCTATCCCAGTCAATATCTTCGGAACTGGGAAGAATACGCCTCCATCCTTCGAGTTCTACTACCCATCGGCGGCGGCAAGACAACTAGCATTTGGCCAACTGCCGATCAAGCTCTGCTTCTCCAAGGTGGTAAAACCACAGCAGACTATCTCCAGTGCTATGAACTGGAACAAAATCGTCAATCTTCCTCCCAATGCCGATATGTCAGATATTGACTTATCCTCCTGGTCATCAACATCCTTCATCACGAATGAATACAAATTCTGGTGGCAAGAATGGAGATATCAATTATTTGCCAAGTCATCGCACTACTATCGGAATATAATTGACGTCAATCACGTCATTCCCGATGACGCAGTAAGTTTTTCACTCTGATGCATTCCTCATTACTTTACTCTTATCATCGGCATCTGACCCCTTTATGCTTAACACGTTGACGATCCGATCCCTAAGATGAGCAGGAGTGGCAAGCCCTTTAATCTCCGAATGATGAACCCCATATCACTCATCGGCAATAATGCCCCTACACTAGTTGCCTTCACCCCCCATAAGGTACCCAAACCGACGCCTGCAAAAACCAAGGCTACATCGGCTGCTGCTGCTGCCTTGATGCGAGTTTTTGCAGTAAATCTCATCCTTACTTATACCGATCACATACTGCTTCATCGGCAATAGTTTACTTTGTATAACTTGCATTAAACTTTTTGAGGCAATGAGGTCATCGGCAGCTGCTCCAAGCACACAAGCATCTCCAAGTTCTGCTGCCGATGCCCCCCAAGCTTCATCGAAACGGGTTGGCTCCTCCACTGTCGCACCAAGGAAGAAAAGGCGCCTGAGGCTGGCTACCCCATCTTCGCCATCGACTCCAGTCGCATCACCAACTGCCGACGCGCCAACGGCAGAACCATCATCGGCTCCTACCCCTGATCATCCACTGGACGACATCCCCGATCAGGAGGTAACACCACCCGCGGCAACAGCGGAGGCGACATCGGCATCGGCACCCTCACCAGCCGAAATCCCCGATGAGAGAACGGTATCGCCACCACGGGAGCCAGCTACTACATCGGAAGCAACGCCAGCAACAACGCCACTAGCACCAACAGCTTCAGCTGCTTCCCCAACAGAAGCTCACTCATCGGCAACTGCTACCAATGTCTAGGATGAGGCTGGACCATCCAACATGCCAAGTCCTAGGCAAGAAATTCGCTTCAAGATGGTAAGTCGGTTACCTAAAAATTCATAGTATAATCTTATGATCGACACATTTTAACTGCTTCTTTTTCAGGCCCAAGACTCCCCAGATAGCTTATTCTCCTTCGGTATAAACCCCCAGGACGAGGATGAGCACCAAGAAGGCCCTGCTCCAGCGACAGCCTATTCTCCTTTGCTATCAACATTCCCGATGAGGATGAGGAAGAAGAAAGCTCTGCTCTAGCTCTATCGGCACAGGTCAAATCCAAACTCAAAGTACTGCTTTCCTTGCTACAACAAGATACATCCCAGCTCGTCCAGGATTCAACTGCAGCAAGGACAGCTTTCAAGGATATCCAAGGCCAACTACCTGCCGATGCAGAAGAGACCCTCCTTCAAGCAGCCTTCCTTGAGAGCTGCCGACTCCAATACCAACGGGTATCAGGCCGTATTGCCAACAGGAATGCTCAATCCAAACTTACGGAAGAAATGCTTAAGTTTAAGCAAATCCCCAACGAGAAGCACAAGAACATCAGCCAAGTGGAAGCTTCCCGCACTGATCTTGAACAATAATTCATCCAATTATCGGCAAGAAAGGAAGAGCTGCAGGCCGAGCTAAGAAGAGTTGAAGAAGCCTTGAACGCCGTCAGCCAGAAGAGAGTCCAACTTCCCGATACCATCGAACTTCTGCAACAAGAGAGGGACAGCAATGCCCGACAAGCCATCGCTCTAAAGAGAAAGATCAAGTCGGTTGAAGGATCTGCCGATGAGGATGCCAGGGAGATAGAAGAGATAGAACAAATTCGCCTACGTGCGATATCAGTTATCCAATCCCTGTTGTAACTTATTAAATTCCATCACATCGGCAAATGTAATCAGTAATACTCGATTTTGGCTTCTATAATATAACGCCAACATGCTTTTACCGATGCTTATATAACTTTTTCCTTCATCGGCATTCAACTAAGCAATATGCGTCTACCCAGATACAAGGGTAATATTTCTTTAAGTATTTACCGTTGATTGCTCTAGAGAACGCAACTCCTTCGAGAGTTTCTAGAACATAAGCATTGCCAGGAGCAGACTGTTTTATCCGATAAGGACCTTCCCAATTAGGAGACCACTTTCCAAACTTAGAACTCTTAGTCCCAATCGGTAAAATCAACTTCCACACCAAATCACCATCGGTAAATTGCTTCGCCTTTACCTTCTTATCATACCATCTGGCAACCCTCTTTTTATTCTCCTCAATGCTGATCAATGCCCTCAACCGATGACCTGCTAAGTCCTCTAACTCATCTTTCATCAGAGTAGCATAATCATCGGTCGTCAATTGATCTTGAAAAGATAATCGCCTAGAACCAGTTTTAATTTCCCAGGGCAGGACAACATCGTGTCCATAGACCAACTGATACGGCAAAACTTTGGTTGCACCATGACAAGCCATCCGATACGACCATAGGGCTTCATTCAACACCACATGCCACCTTCTAGGGTTCTCTTCAATCTTGCGTTTGATAAGTTTAATAACTCCCTTATTAGTCGCTTTAGCCTGACCATTAGCCTGGGCATAATAAGGAGAAGAGTTTAATACCTTGAACCCCATACTAGCAGCAAATTCATCAAACTCTCCCGATGTGAACATGGTTCCTTGATCGGTAGTAATAGTTTCAGGAATGCCGAATTGGTAAACAATGTGTTCTTTAACAAAATCCACCATGTTTGCCGATGTCACTTTCTTCAAAGGAATTTCCTCAACCCATTTAGTGAAGTAATCGGTAGCGACAAGTATAAACTTATGCCCCTTACTCGATGGTGGATAAATCTGGCCGATGAGATCAATAGCCCATCCTCTGAACGGCCAAGGCTTGATTATAGGATTCATTGCCAATGCAGGTGCCCTTTGTACGTTACCAAACTTCTAACAATCCTGGCACCCTTTGAAATAGTTGAAGCAATCTTCAAGGATTGTTGGCCAATAATACCCATTAGGCCTAATCATCCACTTCATCTTGAATGTCGATCGATGCGCTCCACACATGCCTTCATAAATCTCACCCATCAATTCCTTTGACTCCTCTTTACCAAGGCATCTGAGCAAGACTCCATCAACCGTCCGATAATACAATTCATCATCAAGGAGCACATACTTAGTGGCTTGGAACCTTAGATGCCTTCCAACTTTCTTAGATGGATTCCTTAAGTAATCGGCAACTTCACTTTTCCAGTCATCGGTAACCATTACCGATGTCATGACTTCTTGAATCGGCTAATATCCTGAAGCATTCTGTGCTAACCGATTGACCTCTTCGTTATGCAATCTAGGAATATGCTCAAGGCGGTACTCTATGAATTCTTTTAATAACTGCAGGCAACTTTCATGGGCTGCAATTAAAGCTTCACTTCGGCATTCATATGTCCTGATCAATTGGTTAATCACCAACATAGAATCACCGAAGATTTCAACAGCATCGGCACGTACCTCCCTGAGTAATTCCAACCCCTTTAATAGAGCCTGATACTCAGCCTGATTATTTGTCGAAGTAGCAACAATCGGCAGTGAAATTTCATACTTTCGTCCTTGGGGTGAAATCAAGAGAATACCGATACCTGCTCCGTCTTTGCACGTAGACCCGTCAAAGAACAAAGTCCAAGGAGCAATCTTCACAGCGCTCACCACATTGCAATGCTGAGTAACAAAGTCAGCCATCACTTGACCTTTAACTGCCTTAGCCGATTCATACCTTAAATCAAACTCTGAAAGGGCCAGAATCCACTTACCGATTCGTCCACTTAATATCGGCATTGACAACATGTACTTAACCACATCATCTTTGCAGATAACAGTGCATTCAACCGACAATAAATAATGCCTCAATTTAATGCAAGAGAAATATAGACATAAGCATAATCTCTCTATGGCCGAATACCTCGTCTCAGCATCCACCAACCTTCTGCTCAGGTAATATATTACACGTTCTTTCCCTTCAAATTCTTGAATCAAGGCTGATCCGATAACACCGTCATCGGCAGACAGATATAACCTGAAAGGCTTCCCGTGTTGAGGCGGAACCAAGACTGGAGGGTTTACCAGATATTTCTTAATCTCCTCCAAGGCTAACTGTTGTTCTTCTTTCCATGTAAACTCTTGATCGGCTTTCAGCTTTAACAATGGACTAAAAGATTTAATCTTACCAGACAAGTTAGATATAAATCTTCTAATGAAATTAATCTTGCCGATCAAGGACTGCAGCTCAGTCTTGTTTGTAGGGGCAACCACTTTGTTAATTGCATCAATAGATTTTCTGCCGATTTCGCTGCCTCTTTGATGCACCATAAAACCCAGAAATTGGCCTGCCGATACACCAAACGCACACTTGTTAGGATTCATCTTCAGCCCGTGATCTCTTGTGCATCCCTAGATTTTTCGCAAATCGGCAAGATGCTTTTCAAAATCTCCGGACTTAACCACCACATCATCAATGTAGATTTCAACTATCTTGCCGATATACTTATGAAAGATGAAATTCATCGCTCTCTGATAAGTAGCACTGGCATTCTTTAAGCCAAAAGTCATGACCACCCACTCAAATAAACCGATGTGACCTGGACATCTGAAAGCAGTCTTGGATATATCTTCTTTAGCCATGAATATTTGATTATATCCAGCATTACCATCCATGAAGCTAATGATTTGATGTCCAGCAGCAGCATCAATCAACAGATCGGCAACGGGCATTGGATAGCCATCCATCGGTGTGGCCTTGTTGAGATTCCTGAAATCAATACAAACACGAAGTTTTCCATTTTTCTTATACACAGGAACCACATTAGAAATCCAATTGGCATATCGACATTGCCGAATGAATCCAGCTTCGATTAACTTTGTAATCTCAGCCTTGATGTCGGGTAGAATAGTAGGATTGCATTGGCGCGCAGGTTGCTGATGTGGTTGGAAACCAGACTTGATGGGTAACCGATGTTCAACTATTGATCGGTCTAAACCAGGCATCTCTGTATAATCCCAAGCAAACAATCTTTATATTCCTTTAATAAATCGGTTAACTGTTGTTTACATTGGGAATCTAACTTAGCACTAATAAAAGTAGGCCTAGGTTTACTACCATCGCCGATGTCGATCTCAAGTAAATCATCGGCGGATGCGAAACTCTGTCCCAGTTTTTCATCATCAGCGAACCGATCCATTAAAACTCTTCTTCAGGACCGACTACTTGGATCGGTTTAATACGGTAATCGGCAACTTTGAGGAACTCTTTGTAACAAGCTTCACCGGATATGCACCTGGTCTGCTCATAAGTTTCCGATTCTGCCGATGCAACAGTAGATGGGGCTTCACTTCGGATGACTTCAATTCTGTCCCCGATCCACTGTACAAGGCTTTGATGCATGGTGGAAGGAATACAGCAATTAGCGTGGATCCAATCCCTTCCTAGGAGCAAGTTATAGGTGCCTTTGCCACTGATTACAAAAAATGTTGTCGGCAAAGTTTTGCTGCCGATGGTCAATTCAATACATGGCTGCCATGGCTATCGACACGTTGCCTTCGAAATCCTTGAGCTTCATGTCCGTCTTGACTAAGTCTTGGTCACCTTTCCCAAGCTTTCTGAACACGGCATACGGCATTATGTTTATTGATGCCCCACCATCCACTAGCATCTTTGTCATAGGCTGTCCATCCACTTTGCCCTTAACGAGCAGAGCCCTCAGGTGCTGCCTCTCATCATCGGCAGGCTTCTCAAAGACGGTTGTCATCGGATCCAGCACCAATTGTGCCATCTCAGCAGTCCCCTCATCATCACTGACAGGTGCCATGAACTCCATCGGCAACATGACGACCATATTAATTTCTGCCGATGGATCCCTGTTCTTGTGCTTTGGCCTCCACTGCTTTTCCCTTGAGGGTTCTTCATTGTCATACAGGTCAATGCGGCGTTCGCGCTGAATCCTCCTTTTCTGAGTCTTCGTTAGACCCTTGGGGCACCACTGAGGAAGCTTAGTTTTCCAGACAGGCTGGTGCTGCCTTCCATCGCTTGCATCGGTACTTCTTCCGATGTTGGGATCTCTGGAGAATATTTCTTCGTCAGGCACTCTTGCATTGGCCATATCCTCCAGCTCCTCTTGATCAACACGTCTGCCAAGCCTGTTATGGGCACTAAGCTTGCCCCCCAGTCGGTCATGCGCCGACCTCTTCTCTCTGAGCGGCTTGGCGTACCTGGGCATCCGATCATCAAAACAAGGTTTCTTACCTGACCGATCGGTAGTGTAATATCGATTGCACTCGGGGCAATTATCGGCAATAGGCAGCTGATGCCTTCTTCCCAACAGTGAACGAAGAAGGGACACCTCCAGTGGTCCTTATGCCAAAGCCATTCCCGGTGTTCTTCTTCTTCTTGCCGATATCGCTCTTCATGTGATTGTCTATAGTCTCGCTGTTGACACCGTTTTTCAGCACGTGTCAAATGAGCTAAGGCTTGACTGGTCAACGGCTGTTTTCTATCGGCATCGGGAAATCATGAGTCAACATTGCTGATGAGAGTGCTGCGGGAAGACCAAGTGTGCTGCCGATGGAGGCTGGATGATCCTTGCCGACAAAGGTTAATCGGTGGTCATGCTGATGCTGATTGCCGATGAGGAGACATTGCCGATTGCCGATGAAGGGTCATTGCCGAATGCCGATGAAGAGTGGTTGCCGATTGCCGATAGGGACTGGAGTGCCGATCGGGAAGTATTGCCGATGCCGATGAGCATGGGATGTCGATGAGTACATCATAACTTAGCGTTTGATGTCAGCAGAAGGCTACCGGTGGTCAAAGAAGGAAGGCGCGGATTGAAGGGATCTGCTGATGGGAAGTTTCCATCGAAGAGAAGTATAAGGAAACTGGTGTTTTGTACCAGTATTATTATTATAGTAGTTTGAGTCCGGATCTTGCCTGGGTCGTTTATTTTCCTTTAAAATAGGCGTGTTTGTTTAGGAAAATAAATATTATTGTTTTAGGTCCGACTCCTGTGTGAGTCAGTTTCCTTAAAGTTAGGAGTTTGTTTTAGGAAGGATACGAGTCGTGTCTTTGTACAACTCTCCGTGCGGGAGTATAAGTATGTGCCCGAGGGCTACGAAAAGAGAATCAATCCAATCAAAAACAAATCAATTTTACTCTTATTCTACTTTTTATCGCAATTTCCCTTTTACTGCATTAGTTGTAGTTATCAACGAGTTCTTTCAAGCTTCGACGGGCTGCATCACCCTGATCTCCGTCAAATCCTTGCAAGTTCCTCGTGGGAGTACCTCTGAGCTTTAGCATCCGGGCGCATCGCTGTTGCCTCGTTCAGCTCTGCTCTAGTTATCCTGATCAAGCCTCAATCCCAGCATCCGGGCGCATCGCTGTTGTCTGGATTGGATCTTGTTCTAGTTATCGTCCTTGTTGATTAACTGGTCAAATCGACTGACACGCCTCCGGATACCGAGCTTTGGGTAATAGCCCGAGGTGTTCGCAGATCCTGACGCTTTTTGTGTCAACACTTCTTTTGGCACACCCAGTGGGACCGATTATACAATTTTTATATCTATCATGACTAATCCAAGGAGTGCTATTGAAGTCTCCATAGTAGATTTGACAGATCGTCAGAAGCAGGCTATGGAGCAGGCAATGGAGGAGTACAAGCGCTTATATCTTAGATCCTTCAGCCTAAACGGGATCGGCGAAGCAGTACAGAAGCAAGATCCGCCATCGCCACGGCAGACTACTTTCTATGCCGATCCTGGTAAAGTACAAGATACGGTAAATTATGCATTTAATGAGGTATTAATTAGTCAATCCAACATGCTGTCCAATACCGTGTGCAATGCTGTCAAGCAAGCTTTCAAAGGACAGACACCATATTATGTTGGTCCAGAGTATCGTCAGCTCAGATCGGCATCTGCTGCGACTCCATCGGCGGTTCCAAGGGTGTTTACACCAATTATGAGCCGATCTGCCGATGAGATCGCGCCACCAAGATTAAGCCCAACAAGCACTACTCAGATGAACACAAATCTGGTGGCTTCAATAATGTCTGGACTTGTGATCCAGAATTAGCCAACTTCAGCCAACTGCTGGGGATACGGTATGTCTCCAAGTCTATCTGCTGATTCTAGATTGGTCCAAGATGACCATGCAGGGTGGAAGGTTCCCATGGCATCGGCAACATCTGTACAGCCGATGGTTCCAGTGATGCATTATGCTACGTCTTCTCCAACGGTGCAGTTGCCAACAGGGAATCTGCAAACGGCAATACCCAGAGTGCCGTATGCCCAACCACCGGCAAGTCACTCGCCGATACAACAATGCCCAGCAGTCGCGAGTCAACCCATGGTGGCGATGGTTCTTCAAACGGGAACGCTTGCTAATCAAGGTAGCTATGTTGTTGATCATCCGGTGCCACAAGAACGACAGGCGTCAGCTGGCTATCATCCATCGGTAACTTCTTGGCCGATGCAACAAGGTATGCCGATTATCAATCAATCTGTGTCGGCAATGACTGCTCAGGTGGTGGTACCTACAAATCAAGGCGATCATCCAAGGGTACAAGAACGACAAGCGTCTGCTGGCTATCAGCCATCGACAAATACTTGGCCGATGCAACAAAGCAGGTCGAGTCTCAATCAGCCTGCATCGGCAATGGCCGCTCAGCCCATAGTACTTGCAAATCAAAGTTGTCATCCGAAGGTACAAGGGTTGCAAGAGTCAGCCGGTTATCAGCCATCGGTAAGTCGCGTGCCGATCATACCTAATGCAGGTTGGATCGGTCAATTACCGATTCAGCAGCAATATGTGCAGCCTGAGCACCAAGCAGCAGGAGCTCCGCGACATCATCCAGCAAGTCTTCAGAATGAAGTATCGGTACGTCAACCGATAAGTACTACACCGCAATACTCACGAGCGAACGCGTACAATGATACATCGGTACAGCGACCGATGAGTATAATGCCACAACATAAGCTAGTCACTATGTAGAATTTCCCATCGGCAATGCAGCCGATGCATAATGTCCTAATGACTGGCACTGGGCATGCTCCAATCATTCCAAGTATTTTGACGTCAAGACTTGAAGAAGTACATCAACCTACTCAACCAGTAAACATCCAAGGTGGCCCATCGGTCAATTAGCCGATGCATAATATTCAACAGACTGACGTTGCAGGTATGTCGATTGCTCCGGCTTGTTCATCACAAAGATATGAAGAGGTGCATCGACCTGCTCCACTGGTTAGCAAGTCTGTGCATCGGCGAGATCAAGACACGAAGGTGCTTTTGACCAAGAAAATAGAAGATTCAGATTCGGGGAAAGAACTAAATATCGACATGGCTGAATTGGAAAAATTCACCTTTGATGTCACGGAGGCCGATCAGGATGTCAAGTCGTTTGAGCCCAAGAGGACTTGGAGCGCAAAAGTACTCTTTGTTGGACAAGGGGACTCCGAGTCAAATGACGAGGTGAACATCGACACTGTTGAATGGGTGAAAGATGAGGAACTGGAACCTCGTGCGCTCGGCCAAAAAAGGACTAGAAAGTTCACCTTCGATGTCATGAAGGCTGATGGGATATTTGACCTATTTCTTCAGGAAGGGCGAGTTAAGCTAGCCCTTAATCAAGTAATTCCATCGGCCGAGGAACTCGAGAAGACCAGGTACTGCAAGTGGCACGATGCAACTTCTCATAGTACCAATGACTGCAAAGTGTTCAGGCAGCAGTTGCAGTCAGAGATTGACTCTGGATGGATCAAATTTGAAAATTCTAAAGTCCAGAAACCGATGGAACTTGATCAGCGTCCGTTTCCAAATAATATGGTGGAAACCAGTGGAAAGACTAAGGTGCTGACATCGGAAGCTGTCAGAAAAAGCGCGTCGGTAGATCCTGATCATCGAGTGGCTAAACGTGATGTAGAAAAGTTTGCCGATGACAGGAGAAGCAAGAGAGTTGCCGATGAAGGTAGCAGTACCAATAGGGCTCCTGGCGTCGTAATCACTCACAAACAGCCGAGGGAGTATCGGCAATCGCAAAAGGAGCAACATCGACAGGAAGAGAAGGAACAGGACTGGCTTCGGCAGAAGGATCACTGGAGGTGTCCCTTCTTTGTTCACTGTTGGGAAGAAGGCATTAAGCTACCTACTGCCGATAACTATCCTGAATGCTACGGGTACCACACTGCCAATCGGTTAGGTAAGAAACCTTGTTTTGATGATCGAGCATCCAGGTACACCAAGCCGCTCAGAGAGAAGAGGTCGGCGCATGACCGACTGGGGGGCAAGCTTAGTGCCCATGACAGACTTGGCAGGCGTGTTGAGCAAAGGGAGCCTGAGGAGATGGCCGATGCGATAGTACCCGATGAAGACGCGCTCTCCAGAAATTCAAACATCGGGAGAGAAGCCGATATGAGTAATGAAAGGCAGCGTCAGCTTCTCTGGAAAACCAAACTCCCTCAGTGGTACCCTAAGGGTCTGACCAAGACCCAGAAGAGAAGAATTCAGCGTGAGCGCCGTAATGACTTATATGACACTGAAGTTCCTTCAAGGGAAAAGCAGTGGAGGCCAAAGCGCAAGGATGGAGATCCATCAGCAGATGGCAATATATTGCCGATGATCTAAACCGGGGTCAATCTTAGACATTTTGGCTTGGGGCCGCACTTAGCAAACTCTGGCGATTTCAATTATTATACTTGGGGGCACTGGCCGATGGTTTGTGTATGAAACTCCGTACTGCCGATGAATTTGTTAACTGTCAGAGGAAGAACAGTTGTAATAATGATTTTGCCGTGCCTACACGCAATAATTAAGCATGTGGTGCAGGTATTTTAGAGGAAGTTGCTCCTTGTACTTTCTTTGGTGGGTTTATCAGCATTGTCCTAATTTTGTTCCGATGGAAGTATGAAACCTCGTTGCCGACTATTGCTACCTCAACAAACGGTTGGGCTGAACGCCAGGTTCTGCTCACTCAAGGAGGATTTTAGCCGATTCGATAAGTCATGGTGTCGGTAACGGTTGCCGATAACTAGATGAAAAGAGTTTACCGGTGGTACTCTAGTATGGAGGTTGATTTTATAGATTGGGACTAAGTTCTAGGCTTGGAGGGTTTCCTAATCAGGGAGGTCCTTGTCAGATAAGACAGTCTGCTCCCAGCAGTGCTTACATTCTAGAAACTCTTGGAGGAGTTGGCATATAGCGTGCTCATTTGAATGCCGATGAAAGGGAAGTTATAATGCATCGGTAAAAGCGTATTGACATTATATTACGGAGTAAAACCAAGTATCAATATTACATTTGCCGATGTGATAGAGTTTAACAGGTTACCACAGGGAGTGGATAACTGATATCGCACGCGGGCGAATTTGTTCTATCTCCTCTATCTCCCTAGCATCCTCATCGGCAGAGCCTTCAACCGACTTGATCTTCTTCTTTAAAGCGATGACTTGTCGGGCATTACTGTCCCTCTCTTGTCGCAAAGCCATGATGGTGTCAGGAAGTTGGGCTCTCTTCTGGCTGACAACGTCCAAAGTTTCTTCAACTTTTCTCAGTTCGGCCTGCAACTCTTCCTTTCTTGCCGATAGTTGGGTAAATGCCTGTTCAAGGTCAGTGCCGGAAGCTTCTACTTGGCCGATGTTCTTGTGCTTTTCATCGGCAATTTGCTTAAACTTAAGCATTTCTTCCGTGAGTTTGGATTGGGCATTCCTGTTGGCAATGCGGCTTGAGGCCCGTTGGTATTGCAATCGGCGACTTTCAAGGAAGGCTGCTTGGATGAGGATCTCTTCTGCATCGGCAGGTAGCTGGCCTTGGATATCTTTGAAAATTGCCCTTGCTGCAGTCGAGTCCTGGACAAGCTGGGATGTATCTATCTGTAGCTGAGAGAGTAATGCCTCGAGCTTGGATTTCACTTCTGCCAATAGTGCTGGAGCAGAACTTTGCTCGTCCTCGTCCTCATCGGAAATATTGATAGCGAAAGAGAACAGGTTGTCTGCTCCAGCGGGGACTCGGTGTTCATCTTCATCCTGGAGGTTGAGGCCGAAGGAAAAGAGGCTGTCTGGGGAGTCTTGGGCCTGAAAGTGAAGAAGTTAAAATATGCCGATCATGAAGCTATACTATGAATTTTTAGGTGACCGACTTACCATCTTGAAGCGGATTTCTTGCCTGGGACTTGGCATGTTGGAGGGTCCAGCCTCATCTTGGAAATTGGCAGCGGTTGCCGATGAATGAGCTGTTGTTGCTGAAGTTGTTGGTGCTGGTGGTGTTGTTGTCGGCATTGCTTCCGATGTAGTGGCTGGCTCCCTTGGTGGCGATACCGCTCTTTCATCGGGGATCTCGGCTGGTGAAGGCGCCGATGCCGATGTCGCCGCTGCTGCTGCGGCAAGTGGAGTCGTCCCCTGGTTAGGGCTTTCATCTGGTGTAGGCACTGGTGCGGATACCGATGTTGTTGGTTCCTGTGGTGGCGACGCCATGCTCTCATCGCGGATTTCAGCCGGCGCCGATGCTGATGCCGCATCTGCCGCTGCAACAGGTGGAGTTGTCTCCTGGTCAGGGACGTCGTCCAAAGGATTATCAGGAATTGGAGCCGTCGACGGTCTTGCCGATGGTGGAGTGGTAGCTGGTGGCGCAGTTGAAGCCGATGGCGAAGATGGGCTAGCCAGCCTCAAGCGCTTTTTCTTCCTTGGCGCGGCAGCAGGAGATCCAGCCCGTTTCGACGAGGACTAGGGGGCATTGGCAGCCGAACTTGGAGGTGCTTGTCTGCTTGGAGCAGCTGCCGATGACCTCATAGCCTAAAAGTATTCAATGCAAGTTATACAAAATAGAATATTGCCGATGAGGCATTATGTAATCGGCGTGAGTGAAGATGAATTTATTGCAAACACCCGCATCAGGGCAGCAGCAGCGGCCGATGTAGCCTTGGTTTTTGCAAGTGTCGGTGTAGGTACCTGTCGAGGGATGAAGGCCGTTAACGTGGGGGCCTTGTTGCCGATGAGTGATACAGGACTCATCATCCGAAGATTGAAGGGCTTGCCACTCCTGCTCATCGGAGGAATCGGATCGTCAACCTGTCGAGTATAAAGGGGTCAGATGCCAATGATAAGGATAAAGTAATAAGGAATACATCAGAATAAAATTCACTCTGTCGTCGAGAATGATGTGATCGGCGTCAATTATGTTCCAATAGTAGTGCGACGACTTGGCAAACAACTGACACCTCCATTCTTGCCACCAAGACTTGTACTCATTTGTAATGAAGGAGGTTGGTGACCAGGAGGACAAGTCAAGGTTTGATATATCGGCATTGGGAGGAAGGTTGACAACCTTGTTCTAGTCTAGAGCGCTGGAAATTGTCTGCCTAGGCTTCACCACTTTAGAGTAGCAGAGCTTGATCGGCAGTTGGCCAAATGCCAGTTGTCTCGCCGCTGCCGATGGGTAGTAAAATTCAAACGATGGAGGGGTATTCTTCCCAGATCCGAAGATGTTCACTGGGATGGCACGGGGAACAATACTGGCCTTCATGATTGTTTGATTCTCAGGCACATTCCCATCGGTAAGATTGAATAGCAGTGGGAATTGGTTGTCTTCGTCGACATATGGCCACCAGAGCCGTTCTGTGGTAGGAATTCCATTATAAAACCTCTGAAAAAACATGCCAAATTGCTCTGCATCGGCATCGGTTCCTGGCAGCACTATAATGGCCTCTCCAAAGTTGAGTGGAGGGCGAGTTGCCGATTCCTCATCCCTATACTGGTAATCTTCCGATACATCTCTTGGGAATTGTTGGGCGGAACAGGTCAAACTGGAGGGCCTTGTGCATGTGTGCGTTCAACCACATGTTGATGAACCACCAGGGACCCCAAGATTGCCGATATGCTCACCTAGCAGTAACTTCTGGGATACTTGATGTAAAAGATGGTATACCGATCCTAGAAGGTATCTGCCTAAGGGGAGCCTTGTTCCATCGGCAAGGAGCTCAGCTGCCGGAAGGTGCATAGTGGTGAGTCCAACTGCCCTGCCACAGAAGATGAACTTTTCTAACCACATATTCAAAAAAGTGGCGTGCTCTCTCTGGTTTACCGATCCTGTTTTCTGGTACTCATGAATATAGCCTGTCCAGCCGCCAATGTTCTGAGTATTCACTTTGTACTTGGCTTTCCTGTTGAATAAGGTGAAGGTATCGGCAGAAGAGACGTCCAAGCCGGTCAACATATGGACATCGGCAAGGGTCGAGGTGGCTAGTCCGTGTCGGAAAAGGAAAGCGTTCATCGTGTCAGACCAGAAGTAGGAGGCAGCTATCAGCATGTTCTCATTTCTCTCCATATCGGCAATAGAAAGCCGGATGCATTGATCCAAATTGCGCTCTTGCCAGTAAACTTGCTGCACCCTAGCGACCCTGAGGTACCAGTCCTTCCACCCCTTAGTAGGTTTGGGCCATGATCAGAAAGCATCCTTCCACAGTCCTAAACCAAAGCATTCAGATCTGAATGGAATCCGGTTGGTTTCCGCGTTGATCAAATAGCTGGGGTCAGGATTCCCCATTGGGCCTAAGCAAGTAAAGCTGGACTGTTCGAGAGGGATCACTACCTTGTTGTACAGTTCCTAGGGTTTGAAGAAAAGGAAGGAATGAATCAGAAAAGAAACGAAGAAGGTTCTAGATTCATGCAGAAAAGAACAGGCAAGAGGATTGGATGGGAAGGAAAGAAGACTTTACCTTGGGGATGTCAACTTGGATCGCCAATGGAGCAGGAGTGCTTGCGGTTCGTCCTTGGATTGCGGAGGGAACTGTTGCTCGCTCGAACAGATGCTCTTCAGAGGCACTGCTGGAGGTTGACGATGAAAGCAGAGGAGGTGAAAGTGAAAATGGACTCGGGGTAAAAAGTAGTGTGGATCCCGGTAATTTTTATAAGCTTACCTAGGGGCATTTTGGGGTTCCGTTTCACACTGTGCAGGAATGTGGAGAGACCCGCGGTAGATACGTGCGGTGATCGAGGTGATCTGCAACTGTTTGTGCTACAATCGAGGGATGTTATTATTAAATTGCAGTTCCACACACGGAGATCGAGGAAACTGTGCATCTATCTCGGAGGTAACGGCTACAGCAATGGCTACAATGGAGAGAATTTCGGCACGTAAAGTATTATACATTCCGAAACTGGGGGGCATGTGTTGACACCATTTTTCAGCACGTGTCAAATGAGCTAAGGCTTGACTGGTCAACGGCTGTTTTCTATCGGCATCGGGAAATCATGAGTCAACATTGCCGATGAGAGTGCTGCGGGAAGACCAAGTGCGCTGCCGATGGAGGCTGGATGATCCTTGCCAACAAAGGTTAATCGGTGGTCATGCTGATGCTGATTGCCGATGAGGAGACATTGCTGATTGCCGATGAAGGGTCATTGCTGAATGCCAATGAAGAGTGGTTGCCGATTGCCGATAGGGACTGGAGTGCCGATCGGGAAGTTATTGCCGATGCCGATGAGCATGGGATGTCGATGAGTACATCATAACTTAGCGTTTGATGTCAGCAGAAGGCTACCGGTGGTTAAAGAAGGAAGGCGCGGATTGAAGGGATCTACCGATGGGAAGTTTCCATCGAAGAGAAGTATAAGGAAACTGGTGTTTTGTACCAGTATTATTATTATAGTAGTTTGAGTCCGGATCTTGCATGGGTCGTTTATTTTCCTTTAAAATAGGCATGTTTGTTTAGGAAAATAAATATTATTGTTTTAGGTCCGACTCCTGTGTGAGTCAGTTTCCTTAAAGTTAGGAGTTTGTTTTAGGAAGGATACGAGTCGTGTCTTTGTATAACTCTCCATGCGGGAGTATAAATATGTGCCCGAGGGCTACGAAAAGAGAATCAATCCAATCAAAAACAAATCAATTTTACTCTTATTCTACTTTTTATCGCAATTTCCCTTTTACTGCATTAGTTGTAGTTATCAACGAGTTCTTTCAAGCTTCGACGGGCTGCATCACCCTGATCTTCGTCAAATCCTTGCAAGTTCCGCGTGGGAGTACCTCTGAGCTTTGGCATCCGGGCGCATCGTTGTTGCCTCGTTCAGCTCTGCTCTAGTTATCCTGATCAAGCCTCAATCCCAGCATCCGGGCGCATCGCTGTTGTCTGGATTGGATCTTGTTCTAGTTATCGTCCTTGTCGATTAACTAGTCAAATCGACTGGCACGCCTCCGGATACCAAGCTTTGGGTAATAGCCCGAGGTGTTCGCAGATCCTGACGCTTTTTGTGTCAACACTCGCCTTGGCTGCTTGTGCGTGATTATAACACCAGGAGCCCTATTGGCACTGCTACCTTCATCGGCAACCTTCTTGCCCTTTCTGTCATCGGCAAACCTCCTTTCATCACGCTCAGTCACTTGATGGTTAGGATCTACCGATGCGTTCTTCCTGGCAGCTTCCAATGTCAGCACTTTGGTTTTTCCACTGGTTTCCACCATATTATTTGGAAACGGGTGCTGATCAATCTTCATCGATTTTTGGACCTTAGAATTTTCAAACCTGATTCGTCCAGATTCAATCTCTGACTGCAACTGCTGCCTGAATACTTTGCAGTCATTGGTACTGTGCGAAGTTGCATTATGCCACTTGTAGTACCTGATCTTCTTGAGCTCTTCGGCCGATGGAATTACTTGGTTGGGCGCCAACTTGATTCGCCCTTCTTGAAGTAATAAGTCAAACATCCTATCGGCCTTGGTAATGTCAAAGGTGAACCTTTCGGTATCTTTCTGGCCGAACGGACAAGACACAGATTTCTTATCCTTCACCCACTCGGCCGCACCGATGCTTAGCTCTTCATCGGATCCAGAGTCTTCTTGCCCAATGAAGGTCACCTTTTTATTCCAAGTCTTCCTGGGTTCAAAGGTTTTGATATCTTGATCGGCAATCCTTTGGACCAGATGACTTAAGCTTTCAAATTCTTGAGATGCGTAGTTGTCCTTGATGTGCGCCAGTAATCCTTGGAAGGCCAAATCTGCCAGTTGCCGATCATCAAGTACCAGGCTGTAGCACTTGTTCTTCACGTCCCGCAGCCTCTGAACAAAGTTCTCTACCGATTCGTCATTGCGTTGCCTCAGTTTGACCAGATCGGTAAGCTTCTTTTCATGTATGCCAGCGAAGAAGTATTTATGAAATTGTCTTTCTAGATCGGCCCATGTGATTACAGAATTTGGAGGCAACAATATGAACCATGTGAATGCCGATCCAGAAAATGATGAAGAGAACAATCTCACCCTCAATTCCTCCCTGCTGGCAGCTTCTCCGCACTGGATAATGAAGCGGTTGATGTGCTCCATTGTTGATGTGTCGTCTTGGCCGGAGAACTTGGTAAAATCAGGCACTTTGTACCGATTTGGGAGAGGAATCAAGTCGTATGCTGGAGGATACGGAGTCCGATAAGAGTATGTATTGACTTTGGGTTTAATGCCGAATTGTTCTTTCATAACTTCGGCGATCTTATCGGCCCAATATGCATCCTGCTCTTGGCGACTCATTGGCTGGTTGTTGACTGGTGGAGCCGGCTGATGCGCCTCTTGAAGATGATGCGGAGTAGTCACGGGCGCAACACCAGTCATCTGAACACTATGCATCGGTTGATTTAACGATGGATAGTTTTGCACACTTAGCAGATTACGTTGAGTCATTGTATTCACCGGTTGCTGTACCGATGGTCCGCTCTGAGTGTTTGTTGGGCCTCCATAATGATACATTGACACACCAGGCTATTGAGCTGGCGGTTGGTTAGCCCATCCAGGATTATAAATCATCGGCATATGACTTACCGATGGCTGATACCTAACTGGAGCGTGTTGCTCTTGTATTCTGGAGCAATCAATCATCAGATTACCTTGGGGAACTAGCACTCCGACTTGAGGATTTGCAACCATAGGTTGGCTTCCAGCTGCTATAATGTGTTGCATCGGCACAGAGCTCGCTGATGGTGGCATCAAATGTATTTTAGGAATCATTTGGAAATCCTCTGATGGCACTTGAACAGTTAGAGAGGGCGCAGAGTAATGCATCATAGGGGCCACCAGCTGTGATTGCGTTACCGATGCCATAGAGCCCTTCCAAGCTGAGTTATCTCCCTGCACCAGATTAGAACCAGCAGATAGATTTGGAGGCATACCGTATCCCCACCAGTTAGTGGGAGCTGGTTGACTCTAGATAGTAGGTCCTGAAATTGTCGACGCCATTGGATCTGTATGGAGCTTGGTGACGCTGTCAGGGCTCGGCCTTAGTGGTGTAGCCACATCGGTAGACGGTTCTACAGGAGTAGAAGACGCCATTGGGGCTGCCGATGGGCTTATAGATGCCGATCCAGGTTGATGGTACGTTGGACCAACATATTGAGGTGCATGTCCTTCTTTGAATGATTGCATGATAGCATTGTAGACGGTATTGGACAACACGCTGGAGTGGCTAATTAATGCTTGACTTAGAGCAGAATTAACCATCTCTTGTAACTTACCAGGATTGGCGTCATACGTGACCTGCCGTGGCAACAGCGGATCTTGCTTCTGAATTGCTTCGCCGCTCCTGCTTAGGCTGAAGGATTTGAGATATAATTGCTTGTAATCCTCCATAGCCCGCTCCATGGCCAGCTTCTGATCATCTTTTAGATCGGCCTCGGAGACTTCAATGACATTCCTCTGGTTGACGTCGGCGTTATCACCCATGATAGATGTATGATTTATATAATCGTGTCCCACCGAGCATGCCAAAAGAGGTGTTGACACAAAAAGCGTCAGGATCTGCGAACACCTCGGGCTTATACCTGAAATTCGATATCCGAGGGCGTGCCAGTCGATTTGACCAGTTAATCGACAAGGACGATAACTAGAACAAGATTCAAACAAGACAACGGCGATACGCCCGGATGCCAAGATTGAGGCTTGATCAGGATAACTAGAGCAGAGCTGAACGAGACAACAGCGATGCGCCCGGATGTCAAAGCTCAGAGGTACTCCCATGCGGAACTTACAAGGGTTTGACGGAGATCAGGGTGATGCAGCCCGTCGAAGCTTGAAGAACTCGTTGATAAACTAAGACTAATGCAAAAAGGGGTAAATTGCAGTAAAAGTAGAATAAGAGTAAATTGATTGGATTTTGATTGGATTCTTTTTTACACGCAGCCCTTGGGCACATATTTATACTCCCGCATGGAGAGTTGTACAAAGACACAACTCGTATCTTTCCTAAAACAAACTCCTAACTTTAAGGAAACTTCACCCGCGCAGGAGTCGGATCTAAAATAACAATATTATTTCCCTAAACAAACACGCCTATTTTAAAGGAAAACAAATGACTGATGCAAGAGTCAGACTCAAACTACTATAATAATACTGGTATAAAATCTCCAGTTTCCTTATCTCCATTTCGATGAAAACTTTCCATCGGCAGACCGCTTCAATCCGCTATTTCCTTCTTTCAGCATCAATTATCCCTTGCTGACATCAACCGCTAAGTCACTCTATGCCCATCGGTACTCCCTGCCCACCGGCATCGGCAATACTTTCCGATAGGCAACCTTGTACTGGCAACCTTCTATCGGCATCGGCAACATCGGCAATCGGCATCAGCAACTTTATAGCCCAGGCGACTCGACTTCACCAGTTAACCCTTGTCGGCAAGAATCATCCAGCCTCCATCGGCAACAACTTATCTTTCCTGCAGCATTCTTCCTTGTCGGCAAATTCAACTGATAACTTTCCGATGCCGATAGAAAACAGCCACAAGTCTTAATTCATTTGACACGTGCCGAAAAACGGTGTCAACAGAATGTTACCGATCGGAAGCATTGCCGATGGGTGCAATATATAGCTGACGTTAGCCAGGAGAATACCAATGGTAATGGGAAAGTGCAAGTCGAAGGAGTCTACCGATGGAAAGTTTCATCGTGGATAAGACGGATATAGAAATTAATAATTGTATTTGATATTCGTTTATGTTAGTTTGAGTACGACTCTTGCACGAGTCATTTATTTCCTTAAAAGTAGAAGTTTTGTTTAGGTATGAGTCGTGTCTGTTTACAACTCCTCCTACTGGGGTATAAATATGTACCTAGGGCGTACGTGAGAAAGAATCCAATCAATCAAAATACATCTATTACTTTTTATCTACTTTTCCAGCATCTACTTTTATCGCATTAGTTGCTAGTTTATCTACGAGTTCTTACGATCTCGACGGGCTGCATCTACAAGACCTCCGTCTACGTCGCGAGTTCCGCGTTTTAATCAAGTTGAGCTTTGACATCCGGGCGCATCGTTGTCGTCTCGTTCAATCTTGTTCTAGTTATCATCCTTGTCGATTATTTGGTCAAATCGACTGGCACACCTTGGAAGATCGAATTCGGGTATTAGCCCAAGGTGTTCGCGGATCTGACGTATTTTGTGTCAACATGATTATCCTTCAGATCTGCTTCGGATACTTCAATGACGTTGTCCTGATGGACACCAGCTTGATCACTCATACTTTCGTGATGGATGAAACTGTGATCAACAGATGTATAATTGGTCCCACTGGGTGTGCCAAAAGAGGTGTTGACACAAAATACGTCTGTTGACACCGTTTTTCAGCACGTGTCAAATGAGCTAAGGCTTGACTGGTCAGCAGTCGTTCTCTATCGGCATCGGGAAATCATGAGCCAATATTGCCGATGGGAGTATGCTGTGGGAAGGTTAAGTGTGCTGCCGATGGAGGCTGGATGTCCTTGCCAACAAAGGTTAATTGGTGAAGTCAGATAGCTTAAATAAAGCTGCTAATGCCGATTGCCGATGAGGAGGTATTGCCGATTACCGATGAGGAGGCATTGCCGATTGCCGATGAGGAGGCATTGCCGATTGCCGATCGGGAAGTGTTGCCGATGCCGATGGGCATGACTTAGCACTTGGTGTCAGTAGAAGACTACAGGTGGCCGAAGAAGGAAGTCGCGGATTGAAGGGATCTGCCGATGGAAAGTTTCCATCGAAGGAAAGACATAAGGAAACTGGTGATTTTATGCCAGTATTATTATAGCAGTTTGAGTCCGACTCTTGCATGAGTCATTTGTTTTCTTTTTAAATAGGTGTGTTTGTTTAGGAAAATAATATTATTGTTTTAGATCCGACTCCTGCGCGAGTTAGTTTCCTTAAAGTTAGGAGTTTGTTTTAGGAAGGATACGAGTCGTGTCTTTGTACAACTCTCCATGCGGGAGTATAAATATGTGCCCGAGGGCTACGTGTATGACAATCAATCCAATATCAAACAAACCAATTTTATTCTTATTCTACTTTTTACTGCAATTTACCCTTTTTGCATTAGTTATAGCTTATTAATGAGTTCTTCAAGCTTCGACGGGCTGCATCACCTTGATCTCCGTCAAATCCTTGCAAGTTCCGCATGGGAGTACCTCTGAGCTTTGGCATCCGGGCGCATCGTTGTTGCCTCGTTCAGCTCTGCTCTAGTTATCTTGATCAAATCTCAATCCCAGCATCCGGGCGCATCGCCGTTGTCTGGATTGGATCTTGTTCTAGTTATCGTCCTTGTCGATTAACTGGTCAAATCGACTGGCACGCCTCCGGATATCGAATTTCGGGTATAAGCCCGAGGTGTTCGCAGATCCGGACGCTTTTTGTGTCAACACCTCTTTTGGCACACCCGGTGGGACACGATTATACAAATCTACACATCTATCATGGGTGATCACGCCGACGTTAACCAGAGGAACGTCATTGAAGTCTCTGAGGCCGATCTGAAAGATGATCAGAAGCAGGCCATGGAGCGGGCTATGGAGGAGTACAAGCAAGTTATATCTCAAATCCTTCAGCCTCAGCAGGAGCGGCGAAGCAATCCAGAAGCAAGATCTGCCGTTACCACGGCAGGTCACGTACGATGCCAATCCTGGTAAGCTACAAGAGATGGTTAATGCTGCTGTAAGTCAAGCATTAATTAGCCACTCCAACGTGTTGTCCAATACTGTCTACATTGCTATTACACAATCATTCAAAGAAGGACGTGCACCGCATTATGTTGGTCCAGCGTACCATCAACCTGGATTGGCATCTATAAGCCCATCAGCAGCCCCAATGGTGTCTTCCACTCCTGTGGAACCGTCTGCCGATGCGGCTACATCGCCAAGACCGAACCCTGGCAGCGTCACCAAGCTCAACACAGATCCAGCGGCGTCGGCAATTTCAGGACCAGCCCCTGCCAATTGGTGGGGATACGGTATGCCTCCGAGTCTATATGCTGGTTCTAATCTGGTGCAGGGAGATAGTTCAGCTTGGAGGAACTCTATGGCATCGGCAATGCAGCCACAGCCGATGGCCCCTATGATGCATAACCCTGCGCCTTCTCCAACGGTGCAAATTCCATCAGAAGATCTTCAAGTAATCCCTAAAGTACCTCTGATGCCACCATCGGCAAGCTCTGTGCCGATGAAACACATTATGACAACGGGCAGTCAACCTCTGGTAGCAAGTTCTCAAGCTAGAGTGCTAGTTCCCCAAGGTAATCTGGTGATTGATTGCTCCAGAATACAAGAGCCACATGCTCCAGTCAGCTATCAGCCATCGGTAAGCCATATGCCGATGATTTATAATCCTGGATGGGTCAACCAACCGCCAGCTCAACAGCCTGGTGTGTCGATGCATCATTATAGAGGCCCAACGTACACTCAGAGCGGACTATCGGTACATCAACCGATGAATGCAATGAATCAACCCAACCTGCTAAGTGTGCAGAACTATCCATCGGTGCATCAGCCGACGCATAGTGCTCAGATGACTGGTGCTACGCCCGTGACTACTCCGCATCATCCTCAAGAGGCACACCAGTCGGCTCCACCAGTCAACAACCAGCCAATGAGTCGGCAGGAGCAGGACGCATACTGGGCCGATAAGATTGCCGAGGTTATGAAAGAACAGTTCGGCATTAAACCCAAGGTGAATACGTACTCTTATCGGACTTCGTATCCTCCTGCATATGACTTGATTCCTCTTCCAAATCGGTACAAAGTGCCCGATTTCACCAAGTTCTCCGGTCAAGACGACACATCAACAATGGAGCACATCAACTGCTTCATTATCCAGTGCGGAGAAGCTGCCAGCAGGGAGGAGTTAAGGGTGAGATTGTTCTCTTCGTCATTGTCTGGATCAGCATTCACATGGTTCATATCATTGCCTCCAAATTCTATAATCACATGGGCCGATCTGGAGAGACAGTTTCATAAATACTTCTTTGCTGGCATACACGAAAAGAAGCTTACCGATTTAGTCAAAATGAGGCAACGCAATGATGAATCGGTAGAAAGCTTTGTTCAGAGGCTACGGGATGTGAAGAACAAATGCTACAGCTTGGTGCTTGATGATCGACAACTGGCAGATTTGGCTTTCCAAGGATTACTGCCGCATCTCAAGGACAAGTATGCGTCCCAGGAATTTGAAAGCTTAAGTCGTCTGGTACAAAGGATTGCCGATCAGGATACTAAAACCTTTGAGCCTAGGAAGACTTGGAACAAGAAGGTGACCTTCATCGGGGAAGGAGAAGACTTTGGGTCAAATGAAGAGCTGAGCGTCGATGCGGCCGAATGGGTAAAGGATAAGAAGCCTGTGTCTTGTCCGTTCGGCCAAAAAGAGACCGAAAGGTTCACCTTCGACATCACCAAGGCCGATAGGATGTTTGACTTATTGCTGTAAGAAGGGCGAATTAAGTTGGCGCCCAACCAAGTAATTCCATCGGCCGAGGAGCTCAAGAAGATTAGGTACTGCAAGTGGCATAATGCAACCTCACACAGTACCAATGACTGCAAAGTGTTCAGGCAGCAGTTGCAGTCAGAGATTGAATCTGGGCGTATTAAGTTTGAAAATTCTAAAGTCCAGAAACCGATGAAGATTGATCAGCACCCGTTTCCAAACAATATGGTGGAAATCAGTGAAAAAACCAGAGTGCTGACATCGGAGGCTGCCAGGAAGAACTCATTGGTAGATCCTAACCATCAAGTGACTGAGCGTGATGAAAGGAGATTTGCCGATGACAGAAAGGGTAAGAGGGTTGCCGATGAAGGTAGCAGTGCCAACAGGGCTCCTGGGGTTGTAATCACACGCAATCAGCCAAGGCGAGATCATCGGCAATCACGTGAAGAACGATATCGGCAAGAAGAAGAAGAGCACCGGGAGTGGCTTTGGCATAAAGACCACTGGAAGTGCCCCTTCTTCGTTCACTGCTGGGAAGAAGGCATCAAGCTGCCCACTGCCGATCGGTCAGGTAAGAGACCTTGTTTTGATGATCAGGCACCCAGGTACGCCAGGCCGCTCAGAAAGAGCAGATCGGCACATGACCGACTGGGGCGCAAGCTCAGTGCCCATGACAGGCTTGGCAGGCGTATTGACCAAGAGGAGCTCGAGGAAATGGCCAATGCAAGAGTGCCTGACGAAGACATATTCTCTAGAGATCCCAACATCGGAAGAAATGCCGATGCAAGCAGTGGAAAGCAGCACCAGCCCGTCTGGAAGACTAAGCTTCCTCAGTGGTGCCCTAAGGGTCTGACCAAGACTCAGAAAAGGAGGATTCAGCACCAATGCCGTGATGACTTGTATGATGATGAAGAACCTTCAAAGGAGAAGCAGTGGAGGCCAAAGCGTAAGGACAGGGATCCCTCGGCAGATATCAATATGGTCGTCATGTTGCCGATGGAGTTCATGGCACCCGTCAGTAATGATGAAGAGATTGCCGATATGGCACAATTGGTGTTGGATCCGATGACGGCGGTCTTTGAAAAGCCTGTTGATGATGAGAGGCAGCACCTGAGAGCCTTGTTTGTTAAAGGCAAAGTGGATGGACAGCCGATGACGAAGATGCTGGTAGATGGCGGCGCGTCGATCAATATAATGCCATATGTCGTGTTCAGAAAGCTTGGGAAAGGTGACCAAGACTTAGTCAAGACCGACCTGAAGCTCAAGGATTTTGAAGGCAATGTGTCGACAGCCATGGGAGCAGTATGTGTTGACTTAACCATCGGCAGCAAAACTTTGCCGACAACATTTTTTGTAATCAGTGGCAAAGGCACCTACAACTTGCTGCTAGGAAGGGATTGGATCCACGCCAATTGTTGTATCCCTTCCACCATGCATCAAAGTCTGGTACAATGGATCGAGGATAGAATTGAAGTCGTCCGAAGTGAAGCCCCGTCTACTGTTGCATCGGCAGAATTGGAAACTTACGAGCAGACCAGATGCATATCTGGTGAAGCCTGGGACAAAGAATTCCTCAAAGTTGCCGATTACCGCATCAAACCGATCCAAGCAGTCGGTTCTGAAGAAGAGTTTTAATGGATCAGTTTGCCGATGATGGAAAGTTGGGATAGGGCTTCACGTCCGCCGATGATTTACTTGAGATCGACATCGGCGATGGTAGTAAACCTAGGCCTACTTTTATTAGTGCTAAGTTAGATTCCCAATGTAAGCAGTAGTTAACCGATTTATTGAAAGAAAATAAAGATTGTTTTGCTTGGGATTATACAGAGATGCCTGGTTTAGACCGATCGATAGTTGAACATCGGTTACCCATCAAGTCTGGTTTCCAACCACATCGGCAACCTGCGCGCCGATGCAATCCTACTATTCTACCCGACATCAAAGCTGAGATTACAAAATTAATCGAGGCTGGATTTATTCGGCAGTGCCGATATGCCGATTGGATTTCTAATGTGGTTCCTGTGTATAAAAAGAATGCAAAACTTCGTGTTTGTATTGATTTCAGGAATCTTAACAAGGCCACGCTGATGGACGGCTATCCGATGCCCGTTGCCGATCTGCTGATCGATGCTTCTGCTGGACATCAAATTATTAGCTTCATGGATGGTAATGCTGGGTATAATCAAATATTCATGGCTGAAGAAGACATATCCAAGACTGCTTTCCGATGTCCAGGTCACGTTGGCTTATTTGAATGGGTGGTCATGACTTTTGTCTTAAAGAATGCCGGTGCTACTTATCAAAGAGCAATGAATTTCATCTTTCATAAGTACATCGGCACGATAGTTGAAATCTAATTGATGATGTGGTGGTTAAGTCTAGAGATTTCAAGAAGCATCTTGCCGATTTGCGAAAAAATTTGGAGTGCACAAGGGAGCATGGGTTGAAGATGAATCCTAACAAGTGTGCGTTTGGCGTATCGGCAGGACAGTTTCTGGGTTTCATGGTGCATCAGAGAGGCATTGAAATCGGCAGAAAGTCTATTGACGCAATTAACAAGGTGGTTGCTCCTACGAACAAGACTGAGCTGCAATCTTTGATCGGCAAGATTAATTTCATCAGAAGGTTTATATCCAACTTGTCTGGTAAGATTAAATCTTTTAGTCCATTGTTAAAACTGAAAGCCGATCAAGAGTTTACATGGAAAGAAGAACAGCAGTTAGCCTTGGAGGAGATCAAGAGATATTTAGTGAACCCTCCAGTCTTGGTTCCACCTCAACACGAAAAGTCTTTCAGGTTATATTTGTCTGCCGATGATGGTGTTATCAGATCAGCCTTAATTCAAGAATTTGAAGGGAAGGAACGTGTAATATATTACCTAAGCAGAAGGTTGGTAGATGTTGAAACCAGGTATTCGGCCATAGAGAGATTGTGCTTATGTTTATATTTCTCTTGCATTAAATTGAGGCATTATTTATTGTCGGCTGAATGCACTGTTATCTGCAAAGATGATGTGGTTAAGTACATGTTGTCGATGCCGATATTAAGAGGACGAATCGGTAAGTGGATTCTGGCGCTTTCAGAGTTTGACCTAAGGTACGAATCGGCTTAGGCTGTTAAGGGTCAAGTGATGGCTGACTTTGTTACTCAGCATTGTAATGTGGTGAGCTCTGTGGAGATTGCTCCTTGGACTTTATTCTTTGATGGGTCTACGTGCAAGAATGGAGCAGGTATCGGTATTCTCTTGATTTCACCCCGAGGACAGAAGTATGAAATTTCGTTGCCGATTGTTGCTATTTCAACAAACAATCAGGCTGAATACCAGGCTTTACTTAAGGGGTTAGAGTTACTCAGGGAAGTACGTGCCGATGTTGTTGAAATCTTCGGTGATTCCATGTTGGTGATTAACCAATTGATCGGGACATATGAATGCCGAAGTGAAGTCTTGATTGCAGCCCATGAGAGGTGTTTGCAATTATTAAAAGAGTTCAAAGAATACCGTCTTGAGCATATTTCTAGGTTGCATAATGAAGAGGCCAATCGGTTGGCACAGAATGCCTCAGGGTATCAGCCAATTCAAGAAGTCATGCCATCGGTAACAGTTGCCGATGATTGGAAAAAGGAGATTGCCGATTATTTAAAGGACCCATCTAAGAAAGTTGAGAGGCGTCTAAGGTTCCAAGCTACTAAGTATGTGCTCCTCGACGATAAGTTGTATTATCGGACGATTGATGGAGTTTTGCTTAGATGCCTTGGTAAAGAGGAATCAAAAGAGTTGATGGGCGAAATCCATGAAGGTGTGTGTGGAGCGCATCAATCGGCATTCAAGATGAAGTGGATGATTAGGCGGAATGGATATTATTGGCCAACAATCCTTGAAGACTGCTTCAACTATTTCAAAGGATGTCAGGATTGTCAGAAGTTTGGTAATGTACAGAGGGCACCTGCATCGGTAATGAATCCTATTATTAAGCCTTGGCCGTTCAGAGGATGGGCTATCGATCTCATCAGCCAGATTTATCCACCATCGAGTAAGGGGCACAAGTTTATACTTGTTGCTACCGATTACTTCACTAAGTGGGTTGAGGCAATCCCTTTGAAGAAGGTGACATCGACAAACATGGTGGATTTTGTTAAAGAGCACAATGTTTACCGATTTGGTATTCCTCAGACCATTACTACCAATCAACGAACTATGTTCACATCGGGAGAGTTTGATGAATTTGCTGCTAGTATGGGGTTCAAAGTGTTAAACTCTTCTCCTTATTATGCTCAAGCTAATGGTCAGGCTGAAGCTACTAATAAAGGGGTTATCAAGCTTATTAAGCGCAAGATTGAGGAGAACCCTAGAAGGTGGCATGTGGTGTTAAACGAAGCCTTATGGTCGTATCGGATGGCTTGTCATGGTGTAACCAAAGTCTCGCCGTATCAGTTGGTCTATGGACACGATGTTGTCCTGCCTTGGGAAATTAAAACTGGTTCTAGGCGATTATCTTTTCAGGATCAGTTGACGACCGATGATTATGCTACTTTGATGAAAGATGAGTTAGAAGATTTGGCAGGTCATCGGTTGAGGGCATTGATTAGCATTGAAGAGAATAAGAAGAGGGTTGCCAGATGGTATGACAAGAAAGTAAAAGTAAAGGAATTTGCCGATGGTGATTTGGTTTGGAAGTTGATTTTACCGATCGGGACTAAGAGCTCTAAATTTGGAAAGTGGTCCCCTAATTGGGAGGGTCCTTATCGGATAAAGCAATCTGCTCCTGGTAATGCCTACATTTTGGAAACTCTCGAAGGAGTTGCATTCTCTAGAGTGATCAACGACAAATACTTAAAGAAGTATTACCCTAGTATATGGGTAGACGCATAGTGCTCAATTGAATGCCGATGAAAGAGAATTATAATACATCGGTGAAAGCGTGTAAACGTTATATTACAAGAGTCAGAATCAAGTATCAGAGTTACATTTGCCGATACAACAAATAGATTATAACAAAGAGTGGATGGCTGATATCGCACGCAGGCGAATTTGTTCTATCTCATCCATCTCTTTGGCATCGGCATCAGCGGAACCCTCGACCGGCTTGATCTTCTTCTTCCACAAGATGGCTTGTCGGCCATTCTGGTCTCTTTCTTGCCGCAGAACCCTGATGGTATCGGACAATTGGGCTTTCTGCTGGTTGGCTGTAGTCAGAGCCTCCTCGACCCTTTGTAACTCAGCTAATAGCTCTTCTTTTTTGGCCAATAGCTGGGTGATTTCTTGATCGAGGCCGTTGATAGAGACTTCTGCTTGGCCGATGCCCTTGTGCTTTTCATCGTCAATATATTTGAACTTAAGCTTCTCTTCCTCGCTCTTGGATTGGGCAGCCCTATCGGCAATGCGACGAGAAAGCCTCTGGCACTGGATTTGTTTGTTGTCGAGGAAGGTTGCCTGGAAAAGAATTTCTTCCATATTGGTAGGGAGGTGGCCTTGGACATCCTTAAAAGCAATCCTTGCTGCAGATGAATCTTGAATGAGTTGGGACGTGTCTTGTAGCAGCAAGGAGAGCAATGCTTCAAGCTTGGTCTTGACCTCTGCCGATAGAGCTGGGACAGAGCTCTCTTCCTCCTCATCGTCATCGGGGATGTCGACTGCGAAGGAGAACAGGCTGTCCGCTTGAATGAGGCCTTGGCGTTCATCTTCATCCTGGGGGTTAAGACTGAAGGAGAAGAGACTGTCCAGAGAGTCTTGAGCCTGAAAACAGAGAAGTTAAAATATGTCGATCATAAGATTATACTATGAGCTTTAGGGTAATTGACTTACTGTCTTGAAGCGGATCTCCTGCCCAGGACTTGGCATACTGGATGGTCCGGCTTCATCCTGGACATCGGCAGCAGTTGCCGATGACTGAGCCTCTGCTGGAGAAGCGGCCGACGCCGCTGGTGCTAGTGGTGTTATTGCTGGCGTCGCTTCCGATGTGGTGGCTGGTGCTTGTGGTGGCGACGTCGCTCTCTCATCGGGAACTTCAGCCGACGGTGCCAATGCTGATGTTGCTCCCGCTACTTCGGCAGGTGGAGTCGTCTCCTCATCAGGAACTCCGGCCGACGGTGCCGATGGTGATGCTGCTTCCGTTGCTGCAGCGGGTAGAGTTGCCTCCTAATCGGGGATGTCGTCCATCGGGTGATCAGAGACAGGAGCCGGTGAAGGTTCTGCCGATGACGCGCCGGCGGTTGATGGTGCAACTGGAGCCGATGGTGGCCCTGCTCATGACGCGCCAGCAGTTGGTGGTACAACTTGAGCCGATGGCGAAGGGGAAGCCAGCCTCAGACGCCTCTTCTTCCTTGGCGCGGCAGCAGGGGATCCGACCTGTTTTGATGAAGACTGGGGGGCATCGGCAGCCGAACTTGGAGGTGCTTGTCTACTGGAAGCAGCTGTCGATGACCACATTGCCTGAATATAAAGCAAGTTATACAAAATAAAATGTTGCCGATAAAACAGTATGTAATCGGTACGGGTAAGGACGAGTTTACTGCATGAACCCGCGTCAGCGTAGCAGCAGCGGTCGATGTAGCCTTGACTCTTGCAGGTGTCGGCGTGGGTACCTGTTGAGGAGTGAAGGCAGCTAGCGTAGGGGCTTTGTTGCCGATGATTGATATGGGACCCATTATCCGAAGATTGAAGGGTCTGCCACTGTTGCTCATCGTGGGGATCGGATCATCGGCCTGTCAAGCGCAAGAAAAGGTTAAGTACCGATGATGGAAGTAAAGTAATAAGGAATGCATCGGGATAAAAGGCTTACTGCGTCATCGGGGATGATGTGATCGACGTCAATCATGTGCTGATAGTAGTGCGACGACTTGGCAAACAGCTGACACCTCCATTCTTGCCACCAAGACTTGTACTCGTTTGTGATGAAGGAGGTTGGTGACCAGGAGGACAGGTCAATGTCTGATATATCGCCATCGGGAGGGAGATTGACGACCTTGTTCCAGTCTAGAGCACTGGAGATTGTCTGCCTGGGCTTCACTACTTTGGAGTAGCAGAGTTTAATCGGCAGTTGGCCAAATGCTAGTTGTCTTGCCGCTGCCGATGGGTAGTAGAACTCGTAAGATGGAGGGGCATTCTTCCCAGATCCGAAGATGTTCACTGGAATAGCTCGGGGAGTGATGCTGGCCTTCATGATTACTTGGTTCTCAGGCACGTTCCCATCGGTAAGGTTGAATAGCAGCGGGAACTGATTGTTTTCGTCGATATATGGCCACCAGAGCCGTTCCGTGGAGGAAATTCCATTATATAACTTCTGAAAAAATGCGCCAAACTGCTCTACATCGGTCCCTGGTAGCACTATAATAGCCTCTCCAAAATTGAGTGGAGGGCGAGTTGCCGATTCATCATCCCTATACTGATAGTCTTTCGATATATCCCTTGGGAATTGTTGAGCAAGCAGGTCGAAATGAAGGGCCTTGTGCATGTGTGCGTTCAGCCACATATTGACAAACCACCAGGGACCCCCAAGATTGCCGATGGGTTCGCCTAGCAGTAGCTTCTGGGATACTTGATGTAGAAGACGATATACTGATCCAAGAAGATATCTGCCTAAGGGAAGTCCTGTCCCATCGGCAAGTAGCTCAGCTGCTGGAAGATGCATAACGGTCGGACTAACTGCTCTGCCGCAGAAGATAAATTTCTCCAGCCACATATTCAGGAAAGTGGCGTGCTCTCGTTGGTTTACCAATCCGATCTTCTGGTACTCATGGATGTAGCCCGTCCAGCCGCCGATATTCCGGGTGTTTACCTTGTACTCAGCTTTTCTGTTGAACAAGGTAAAGGTATCGGCAGAGGAGACGTCCAAGCCGGTCAACATATGAACATCGGCAAGGGTGGGGGTGGCTGGTTCGTGTCGGAAGATAAAGGCATTCATGGTGTCCGACCAGAAATAAGAGGCAGCTATCAGCATGTTCTCATTCTTCTCCATATCGGCAATGGAGAGCCTAATACACTGGTCCAAGTTGCGCTCTTGCCAGTAGACTTGCTACGCTCTAGCTACCCTGAGGTACCAGTCTTTCCACCCCTTGGTAGGCTTCGGCCATGACCCAAAAGCATCCTTCCACAGTCCCAGGCTGAAACGCTCAGATCTGAAGGGTACCTGGTTGGTTTCTGCATTGATTAAGAAGGTGGGATCCGGATTGCCCATGGGGCCTAGGCAGCTAAAGTTGGAATCAGCAAGCGGGATGACTACCTTGTTGTACAGTTCCTAGGGTTTGAAGAAAAGAAAAGAAAGAATCAGAAAAGGAAAGGGGAAAGATTCTGGATTCATGCGAAAAAAAGAACTAGCAAAGGATTGGATGAGAAGGTGGATTTACCTTAGGGATGTCGACTTGGATCGCCATTGGAGCTGAGGGACTGCTTGCGGTTCGTCCTTGATTGCGGAAAGAACTGTTGCTTGAGCTTCTGTTCTTCAGAGGCGCTGCCGAAGGTTGAAGACAAAGGCAGGGAGTGTGAAAGTGAAAATGGACTCGGGGTAAAAAGTAGTGTGGATCCCGGTAACTTTTATAAGCTTATTCAGGGGCATTTTGGGGTTCCGGTTCACACTGTGCAGGAATGTGGAGAGACCCACGGTAGATACGCGCGGTGATCGAGGTGATCTGCAACTGTTTGTGCTACAATAGAGGGATTTTATTATTAAATTGCGGTTCCGCACGCGGGGATCGAGGAAACTGTGCATTTATCTCGGAGGTAACGGCTACAGTAAAGAGAATTTCGGCACGTAAAGTATTATACGCTCCGAAACTGGGGGGCATGTGTTGACACCATTTTTCAGCACGTGTCAAATGAGCTAAGGCTTGACTGGTCAGCAGCTGTTCTCTATCGGCATCGGGAAATCATGAGCCAGTATTGCCGATGGGAGTATGCTGTGGGAAGGTTAAGTGTGCTGCCGATGGAGGCTGGATGTCCTTGCCGACAAAGGTTAATTGGTGAAGTCAGATAGCTTAAATAAAGCTGCTGATGTCGATTGCCGATGAGGAGGTATTGCTGATTACCGATGAGGAGGCATTGCCGATTGCCGATCGGGAAGTGTTGCCGATGCCGATGGGCATGACTTAGCACTTGGTGTCAGCAGAAGACTACAGGTGGCCGAAGAAGGAAGTCGCGGATTGAAGGGATCTGCCGATGGAAAGTTTCCATCGAAGGAAAGACATAAGGAAACTGGTGATTTTATGTCAGTATTATTATAGCAGTTTGAGTCCGACTCTTGCATGAGTCGTTTGTTTTCTTTTTAAATAGGTGTGTTTGTTTAGGAAAATAATATTATTGTTTTAGATCCGACTCCTGCGTGAGTCAGTTTCCTTAAAGTTAGGAGTTTGTTTTAGGAAGGATACGAGTCGTGTCTTTGTACAGCTCTCCATGCGGGAGTATAAATATGTGCCCGAGGGCTACGTGTATGACAATCAATCCAATATCAAACAAACCAATTTTATTCTTATTCTACTTTTTACTGCAATTTACCCTTTTTGCATTACTTATAGCTTATTAACGAGTTCTTCAAGCTTCGACGGACTGCATCACCTTGATCTCCGTCAAATCCTTGCAAGTTCCGCGTGGGAGTACCTCTGAGCTTTGGCATCCGGGCGCATCGTTGTTGCCTCGTTCAGCTCTGCTCTAGTTATCCTGATCAAGTCTCAATCCCAGCATCCGGGCGCATCGCCGTTGTCTGGATTGGATCTTGTTCTAGTTATCGTCCTTGTCGATTAACTGGTCAAATCGACTGGCACGCCTCCGGATATCGAATTTCGGGTATAAGCCCGAGGTGTTCGCAGATCCTGACGCTTTTTGTGTCAACAACGTCAGATCCGCGAACACCTCGGGCTAATACCCGAATTCAATCTTCCAAGGTGTGCCGGTCGATTTGACCAAATAATCGACAAGGATGATAACTAGAACAAGGTTGAACGAGATGACAGCGATGCGGCCGGACGTCAAAGCTCATCTTGATCAAAACGCGGAACTCGCGAGGTAGACGGAGATCTTGTAGATGCAGCCCGTTGAAATCGTAAGAACTCGTAGATAAACTAGCAACTAATGCGATAAAAGTAGATGCTGAAAAAGTAGATAAAAAGTAATAGATTTGTTTTGATTGATTGGATTCTTTCTCACATACGCCTTAGGTACATATTTATACTCCGGTAGGAGGAGTTGTAAATAGACACAACTCATACCTAAACAAAACTCCTACTTTTAAGGAAATAAATGACTCGTGCAAGAGTCGTACTCAAACTAATATAAACGAATATTAAATACAATTATTAATTTCCATATCCGTCTTCTCCACGATGAAACTTTACATCGGTAGACTTCTTCGACTCGCGCTTTCCCATTACCATTGGCATTCTCCTGGTTAATGTCAGCTATATACTGCACCCATCGGCAATGCTCCCGATCGGTAACATTCCCCTGTTTCTGTCGGCAATAAATCTTCCTCTTCTGATGTCTTCTGTCATCGGTAGCTTCCTTTATCTCGCTCGGCGGTTAACCAGTAGTGTACCGATACCGATGAGAAATAGCATTTACCTTTCTGCCAATTAACACACTTAGCTCATATTGACATGTGTAAAAACGGTGTCAACAATCCCCAAACCTCCTTGCTTCTTGCTTTTACAAATTACTTCTCCTTTAACCAAATGATATTTTTTTTCCTGGTCCCACCTCCCTGCCAAAAGAAGGTTCTTCTAATTTTATCTAGATTCTTGATAGTAGTTTTGGGAAGTGAGTAAACTGCCATGTGATAAATTGGTGAATTATTCAAACTGGAACATATCAGAGTTGATCTCCCAGCAAGGCCCTGTTTAGATTCTGAAAAGACATTAAAAGTTTTTGCAAAAAAAATTTGCGCCCAAAATGCAAAACACAAAATCTTTTTGTATACCTATTTAGATATAATAAAATATTTTACAAAATATGGAGAAAGAGAGGTCTAGAACGCGCAACGATGTAAAATATTTTGGTTTTTGATGTGTTGGGTGTCAAATGCAAAATATTTTGGGGTGCTACTTTTTGCAAAATTTGGTACCGCTGTTTAGTTCCATTTTGCAAAAAAAAAAACTTAAAACGCAAAAAAAAATTGTAAAATGGAGGAACTAAACAGGGCCTAGCCATGTTTGGAATCTGAAAAGAGGTGAAAAATTTTTGCAAAAAAAATTTGCCCCCAAAATGTAAAACGCAATAGCCTTTTGCATACCTGTTTAGATACAGTGAAATATTTTGCAAAAATGGGAGAAAGATAGGTATGTCACGTGCAACGATGCAAAATATTTTGGTTTTTATTGTGTTGGGTGTCAAATGCAAAATATTTTTGGGGACTACTTTTTGCAAAATTTGGTACCCCTGTTTAGTTCCATTTTACAAAAAAGTAGTCCAAAACGCAAAAACTTTTTGTAAAATGGAGGACTAAAGAGGGCCGAGTACCACCTTTCCAAACATCTAATCTTTTACAACTTTTCTCAACCAAAGGTAATCAGTCACTCACTTTCAACCTAGTAGTTAGGTGTTTTATGTGTTTTTGCTTTTGGTAATACAAACGCGGGGATCTTTCCTTCCTAAAAAAAAGAAATCAATGACTCTGGTCGCCACGCAGACAGCTCACCTTTCTTTGGTACCTCACGAAAGCCAGGAGCGATTACAGATTCAACTATAAAACAATGGACCATTCATGAAGTGCACCACGAAATGAAACTAACGCTGATGTACAGTTTAGCAACCCATTATTTTCTTGCAGGTAAAGAAAAAGCAATCACCATCGCATAAACGGTACAGAAGACCAACAGGGGAATCAAAACTGCAATCCTTTGATCATTAAACCAGAAAATTGTTACTCAGATGCATCCCTCAGGCCTGATGACCTCGACACCCCTTCAAGGACCTGCTGGATTGCGTGTTTTCATTCTAAAAACAGGTGCAGAACAACCAGTCTCTGCTGTTCAATCAGTACTCATGACAGAACCAGCGGCTATATCTGCTGAACATTACAGTGGCCAATTACATATTTGACAATGAACTTCTTGTTAACATGACGTCAAATCACTCTCCATTGAGACTACAAGACTGGACTCTAAAACCTCTCTTAGTTCAAGAGCAACAATAATATATAGAGAGGTGCAACATCAGGTCTACAAAATTCACAGAAGCCAAAATACCACTTCCCATTCTCTAGCATCTCAAGTTAGGACCTTTTCTAGTAATTTCCCTCTTTTTGTTTGCTCAAACCTTGACCATAGGCAACCGTGCCCTGTAATACAATCCAAGCAATAATGTGCACTGGGACAATGTTCTCTTGCTGCATGTAAGATGTTCTTGATTTAATAGAAGCCAATCATTATTAGAAAAAAAACTAGAAGGGAAGCTCAGGTCAAGTAAAATGAATTCTGGCAGAGCCCAAATAGACCCAAGTCCCTCACGTGTTGAGACATGGTTACTTAAGGCATCAATCATGGGAAGATTTAGAAAGTTCATCACAAGATCAAGTCAAGATAACGTTGCAATATACTGGAGATAAATTTATTAATTTCATACAAATAGACAATAAACATCTATAAAAAAAAAGTTTCAGTTGATAATAAACAGTTAATCAATCACCTGTACAGAAACGAAAAAAAGATCACATCACATCCAAATATAATGATGAAACTTGAAAGGTAGCATTTGAAACACAGAACACTTAAAGATGCACAGATTATCTAAGAGAGAGAGAGAGAGAGAGAGAGAGAGAGAGATGCACATCATGTAAGTTGGCTAACTGAGTTCATTAAGATAAATAGTAGCATACATAAAGCTGGCTTACATTCATGCATCGGTTGGGTAATTGCAGTTGGACAACAAAGCATCATAAGGAAGACATCAAATCCGTGCAACCAAAAATAAAAACATGACGACCCAATTCTAGAAGGTTGGCGATGAGGTCGCACCAGGGTTTGGAGACGCACTTGGATCGGCAGAGCGCCTTGGCGCGGAGGCGCGAGAGGATCTCCACGAGGGCGTCGTCGGGTAGGTGGGGCACGGCGAGCGAGTTGCTATCGGATCCATCCATGCCGCTGCCTGCCGTGGGGGATGGAGCATGGAGGTGAGGCCGTGAGGTGATGAGCACTGCACGCGCGCGTGAAAGAGAGACAGAAAAACGGCGCACCTTGGGTTTTCCCGTGGGTGGAGGGGGAGGACGAGCTCATCGGCTTCCGGAATTCGGAGAGGTTGGGCGGCCGTTGGGGTGATCGCCGAGCGCAGCGCCAGCCAGTGACTGATTTTCGGGAAGAGGAAGAGACGAGCAAAATTTCCAGTGACTGCTTCGAGTGAAAGCCGTGCGCTTCCCAGCCCACACAGCCCACTAAAATCACCTGGTCAGCCCAGCCCAGGCGGACGCCACCCAGCTGCCAGACGCGCACCACTTCAGCACGGCCCAAAAGGAGCAGCCGCTGCCGGCCGAACCCCCCACATCGCTCAATCCAGCCACCGTCTAACCGCCACCGCCGCCGCCTGTGCCGCTCCGGGCGCGCCGCGTCCATCAGCCATGCCCCCCTTCACCCGAGCGCTGCGGAGCCTCGGCCAGGCGGCGTCCGTGCGGGAGGGCCATCTCCTCGCGTGGCTCTCCTCCTCGAGGTCGGCCGCCTTCTCCTCCTCCTCCTCGCCGCCGGAGTATGACATGCCGTCGGTGACGTGGGGAGTGATCCAGGGGCGCAAGGAGCGCCTCGTCTCGCGCGTGCTGGCGCTCGACTTCCTCCGCTCCGCGGGCGTCTGCGACCCCGCCGGCGAGCTCGAGGCGGTCGAGCTCCCCTCCTCCCTCGAGGTGCTCCAGGAGCGCCTCGACTTCCTCCTCCGCCTCGGCCTCTCCACCGACGACCTCTCCAACTACCCGCTCCTCCTCGCCTGCTCCCTCCGGAAGAACGTCATCCCCGTCCTCTCCTACCTCGAGAAGCTCGGCGTCACGCGCGCCCGCCTCGCCGCCTTCGTCCGCGCCTACCCGGCCTGCCTCCACGCCTCCGTCGCCGTCGACCTCGCTCCCATGGTCAAGGCTCTCCGTGGCCTGGACGTCGACCGCCAGGACCTCCCCCGCGTGCTCGAGCGGTACCCCGACGTCCTGGGGCTCAAGCCTGACGGCACAATCAGCTCCTCCGTCGCCTACCTCGTTGGCATCGTCGGCGTGGCGCCACGAGACATCGGTCCCATGGTAACGCACTTCCCTTTCTTCCTTGGCATGAGGGTTGGCACTACCATCAAGCCGTTCTGCGACTATATCACCTCGCTCGGGCTGCCCATGCGGATCCTGGCGAGGATCCTAGAGAAGCGGCCGTACATTCTCGGCTATGATCTTGAGGAAACGGTCAAACCAAACGTGGATACATTGCTCAGCTTTGGCATTCAGAAGGAGGCCCTGCCATTGGTGATTGCACAGTACCCACCTATACTCGGGCTGCCACTGAAAGCCAAGCTGGCAGCACAACAGTACTTCTTCAACTTGAAGCTCCAGATCGACCCAGATGGGTTTGCCCGTGCGGTTGAGAAGTTGCCACAGCTTGTAAGCTTAAATCAGAATGTGATATTGAAGCCTGTGGAGTTCCTCCATGGACGAGGGATCTCCAATGAGGATGTTGCTCGGATGGTGGCCTGCTGTCCTCAGATTCTACTGCTGCGGATCGAGCTCATGAAGAACAGTTTGTACTTCTTCAAGAGTGAGATGAAGAGACCTATGAGTGAATTGTTGGAATACCCAGAATATTTTACTTACAGCTTGGAGTCAAGAATCAAGCCTAGGTATATGAGAGTTACAAGTAAGGGTATTAAGTGTAGCTTGGATTGGTTCCTGAATTGCAGTGATAGGAGGTTTGAGGAAAGGATGCAAGGGGATTTTATTGAAGGGGATGCACCAGGACCTTTGTTTACGATGGGTGGGAAGCTTCAGATGCCAGGCAGCCAACTAGTGTCGGATGATGATAGCGAGGATACTGATGATGAGGTGCTATATAGGCGGACGGTCATGATCTAGTGAGTGTAGTTTTTTCTTGATGGTTTTCTTTGAACAAGCCGTAGCCACAGTAACTTTTGTGTTATTCATGAAATTACAAAAATGGCACCTTTTTTACAGATTTGGTGGAGGATAATCCCAAAAGTCTTTCATGACATGTTTCCAGCAGTATCATATAAGCAAGTCAGTACTGTTTTAGTATTTTTCTTTATTTTTCTTGAACATGTCAAAGAATATCTATTCTTGTTCTGATAGTTAGGGGCTTGATTGTTTTAGTTTTAGCTCTGAATTTTTAAATGCTAATTATAGGTTGTAGGCTATAAAGAGCCAGCTTCTTAAAAGTTGTAAGCTGAAGGATGTAGCTTGTGGATGTGGTGTAAAAAGGTTTTTGATTCAACCAATTTGTTTTAGCTTCAGCATTTGAAACCAGAATCAAAAATACAAAGCTAAAACAATCAGACCCTTAGAGAAATGGGAGAAATGTACAGGCAAACAATAAGCTAGAGGCTCCACGGCAGGAAATTAGATAATAAAAGGGCAATAATCTCTCACTAGAAATGTATGGAATAACAATATTTGCTACCCTGTTAGTATGAGTTGGTGCACGGACACTAATAAATCATAATTAGATAATTGTAAGGTTAATTCTAGTTGGTTGTCTAATTTTTCATGGGTTAAATGTTTGCATTTAAAATATAAATATGATCACTATGTAGGCATCCTCACATGCTAGGTGAAAAGGCACCAGAACATGATTGATCAGCATTCTCTTGGCACCCGCAACAACTTGGAGGCATTGACAACGACACAGGTGGTACTTAGACACAACCTTTGATCATATGCCCCAGAGATGAAATTGGGAGGTCCATTGACAATGTAAACAGGTGATTGAAGAGCTGTAATAAAATGGATATGACATGCTGCTAACAAAAATCCCCTTCAAGCTGAACAGGTGATTGTTTCATTGATTAATCAATGCTACTCTAAGACGACAGATCAGGGGATGATCATACAATAGCATCAGATATTTGTAGCATGTGCACTATCTACTATTTGTAACTGAAATGTTCCACATAACTTTTACCCGATGGAATAGAACCTCGTGTACAGCTCGATTGTGTCAGAATCTAAGAGAGATTGATGATCAACTGAAGTACGTTATGTAATTTGGTGAACAATTGCTCTCTCCTTTCTGGTGTGTCGTCCTAGTGTTAGGACAGGTGGTGGAACTTGGAAATTGTGTTTTTTCTTTATAACGAATGACCGAGGTACTACCACTTGTCGTGGCGAGTGAGCGAACTATAAGCCATTTCTTTTGCAGTTTGCACTTGGTAGTTCTGTTCTGTTCTAGGGAAAGACCATGTTCTGCACAGCATAGTTCTACCTCAACAAATGTTCAGGTGGAACGCAGATGTTGCACAGGTCATTGCTGGAGATACTACATAGGCATTTTTCTGAACTTGGTTATCAGTTATATAATGGAAACAGAACACATGGAAGGGGAAAGCTCTAATCGTTTAGTAACTCGTTAACCAGTCAGTCAGTCAGTTAATCCCGTCAGTAGTTAGTTAAGGTTAGTAAAACTTTCAAAGAAAAACTACCTTAACTAAATTACTGCCTACTGCCAAATTATTGAAACATTCAAAATTTATCCTAAATTATAACGTATTCTATACTCCTAAATTAACTCCTTACAAGGCATCAATCATGTGTGCACCGTCATTAAGAGGCTCAAAAGTATGCGTACCAATGTACCATACCATGAGGCTCAAAAGTATGGTAGGCACAAGATGTCCTCAGGACAGTAACAATGTATTTAGACTAACCAATGCTCAGCTTACACCAAGAAATAAACTAGATAAACCTCGCAATGCTCAGTTCACACCAAGAAATAAACTAGTCCCTACAATGGCTATGCTCATTCTACATCAAGAAATAAACAAGGCCCTACGGTGGCTCCAGGTTAACAGAAGGACAGCTAACTCAATGTTTTAGGTAGGCTGTAAAAATATTTTTTTACAGTCAATTTTTTTTACACATTGTGGCTGCTCCTGCAGTGTCGAAGAGCAGTCCCAATCTAAAAACTAGGATGATTTCTATATTCGTGGATTAGAGCGTCAACTAAGCAAATTGACGAAATGTCACTAGAATTAAGAGAATGAAATAGTTTCTTAGACATGAAACTATGTCTACAGAGGACTAAGATATGAATAAAAATGATAGGTAGCCGATGAAAAGAAAACTCATATGGAGTGCTGCCTGTATAATTTAACGACTACAAAAGCTAAAAACTACTTCATACATAGTTTGCGGGTTGGAATTGGTACTCTTTAGAGAAAGTTAAATTTGCTATGCAGGGCACATAAAGCAACAGCTCCAGAAACAAGGCTTCGACGAGGCGAAGATGAGGAGCTACAGCACGGCGGAGCAGTACGCCGACGCGCTGTCCAGCGGCGAGGTCGCCGCCGTGTTCGACGAGATCCCGTACCTGAAGCTGTTCCTGTCGCAGTACTGCGACGGCGGATACACCATGTTCGGCCCCGTCTACAAGACCGATGGCTTCGGGTTCGTCTTCCCGATGGGCAGCCCGCTGACTGCGGACGTGTCGCGGGCGGTCCTCACGCTGGCAGAGAGCGAGGAGATGGCGCAGATCGAGAAGAAGTGGTTCGGCGAGCCGGGTCGGTGTCCGAGCCAGGGCGGCGGCGGTGGCGCCGCCGCCGCCGCGCTTGGATCCTCTAACCTTAGCTTCCGGAGCTTCGGCGGGCTGTTCCTCATCACCGGCGTCGTGTCCGGCCTCATGCTCCTCGTCTACCTCGTCACCTTCGTCTACCGCGAGCGCGGCGAGGTCCGGCCCGAGCTGGTGGAGGAAGGGTCGTCGGGGAGCTCGCCGTCGATGCGCAGGCTGCGCGCGTGGCTAAGGCACTTCGACCAGAAGGACCTCAAGTGCCCCACGTTCAAGACGGGGAACGAAGACTCCATCAGGGATGGGGGGAACCAGACGCAGAGATGGGTTGAGTTTGAGTCCGTCGGGAATGGCCGGGGCGAGAACACGCCGGTGCAGGCGGCGGCGGCCGAGGAGGCCATTGGCATGAGCCCGTTCAGCACCTCCACTGCGTCGGAGATGATCAACGCCGGCTCGTCGCCGGCGTCAGAGCTCGGGACCTCGTTCGAGCAGAGGATGCAGGAGGCGGCACACTCTGTGTCGGTGGACATGCCAGGATCAACGGCCTCGTAACTGTACATTACAGGGAAATTGCTCCCTGGCATGCCTAACAAGCCAAGTCAGTTTGCCTAGATAGTGTACAAACATCAGCTCAGCGAAGTGCTGACATTGCACTACTTGTAATTGTGGAACAATCTGTCCTGAGTGCATCATTATGAGTGTGTGTTGCAATCCGAAGCCAATACATGTTCAGTTCGATGATATGGTTAGCTGACTAGCAAATTGAGGAAAGAAAAAAAATATCTACGTGCCACGGGAAAAACGAAAAAAATATGTCAAGTTAAATCAACCAATAATTTTAGACAAATAGAGTGTTTTTTTCTTTTTCTATTCATGTTTGTAACTGACATCTCGGGAAAGAAATGTTTGTAACTGATAGCATTTACCCCATTTTTTTTTCAAAAAACATGGTTCTTTCTAACTCTTAAAAAAAATTAGAGAAAAAAAGACCCATCTCCCAGAGTTTCTAATAAATCACTTCAAAAAAGAAAACAAATTTTAGTCCAACAAGGGAAAAAGCAAACTCTTACACTACACCAACAGTCAGCCTGAACCAGAAAAGGCAGCGCTTCTACGATGTAGTTATCCCCAGAGAGAATTTTTAGAGTGAACCACGTTGCGAACATGCTCTAGGACAGTGCAAACGGCAAACTGTCCAATTTGACACACAACGTTAAATTGCATTGACACAACGTTACAGTACAAACAAATCAAGCTTGTTTCCTTCAGAAAGAACTTAGGATACAACATTGCATACATGATACATATACAACAATGCATGGTCCCATATCATGCGCCGACCATGACTTCGACCATGGCATAGTAAAGGTCAACAAACATGCATCCTCGCTGCAGTCTGACCCAGTTCTAAGAATCTAGTGCCGCTGCTCCTGAACTGTACACAATTCTAACGATCTATGAAATATGAATGGAACCCTGGTACAATTTGCGAGTGACCAGAGGTGATATCAGGAAATGATATGCCAACAAGGAAATGGTACCTAAATAAACACAGGGCTTTGAAATTTTACCTGATTGACATAGGAAACTCTCATTGCTCCCCATTTATCATGAGAGAATGATAGGGAACTTTGTTTATTTCCACAATGGTTGAGTGCTCCTGTAGGAGAGGTTGTTTCCATGGCTCTCCATCCATTTGGACATATGCTCGATTCCACTCACCACCCCTCATTTCAAATTTGATAGCCGCAGCCTGATATAGCAGAAAATGGATTTGGATCATATAGTCCATTCAGGGCATTGACTAAACTGCTCAATAACATCGACTAAACTAAGTCCCCCAAATTTCTAAAACCTTAATAAACCAAATAATTTTGTGACTAGGCAAAAACCCCAACATCAAGGTGCCTCATAAAAAAATAGTGATCACAACAAAGCACTCGCTTATCACTCTGATTATCCCAAAAGACAAATCTTTTGTCGGCATATGATGCAAAAAGTAAGGCAATAGAATCAAGTACCTGGGCAATGTGCTTTGCTTTGATAAGCTCAGCCATAACAAATGAAGCATGCCAACCTTCCTTCAGACCAAATATTTCAAGTAAGCCATCATCTGAATGAGCTTCAACAAAGCCTCTCTGCAAATCGGTTGAAAATGCCAACATCACATCAAACCCTTGTACAAACCCCGCTACTTGATGCTGATTCTGGCAACTTCATATTCTTGAAAGAAATGGTAATAGTAGTTCTAGAAGAGAAATGCTAAGCTGACCCATTTTTCAAACCATTTTGCAATATCAAAGGCATTTACTTGAATTGTCAAAAGGTCTCAAAGGCCCATGTTTAGGAACAGAAAGTAAAATTGTCAAATCATATGTGATTCACATGGCAATGCAAGTACTAACCTTTTCAAGATACTCAGGTTTAAGATCACCCCATGGATGCCTTCCACTGCCATAGTTGTATAAATTTAAGACAACTAGGGATCTAACGCTGCATTATCAGAGAAAAGCATGTGAGTGCAGTTCCAGGGCGAGGAGCCTCAACAGTAAATAGTTTAGACGATAATTCTCTATAGGCGTGCTCATCTAGCATCTGTTATGAGCAGATATACCATGCAGTTTTCACCAACAGTAGGATGAGTATCCATCACATTCAGATATCGATTAGTAAATTAGAATCTTCTGACTTAATATATTTCAAAAATTATGTGCACTTTGAATAATATAGCTGTGAAAATGCCAGTGCAGTTGTAAACTGACATGAAGAAGCTCTACATACAACTTCATGCCTTTACATAGGATATTTGCAGCTAAAAGGAATTATGAGCCATATAGGTGTCTGCCATATCAGTTATTATTGTACAGTAGCAAATCAGAGTCACTGCCACGTCGGTGATCCAAAACTAACTGCACATATACATACTTACATAGCCATTCTAGACCGAGGATACAAGCATCATGCTCCAATAATTACTATACTAATTAAATATGTAAATCCAGTAGGGCAATTCCTCTCCATCATAGTAACTTTGTTCCGGTACAATTATACCAAAACTGAATATCCAACGCAACAGAAAATTTATTTGTGATGGCACAGTTGCAGTGCTCCATCTTCTGTTATGTACAACTGTACTGTAAGTACTAAGTTTTTGCCCTTTTCTTGATTTTTGTGAGCTTTTTAAATAAAGGGTATTGATCTTATAACAAAGATTGAAGAAGCTTATTTTTATGATCAAATGGATGATGATGAATAAAATAATATTGCAACAAGTCTAACCGTGCTTTTTGTAGGGGGGGCAACTTGCCAGTTTAGACAACGTTGCAGAGAGGCTAGCAGCAATTAAGGTACTTTGGTCTCTAGTAGTAACTAGATAGCTAATCAAGGGATGATTGCAACAGTTCATTTGAGCGATAACAGGTGCAAACTTCGAAGTTGGAACCAAACATAGAAAACACCAAGTATTCTTGTACTATTTTTAAACGCCTCAAACATCATGTAAATATATGATCAGAGGGAGTATAAGTATAAGTACAAATGTCAGAAACTCATTCCTAAACTATACAGAAATTCGCATATGAAGTGGCAGCGTATCACAGAAATTTTTCAAGGTGCTTAAGGCTCTTTGCTGTAGCCTGTTTATACTTTATAATGTTAAAAGGTATCAATAACTAACCTTGAAGGCATTTGAACTTGCTCCCACTCTGAACAATTGGCCTTTTTAATGGAAAGTCGCAAAATGTTCTTAAGCCCCCTGCATCAACAAAGAATTATGTGAGCTTTGGATAGTAGCAGGACAATTTTGAGCAGCTTAGAGAAGGAATAGTTCAAAGTTCATGTAAAAAGCATATCGTTTACCTTAGCTGAGGACTTGCTGTACAAGGTGTACAAAACCACCCCTGCGTGCAGCTATATCCAGCATAAATCAACTGCATGCATAGGGTAAGAAAACAAAGATCATCAGCAGAACCACTTTATAGGTCATGTAAATACAATGACATGAATCTGGGGTACCAAATGATGCAACAACAAAGCCTTTTAGTCCCAAGAAGGCCTTGTTTGGATGTTGTCGGAATCACCTTAATCCACATGTAATAGGGTAGATTAGGGTGGAATTTAGTTCAAGTTCCACTCCAATCCATCCCAACACATGTGGATTGATGCAAATCCAACTACATCCAAACAAGGCCGAAGTTGGGAGATACCACAGGAATATGTCAAAGGAAATGAAATGGAAAAAAAACATGCATATAAATAAGCCTTGAAGCCTATTTTCTTTTTCCTTATTCGTAAGTTATAATGTTATACTACCTCCATCCCCAAATAATCAACTTCTAGAGTTATCTTTAGTCAAACTTTTGTAAGTTTGGCAGAATTTCATAGAGAACACAAATATTATGACACAAAACTAGTATCATTTGATACACCATGTAATATCTTTTTCATAGTGTACTTGTTTGGTGTCATAGATACTGATATGTTTCCCCCTATAAAGATGGTCAAACTTATAAATGCTTGACTTATTTGGGTACGGAGGTGATCAAAAGGCTTTGTTGTTGTTGTTGTTGTTGTTGTGTAGGGGGAGTATATTCACAGCTGCCAGCCTGCCAGTCCTATCTTTTCGGTTAGCTGGTCACCTACAACTTTGTGTGAGGGAAATCCTTTCCAGTTTCTCTCAAGCTGTATGTTTGAGGCGTGTTCAAGGGTTGTGTTTGGGGGGAGGGATTTTCTGCCCTCTCACTTTTACTAATTCCCTTCTTCTAAACAAATGATACGCAGCTCTCCTACTTGCTCAAGAAAAAAATGTTATAGTCTAGAAGAATTTGCAGTACCATCAGCTCATCCAACAGATATATAGAAATATAAGGAGATTAAGAATTTCCTCTTTTTTTATTTGTGACATTACATGGTATTTTTATCACCATAATGATGAGATTCTGATGAAACAGGCAACCTACAAAGATATTGCTAACCGGCAGTCTCAGTGGAAGGATATATGCTGCTCGCTCAATAGAAGAATTTGATATGCAGTTCCAGCAAAATGAGCTAGCCAATAATCATACTTCATACAAAATAATGATGAAACATATAGCATAGTATTTAAGCGAGCAACATTAAGATTACACCATTGGAGGGTTCCAATTAGCACCTTATTTGCAACTGGTCCTTGCGCAAGATATGGCTTGTCATCACGGAGATGATGGAAGCCATATGCAACCTGAGCATCCATCCCTGTTCAAAGTAAAAGGCAATTTTATCAATGAAATTAAACTATAACAACTAAAAACGTTAATAAAAATTCAAATTCTTGATGAAACCTAAGGAAATAGAGCATCTGTTCTAATTCTGTTTATAGTTCAAAAGGTTAGTTGGTCTAATTTAAGTCTATATACTGCACAAGCTTCAAACTTCTCAAGGATTCATATTTGAGCATTATTATCTCAGCAAATGAAACTTTTCAACTGATAAAAAAGAAAACCCTTAACAAAGAGAAAGGTAACCAACAAAATACCAATGCTAAGGTAGTTGTAGAATACTCCTTTATAGAAAGAAGCCTTTTCGGATAACTCTGTGCCATTCTCCTGCACCATATAAGATTAGCATTTTAATAAATCTAAATCAGAAATCACTAAATGTACTATGACATACTCTACAAAATACAATCTTCCAGTGCCTTTTTAACAAGCAACCACATTGTTTTTATGTTACTATCTTGTTCTAACGTTACTTTTAGGGTTTCTGTTATCATTTGCAATCTTAGCATTTGTAAGGTATAAATAAACTCAATGAGAGCAAAGGAGCTTAAATAGAATGAATAGTGAATGTAGGTGACTTATATTTAAGTAGCATATAAAATCTAGATGAAGACATAAAGTGATAGTCAAACCTGGCTGATCTCCAACCGATCTCCAGGTTCCACTTTCTTTAGTGCATATGGCAACTCTTTTATTTCTCCTTCTGGCATCTGAATTACAGTTTGCCAGCTGCATGGATAATAGTAGAGGTTATCAGCACATAAACGGATGAAACACCTGAATAGGAACATGATATATACAGTATATACTATATTATGATGCTATCATATAGACGTACAAACTTCTCATTAATATCACGATACATTATTCTGCCTATCTAGAGTAAGTAGTCATCTCATGTACTGAGAGTGTGTTTGGCAAATTTATAGCAGATAATAAGCAGATAGTAGATCAGAAGTTTTATTGAGGTGGAGTAGAAGACCAGCTACTCCACAATATTAATTGTTTTTCCTCTAGAACAACTAGTCAAACTTGAATGTGTATAACCAAAAAAAAAAAGGGGCCAAAAAACCAAACAAAGATCAGACCTGTCAAGACGGCAAATGGGAGCAGTGGCAGCTTTACTGAGATAACGCTTTACAGCTGAGCGCCAGCCAAAGGGAAAAGAGCCACCCTGTGCACAAGCTGATTAGTTATTTCGATTGGAAACAGAGGATTCACATAGAACAGTAAAACAACACATATATAGGTCATTACCCATCCAAACGATCTAGCAAGATCATTTCCTGTACCAAGTGGAATGATTCCTGTAGGTGGAACCGGTTCCCTTTTCATCTTATAAAGATCCGAGAGACATCCAAGCATCCAACCAACTGTGCCGTCACCCCCAGCAACCTGCCAGGAAAAACTAGCACATGGATGTTACACAAAGTAGTTGGAGGATAATGTGTAAGTAACATGACAAATCATTTATTGATGAGGAGAAGAGACATGGATGCCCGGATTTGTGAACAAAGCTAGCCTTTCATAAGGAAAAGAAAATTGGATGTGTGCTGTTAATATAAAGAAATGCACTATTATAACTAAAGGAATCAAGCACATACCACAATTCTCATTTTCTCACGAACAGCCTTCGCACGGTTATCACCTTGGTCAGCTAACTTCTCCAAACAACTCAAACCATAGTGAACAAAATCTGAAGGCTTCGCAACAGAAAGATCAAAGACCTGCAAAAATGGTTGTCAGTATGTCCTGTTCAATTTCGACCAACTGATAGCTTAAAGAAAACATATCAATAATAATAACATGCTACATGAGCTGTCCAACCTCTCAAGAGTGGTGCACAAGTTTATCAGATTCCATAGAATTGTATAAATTTTCTACCTACAGCTTTTCATCAGTTATAGCCCTATTATAGTCCATAGTTACATCAGCAACCCAACAGGTTAACATCAAGTTCCACAAGATTTGATGCATAAGAAAATTAGATAGATTCAAACAGTGTCAAAATCAGAGTCGTTGACAGCTCTGGTTTCCTATCAAGAGAATGTCTGAAGCTAAGACGTAGAAGGACGTCCCATCACTGCCCTCTGGATGCTAGGACTCTGAAAGGATTGTGCGTGCCTTTTTGTTTCCCCCAGAAAGACCACAGAACGATGATGCTACATGATCTCTATCTAGTTCATCCATGATCCATCCATCCCTGCCTGCTACCAACCAAATTGAATATTTTCATCTGCTCCTATATACGGAGTATTATATCCGAGGCCATGTGACCAAGTGAGAGATGCAAATAGCTACAGCCCTCCCAACAGCCAACGGTACAAGCATTTATTATGCATTTTAGCATTCACCATATGACACCATCCAACAACTAACTGTTTTTTTTTTTTCATGAGCCATCCAACAAATATTCGTTTTCTTCCGTCGAATCAATATCAATCTATCATGGGAATTCTACCAAAAAAAAAGACAGTGGCGGCCAGGTAACCTTTGAATTCAATTAATATGTAACGTTTGAATTCATCCACACAAGGCTTTACTGCTTTATTAGAGAGCAGTCACACAGATCGCGTGACGCTTATATTCTCTTTCCCAAAGTATAAATGCGCGTACTACTCACTCGTCAAAAAAAAGTGCGTACTACTCCGACGGATGTCCACCAGACCAAGGAAAATCAGCTAAAACACGTCTCTGAGGTCAAAATCGCTGTGAAATTCCACTGGAGTGTCACGAGCGATCACTTGCAAGTTCAAACACCAAGCGACCGAGAAAGCGGCATCAACAAACGCGAAAGCAAAACTGCGATTTGGGGCAAACAGAGTTGCACGAGTGTCGAGAGAGAATCTTCCATCCATGGCGTCACCCACCTGCTCCTCGGTGATGAGCTCGTGCAGCCGCACCTTGAGCTCAGGCCCGTGCCGCCCGCCGCTCCGCGAGTTGACGAACACCACCACGGGCGCCACCGCGGGGCCGTCCGCGTCCTCCCCCGCCGCCTGGTCCTCCGCGGCTGCCGCCGCCATGCCGGCGGCCTCGTCCTTGGTCTTGACGGCGACCGCGACGGCGCGGCGCAGGTAGAGCGGCATGACGACCTGCCTCCGCAGCTCGGCCTTGTCCACCTCCTTCCCCACACCCCGCACGCGCGCACCGACTCCCAGATCGACACCCGCGCCGATGGCGCCGTCGAGGGCGCCACGGCGGTGGTGGCCGGCGCCTCACCCGCCCGCTCCATGGCTACTACGCGGCGCCTCGCTGCCTCCGGGGACAAAGCTCGGCAGCTCCGAATTTTTGTCTCTCTCTCTCTCACTCGCTTCTCTCCCTCGTGCTTGCTTGGTCTGCTGGTGCGAGCGAGCTGGTGGTGGCGGACGGTATTGGGGAAAGAATTGAAATCGCTGTGTACTTTTTTATTGGTGGGCGAGAGAGAGCGAGGCAGAGGTTTTACTAACGGAAGGGTAATCAAGACGGTGGCTTTGACTGGTGCCGTTGCCTTGCTTGCCTCTCCAGGCTCCAGGCGCTCTCGTCAGCGGCAGCCGCGTCGCTGCTGCTGCCGTCGCTCCGATATCTTTGAGGTGTAGCTTACGTTGGATGCCTCCTGGACCTGGAGGACGGCCCTTACAATTCGGGGTCCGCGGTTTCGTCGTGTAGATGGGTTCCTATCTCTCCTGGGCTCCTATACGTTCTAGATTTTCAACGTTTGGACAGTATTACAGTATCCAACAAAAGTAGTACCACTATGGTAGACAATGCTAAGTTAAGAAAAGCCGACATCAGATCATGTACATGCGTCCATGTTTAGAAAGTAAATATATACTTCTCCGTCTTATTAAAAATAATATTTTTGACTTTTGAATATCATGTTTGAACATTTATTTTATTTATTTATTTGTAAATTATAAAATAAATAAATTATTATTAAAGTATCTTTAATGATAAAATAAACTGTATATATATCTCAGTCAGCATTGATGTTTTCTCAAGTGTATAAAAGAAAGCTAAGCTTATGATGTTATTAGACCCACATACATTTACATTGATGCAACGTTGTGTGGTTAGGATGTTTTCTCAGCATTGATGTCATGGCATTTACATTAATTATGCCCCGAGCAACGCTGTAGGTAGTCTATGAGGTTATCAATTTAGATGATATATGTGTGACCTAGATGTTGTGTTTACATTTAATACTAAATCTTCTTTCGACCTAAAAACTTTAACGGTGGTACTATATCCATAAAAAGCAGTAAATGAGCTAATTTTTTTACCATATTTGCATACCTAATAAGTTTCATAATCTTGCACCCACAAAAGGTAAGTACATCTTTGTCAGATTTGATCTAGCTTCGTCCCGTGTTACTACTGTATGTTAGAGCTTAATGAATCAAACAAACACAAATAATATCGCTTCCACCTCAAAACAAATGGCATATGAGCTTTTTTCTTTGAGTTCGTCGGTTGTTTTAGGGGCTGGCAACACGTGATTTTTACATCACTTCACTTGTATACCATATGAACATCACATAATTCATTTTAGAACATAATATATTTACTATATGAACATCACATATACTATTTTTTGTACTTTGGACATATTCGATTGGTTTACACGTCTTTCATACGCGGTTTTTCATAGAACTATCACTTCTATACCATGAAAATATCATAAAATACATCATAAAACATAACGTGTATATTATATGTAAATCTGTCAGATTTCATAGAACATCACTTATATACCATGTGAATATCACCAAACACATCACGAAACATTTTAAAAAGCATGTGCCAGATCGAGATAAAACACTTGGTTGTCATATAACATTTTCTCTTTTCTTTATTACCATATAATAGGATGGCAATTATTTCAACCATGTTACTATATATCGTGAGGACGTTGCTTCGAGAAGAATTAAGAACTTCGAATCCAAATATCTCAGTTGCATGTGGTCTCTACCTAGACCAAAGGAGGAAAAGAATATATTCATGATATATGACACATCCTAACTATATTCCTTTTGGCTTATATCTTTTATAAATTGCTCGTGTGATTTCGGTCTTCTAGATAATCACCCATTAAGCCTCATAACGAGATGCAATACGCGGTCTAGTCGTGATCTATCTATGTTTCGCTGATTTATGCTAATTTATTGTGAGAATAAAATATTATTCGTTCACTGAAAAAGTAGCGCTGAAATAGTACGTATGAACAACGTCGTGTGATCCATGCACGATTTTTCTCAAACCGTCACTAGTAGCTACTATTAGTAAGCTAGAATGTGAGCTTGAGCATAGGTTGACAGTCACATCTTTGACATCTTAGGGCACCACTCTACCAGAAGCAATTTCCTCGGAGTCCAAAATGCTCAAATAATGTTTCCACTGTGGCTTGAATGGTTTCGACTATGTCCATTAAGTTTTTTCCAGAGAAAAAAATACTCATAATGATCAATCTTGGTGTAGCTTGGTTGGTAGTGTTTGGTTCTCTGGACGTGCGTAAGAAGATCATGTAAATGTTCAGGAGACGTCATATATACCTCTCGCAGATCGAGGTTTTTTTCATGTCTCTATTGCACTCTGAATATAATAATATGAGGCCTCTAATAATATTATATGTGCTAAATTATTAATTTGTGGTGTAATCGATTCGTATGTCTCTGCAACACAAATAGTTTCTCCGAATTAATTAGTTATATAAAAAATAGTCTTCCCAAGAGACAGTACTATATATGATAATGTTAGGCTTTATTGTTTAGAGCATATATGCCATCTACTTTGATAGCGATGATGCCTTTCCACTTCAAACCGGAGCGGCAAATCTCTTTCGAAGCGAAAACAGCAATCTTTACAGTTGGAACCAAATGATGTGTGCGCGTTCATTTCCCTCCCAGTGACTAGTGACTGTACCCAGGGTTTTCCTAACCATTCGGACCCTGGTAACCGTCCACGGGCGGTTACCGACGGTACTCGCCCAAACCGCTTCCAAACCGAACGGTTTGAATTTTGAATTCAAATGTCGCAGTGCAAACGGTTAGGGACCGGTTACCGTTCGGTTAGGGTCGGTTACCGTCCGGCCTGGTCGGTAACCGTCCGGCCTGGCCGGTTACTCTTTTTTTTTCTTGGAACAATCCATTTTGTTTTGCTCTAAACAATCCATTTTTTCTTTTTTTTCAAACTTGTACACGTCAAAACAAATAGCAAACGAACTTCAATTTGAAATTTTTTTACACCATTCGACTCTATAAATCATGAACTATTTTTAGGAATTTTTTCAGCATTTTCGATTTTTTAAAATTCAAATTTGAAATTTAAATTCAAACCGCTACCGAAACCGAACCGGTCCTGGACGGTAAGGCCGGCAACCGCGGTAACCGGCCGGTTACCGTTCGGTTTCGTAAACCCTGACTGTACCTAACCATGCATATGCGTTCCGTCCGCACACTAGCTTTGCCTACCTGTCGGTCATGTGTAACGGGTGGCAGAATATGGTTGGCATTGGCACCCATGCAAGTTATGCAACCACTCGCTTTATTCCAGTGTCGTGTCCGGCCCAGCCTGTGCCCCACTGCCCAGCCTTCCTTCAAGCGCACGTTTGGTTGCCATGTGGGTCCGGAATCATCCAGGCCCACCTGTCATGTAAGCGAGTCGGGCAACGACATACAGATAGAGGATTTGTACTAGTTTGGAAAATACGCGAGGCTGGGGCGCTGGGCGAGTCCGAGAGTGGCCCTGGGAGGGAAGACGCTAGCGGCACGTGCGCGCCGACGCGGTGGCATCTACTGGACCTGAAGGGGCCCGCCGGCACGGTGGAGTTCCATCGGCCACGTCCGTTGATTCTACCGGTCCGCCACGGTTGTGGAAGAGTTATCACGTGTATGAGCTCAGAATGTCGTGGTGAGCAAACCAAACAAGAGTCACTGTCGAAAATACGAGTACTCCCTCCGTCTCATAGTCTCATAGAGAGTATCGTTGCTGAACTTGAATATACAGTTCCACGATTAAAAAAAAAACTAACCAACCAAACGTGGGAACGGTACAGTCAAGCAGGGTTTACGAAACCGAACGGTAACCGGCCGGTTACCGCGGTTACTGGCCTTACCGTCCAGGACCGGTTCGGTTTCGGTACCGGTTTGAATTCAAATTTCAAATTTGAATTTCAAAAAATCGGAAATGCTGAAAAAATTCCTAAAATAGTTCATGATTTATAGAGTCGAATGGTGTAAAAAATTTTCAAATTAGAGTTCGTTTGCTATTTTTTTGACGTGTACAAGTTTGAAAAAAAAAGACAAAAAACGGCCGGCCCGTTAAGGGCCCATGCGGCCCATTTCGTCCAGGCGGCCGTGAAGAATCATGGCCCTTTTGGTTTCGGTGATTAACGATAATTAGCGATTATTATGGTTAACGTGTGTTTTGTAGAGGCTATGCGTAGCTTAGCCATAGTGATCAACATGAATGGGCATCAATGTTTGTCACCTAGCCCCAAGATGGATATCGTTTCGGATTTCAAAGAGACATGATGAAGACCCTAGAATAATAGGCTAAGTGTCATAAGGTGATGAAGGAAACTTAGAAATAGATAGGGCTTCAATTTGATCTTTGACCATACTATCAAGAGGGGTTGAGACTAGTAGCTTGACTTAGGAGAGCTTCATGACTTAGGTGTGGTGCACACTTGACTTCCTTAGCTCTAAGCAAGCCTATGGTGACCGTAAGATAGCCTAAAACAACCTCCATTTTCATCGCGACGAAATCCGAAGTTGGAGGAGCTGTTTTCAGGGCGTCAGACGCTAGGTCCAGGCCGGACGTTGTCCGGCGCGCCAGACGCTGGCGCATGCATGCCCTAGCGTCTGTCGACGTTACAGAGAGCTCCAGAGAAGCTCATTTCGCGACGGACGCGTCCGTCGGGTGAGCGTCGGACGCTCGCGAGCGTCCGGGAATATTTTCCCAGAAACTCGAGAGCAGCCAGTTGGCGCCGGACGCTGAGGCGCAGCGTCCGTCGCCAAGCGCCGGAGCGTCCAGCGCCTGCTGACGTGAACAGGAACTAGCCGTTGGGGCAGGGCGTCGGAGCGTCCGTCGCCTATCGACGGAGCGTCTGTCGCCAACTTAAAAGCGTTGCTTTTTTCAGCCCGAGACAGTTTTGTGTGGGGGCTATTTATAGCTCCCTCCTTTCTCTCCCACCTTGCCTTTGCTCATTTCACTTGCTGTGTTGCTTGAGAAGGTTGGGAAGAGAGCAAGAGCCCTAGAGAGAGAGAGAGAGTGAATCGCGAATCCATCCATCCTCTCCTCTAGTTCATTCAAGAGTTCAAGTGTGCATCCTCTAGTTGTGAAGCTTGAGTGAGTCAAGCGAAGATCGAGGCTTGTTACTCTTGGTGATCGACATCACCTAGACGGTCCAGTGGTACTTGGAGGAAGGTGATCGCCGGAAGATTGTCGGCGGCCCTTCTTCATCGACGTTATGATCGGTTGTGGACGATTCACCGAGCCGGAGTGGCGAAGAATCAGCCCGTAGAGAGCACTCATCCCTTGCGCGGGATTGAGGGGGAGCTATACCTTGCGAGGTGCTCCAACGAGGACTAGGGGGAGTGTCGACTCCTCGATACCTCGGCAAAACATCGTCGTGTCAAGCATCTCTTTCCCTAGCTCTTTCTTACCGTATTAATTTCCGCACTTGTCTTTAAATTCATACTAGAATTGTGTAGGAAGTTTTCGCTTTCTATTGACTTGCTACCGCTTTCTAGCTAGGACACACAAGCGGTAGGCACTAGGGGGTTAATTGGCTCTTTGTAGGTTTAATTCTTGCTTAGAAATTAAAAAGAGCCCAATTCACCCCCCCCCCTCTTGGGCATCTTGATCCTTTTAATTGGTATCAGAGCAAGGTTTGCTCTAAATTAGGCTTCACCGCCTAGAGAAAGATGTCCCACGGGGATGGACCACCTCTCATGTTCGATGGAGATGACTTTCCATATTGGAAAGTTCGTATGGAGGCTTATCTAGAGGTCGTGGACGTTGGCGTGCTCAAAGCCGCCACAAAGGGGGGTTCGGTCTTTGCGGAAGACCCCTACTTTGAGAAGCACAATGCCAAAGCAAAGAATATAATCTTTCGTGGCATTTACAAGGATGTCTTCAACCGAGTGCGTAATGCCAAAGACACATTTGAGTTGTGGACCACTATTTGTGCCCTTCACGAGGGAACAAAGAGTGAGCGTGAGGAACGCTATCACTTGCTCATGGCAAAGCTCAATTCTTTTACCATGCTTTCAAATGAAAATGCAAATGAGATATACTCATGTCTTAACATTCTTGTAGAAGAATTGAATGGGCTTGGTCTCAACCAAATGGCACCGGCCGATGTGGTGCACAAGATCCTTTGTGTCTTGCCCATTGACAAGTATAGCCACATTGTCATGGTTCTTCACCAAGGGGACCTCTCCGCCACTACACCAACACAAGTCTTGGGCAAGATCAATGCCCATGAAATGTACATGAAGATTGGTGACGATAGCTCTTCTTCCTCCTCCAAGAAGAAAGAAAAAGAGAAGGAGGAGAAGAAGGACTTGGCTCTCAAGGCTCTCTCTTCGGAGAAGTGCAAAATGCAATATGTGTATGAGAGTGCAAGTGATGAAGAGGATGACAATGACTTAGCTCTCATGGTGAAGAAAACAACAAAGATGTTGAAAAGGCTAAACAAGAATAGAGTCAAGTTTGACTCAAAGAAGAAGAAATTCTTCACAAGCTCTTCAAGGAAGCCTCTCTCCAAGATGGATTGCTACAATTGTGGCAAACTTGGACACTTGGCTCATGCTTGCCCCGAAGAGAAGAAAGACAAGTACAAGAACAAGAAGTTCAACAACAAGTTCAAGTACAACAAGGGCAACAAAGATGAGTCAAGTGATGAGGAGAAGAAGGATGACAAGCCATTCAAGAAGAAGAAGAACTTTAACTTCCACAAGAAGAAGAAGGATGGCAAAGCTTACATTGTTGGTGATTGGCTCACCGACATTGAAGACACAAGTGACTCATCCAGAGATGAGAGTGAAGATGAGAAGGTGGCTGCCTTGGTGATTGGTTCATCTACTCCACCGCCACCTCCCCCATCATCTCCGGGCTCATCCTCTACACACCTATGCCTCATGGCTAAAGGTGACAAGAAGGTACAAAAAGAGGATAATGATGATGAGGCTAACTCTAGTGATGATAGTGATGATGAGTTTGAGGCACCTTCCTATGATGAGCTAATTGTTATTTGCAACAAATACACTAAGCTCATTAGGAAGTACAAAAATAAAAGTGAAACACTAGAGAAAGCCAATGATAACTTGCATGCTAAACTTGATGACTTGTCTAGTGCTAATGATGATTTGAAGCTTGAGAACAAATCTCTCTCATCTAACACTAGGGAGCTCAAAGCCTCACTCAAGCAAGCAAATGAGAAACATGATAAGCTTGAGAGGTCAACACAAGAGCTTCATACAAGGTACAACTTGCTAAAAGATGACTACAACCAAGTTAGAAATGAACATGGCACACTTGTGATAACTAATGAATTGCTTACAAATGATCTTGCTACATATGTTTCTATTAACCCGGTTGTTAAGTGTCATATAGCTACTTCTTGTGAGGACTTGCTTGATGAAGTTGCTAGTGAGCAAAATGCTAAGTGCAAGGGCAAAAAGGTAGTTGAGGCCGAAAAGTATGATGACTATGTGAAGATGAGGCAAGAGAACTCAAAGCTCAAGGAAGATCTAATCAACCTCAAGGCCAACAAGCCCTTCACCATCAACACGGCCAAGCAAGATGACAACGATGCAATCATCTTGATCAAATCTCTCAAAGAGGAAAATGCAAAGCTCAAGGTTGAGAAGATCAAGTTAGCAAGTGGATTGGAGAAGTTCACCAAGGGCCACAATATTCAAAGTGAGCTCTTGATGAACACTATCATGAAGACCGACAAGTCCGGTATTGGGTTCAAGGAGAACCAACTCATGAAGGCCAAAGTCAAGATAGAAGCAATGAACTACTACAAGAACAAGGCAATGAGGAACAACTATGACACACCAAAGCCCAAGCCCAAGAAGTGCTTTGGATGTGGTCAAGAGGGTCACTTTGAATTCCAATGCAAGACTCCACCTCCCAAGACCTTGCCTAAGCACACAAGGCCTTTTGCTCATGATGCACACTTTATCATCAACAAGGACTCCAAGGGTAGACCCCTAGTTGTGTTTCTTGGTCCTAAGATGAAGAACAAGCCCAAAGTGCTATGGGTTGCTAAGGAATTGGTGGACAAATCTATGGGACCTCGCCAAGTGTGGGTTCCCAAACAACAAGCTTAACTTCAAGTTGCTTGTGTGTAGGTGAACTACAAGACCGTGGTAGTCATTGGGTGATTGATAATGGATGCACTCAACATATGATCGGTGACTCCCGAATGTTCACCACATTTGAGAAAGATTGTGAGGGCCAAGACAAGATTACATTTGGGGACAATTCAAAAGGTAAAGTGTAAGGCCTAGGCAAAGTGGCAATCTCCAATGATCAATCAATACCAAATGTTTTGCTAGTACAATCATTGAGCTTCAACTTGCTATCGGTTGGTCAACTTTGTGATCTTGGTTTCCAATGTCTCTTCACTCCAAAATAAGTGGTTGTGTCCAAGATTGAAGACTCATCAATGATATTCAAAGGTTTCCGGCATAACAACCTATATCTAGTGGACTTCACTTCCAATGAGGCCGAATTGCAAACATGTCTATTCTCCAAGAGCTCTTTGGGTTGGCTATGGAATAGAAGATTAGCTTATGTGGGCATGTCAACCTTGAAGAAGCTTATCAAGAAGGAGATGGTTAGAGGTGTGAAGGATGTGGTGTTTGAGAAGGACAAATTGTGTAGTGCATGTCAAGCCGGCAAGCAAGTGGCAAACACTCATCCAACCAAAGCTTTCATGTCAACCTCAAGAGTCCTAGAGTTACTCCACATGGATCTATTTGGACCTACCACCTATGCTAGCCTTGGTGGCAATCTCTTTTGCTTGGTGGTAGTTGATGACTACTCTAGGTACACTTGGGTGTTCTTTCTTCAAGACAAGAGTGAGACTCAATCAATATTCAAGAAGTTTGCAACTAGAGCCCAAAATGAGTTTGATGTGAAGATCAAGAAGATAAGAAGTGACAATGGGACCGAGTTTGTGAACACCAAGATTGAAGACTATTGTGATGAAATTGGGATCAAGCATGAGGTGTCCGCCACCTATACCCCACAACAAAATGGTATAGTAGAGAGGAAGAACCAGACACTTATCACTCTTGCAAGATCAATGCTTGATGAATACAACACCCCCGAGAAGTTTTGGGCCGAAGCAATCAACACCGCATGCTATGCGGCCAACCGGCTCTTTGTTCAAAGGCTTCTCAAGAATACCCCCTATGAGCTTGTGAATGGGAAGAAACCGGATATATCCTTCTTCCGAGTGTTTGGATGCAAAGTGTACATCTACAAGAAGTGTCAACACTTGGGCAAGTTCCAAAGGAGATGTGACATTGGTTTCTTACTTGGTTATTCTCTTAAATCCAAGGCATATCGAGTATTTAACAAAACCTCCGGCCTAGTTGAAGAAACATATGACTTGGAGTTTGATGAAACTAATGGCTCTCAAGAAGAGCATGAGAATTTTGATGATGTAGGTGATGAACCCTTGAGGGAGGCTATGAAGAATATGCCCATTGGTGCAATCAACCCACAAGAGGTGGAAGGAGTTGAAGATGATGCAAATCAAGTACCCTCTCCACCTCACACGCCTCAAGTTGATGAAGTACAAGTGAGGGAAGCACAAGAAGACACCTTCATCCCTCAAAATCAAGCCGAGGCTCAAGCTAGTGATGTTGATGCACCACAACCTCCTCCCCAAGTGATTGATAGAAGATCTACACCTATGCTTCAAGCTCATCCACAAGACCTCATCATAGAAAGTCCAACAAGGGGGGTAACAACTCGATCTCGACTTGCTTCTTATGTTGAACAACACTCTTTTGTTTCCTTTGTTGAGCCTTCTAGTGGGAGGATGCACTTGCGGATCCGGATTGGGTGAACGCCATGCATGAAGAGTTGAACAACTTCATGCGGAACGAAGTGTGGACACTAGTAGAAAAGCCCAAAGGAGTAAGAATCATTGGCACCAAGTGGGTGTTTAGGAACAAGCAAGATGATCAAGGCGTGGTTGTGAGGAACAAGGCAAGATTGGTGGCAAAGGGGTTCTCCCAAGTTGAAGGCTTGGATTTTTGGAAGACCTTTGCACCGGTTGCAAGACTAGAAGCCATTCGTATCCTTTTGGCATATGTTTTACATCACAAAATGAAACTTTTTCAAATGGATGTGAAGAGTGCCTTTCTAAATGGTTTCATAAATGAACTTGTTTTTGTCTCACAACCTCCCGGGTTTGAAGACCCCAATTGTCCTAATCATGTGTATAGGTTATCTAAGGCACTCTATGGATTGAAGCAAGCTCCAAGAGCTTGGTATGAGAGGCTAAGGGACTTCCTACTCAAGAAGAGCTTCAAGATCAGGAAAATGGATACCACACTCTTCACCAAGGTGCTAGATGGAGAAATCTTTGTTTGCCAAGTATATGTCGATGACATTATATTTGGGTCAACAAACCAAGATCATAGCAAAGAATTTGGTGCATTGATGTCCAAGGAGTTCGAGATGTCAATGATTGACGAGCTAACCTTCTTCCTTGGCTTCCAAGTGAAGCAATTGAGGGAGGGCACCTTCATATCTCAAGAGAAGTACACTAATGATGTGCTTAATAAATTCAAGATGGAGGATTGCAAGCCAATCAAGACCCCAATGCCTACTAATGGGCATCTCGACCTTGATGAGGGAGATAACCCGATCGACCAAACTCTTTATCGCTCAATGATCGGTAGTTTACTTTACCTCACCGCTTCTAGGCCGGATATCATGTTTAGTGTGTGTATGTGTGCTAGATTTCAAGAAAACCCTAAGGAGTCGCATCTAAATGCGGTTAAAAGAATCCTTAGGTACATAAGGCACACCCCTAGCATTGGCCTTTGGTATCCCAAAGGAGCTCCCTTCCTACTTTGTGGCTATTCCGATTCGAAATATGCCGGGTGTAAGGTTGATAGGAAGAGTACCTCCGGCGGTTGCCATTTGCTAGGAAGATCACTTGTTTCTTGGTCCTCAAAGAAGCAAAATAGTGTGGCATTGTCTACCGCTGAGGCGGAATACATAGCCATGGGAGCTAGTTGTGCACAAATCTTATACATGTCCCAAACACTACTTGATTATGGCGTAGCTTTAAAAGATGTTCTACTCTTGTGTGATAATGAAAGCGCCGTAAAGCTTGCAAACAACCCGGTTCAACACTCTCGCACCAAGCACATTGATATTCGCCATCACTTTCTTAGAGATCATGTGGCTAGGAAAGACATCACACTAGTGGGAGTTTCTAGCGAAAATTAATTGTCGGATATCTTCACTAAACATCTCGATGAAGCAACCTTTTGTAGGTTGAGAAGCGAGTTGAATGTGCTTGACCACTTAAACTTCACTAAAAATGATCTTGTGTGAATCTCCATGCATCATGTGTAATATAACATGTTAATTTGGTAATGCACATAGGCTTGGCTAACATGGTTGGAATAACCGTTCTTGAACGTGTGAAGAAGTCCAAATCATGGTTTAAACTTGCAAGCAACCTAGATTCAAACTCTTGTAATGCATTTCATGTGCATGTGTTGTTTGCCGTTTCTTTTCGGTTAAGTTTGAGCATCCGCTGTGTTCGTCCACTTAGGGGGAGCATTCCAAGCTCAAGACACTTCTATACCCCTCTTGTGGCCATATGATGTCTCCTTGCAAGTTTCCATTCGAATATTTTGAGCCAAAATTAAATCTAAGCCTATGGCAAAATATTTGAAAAGGAGAGTTTGAGAGATGGTTCTCATATCAAGTCCAATCAGGTGTTATTTGGATCTTATTTGGATTGGAACTTGGTTGGGAGAAAGGCGCAAAAATCAGATTTGAAAAACTCTATTTAAAAGGAGTCAGACGCTGCCGACGGACGCTCGGCAACAAATGCCTCAGCGTCCGTCGCGATCGTCCGGAGATTAACGCCGCTCAGCAAAGGGGCGTCGGACGCTCCCCAGCGTCCGTCGCATGGGCGTCAGACGCGTCTGGCGCTCCATGGAGCTCTCTGGTCCTCTCTGTAATTGCGTTGGACGCTCCACAGCGTCCGTCGCCTAAGCGTCAGACGCGTCTGTCGCCAAGAGGAGCTCTCTGGACCCTTACTGTTAGTGCGCCAGACGCTGTAACCTAGCGTCCGTCGCCCCCGACGGAGCGTCCGTCGCGAACTAACCGAGCGCATAAGATTTTGAAAATCTTCCTTCTCCCTCGGTCGATTTCATTCTCATCCGTACGCCGCCGCTCTCACTCCCAGTCACGTGCCGCCACGCCTTTGCTCCGCTCAGCGCCGCCTCGCCGCAGCTCCACCCTGCGCCTCCTCTCGCCGGAGTTCTCCGGGCACCGTCGGCCCCTGCCTGGGCTGCCCGCCCCTGCCCTTTCCTCTCCTCTGTTTTTGCGCGTTTGAGCCGAACAGAGAACCTAGGGCAGTGGATCCTTCTCAAGGTTCCCAATCTGCTTCTTGGATCCCTCCAAGTCTTCAAGGTGATTCATTGCTCTGTTTTCTTCCACTCCTCGTTACCCTATCCATTCTTTTCCACCAATCCTTAATTTGCTTCACAAATTCTCTGTTAGGGTTGCGGTATGTGGTAAAATTGACTGAGGCTTCTTACCTACTTCTTTTTGGTCACTTGATCAGTCTACTTGAGGTATGAATATGGGCAGAAACGATCTATATCTTATCTATATTCATGCTCATCCACTAGTTACTCTCATCTCTAGCTAAATGTTTAATGTGTTATATATTCCTATCTATCTATCGCATAGGTGTTTGCTTGAGCAGTGACAGTGAACTCGGGGCGAAGCCCACGAGTACGGAACGAGGCAAAGCCTCGAGAGTGTCAGTCCAGGGCTGTCGAGCTACTCTTGGTTGTTGTTGTGATTGGCACTTGGCAGTTGGTCTACTCAGCGACAGTACTTCTTGTAGTGCCCCTCAATGGCACGCATGAAGAATGTCGGCCCCGTTCCTGGTAGTGGTGGTGACCCTCCACCTCCACCGCGTCCACCCACCAATCAGGACAGGGGCAAGAAGAAGCTACTAGTAAGAAAGAGGAAGCGACCACTGATGGATCCAGACTCAGTGGCCGCCCTTGCAACAGCAGAGGCAGCAGAGCTTGTCGAGCGAGGTGGATGTCGCGCCGGTTTGAGGATCTCTCCTCGCCGTGGAGCGCGTCGTGAGTCCACCGCTCGCACAGAGGCAGTACTAGAGGTTGAGTCACCAGAGACTCCAGAGATAGAGGAGCCAGCAGAGGCAGAGGTTGCAGGGCACTCTTCCGTACAGGAGTTGATGTCCAGACGAGTGACTTGCGCTCGTGGCTCGTCGCCTCCTCCCGGGCCCGATGTACCACGGCGAAATGACAGACCTCCGCCAAGACCGCGAGTGCCAGATCTAGTCAGGTACAATGTCAAGGACATGACAGCCAAGCAGATTCAGGACATGAGGTTCGCAGACTTTCAGACCTGGTTTCCAGGACAGCGAAACCCTCATGCCAGTCACGACTTCTACACGACTGTGCACAAGGACTTCTGCAGAGCCTATGTTGAGACACGTGCACCGCTTCGGGCACACAGAGTTTGCCCTCTGCAGTCGATCATAGAGGTTGGTGGTCCAGATATTGCTGAGCATCTCGAGTATCTAGGTGGATTGACTGGCTTGATTGGCAGAGTTGGAAACTATCAGGAGGACTGGGTCATACAGTTCTATGCTTCTTTGTGGGTCTCACCAGATCATACCTTTCTGCACTTTGCTTTCAGAGGCCGAGACCACAGGATATACGCGACCCGTTTCCGTGAGATTTTTCACCTTGAGGCCTCCGAGACACGGATTCACACTTTGTGCTATGCGGATCAGGAGGCTCCACGTCGTCCTCACGAGGGAGAGGTAACCTCAGTTGAGTTCGTGCGACCCTGCTTTAGAGAGCCGTTTGGTGAAGGGTCTAGTCGAGGCACCCGTGACCTCACGGCGACTGCCCGGATCCTGAACGAGGTACTTAGGCGCACCATACTACCCTGAGTGGGAGCTCGTGAGACCATCACCTGTCTGCAGTTGTGGCTCTTAGCACATCTTGTCCGCAAAGAGAAGTTTGACTTATGGGACTTGATTGTCAGTGAGATGGAGGATATCATAGCTTCAGGATTTAGAGGTCACTGGCAGCTTCAGTACGCACATTGGATATCCTATCTAATGGTTGCTCATGGCGAGTCTATTTCTCAGCTTACCACACTCACCCGATCTGACACCGCTTTTCCTGAGTATAACATGAGTCAGTTGGTGATTCACAGTGGCAGAGGTCGGTTGAAGCGTCAGGGTCCTCACACCAGACAGACAGGTCTTCCACATGTGTCAGAGGAGCAGCAGGACACCACTGTTCAGGGTCTTGTAGATGCAGAGATGGCAGAGCTAGACGCTGAGATTGATGATGCTGCCGATGATGCTTACGGTGATGATATTCCATCTAGTAGCTCAGATGAGGACTACAGGCCGGCTCCAGAGTATGCACCCAGGTCCCATGACCACGAGGCCGGTGGGTTAGGTGCTGCTTCAGGCACCTCAGAGGCTACCATCCTCTCTCTCCTGACCAACATGCAGCAGGAGCAGGTCAGACAGGTAGAAGAGTAGAGGAGGCAGGAAGAGGAGCAGAGGAGACAGGCAGAGGATGTCAGGAGGCTCACCACTCAGCAGTTAGCCGCTCAGGCTGCGGCCTAGGCTCGTCAAGATGAGTTCCAGCGTCAGTTTCTCCAGTATCAGATGCAGCAGGTAGAGCTCCAGAAGGCTCAGACCTTGCTTCTTGAGCGTCTCCTCAGCTCAAGCTCTGGGCAGACCGTCACTCCACGTCTCCAGTTGCCCAGGGTCTCACAGCAGCAGCAGTTCACCTCCCAGCCACCTCAGCCGACAGTGTCAGTGATGCCGACTCCAGCGTTACCGTTCGGAGGACTGCAGAGTCAGGCACCCACAGTCCCACCTTTTCAGGCACCAGCGTCTCCAGAGTGTCAGTCTCCGAGGACTCAGGTGTCTTCTTGGTTAGCTTCTCTCGGAGATTTTCAGTCAGGCTTCACACCTGTCAGGGGAACTACCATGGCAGAGGCCTCGTGCGAGCTCACAGCTTCCTACAGGGAGATCACAGGCGAGGACTCTCCAGCACCAGCAGCTCAGCATGAGACTCCGCCAGCAGAGGCTACAGTGGATCCTCCGGCGACGGGCACTTACCTCTCCTCAGTTGCCTCGTCGGAGATCGCACCAGACCAGTCTACCCAGACAGTCACCACTCCTCCAGCTATAGTTCAGACAGATGCTATCTCAGTGGCAGTGGAGACAGTTGTGTCATAGGAGCAGGCAGAGATAGTCAGCGTGGTTGTCTCTTCATCGCCTCAGTCACAGCCAGCAGAGCTAGTTGCAGTAGTGTCGCTTGTGGCTTTGGCAGTGACCACTCCTCCCCCGCCTCGTGTGTTCTCTCGTCGGGCTCGACCCGCTATTACTACAGAGGCCGGACCGTCTGAGGCTCCAGCTCAGGATGTCACACCTTCCGAGCCTCAGGGGGAGACCGAGGAGTCAGCTCAGCCTTCCCAGACCGCTACTCAGACAGATGCAGCTTCAGAGGGTCAGGTAGCTGAGGACAGCGACGACAGTCCACACTACTCTTAGTTCGATCTTCACTCCCGCTCCAGGGATGGTTCACTTCCAGATGCTCCATAGTTTTTGGTGCTTGGCGCCAAAGGGGGAGAGAGGGTAGTCGAGTATTAGAGATAGGGGGAGGGTCTGGATCTTTGATGTACTTATTTTCCCCGTACTCATTTCATCATGTCTTATTTTGCACTTGTATCTATGTGTGTTGAATGATGTTTTATGTTTGTGTGATATATGGATGTGTGTGACAATCATTTGCTTTTTCACTAATATATCTTGTTGAGTTGTCACATGGTACATGATTTTTCTCTATGATCAAATGGAAATTGAGCTTCCACGCTATACTCCAATACATGTTTGAGAATATCATGAGGTACTCTAAATTAATTTTCATATTCATGAGTACCATGTTTGTGATTTGGTATGGGTAAGAAAGTTTGCTTCATTCTTTATTCACTAACCCTTGCTCATCCTTTCCAAGTCATTTGAAATCATAACCTTTCAAATCTTATATCCATACTCGAGGAGTTATTGTCGTCAATCACCAAAAAGGGGGAGATTGAAGAATCATAGTCCTTTTGATTTCGGTGATTAATGACAATTAGCGATTATTATGGCTAACGTGTGTTTTGTAGAGGCTATGCGTAGCTTAGCCATAGTGATCAACATGAATGGGCATCGATGTTTGTCACCTAGTCCCCAAGATGGATATCGTTTTGAATTTCAAAGAGACATGATGAAGACCCTAGAATGATAGGCTAAGTGCCATAAGGTGATGAAGGGCACGTAGAAATAGATAGGACTTCAATTTGATCTTTGACTGTACTATCAAGAGGGGTTGAGACTAGTAGCTTGACTTAGGAGAGCTTCATGACTTAGGTGTGGTGCACACTTGACTTCCTTAGCTCTAAGCAAGCCTATGGTGACCGTAAGATAGCCTAGAACAACCTCCATTTTCATCGCGACGAAATCCGAAGTTGGAGGAGCTGTTTTCAGGGTGACGGACGCTAGGTCTAGGGCGTCGGACGCTGTCCGGCGCGCTAGACGCTGGCGCCGGACGCTGGCGCATGCACGCCCTAACGTCCGTCGGCGTTACAGAGAGCTCCAGAGAAGCTCATTTCATGACGGACACGTTTGTCGGGTGAGCATCAGACGCTCGCGAGCGTCCGGGAATATTTTCCTAGAAACCCGAGAGCAGCCAGTTGGCGCCGGACGCTGAGGTGCAGCGTCCGTCGCCAAGCGCCGGAGCGTCCGGCGCCTGCTGACGTGAACAGGAACTAGCTGTTGGGGCAGGGCGTCGGAGCGTCCTTCGCCTAGCGACGGAGCGTCCGTCGCCAACTTAAAAGCGTTGCTTTTTCCAGCCCGAGGGAGTTTTGTGTGGGGGCTATTTATAGCTCCCTCCTTTCTCTCCCACCTTGCCTTTGCTCATTTCATTTGTTGTGTTGCTTGAGAAGGTTGGGAAGAGAGCAAGAGCCCTAGAGAGAGAGAGAGAGAGAATCGCGAATCCATCCATCCTCTCCTCTAGTTCATTCAAGAGGTCAAGTGTGCATCCTCTAGTTGTGAAGCTTGAGTGAGTCAAGCGAAGATCGAGGCTTGTTACTCTTGGTGATCGACATCACCTAGACGGTACGGTGGTGCTTGGAGGAAGGTGATCGCCGGAAGATTGTCGGCGGCCCTTCTTCATCGACGTTGTGATCGGTTGTGGGCGATTCACCGAGCCGGAGTGGCGAAGAATCAGCCCGTAGAGAGCACTCATCCCTTGCGCGGGATTGAGGGGGAGCTATACCTTGAGAGGTGCTCCAACGAGGACTAGGGGGGAGTGTCAACTCCTCGATACCTCGGCAAAACATCGTCGTGTCAAGCATCTCTTTCCCTAGCTCTTTCTTACCGCATTACTTTCCGCACTTGTCTTTAAATTCATACTAGAATTGTGTAGGAAGTTTTTGCTTTCTATTGACTTGCTACCGCTTTCTAGCTAGGACACACAAGCGGTAGGCACTAGGGGTTAATTGGCTCTTTGTAGGTTTAATTCTTGCTTAGAAATTAAAAAGAACCCAATTCACCCCCCTTCTTGGGCATCTTGATCCTTTCAGGCCGAATAAGCGAGACAGAGGGCGTGGGGGGGGGGACGGCTCCAGAATCTTATCCGCCCACCCTCTGCCCCAGTCCGCCCGCACGCCGCCCCTTCCGCCGCCGACGGTCGGTTACCGAGCTCCCGCCGTGATCCACCCCCACCGAGCGGTTACCGACCGGGCGGCTCGGTAACCGACTCCCGCCGACGATTACCGTCCGGCAGTTTAAGGTATGTTTTTTTTTGTTTTTTCATTTCCTTGCATTTGTAGTTGTTTTAGTTGTAGGATTTAGTTAGAACAAGCTCTGGATGTAGGATTGATGGAGTATAGGATGTAGAAAATATTTATTGTAGGATTTAGGTAGGATTTCATTTAGGATGTATGTAGGAGTTAGGTTTATTTGGTTTAGGATTTAGGATTTGCGGTTGGATTTGCTTTAGGATGTATGTAGGATTTAGGTAGGATTTAGGTGTATGTTAGGATTTAGGTTTATTTGCGGTATGATTTGACGCATGTGTTCGATTTGTTTGTGTTGTCCATTTGTGCAGGAAGACAATGCCGAAAGACGTGGTATGAGAGCATGGTGAGAATCTTGCTCCCGGTTGGAGATGCAATTACTGCCATACACAAAAAGCAGGGGGTGGTGCTTCCCGATTGAAGCAGCATTTGGCTACGCGCGGGACGGAGGTGATCCACTGCAGCAAAGTGCCCAAAGAAGTCCGGGACTACTTTCAGCGGGACATCGACAGATCTAGGCATGCAACTAAAGACCGCTCTCGGCAGAAGGTGGCACGAGAGGCTGCTGCAGCGGAGGGCAACCACCCCCTTGATGATGACAAATACGAGGCTCATATGCAGACAACCATTAATCAGTCTAGAACCGAATATGAGTACCAAGAGGGGGTGCAGCGGAGAGGAGGTTCTTACGACCGTGGAGGTGGCAGTGGTAGTGGTACTGCTTCGCAGGGGGGCAATCCTTTGCAGAGGATGTTTCGGAGGTCTGGTTCACAGAGGCAGACCCCTGCGGCGGTGGAGGACTACAACTTGGCAGCCAGTACGAGGGTTGGACTGAAGCAGACAAGGATTGATACAGGGGCATGGACGTAGAGGGGAAGGAACGCAAAGGATGCACTTGGGAAAGCTTGGGGAAATTTTTTCCATATTGCAGGAATCCCCGGGAGACAGGCGGACAATCCGTACTTTGTTAGTGCGGTCAGGGAGACGCAGAAGTGGGGTAAGTACATATACTTGGAGACCTATGTCATTACGTATATTTCTCTATTCTCATGATTCGCTTACGATTGCAGGTGAAGGCATCGCGTCACTTAGTGGAAGGGATATAGATGGGAAGTACCTCGATCAGAACTAGGCGGACTTGCAGACAAGGTACACAAAGTTTAAGGAGGAGTGACCCATGTTTAAATAGCAATCTCTACATATTGAGTATGTACCATATGCTAATTTGTCGTGCATCATATGTTGCAGCTGCTGTCCTAGACCCAAGGCTTGTATATCGTTTCAATCCAACTGTGACAATGTTTGGTGGCCTCAAGGAAGCATTTGGGAAAATGACGGATGTGCATACCGCCGTCTTGGCATTACAGGAGGCAGAAACATTCCGTCGACACCTTGGGGAGTTTGGAACTGAGCTGGCCATGAAAATGGCCATCGACCACAATACAACCCCATGTAAGAGTACTTTTGAACTCCTTTTTTTGTCTTTTAGAACACATACTTAACATAATGGGTTCCACTTGCAGCGGCGTGGTGGTTGCTGTTCGGCAGGCAGACTCCAAATCTGCAAAAACTTGCGTTGAGGCTTGTTGCACAATGTGTATCCTCTAGTGGATGCGAGCGCAACTGGAGTACATTTGCCTTATTGCACACGAAGGTTCGTAATCACTTGTCCCACAAAAAACTGAACAAGCTAGTGTATGTGAACTACAACCTTCGCCTGCGACTCGCGGATGCCTCCGGACCACCTAGGCGTGAGGAAGAAGACTTCATTGACCAGTTCACGCAGATATCCTTTTACGAGAGGGATAATCCGGTTCGAGACTGGATGGAGTATGGCAGATCCAACAAGGCTCGAGTTCTCGACGAGGAAGACGAAGAAACAGACATCCCTCTTCCATCCCGTATTGTGAGGTACGTTGATGTGACTTAGCCACTAACGAACCATACTTTTAATAATATGATTCATTCTTTGTGGTGACAGAGGCCAAGTGGACCCCGACGATCTTGGGCCCATCAGTGATTGGGCCCGTAGACATGTGGGTGACACGCATCTTGGCAAAAGGAAATACCATACGGGACCTAGGCAGGAGGACCCCAAACGCCAGAAACGAAAGGGAAAGCAAGTGCAACAACCTGTCACCAGGGATGCTTCGACAGATGATGGCGAGGAGGGTGAGGAAAGTCCACCGTACCAGGAATCCGATGACAACAGCTCAGCAAATGTCAGTGGAGACGGTGATAGTGGTGACGATTACCCTGGAGCTGCTGTTGGTGTTGGTGGTGGTGGTGGCGGGGCTGGGGATTCTCCAGTTGGTGGTGGTGGTAGTGGTCTTGGTGATTCTGGTGGACTTCGTTTCACAGGTATCAATTGCTACAGACATTTGTTTCTGTCTATGACTATTGACTAGTACTAATTATGGTCGGCTGCAGGCGAGACGGACTTCACACATGCTACTCAGGACCGCGACCATGGGCAGCCTGCATCGCAGAGGAGAGCTTACGACCTGACGGACTACTACGGCACGCCACAGTACTCCTCTTTCTCATACAGTGATACATCGTACGGTGGTGGTTATACCTACCCCATTCCTAACATCAACACGCAGCCGGCCACTAGATGGGTCTACGAATGGGAAGACCAGAATTTCTACAACATGTTAGTGCAGGAATGGGAGACCACGGCTCATTGGACGGGCCAATCATGGATAGACTACAAGGCTCAGCTCCAGGCGCGCGGTATCGCTCTAATGTCCACCGCGGAGTATGAGGAGGTGTGCCGAAACGGGGTATTCCCTTATATGTGTAACACCCTAAAAATTTGAATTAGAAAGTAGGTTTTAATTCGAGTTAAATTTGATTTATTTCAAATCATTTTGTGAAGCATAGAATTAAAGAAATAAAATTAAAACTAATCCCATGATAGGGTTAACATGTTTGAGCATTGCATGCCCTGCATTTTTATTGTGTGAGTGAGTTTGCAAAAACCCTAGAAAATATATTTCAAACCCAATTTCAAAATCAATTTGCAAAATCAGAAAATGGAAAAATGCTCTTCTCTCTCTCCTCTCCTTTCTGGCCCGAGAAGCCCGTGGCCTGTTTCCCTCCCCCTTCTCTCTTTCTCCGCCCACCCTGCGGCCCATCTCCCGCGCATCGGCCCAGCTCGGCCGAAGGCCCGCGCCGCACCGCGCTGCCCTCCCTCTCTCTTTCTCTGACCGCGTGGACCCGCCGGTCAGTTCCCTCTCCTCCCACTGACACTGCTGCCCCACCTGTCGGCCCCTCTCTTCTTCCTCTCGTGTCCGAGCAGGACACCGCCGTGACGCCGCGACGCGCCGCGCGCAACCGCCGCACGTGGTTTCCCCGTGCTCGGGTCCGCACAGGACTCCGTCCCTCGGTCCTTTAAATAGCACCGAACACCCGCGCCGTCTCGCCCCGTCCTTGTCTTGCCCGCAAGCCACAGTAGCACCGCCGCCGAACGGAGCACGCCGCGCCGAGCTTCCCCGCCGCAGTTCTGTGCTTCTCCGACCGCGGTAAGCCGCCTCGACCCGCGCATCAACTTCGCGAAGCCGCCGAACGCACTATCCCCCAATTCTCCCTCTCTTTTGCGCTCTGGTTCATCGGGTCGCCGTGCACCGTGGCTCCGCCACCGCCGTCCACCGTCAGCGGCCACCCTCCGCCCTCGATCGAGCCCCGCAGTAGCCCGGGGTGGGTTCGCCGTGCCACCCTCTTGCTCCCCGAGCCGTTTCCTGGCTGGATTGCCCCCCCCCCGAGCCCTTAACCGACTTGCGCCGCCGTGCACAGAGCACCCGCCGCTGCTGTTCCGCGCCGTCGGGCCTTCTCGGCCGTGCTCAACCCCGCCGTGGCTCTGGACGAGCTCGCGGCGTCATCCTCGGCCTCCCGGTGTGCTCGGATTTGGAAACCGGGCACTACAGCTCCCGATCGAGCTCGCGCCGCCGTGCGCCGGCCGTCGGCCATGGCGCTCCGCCGTGCGCCACCCTCCACCGGTCTCTGCGCCACCCTATCCCTCCCCCATCTAATCTGAACCGTTCATCTCAGATCCAATGAATCAGAATACCCCATACCCCTTCGGGTGGTATTCTTGCTAAAGAGACCCTGCCTTTTCTGACCTCTGAACCCGCAGTCCAAAGCGTCTTTGACCTATACGCTTTCCCCTCAGGAAAACGTATTCCCTTTATCAAATCTGTTTAATTCGAAAATAAAAGAAAATTCCTATTTTCAGTTTTGCCACTGATTTTCCAATGCTTATAATTTGCTCGTTTTAAATCCAAATCGATCCGTTCAAGTTGCGTTAGATCCATAATTTTATGCTCTATCCAGTAGTATAGATTTCACCTATGTTAATTACTTTTGAAAATCAAAGAAAATTAAATTGGTAATGCTTTAATCTTGCCCTTTTCAAAATCCTGTTTAATCTATAACTTCTTCGTTTTAGATCCGATTAGCGTGATTCTCGCGTCTTTGTGATCGTAGTAAAGTATAGATATGTTTTATAACCTTTTCAAAACCTCTTTATTGTTTATGGTGTAATGTTCTGATCATATCTTTATTGCTTCGTGTATGATTGTTCGGAAGATTGCGTGGTGATGTTGATCGAGTACAGCCGGTGAGATCTTCGGTGAGCAAGAGTTTTTTTGCAGCAGATCAGGATCACCAGGAGCTTTGTGATCAAGGCAAGTTTAACATGGGATCATCCTTGTTACCTATTCACCATAATTCATCTAGTCATGATTGCATGTGTCTAATTTGATTCCTATTAGATCTATACCATAGCTTTGTTATCCTTTACCTTATCACCATGGGTTTATACGCATATGGGTAGCTTTGCTATGCTTTACATGATGAATATTGAGATGAATCTTGACTAATGATATACGCAACAATGAGATAAAATTGGCTTTTATAGCAACATGGAATAGGACCCCACTGTAGGGCAAAAGCTGGGATAATAATGCAACCACGAGTGTTATAATGGCTCTGGCTTTAGTCAAGTATAAGGATTCGTACTAGCATGTTGGCAGTTCGTGAAAGGCACCATTGCCGAGCTGGTTGTAGGGCATGTTCTAGGGTGGTTACCGCTTCGAAAGGTACCATCGAGTAGAGGCTTTACATACCCCTTGCCCTTGGGTCCGTAGGGTCTGGCAACATGTTGGGAAGACTTTTGAAAGACTTCATAGTGTTCCCTGCCCACTCACCTTGGAAGTGTTATGGGAGTAATTAACCCGGGCATATGGGTAACATGGCTTGTGGATAAAGTGTATAACCTCTGCAGAGTGTAAATCTATCATGATAGCCGTGCTCACGGTTACGAGCGGCCTGAAAAACTCACAGTGTAGATGATCATGTTGTTTAATGGTTATTGTTGTTTATTATATTTATACCATGTGGTTATCAACTGGGTATGCATAATTAAAGCTAAGTGTTGGTAAAACTTGACCAAGTTAAAAGCAACCGCAGTACAGACAGTGTCAACCTTTTGAGCTTCATAACCCTATGTTACTCTTGCTGAGTACGTAAGTGCTCACTTTTGCTTTCTCAACCCCTTCATATGGCTATGAAGACTACCGTGAGGAGTACTAGGCTAGTGGTCAACCAGTCGGCGTTCCCTATGAAGTGGAGCTTCGTCGCGAGAGTTATCTTTATTTTCCGTTGTTTTGTTTAAGAATATTATTCGTTATGTAATAAGCACTCAGTGATGGTACTATTTAAAGATTTGTCGGTTTATGTGTGTGATTGATCTCTGGGCACACATGAGTTATTCATATTCAATTTTATCCTTAAAATTGGGTGTGACAAATTGGTATCAGAGCAAGTGTTGACTGTAGGACGCAAGCCTAGTTAGAATGGTCTTCTTACCTTCTCTTTTCATGCATACATCCTTGTATATATATATTTTCTCAAACTGTTTATGCTACACTTGACTTATTCTATTGTAAAAATTTTGTTCTAATCTATCTCTATCTTTGTCATGGATAAAGATGCATACTCTTCGCCGATCAGCTCGTCTCAGTTCCAGTGAACGTGTTCCTCCGCAGCAGGTTGCCCCTCGTGAACCACAAACTACAATGGTGGAATCTCAGGAAGAACCAGAGGAGGAAGTCCAGGAAATATCCAGTGGCGAAGAGTACCATGGGGAAGAAAGCCCCTATGCCCCAAGTGCTGACGTTAATTCCTCTACTTCTGATGTCGTCGAAGAAGATCTGCCAGAAGAGCCAGGGTGGATTCGCACTAAGTATATCCGAGGAGGAGCAAACAGCAGTTACGCTCACTCCCAGCTGGTGAATCTGGTGGGAGAATGCCACCCAGGACCTAAAGTTGCAACTATGTACATTTGCAAGGAATACAAACACCCCCTCGCCAACACCTACTGGAAGGCGAAGATCTACATCTGTGGAAGTGCTGGTGTGCAAGCAGCTGAACGAGTGGATTATACCTTCCATAGTTGCGTTGCACATCCAACCATAAAAGCAAGTATGAAGGACGCCGCATTCTCCGCGTATATGGCCATCCACAACAAGTTCAAAGAAAGGATTGCCAACACCCGACATCGTTTCATCCGTCGTTTTGATGCGGAGCAAGGTTGGATCACCGCCGAACCTAACGGTGAAGGTGGTCCCGTCCTGAATGAGCTCGTCGACTTCGTTCAAGAGATGATGAGTATGTATGGACATCTCCTAGTAGAAACAATGGAGCTGAGCAAGGAGCTCAAGCGCAGTTATCAACAACAAGATGAGCTTCGTGAAGAGTTTGGGTTGCCTTTGAACTTCAAGAAGATCAAGAAGAGTTAGGCTAGGAATCCCTTTTATAGTTATTCGCTAGATCATGAGTCGTGTGTGCTAGTGTTCTTCTAAGTGTTTAGTTGCTTGTGCTTTTTCTAATGTGTGAGTTGGTTCTTTGTAATGATTGTTGAGGTTGTGGGTCTGTCCACAACACTCATAGCTTAGGTTGGGTTATCTGAAAGATCTTAATAATATAAAGTTGCAGCTTTCTTTAATCTGTCTTTTCAGACCTCTCTGCCTTGTTAATTTTGCTTAATTAATTCTGAACTTCCTAAAATCACGAAACTTTAACTAAAAACAGTAGACTTCCTTATCTTTCCGTGTCCGCAAGAATCACCTTCATATCTGTTCGGAGTTAAGAGAAACAATTCCTGCAAGTTGATGTTTCTGCGCAGTTTGGTAATCTGGACAGATCTGTTTAAGTGCAATTTATGACTACGTTAATGTCAGAATCAGAAAAAGTCAGCATTACGAAAGTTGTAGATAACTTATTTATCTTTCCAACCATGTAAGCTTTGCCTCTGTTTGAGTTCGGGAACGTCAGATATGACTGTTTTTCTAGACTGCTGTTGTTCTGAAATCTAGAAAAGTTGCAGACTCGTCCCGTGTCAGGTTTTAAATTTGTTCTTGTGATCTATATGACAGATGTCTCGCACCAGGACTAACTCTAGATTCAACACCAGTGACAACAACAATGAAAACAACAACCAGCACCCTCTACCTCCACCACCTGCGATGACCTCAGAACAGATGCAAGCGCAGATGATGCAGACTATGCAAGCCATGCTGCAGTTTATGCAGAATCAACCCCATCAACCTGCTGGAACTCCACCTGTCAACAAGCGGAGGGAATTTCTGCAAGGACACCCTCCTGTCTTCTCTCATGCCAGTGATCCGTTGGAGGCGGATGATTGGTTGCGTGCGGTGGAGAAGCAACTCAACATCGCACAGTGCAATGACCAGGAGAAAGTGTTGTATGCTTCTGGTCAACTTCAAGGTGCAGCTCAGACTTGGTGGGAGACCTATCAAGATGCTTACCCCGGCAATGCCCCCGCTATCTCTTGGGAAGAGTTTTCCCACGACTTCAAGGCATGCCATATTCCAGAGGGAATCATAGAGCTGAAGCAAGAAGAATTCAGGAATCTTCGGTTGGGACAGATGTCAGTTAGCGAGTACCATGACAAGTTCTCGCAGCTAGCCCGCTATGCTCCCAATGAAGTAAGGGATGATGCTGATAAGCAGTGTCTCTTCTTGAAGGGGATCTAATATGATCTCCGGTTGCAGCTGAAGGGTAATACATACCCGAATTTCCAATCCTTGGTGAACCGTGCCATCGTCCTGGACAATGAACGCAGGGAGATGGACAAGAAGAGGAAGCTTAGAGGACAAGCTTCTGGGAGCAACACTCGCCAGCGTCCCAACTATCCTCAATAGGGTTACCAGCAAAGGTACCAAGGCTCATCCAACTTTGGGAACTGTAACCCGAACCAACAACGTCCACCATTCCGGCAACAGAGTGGTTACTCAGGACCTCGTCAAGGCTCATCCAACAATATCCCAGCAAAGACTAATGCTCCCAATACCCCCATCAAGTGTTTTGCTTGTGGTGAACCCGGACACATCTCCTACAACTGCCCCAAGAAGCAGAATCAGTTGAACCCTCCAAGCCAAAGTAGCAACAACCAAAGGGGAAGAAACCAACCATCACCACATGGAAGGAGTGTGAACCATGTCTCCGTGGAAGCAGCTCAGGAAGCGCCAGAAGTGATGATGGGTACGTTCCAAGTCAACTCCATCCCCGCTTCTGTTCTTTTTTATTCTAGAGCATCACATTCTTTCATATCGCAAGCTTTTGTTAGAATGCATGGAATATCTATGTTAGCAATGCAAAATCCTATAATCGTAAATTCATCAGGTGGGGTTATGAGAACCGATTGTTATTGTCCATCGGTTATTGTTGCTCTAAAGGGAATAGACTTCAAAGCTAGACTTACAGTGTTGAGAACCGCTGGTATTGATGTCATTTTGGGATTAGATTGGATGAAGAAATATAGCACAGTGATCCAGTGTGATAAGAAGATAGTTGAGCTGTCTACACCTATAGGAAGCAGGATCAGTGTTGATGTGGTTATGGAACCTCCACCGACAGCCGCCGTCAATCAGCTTGAGGAGAATGACAACCCAGCAGAGCGAGTTGTTGATGAATTTCCAGATGTATTTCCGGGAGATCTGCCAGGTATGCCTCTCGATCATGACATTGAATTTATAATTGAGTTATTACCTGGAACTGCACCTATAGCTAAAAGACCATATAGGATGGGAATAAAAGAATTAGAAGAACTTAAGAAACAAATTAAAGAGTTGTCGGATAAAGGTTTTATTCATCCCAGTTCTTCACCTTGGGGTGCATCGGTTATCTTTGTTGACAAGAAAGATGGCAGTCAGAGGATGTGTGTTGATTATCGGTCACTCAATGAGGTCACTATCAAGAACAAGTATCCTTTGCCCAGAATCGATGATTTGTTTGATCAGTTGAAAGGTGCATGTGTGTTCTCCAAGATTGATCTTCGGTCTGGTTATCACCAGTTGAAGATCCGTGCTTCAGATGTTCCCAAGACAGCATTCATTACGAGGTACGGGTTGTATGAATATACGGTGATGTCATTCGGTCTTACCAATGCACCGGCATATTTCATGTATTTGATGAACAAGGTCTTTATGGAATATTTGGATAAGTTTGTGGTGGTATTTATCGATGATATTCTGATATACTCCAAGAATGATGATGAGCATGCTGAACACCTGAGATTGGTATTACAGAAGCTTCAAGAGCATCAGTTGTATGCCAAAAGAAGTAAGTGTGAATTTTGGTTGAAAGAAGTTTCTTTTCTTGGCCATGTCGTGTCTAACGGAGGTATATCAGTTGATCCTAGTAAGGTGGAAGATGTACTGAATTGGAAACCCCCAACCAATGTCAGTGAGATTCGCAGTTTCCTTGGTTTAGCTGGATACTATAGAAGGTTCATTGAAGGATTCTCTAAGCTAGCTAAACCTATGACCGCGTTGCTTGAGAAGGATGCCAAGTTTGTTTGGTCAGAGAAGTGTCAGACTAACTTTGAAGAACTGAAAAAGAGATTGACTACAGCTCCTGTGTTGACCTTGCCAGACTTGAGTCAGAAGTTCTCTATCTATTGTGATGCCTCTCGTCTCGGTTTGGGTTGTGTGCTTATGCAAGAAGGAAGAGTTGTTGCGTATACTTCGCGACAACTGAGGAAGCATGAGTTGAATTATCCGACTCATGACTTGGAGTTAGCAGCTGTGGTTCATGCATTGAAGATATGGAGACACTATCTTATTGGTCATAAGTGTGATATCTACACCGACCATAAGAGCCTGAAATACATCTTTACTCAATCAAATCTGAATTTGAGGCAACGCCGTTGGTTGGAGCAAATCAAGGACTATGACCTAGATGTTCACTATCATCCTGGTAAAGCCAATGTTGTGGTCGATGCTCTTAGCAGGAAAAGTTATGCTAATGAGATTCGGACAATACCTATGCCTGAAGAGTTGTGTGCTGAACTTGAGCATCTCAACTTGAGCATTGTTGCTAATGCCATGGAGATGGTAGTGGAGCCTACACTAGAAAAGGAGATTCATGAAGGCCAGTTGCAGGACAAGAATTTGCAGTTGATAGTTGAGAACTTGAAGGAAGGAAAGTCACCCGGATTCCGGTTAGATGATAATGGTACCTTATGGTATGGAAAGAGGATCTGTGTCCCCGACATCAAGTCTATTCGACAGATGATTCTGCGAGAAGCTCATGAGTCAACCTACTCGATACATCCTGGAAGCACTAAGATGTACCTAGATCTTAAAGAGAAGTACTGGTGGGTTGGATTGAAACGTGAGGTGGCAGAATATGTAGCAATATGTGATACATGTCAGAGGGTTAAAGCAGAACATCAGAGACCTGCTGGACTGTTGCAACCAATGAAGATACCTGAATGGAAGTGGGACGAAGTTTGTATGGATTTCATAGTTGGGTTACCGCGTACTCAGAAAGGTTATGATTCAATCTGGGTCATAGTTGATCGCTTGACTAAGGTAGCTCACTTCTTACCAGTTCGAACCACTTATACGGGAGCACAGTTAGCGGAGTTATACATGGAAAGAATAGTATGCCAGCATGGAGTTCCAAAGAAGATCGTGTCAGATAGAGGAACCCAGTTCACTTCGCATTTTGGAGGAAAGTGCATGAGTCCCTCGGAACAATGTTGAATTTCAGCTCAACCTATCACCCTCAGACAGATGGACAGACAGAAAGAACAAATCAAGTGCTAGAAGACATGTTGAGAACTTGTGCTTTGCAGTATGGTGCCAGTTGGGACAAGAGTTTGCCCTATGCTGAATTCTCGTATAACAACAGTTATCAGGAAAGTCTTAAGATGGCACCGTTTGAAGCTTTGTATGGACGGAAGTGTAGAACTCCGTTGTTCTGGAATCAAACGGGAGAAACCCAAGTGTTTGGACCAGATGTTCTGAGAGATGTAGAAGAACAAGTCCGAGTAATCAGAGATAATCTAAAGATAGCACAGTCTCGACAGAAGAGTTACGCTGATAACCGAAGAAGAGATTTGTCTTTTGAGGTAGGTGATTATGTTTACTTGAAAGTGTCACCTATGAGAAGTGTGAAACGGTTCAATATGAAAGGAAAGTTAGCACCCAGATATATTGGTCCGTTCAAGATTCTTGAGAGACGTGGAGAAGTTGCTTATCGGTTAGAGTTACCAGAAAGTTTGTCAGGAGTTCACGATGTGTTTCACGTATCTCAGCTCAAGAAGTGTTTGTGAGTACCCGAAGAACAGTTACCGTTGGAATAACTAACAGTTAAGGAAGATTTGACTTATGAGGAATACCCAGTCAAGGTTTTGGAAACAGCTGAAAGAATTACAAGGAGTAAGGTCATCAAGATGTGCAAAGTGCAGTGGAATCGATATACAGAAGAAGAGGCCACTTGGAAAAGAGAGGAAGATCTAAGAAAAACCTACCCTTAACTCTTTAAGCAAGTAAAATCTGGGAATCTCGGGTCGAGATTCTTTTAAGGGGGGTAGATTTGTAACACCCTAAAAATTTGAATTAGAAAGTAGGTTTTAATTCGAGTTAAATTTGATTTATTTCAAATCATTTTGTGAAGCATAGAATTAAAGAAATAAAATTAAAACTAATCCCATGATAGGGTTAACATGTTTGAGCATTGCATGCCCTGCATTTTTATTGTGTGAGTGAGTTTGCAAAAACCCTAGAAAATATATTTCAAACCCAATTTCAAAATCAATTTGCAAAATCAGAAAATGGAAAATGCTCTTCTCTCTCTCCTCTCCTTTCTGGCCCGAGAAGCCCACTGCCTATTTCCCTCCCCCTTCTCTCTTTCTCCCCCCTGCGGCCCATCTCCCGCGCATCGGCCCAGCTCGGCCGAAGGCCCGCGCCGCACCGCGCTGCCCTCCGTCTCTCTTTCTCTGACCGCGTGGACCCGCCGGTCAGTTCCCTCTCCTCCCACTGACACTGCTGCCCCACCTGTCGGCGCCCTCTCTTCTTCCTCTCGTGTCCGAGCAGGACACCGCTGTGACGCCGCGACGCGCCGCGCGCAACCGCCGCACGTGGTTTCCCCACGCTCGGGTCCGCACAGGACTCCGTCCCTCGGTCCTTTAAATAGCACCGAACACCCGCACCGTCTCGCCCCGTCCTTGTCTCGCCCGCAAGCCGCAGCAGCACCGCCGCCGAACGAAGCACGCCGCGCCGAGCTTCCCCGCCGCCGTTCCGTGCTTCTCTGACCGCGGTAAGCCGCCTCGACCCGCGCATCAACTTCGCGGAGCCGCCGAACGCACAATCCCCCTCTTCTCCCTCTCTTTTGCGCTCTGGTTCGTCGGGTCGCCGTGCACCGTGGCTCCGCCACCGCCGTCCACCGTCAGCGGTCACCCTCCGCCCTCGATCGAGCCCCGCAGTGGCCCAGGGTGGGTTCGCCGTGCCACCCTCTTGCTCCCCGAGCCGTTTCCCGGCCGGATTGCCCCCCCCCCCCCGAGCCCTTAACCGCCTTGCGCCGCCGTGCACAGAGCACCCGCCGCCGCTGTTCCGCGCCGTCAGGCCTTCCCGGCCGTGCTCAACCCCGCCGTGGCTCTGGACGAGCTCGCGGCGTCATCCTCGACCTCCCGGTGTGCTCGGATTTGGAAACCGGGCACTACAGCTCCCGATCGAGCTCGCGCCGCCGTGCGCTGGCCGTCGGCCATGGCGCTCCGCCGTGCGCCACCCTCCACTGGTCTCTGCGCCGCCCTATCCCTCCCCCATCTAATCTGAACCGTTCATCTCAGATCCAATGAATCAGAATACCCCATACCCCTTCGGGTGGTATTCTTGCTAAAGAGACCCTGCCTTTTCTGACCTCTGAACCTGCAGTCCAAAGCGTCTTTGACCTATACGCTTTCCCCTCGGGAAAACGTATTCCCTTTATCAAATCTGTTTAATTCGAAAATAAAAGAAAATTCCTATTTTCAGTTTTGCCACTGATTTTCCAATGCTTATAATTTGCTCGTTTTAAATCCAAATCGATCCGTTCAAGTTGCGTTAGATCCATAATTTTATGCTCTATCCAGTAGTATAGATTTCACCTATGTTAATTACTTTTGAAAATCAAAGAAAATTAAATTGGTAATGTTTTAATCTTGCCCTTTTCAAAATCCTGTTTAATCTATAACTTCTTCGTTTTAGATCCGATTAGCGTGATTCTTGCGTCTTTGTGATCGTAGTAAAGTATAGATATGTTTTATAACCTTTTCAAAACCTCTTTATTGTTTATGGTGTAATGTTCTGATCATATCTTTATTGCTTCGTGTATGATTGTTCGGAAGATTGCGTGGTGATGTTGATCGAGTACAGCCGGTGAGATCTTCGGTGAGCAAGAGTTTTTTGCAGCAGATCAGGATCACCAGGAGCTTTGTGATCAAGGCAAGTTTAACATGGGATCATCCTTGTTACCTATTCACTATAATTCATCTAGTCATGATTGCATGTGTCTAATTTGATTCCTATTAGATCTATACCATAGCTTTGTTATCCTTTACCTTATCACCATGGGTTTATATGCATATGGGTAGCTTTGCTATGCTTTACATGATGAATATTGAGATGAATCTTGACTAATGATATACGCAACAATGAGATAAAATTGGCTTTTATAGCAACATGGAATAGGACCCCATTGTAGGGCAAAAGCTGGGATAATAATGCAACCACGAGTGCTATAATGGCTCTGGCTTTAGTCAAGTATAAGGATTCGTACTAGCATGTTGGCAGTTCGTGAAAGGCACCATTGCCGAGCTGGTTGTAGGGCATGTTCTAGGGTGGTTACCGCTTCGAAAGGTATCATCGAGTAGAGGCTTTACATACCCCTTGCCCTTGGGTCCGTAGGGTCTGGCAACATGTTGGGAAGACTTTTGAAAGACTTCATAGTGTTCCCTGCCCACTCACCTTGGAAGTGTTATGGGAGTAATTAACCCGGGCATATGGGTAACATGGCTTGTGGGTAAAGTGTATAACCTCTGCAGAGTGTAAATCTATCATGATAGCCGTGCTCACGGTTACGAGCGGCCTGGAAAACTCACAGTGTAGATGATCATGTTGTTTAATGGTTACTGTTGTTTATTATATTTATACCATGTGGTTATCAACTGGGTATGCATAATTAAAGCTAAGTGTTGGTAAAACTTGACCAAGTTAAAAGCAACCGCAGTACAGACAGTGTCAATTTTTTGAGCTTCATAACCCTATGTTACTCTTGCTGAGTATGTAAGTGCTCACTTTTGCTTTCTCAATCCCTTTAGATGGCTATGAAGACTACCGTGAGGAGTACTAGGCTAGTGGTCAACCAGTCGGCGTTCCCTGTGAAGTGGAGCTTCGTCGCGAGAGTTATCTTTATTTTCTGTTGTTTTGTTTAAGAATATTATTCGTTATGTAATAAGCACTCAGTGATGGTACTATTTAAAGATTTGTCGGCTTATGTGTGTGATTGATCTTGGGCACACATGAGTTATTCATATTCAATTTTATCCTTAAAATTGGGTGTGACAATATGCTACGCCAATGACCATGATGTTTGCGTGTCTAGGACACAAGGTATTTCCATGGACGATTTGTTGTTGCAACGGTGAACTACGTTATTTCCGTCGTGAATTTGTGACTAGTGCATCACTATGATATTTCGATGCGTTGTTCATTTGTGTCATACTATTTTCTCCTGCATTGTGTGTTCTATTTACATCATTATGTGCAAAGGTCATGCCAAAAAAATGTATTGTTTCAAGCAAAAAAAAAGATCAACCGGCGGTTTGGACGGTTACCGACCAGGCCGGTCGGTTACCGACCCTAACTTACCGGTAACCGGTCCCTAACCATTTACACTGCGCCGTTTGAATTCAAAATTCAAATTGTTCGGTTTGGGAGCGGTTTGGACGGTTACCGTCCCGTGGACGTTTACCAGGGGTCGACGGTTAGGAAAACCCTGCAGTCAAGTCTAGGAGTATACCGTACTGGGAACCGGAGGGAGCACAATGTTTGTCTATCGATCGTTTATATATCGTCTTGTTACACGTTCAATCTTTTCATAGTACAGAACATGTGTCAGTTTCCATTGATGGGCTTTCAATAACGTGATTACATGAACACCAGTACAGTGCAGTGACACGACGATATTGGAAACTAGAGAGTGAGTCATCTAGGATGTGGAACAACAAGTGCGTGCATCCTTGCCGTGGCCTGGCCCGGGGGCAATGAGTTGGGTGGGGGTGTCTGGCAGCAATGCAAAGCACTAACTCCACACACGCCTGCCCAACAAAGTCCCCAACTCCAACCGTGTTAAATGTCCATGCTATTGCTACCAACAATTCCGGTGCGGTGCGCGCGGAGGAGCGTTGGTGGCCGCGGGCGCGGGCACCGGGGACGGGGCCGACGGGGAGACGGAGACGGCAACTGCACGTGCGCGCCGCGGTGGCGTGGGGCCGTGTGGCTGTGGCCAGTGGGCCAGCCTGACACACAGACGCTGCCCGGCGCGGCCGGCAGGAGTGTCGTTGACGTTGGGTGGTGGAAAAGGAAGGTTCGAATTGATGACGAGGGGGAGAGGACCAGGACGGCGGCCGTCTTGGTTGCTTGGGCCGCTTCCAATTGGACCGTTCGACCTTGGACGGGCGGGCGGAGATCGCGAAGGCCCGCTCCGGCCTCCGGGGGTGGGGACACCAGTAGTCGTCAGAGTACAGCGTATCAGACAGACAGGATCACATCACAGGAACCAACGACGTAGTACGACTGTACGAGTAGTCGTCATCTATGATCTGTGATCTCCAATTCTCCATGGACCAACAAAATTCTTCTGCGAGTCTGGAGGACCGGAACGTTTGTTTGAATAATTACCTCTACTCTAGAAGAATAATAGTACTCCAACTGCAACTGGTACCGGTCGTAGTCGTAGCTTTCGCCGTCCCCGGTCAAGAATCCCTTCTCGAATCATCCAGATAGACGAGATGTTGTGGACACTACTCCCTCCGTCCCTTTGTGTAGGTTGTTGGAAGCGTCTGTGAAGGAAATACGGTTTTCTAAAGACAGATATTTAGGAACAGAGGGAGTACATACAAATGACAATGTTGTGGATTGGGGGCAAATGTTTTGCCCCCGTCACATCGAATCTCCCGTCCCTAATTTGGTCTATTTAAAATATACTAATTAAAATTAATTTATCAGCCGGAGGTAACTTCGCGAAACGAATCTTTTAATATAAATTAGTTCATGTTTTGATAATGTTGTGCTACAGTAAATATTTGTTAATTATAGATTAACTTAGCTTAATATAATCGTCTTGTTAAGTTCAGCAGAGACATGCAATTAGTTTTATAAGTAGTCTATTTTTAATACACTAAACTAGTGCTAAAAGATTTGATGTGATATGACAAATAAATTTCTCACGGAACCAAACACGCAACTAGTCAGCAGGTAGCTCTCACTTCGTCAGCTAAAATTTGCATGGGCGTTACACGCGCATAGGAAGCTCCTCTCATCTCGCTGCTCTCGCTAGAGATTTTTCTTTGCTTTTTTTTTCTTTTAGATAGAGTCCTTTTGTTTTCTTTTAGATAGATGAAATAAATCTCTCTAGAGAACTGACACGGACCCATAAACGAGATAAGCCGGCACTGCACTGGCCCAGTATGTGATTTTCTCCGTGTTCTCTTCCCTCTCCAGACTGCTGAACGAATTGCCGCTAGCAGAAACGAAAAAGTTCATATTTCCTCGTGTTCGTTTTTTCTTCCTGAACTGTAAAACCAGAAATCTTTCTTTTTTCAACTCTAAAAACCGTTCGTTTTACCTTCCTAAGTAGTTTTGGATAGTGGTTTTGTTTTTTTTCTTTTTTTATTTCGAATGAATCTTTGAAAAATCATAGTAAATCAAAAAAAAATTATAAAATAAAAAATCCAATTTTGTTAGACTCTACATGAGTATATCTATATAGTGAATATATAATATGGTATGTTTTAGTACAAATTTTTTCTTGTATCTTTAAATCTACACTTTTTTAGTAATTAATTAGAAAACTTTGTACTAAAGTATACCATATTATATGTTCACTGTATAGATCTACTTATGTGGAGTCCAACAAAATTGGATTTTCTATTTTATGATTTTTCAATGATTCAGTCAAAATAAATAAAAAAAGAGAAAAAAACAAAACCACTTTTCAAAACCACTTAGGGAGGTAAAACGAACCGTTTTCAAAGTTGAAGGAGGAAAGATTTCTGATTTTATGGTTGTGTGAGGAAAAAGAACACAGACTATAATTCAGGAGGAAATATGGACTTTTTCCCAGCAAAAAGGCCTCAGATGTACAAGCCCATAAGCTATAGGCCTACTATAGCCCATCTACGGCGATACCGCCTCAACGGCCTCCAGAGTCCGGCGATACACGGAAGTTAAAAAAAAAGTCTACATGAGAAAAATGTTTTTTTTAGGACTATCTCTTTAAATAGCGCCTGATTCTATTATTTGTCTGCGGCCTTTTTATTTATTTAATATAAGCATGAGTTTTCAGTTATTGTACTTACGAAATATTTTACCGGTGGGGAAAGAGTGGATGTACCACTTTATATTAAGAAAGACATCATAGTAAAAATGTACTAAAAAAACTTCTGATGCTCACTAAAATACTAAATCTATTAAGGTAAAATTTATATACCGAACTTGCGTGTATAATTTGAGTAATTCTGTGTTAATATAAAAGATTTAATAAAATTTATTGTTAGTCAAAGTAGTTTATTTTTGCCAGGTATTTCTTCTATTTTTTTATTAAATAAATATAGAGGAGTTTGATCTAAAATAAAACAGAAAAGCCTTACAATTTGGAAAGGCTGCCCCGTAGACGTATTTTTTTTGGGGGAAATTTGTGCTCCTCACGTAGTCACAATCCGACCGCAACTAGGCCCCGTACCTGCGGGCGGCCCATTACAAAAAGCGTCAATCCCAAGCCGCAAACATCGTACGATCTACAATCGCCGCCGCACCCCCCAAAACCTAACCCACGCACACGCCGCAAACCGCTCGACGAATCGAACCGAGAGAGAGAGGATGGCAATGCAGAAGCAGCCACCCACGGAGAGGTGGGGCGATCTCCTGGACGACGATGGCGGCGACTTCGACCTTGGCGTGCTCCTCCCGCCGCCGGTCGTCGTCGGTCCCGACGCCAACGGCATCAAGAAGGTGATCGAGTACCACATCGACGAGGAGGGCAACAAGGTCAAGGTAACCACCACCACGCGCGTCCGCAAGGTGCGCCGATCTAGGAGGGCCATCGAGCGCCGCTCTTGGCCCAAGTTCGGCGACGCCGCCAAGGAGGCCGCCGGATCTCGTCTCACCATGGTTTCCACCGAAGAGATCTTCTTCGATCGCACGCGTGCACCAGGTAATTACTTGCTGTTCTATGATTCCTTTAAGACTAAATCTGTTTTGGTATTGATTCATTTGGCGTTGGTCGATCTGGTTATTCATTACATATATCTGCGTGCGTGCGTTGTCTTAGTCAAAATTCGAGTGTTTTGATGCTTTTAGATTGTACAGTACTATATTCTACAACGCCATATGCATGCATGATATTATTGTGATAGGATGCACATGCATGATAGGATAGGATCAAGATTGGTGTTGTATCTAGCTGCATACTGGTTTAATTTTGCTGCTCTTGGATTTGTAATCTATAATACAGCCAGTCAGATCAACTAGTTATCCAGTGCCTCCTGAATAGCTTAGTAGGTATTGCAGATTTGTATGCAGTAACTATCTTCGGGTTGGGAAGTTGGATAGGGGCAACAGATTGTTATATATATTAGCACATCGAAGTATCGAACCTACACTGTTGATTTTACACCATTAATCGAAAAGTATGACTGAAATTAGATATAGTAGATTATTTGTATTGATAGGGTTATGTGTGGTACTCAGTACCCTGCATGCGTATATATTTCTGTAAATGGTTCGTTCTCGTTGCTGCTAGTATGTATATATATGCACACACATTCAAAACAAAAAAAATGGCTGTTTTTTCTTTCCAATCTTGTTACTTGTTGGTACTGAGTTACTTTTTTTAAAAGCCAAGGAACAGTACTGGTCCGTCCTAAAAGGAATACAATTCTGGGTTTGAGATTAGTCAAACCTTTTCAAATTCGACCTATTTGTAGACTGGAATATCAAAGTACACTATAAAAATATATTCATAATCAATTTAATGATACTTGTTTGATATTAAAAATCTTAGTATTTCTTTGTATAGAGGTGGATAAACTTGAGATTACTTGACTTCTTGAGGAGTGAGAATTGTATTCTTTTTTAACAGATGAATTGTATATTATAATATAAGAAAGAGTGAATTACATGCTTGAAAAGTGCAGTTTTACCAGCCCTAGACAAAGTAGCTAGAATGCTATGGCAGGCAGAATGTGGGGATGATTAGTGCTGCGAAGCGATTTACTTTTTGTTAATACCCAACAAAGGCCAAGCGGTTTATTTCTTCTTGTTAATACCTGACAGAGGATGTGTGCTAATTCAGTAGTAGGCATCTTATGGAAATAGAGCTGCTGTCATTCGGCCATTGCTAAATTCTACGATGATAGCGGTGACATGAATTCCTCTTAAAATAGATGACAGTAAATAGTGTGTTTTGTATATATGGTGTCTTTGGTTCTGAATTTTCTCGATTTTCCTGTTTTTTTGCTTTGTCGGTATTATATCTTTGTACCTTTGTGCTCTCATTTACTAACTGTGCCAACTGCTCGTTTGGCTGGGTTGCAGGGAGCAAAGGTGACGGAGCAGGGCCATCTAGTTCCGCTGATTCACTGGCCAAGGGAAGCGATAAACCAGGCGGAGGCCTTCTCATGGTTTGCAGAACCTGCGGGAAGAAGGGTGACCACTGGACCTCAAAGTGCCCCTACAAGGATCTTGCTCCACAGCAGGGAGAAAAGCTCTGGCGACCGGCCTCCTAGTGCCGACGGCTCTGCAGCGCAAGCCGGCAAGGGTGGAAGTGGAGCGTACGTTCCGGTGTTCAAGAGGTTGGGTGGTGGTGGCGACAGAAGTGGAGGGGATACGATGATGAGGCGCAGGAACGACGAGAACTCGGTCCGCGTGAGCAACCTCTCCGAGGACGCCAGGGATCCTGACCTCGCAGAGCTGTTCGGCCAGTTTGGGCATATTAGCCGCGTCTATGTGGCAATAGACAGGGTGACTGGAGAGAGCAGGGGGTTTGGCTTCGTCAACTTTGTTCACAGGGAGGACGGCGAGAAGGCTATCAAGAAGCTCAATGGCTACGGTTACGATAACCTTATCCTGCACGTCGAATGGGCAGCGCCAAGGCCCAACAACTAGCTGGTTTTCTGTAGTTTACTACACTGGTTGTTAATTAATTAAATCTCAGATTTACTAAACATGCTATATGTTAGTATGATGGATCAAACTCCAAAGTAATAATAAAGTTGTTTTTATTATGAACAGACCTACAGTGTCTCTAAGCTGATTTGTCTACTTGTGTTCTGTGCTGTTTTTTATGTCTGGTAATTGTGCAAATGTGAATTTAGGAGCATTGTTTTGGCTTCTGACTCGCCTTTGTATAGCTTTTTCTTGGCCTATTATCACTTTGATCCGTATCTACATGTTCAAAGGGTCTTTTGTGCTATGGTTGTATTGGTTGGTCGGAGGAATAGCGGCCCAATTCTGTTTTCATGTTTAGTTGGGACGACAGAGCTGTTCTATTTATGATTCAATTCTATTATTAGTGTTTGGTTGGTTGGACACATGAACTCTAGGATAATATATGTTCCATTCTAGTGTTAGATTTTAGCGTCGGATAGTTCCATTTTAGTATTTGGTTGGAAGGACGCACTAGTTCTGTTTTCATGCTTGGTTAGAGACATGTGATGGATAAGACAGTAGCAGGAAAATATCCTGGAAAATTGTGATGCAGCAATTTAATGGCATGAGATCAGAGATGTTGTTTGGGTTTTTCTTCAGGCTCTGTGTTGCTTGTGGAGAGAGTAAAGGAATTAACTTTATGAGATGCTTCTCTACGAAATGCAAAGTAGCATGCCAGACCAGGTCAACCGGTTTAAGTTTTACTGAACTTTTTTCTTACTTATTTTTCTTCTTGGGTTTTGTCCTCTTCAGGTTCTTAGCCGCCTTGTTTCCACCAGTTGTAGAATGCTTCTGGGGAGGATTTCAAGATGAAGGACTTGTGAAGATTTTTGGAACCCAGAGTGTTGTGTGAACGAATCAGATTTTCTTCTTGGATGTTCTTAATGAGCTGACCGGGCGTTCTACGCCAGCTCACCGTCTGTCTTAAGAACTATAGCTACTAATTCAAGTTCATGATGAGTAGATCGGTCCAAGGCCAGAGACGGAACTCCTGTTGTCAATGCCTGCTATAACGATGGCTTCACTAACCGATCATTCGGTGTTGCTCCGTGTCTATGAGCATGACGAACAGAGTCACAGAATGCAATCGCAACGATTCTCAAATCTGAATCCATATGTTCCTGTACTCTATAATACCTCACCGCCGACAAAAAAAATATTTTCACTCATCGAAGTGCGAGGCATGGTGGACGCACATGAGCCACTCGCCATCAACCTTCTCGAACACATTGGTGGCGAGCTGCTTCCCCCAGCTGGTGCTCCCCTTGGTCTTCACCATCTCCAGGCAGGTAACATACCCCACGCCACCGCGCACGCGCACCTCCACGTCCTTCAGGTCGATCTGGAGCGGGAACTCGTATCCAGCATCGCACACCATCTCCCAGCTCTGCATCACCATCTCGTACCCAGAGATCCTCCGCGCCGATGGGTGCACAACGTAGACGTGGTCGCCCTTCGCCCACGCCCTGCGTAACGCCACCAGGTCGCCGTCCTTGAACGCGGCGTAGAACCGCGCGTTCGCCGCCAGCACCGCCGACACGCCGTCCTCCTGCAGCACGCGGAGCTCGTCCCGGACCGCCGCCGCGCGCGCGTAGTCCTCCTCCTCGATCGCCGTCTCCAGCTCGCGTCGCAGGGAGTCTTCGTCCGGGCCGACGCCGCCACCCGTGGCCAAGCTCTCCTCCGTGCTCCGAGGACGCCCTTCGGCGGCTTCCCCGCTCTTCACGTGAGCAGGTGTGAGCCGACAGGTGTTCGCCGTTTGGAGTTGGAGCCCTGCACTGTTGTTGGACGCCGAGGACACACGTCAAATTAATCAAAGATGAGGTCCCAAATTTGCCCCTAAATGCCTACTGCAGATACGCGGAAAGCAAGCATGACCCAATTTCGCCGAATTGCTGCTGCTCGAGTCGAGTGCTCGGATAAACAACATCCTGCATGCAAAATAACGAAAGACGGAGTTCAGAGGAGGGGCCTCACAAGCGTTTCGCTCCAACACGGATGCAGCCTCCTGCTGCCGATGCGGATGTCGCGGGAACCGCAGGTCGCCACGAAGCCCTCGCCGGAGAGGTCGTCGCCGCCGCCGCCATAGCAGATTAGCAGTGGAAGAAGGATATGGTCTTTGCTACGAGAGTGGTGGACGGGTAAGGTTCCTCGCTTCCTCTGTTCCCTTGCTCCCCTTCGTTTTTCTGGGCCTTTTAGGCTGATAGTTGGGCCCAAGACTAAGCCCGACTGCCAGCCCGCTTGTCTTGAAAAGGTCCAGCGAACTGTGTTAGTCATATCGGCCCATCGCCCCATCCTACAACCAACAAGATGATCACTACTGTTTCATCAGATTACGTTTTTATTTTAGCATTTATATATATTATAATCTATTTTAATCGCAATACGTACAAGACCATCTTTCTGAAAAATAACCCTTCACTTGGCTTGGTGTGACTCCTTGACTTGGTCACTTGGCCACTCTAATTTACTTGGTAAAAAAAAATCGGTTAATGTTTCTACAAAGCACACTACTTAACTTGTTAGATAATTAGGTGACTGTATTAATCATAACTCAAGCCTAGTATAACAAAATCATCCCTACACAAGCTAGGAGCAAAGCTAAGCAATCAGCAAGCCAGACAAGCAAATAAACTCTTACATAGTTCTAATAGGTAAAGTAAACAACAAGCTAATCACTAGTGAACTCAAACTTAATTAGCTACTCAACTAATCTAGATACACAAGCCAAGAAACTACACAAACTAAAATAAAACAAAGTAAAGTGCACAAATAATGTAGTGATGCAAACTAAGGGAGACAAGTTGACATTAGCGATTTTTCTCTCTGAGGTGCCGGTGGCCTTGGTCAACTAAACTGACAACTTAAAACTTGAATTGTGGTTTCCTATTCAACTTCTTTAAGATCCATAAATTACTCCCTATCTTTTTCAACCACTCTTGATCTCAAAGCATTTTACTTCCTTTCTTTTCTTTTCTTTTTTTTTTTTGAGAGAGAGGAGCTGAATGCTCCAGCGGTCTAGCTTGCTAACCTCTAAAAGCAGTACTAGACACAACGTACAGAAACTGTTTTTTCCTAGCTTGCCACTGTCGCCGTAGGCACATCTCTGCCGCCGCCGCCGCTATGGTGTGCTGGTACCACCGTCCACCCACCTTCTACAGGCGGCATGGGGGTTGCAGGTGGAGTTGTTGTTTTGTTTACCGATGGCATGGCAGGGCAGGCAGGCGCTGAAAGCGGTGAGGACCGGAGGATCATCGGACCGTGCGTGGAGGGGAGGGGTGGTAAATTCACAAAGCTGCCGTAGCGTCAGTGGCGCGGACTTTCACGCGGCCATGCGTCCATCCCCTAGCCAGCTTCTTTCTCCTTCGTCGATTCCATTCCAACGGGTTGTAGGCTCGTAGCAGCTAAGGGCTTATTTGGAACTCAGGAATTTTATAAAAATCGTACAGTAATTTTATAGGAATTAGTTTATTTTTATAGAAAAAAGTACAGAAATAGAAAAAATTCTCACGTTTCAAACAGACCCTAAAGCTGAGGGATAGTTTAATTAGGTCTTTATCATCTGCAGCCCGGGCGGTGTGGTGTGGGCGAGACCGACCGAGACCGCAAACGCAAAGGCAGTTACGGACGACGTACTTAACGTGCGCCTCATTTGTCCTCTGGCCCTTATCCCTAAACATACAGCAGTTTTGTCCTTGGCGTCTTGCTCTCGATCCGCTTTGTTGCTACCATCTGTGGCCTTTGTCTACCTAGCCACTCTGATCTGCTCCCATCTCCCTGTCGCGAGCAATTCAGCAGCTTCACACCTACCTACTGCAAAAAGATAAAAAGTCTGTGGTTTTATTAAATTTATTTACTGGGATCTATCTAGTCATGCATAACTCATTAATTACTTGTGCCGTTGTTATCATCGTTCAATAATTTATCTACTAGCTAGCTAGAACGAGTACTTCTAGACCATATATATATCAGCTGTTTGTTAATTACTTTGTTCATTGTTCTCCCATTATTCCAAACTGCCCGCAGGATGAATATATGGCCGGGTGCTTAACATATCCACATACTACCACATGCATGGGCCAGCTGAGACCTTCTGTGGTTATAACGAAACTTACAGTGTGCATTTGTCCTCTGGCCCTTATCCCTAAACATGCAGCCCTTTTGTCTCTGTCAGCTACCGCCGCTGCCTAACTACTCTGTTTTACTACCTGCAAAAAGGAATCCAGCTCAGCACGGCGACAAATCATCATTCCCTCTATCCCCTTCCATTTCAACACACGATGTACCTACGACGTACTGCATGCGGCATCATGCGCTGCGTGATGGGATAGCGTTAGTGGTATTGTTCGTGTATTTCTAGGGGATAACATTGGTGCTTGTGTACAGGCAAAGATTGATTATTCAAATGCCTTGCCCACAGCAGCAGAAGTAGTTAATTTGTGTCTTGAATCATTTCTCTCTTTCGCTTTCTCGATCTTTCTTGGAACAAAAGGGTGCATGTAGAAAAGAAAATACAACTTGCCGCCGCCGAAACGACTAGCCAGTAAGGGCGGTGCTACGAGGACATGCATTACTGTCAAGGTTCAGTAAAGTTTTTATTCCTTTTTTTAGGACAGTGTTTTCAGTAAAGTTACATCAGAGTAGATAACACTATAACCAGCTGTTACAATCAGAAATCCTTGGATACCTAATTATATTGCCAAAGGTAATATTATATTTGCTTAATTAGGGTGCTGGCCGGGAACTCAATTGCGAAAATAAGGTCTAGCTAGTAAACAAAATACAGTAGTTATACAAAAACAATCTCTTGCAGTTGCAGTGACCAGTGATTCATTTGTGTCTTCATATATGTATCTTTCTCTCAAATCTATTGTAGACATCTGTTTGAGAAGGATCTAGCTAGTTGCTCCTACAGTCCTACGTACGGTTTATCCGCTATATATAGACCAATTTAGCCGGTGATTATTAGTTGTTTGAGGATATAGACCGTGATTCAAAACACTGGTCGACGAAAGCGTTATTAACATTTTGCATGGAGAACAAGCGAAACCACAGATTTTTGTCACACAATTAACTCATTTAGTGTTAGGACACACTGACACACTGATTGTTGTTCATCATCATGCGATGATCGATATAATCACGCACACTATTTTGAGTCCTTGTTTACCCCCAGGCAAGTTGCATACTGCCTGAGCAAACTAGCTAGGTGGGGTTTTTTTTTTCATTAAACAACTGTGCTGATCGAATAATGCTGGTATACGTACGTACATGCCATGCAGTATATCGATCATATCTATCCCTGCGGACTCCAACACGTACGTAACGCCGAGAGATCAGAGATCAAATTAAAATACACCAGGCCGGAGCGCAGCAGAAATAATCTCCCATGAAAAGACGCTAGATCACGCAGTAAAATATCGCGCGCGGCGCAATGGCCCAAGCGTCCGTACAGGCCGGCAGCCCGGGATGGAGCCATGCCATGCTTGGAGTTGGAGTTGGAGTTGGAGGCCGGCCGGAGAAGATGGGGGGTGAAAGGTGAATCTTTGGAGGCGCCAGCGCCGGCTCCACTGCCTCACGCTCAACCAATCGGATCCATGACCGCCTTTTGGCTGGTTGGCGGATCGATGCGAGGCAGGCATGGATAAAGCGGCGGCCGGCTCTCGGCTCATCGGCCGGGTGCCGGGTCGGGTGGCTCGCAGTGGCAGTGGGCAGCAGCGTGCGCGTCGCCCGGCCAGCGACCCGCGTGGCCTGCGGCGTGTGCAGTGCGCGCAATTCGGCTTCGCACTGCCACTGCTGGCCTCTTTCCGGGTCGTTGCCTTGCCGGCCTCCCGAGGCGAACCTGCCCTCTTTTCTTTTGACCGATCGTCTTTCCTCGCCTGCCTGCGCTTGGCATGGATGATGGTGGATGTGCTACTGCTACACCTACACTACACAGTGCATGCTACGGCACAAGCTGTTGGATGCTGCTGCTGCACTGCCTGCAGTTGTATAGATACAGTACCATATCAGTATTGGTGTTGGTACTTACACAGTCCCTGAATAGAATGCAATGTGACGCAGTGGTGTAGTGCATGGGACAGCAGATATGCTTATAAAGCATTGGTATATATTCCTCAGTCCCTGAATAACTCCGTAAGTTTAACTAGCTAGATTCATATAAAAATAGGCTCAACGGTCTACGTATCTAAATTTTGACTAAAAATATTAAATATTTTTTTATATATCAAATTGGTCAAAATTATTTCTGGTGAAGCAAAAATGAGGGTTATTTTAATTAGCCACGGAGAGGAGCCGTGATTTCAGTGCTTCTGCTAGCTCAAGCTCAACTTTGGTGCAGAAGCCAGAGCCTGAGCGAAGCCAGCGCCAATCGCGCCCATACATACTGCCATCATGCCCAAAGCGTGTTACCATTCGTGCATCATGCATGCATGCCATGTATGTAGGATTAATATATAACAATAACAATGTCGAGGAGGTACGGTGCATATGATGATTAAATAATGATGACTGTCAATTACTGACCATGCTGTATACGTTCATGATGAAGCTCTCACCTGCTTTCATTAGCTAAATAACCTTACGCATGACCAGTGCAGTACTATACATGGGAAGTGTAGTCATGCACAAGTATTATCCTTGGTTGTTGGAGCACTTATTAGTTTCATGTTGAACTGCATGCAAGCACGCAGCAGTCGTGAATGATCCTCACGATCGTTCAGCAGGTGTGAATCATCATAGATTAGATTAGATTGTTGCCAACTGAACCCGGCCATGCACGATCTCAGTGAAACAGTAGTACGTAAAAGCAAAATGTGGGGGAAAAAGAGCTACTAGCTACCTAGTTTCTTGTTTCCCTCTCTAGTTTATGATGATTGTTACTCCTCTCCAACCGATAAACAAAAAACTGATTGCTGAAAAAATTTACATGAATGTACTAATGTACACCGTGCTTGCTTGATCATATCTTGATGACCAGCAAATAAAGATGGAAAAACGTGGAGGTCGTCGGAGTATGTCGGCGCGTCAACAGTTGCCGTCGACCGTCACCGGCATCATCGGGAACATGTCGCCGTCATTTCTCCGGCCGCCGCCTCCTCCCACCGTCGATCCGTCCACGTCGTTGGTGCTCAAGCTACGTTTGAACTGCCGTAAGCTGCTAGGGCACAGCACCTCGCCGGTCCACGCTTCCATGGGCGCCGTGGCCGCCGCCGTCGCTCCAGCTGCTGCCCGGGCAGCTAGCCTGCCCAGCAAGCTGTCGTCGACGTGAACGGACCACCCGCCGACCGTGATTGTTTCTCCGAACTTCGCCGGCGGCGACACCACCAAGTCGGAGACGCTCCGCTTCATCAGTGGCTCCAAGTTCATCGGTGGCTTGAACACGACCACTCCGTCCACAGCTTTGATGAGCTCCGACACGGTTGGTGGCGCGGAATAAGCGGGCTGGTGCCCGTACTCCTGCTCGTGCTCCACGGTGAGGTCACTGGACGAGTTCCGTGATCCCTCGCCGCCGCTGTCGTCGACGGTGTGGTCATCGGACATGGACAGATTCAAGTCCAGCGGAAGCGGCTCCCGTGCCCAGTGTTTACGTGCACGTGCCTTTGTGCCCCGGTCTCCGTCGTCAAGCTGCTGCTCCGCCCTGCGCTTCTTCCCGCCGGTGCTCATCCCGCCGTGCTCCAGCAGGTTCCATGACAGGTCGGCTTCTTGCGAGCTCCTCATCACGTGATCCGGCAACAACGGCGGCGACGACATGACGACGAAGATGTTGGTGCCGAGGGCGACGTCGCGGCCGTGCGAGTCCGAGAGCCGGCCCGACTCGATCGCACGCACCATGGACCCGCGCACGACGCCGTCGGCGTGGTCGACGCCATCCAGCACGACGACGCGGAACGGGTTCGCCCGTATCGCCTCGGCCATGCGGTCCAGCGCCGTCTGGCCACGGCACGACTCGCCGCCGTCGTCGTCGCCGCCGGCTTGCGGGTAGCCGAGGCGCACGGTGACGGCCGCCGTGCCGAAGACGGACTTGGACAGCGCCTCGGCCATGCTCCTCTTTCCGGCCACGTCAGGCCCGGCGAAGACGACCCACGCGTCGACGTCGGCCTGCTTGCCGCGCCGCCGCCTGGCTTCGCTGGACCTGGCCTTAGCGATCGTGCTGGCCACAGCAGCAGCAGCCTCGGGTTGCCATCTCACCGCCTCCGTCAGCCGTCTCACGAGCAGCTTGTCGTCCGTCGTCTCACACGCCGGCGTCCCCGCCGCCGCCGCCAGGCCAAGCGCAAGATCCGTGTCCACAGCGGCACCCCTAGTAGGATGCACCGGTGGCCGTACCACCGGCAGCGGCGGCGGTGCCTGCATGTTGGCAAGAATGGTAGCCCCGTTCCACTCGGAGCAAGTGACCAGCGGTGGGCGGGTGTGCGAGTGCAGCTGCGCGCACCGGTCGCGCCACCGGCGTCGCAGCTCGTCAGCCTCCCGTGCCTTCTCCTGAAAGAAGCCACAGTTTCCACGTGTCAGAGCGTACGTTGCCACGCACACGCACGACATATATACGATGTGCAGCAGCAGCAGTAACAATAACTAACCGACCTGCGCGCGGTCGGCGGCCGGGCGTGCGCTGCTGGGCGTGCCGATCTGCAGCCACAGCGACATCGGCTGCTCGGCCGGACGCTCCGACGAAGCAGCCATCTCGGCGCGCTCGCGCTCGTAGCCGTCTATGCAGGCGCTGCAAAGGCTCGGCGCCCGTTGCATTGGGGACGTCATCGCCGTTGACAACACCTCCACCGAGCTGCTCAGGATGCCCCTGTTAGCTCCAACACTGTCACATAGGAGGATTCAGTGAGTGAGCAACTGTTGTGTCAGCTAGCTAGCTCGGCGATGCGTACGTGAATGCAGTGATGGCGCGCGGCTGAGAATCGAAGAAGCGAACCTCGGCGAGAGCCCAAGCGGCGACGGCGGCGGTGGAGGAGGTCTGGGCGTGATGGGCACGGCCTGGAGGTCCCACTCGCTCTCCAGCGCCGGGTGATACACCTGGCATTTCATGTACGTGGCGCACGTGGCCGTGCCGATCACCCACACGCGGTGCTCCCCTTCGCCGGACACGGACAGGTTGAGAACGCGCGCCATCTCCGCCGTGTCGAGCACGACGTCCCTCCTCTTCTCCTGCTGCTCGCCCGCGCTTCTTTCGTCGACGAGCCACTGCAGGTTACCGAGGTCGACGACGACGCCGGCGCTGGTCGACGCCGACCTCACCGCTTCACCTAGCTCCTTGATCTTGGCGGTGAGCCGTGCCCTGTCCATATCGACCGGGTCGCCGAACTCCTTGGGGAAAGAGATGACGCGCGCGTTGCCGAGCCGCTGCCGCTGTATCAGCGTGACCACCTCCTGCACCACGGCGTCCACGTCCACCGTGTCGCCGACGAGCACCGGGTTGCGCTTCTTGCCCCTCTTGAGCACTTCCACCACCTTGGCCACCTCCTCCTCCCTGTGGTGGGAGGAGGACGAGGCATGCCGGTGCATCACCGCCCTGGCGCCGCTGCCGACGTACGCGCCGGCGTCGGGTGCGGCCGTGTCGGAGAGCGACCTGAGCATGGCGGCCTTGACGGCCGTGCTGGAGAAGGACGCCTCGCGCATGACGCGCGCCACGGACGGGTCGTCGAGGATGGCGAGCACGAGGTGCGGCACGCCGACGCGGTGGTCGTCGGCCTCGACGCTTCCGCCGCCGCTCCCGATGCGCCGGTGGTGCGCGTACGCGCGCTTGAGCGCGGCGGCGAGCGCGTTGGAGAGCGGCGGCGCGGCCGCCGCGTGGAAGGAGGCGGCGGCGCCGCCGACGCCGTCGTGGTGGTGGTGCTGGAGCTCTGTGGACGTGGGCAGGCGGTCGAGGGCGACGGAGAAGCAGAGGTCGAGCGCGCGGCAGCGGAGCGGGTGTGGGGACGCGAGACCCGCGGCGCAGGCGTCACGGAGCAGCGGGGCCGGGCCGGACAGCAGCGCGGCCGCCGCGTGGAGCGGCGTGGTGTGCGCGTGCCGGCGCCTTGACGCGTCGGCGGCTGCGCGGGACAGCACGGCCGCGGCGTCTGGTGTTAGCGGCGGCGCGGCCGATGGTAGCGTGGCCACGGCCGGGGTCGCCGCGTAGGCTCTCATGCCTCTGTGCTCTAGGTTTAGCGGCGGGCGGGAGGTGTACGTGCTCGTGATGGTCAGGTCAGCTTGGTGTGCGTCGTGGGTTAGTTTGGTCTGGGGATGTGATTGAGCTCCAGCCAGCCTCCAGGTCAGTCAGTCATGGAGAACGGAAGTGGTGGTGCGTGCAGGTAAAACAGAGCAAAGAAGCGTGCGTGCAGGTGAGCCTGAGGAGGTGCAGTGCAGCTGAAAAAGAGGCGGGGACAGGATGGAGATTATTTAACGTGAAAGCATGTGGTATGTGCTACTGCTTCGGCCAGAGTAGTGGGGCCGGTGCATCAAAGCGAAGCATGAGAACCATTCAGATTCGGCGCTTTCCAAGATTGCAGATTGGAGCTTGTGCTCAGGATGTTCAGTTCCAGTCAATTATTTCACTGGCTATATATTCCGGCAGATATATCTGCTTTATATTTTTGGTTTAAACTCATTAGTTGTCATTTTCTCTGTCCGCCCCGTCTAGAATAAATCTCGATGAGGTATCTATACCTCTACTTTTTTGAAAAATAAAATATCTTTATAGCTTAAGAATTTGTCTGCAAATAAATAAATTTATTGGAGGTTGAACGGTCCATCAGTTCATTTATTTTTATTGAAGTCTCCTTGTATTTTTCTGCGCGCACCCGGCCTAACCATCTCTCATCCACTGTTGAGTTTCTCCAGTTGGATGTGTAGTAAATGTTGTAATTAGTGTGCTATTGAAACTATCAGTGATTAGTGTGTAACGGCTTCAGTTAATGAAGAGAAGTATGATCTTTTATCTGACATACTAATTTGTTCTAAACTTGCTAGGAATCTATTTATTCAGGAACAAAGGGAGTAATTAAAAATGCATTTTGCATTATTCATAGGTATGTTACAACATATATGTATTTCTCATAGGTTATAGATCATCATAAGCGCATCAATGGCCACAATTTACATACATACGTATATACATACATGCACCACATCATCACATGACAGCATACAACATTAGTCATAATTTCATCTATGTTTATGCAAATATGGCCAAAAGATATGTATATGTCCATTTTTTCTGAGATTGTGCAGCTGATCGAATAGGATACAACTCATCATGTTTTAACTCAATGCACTTTACCTCGTGTTTTCTATAATTCTTTGAAATGTGTATATGGCATTGAATTACCATTGCTGCACTTGGCTACCACAGTGCATTATGTTCAAAGAATAACCCATTTACTCCACTAATTAATAAACAAACGGTAGGTTCTGCCCTTTTACTTCATTAATAATAAAGAGTATGTCTATAGAGAAGTAGAGTGATTTAAGCCATTTAACCACTCATGCGTTTGGCAACACATATCACACAAAATATTAACTAGATTGCAAATCGTGTGAACTAAAAGTAGACACTACTCGATTATGTTGTACGGTCGATTAAAAACGGTAAATTGAAAAATCAATGTGATTTGGCATCTGAACGCTTAATATCTGTATATGACCTTACTGCACACTTGGTAGGTTTCCTCCTCGAGCTTGAAAATGTGAGGGGCAGAGGCTAGGTTAGCCCACAACGTTATGAAAACACATAGGGTACTCTTGACATGCCTGGGTGCCGCCTATCTCCCTAAATCCTAGGGAGGACGGTGTTGTTGACCACCCAAACCTTTTTTTGTGCCTGGGAGATCGAGATGGAGGGTTTAGGGTTCTTTGATTCCAATGGTTAGATTTCACAAAGACATGTTGGTTTTGCTTAGTCAAGAACTTTTTACTTGTATCGTTAGCTGTGTGAGTGGTTGTAAGTTGAATACAACCGAACTATAGGCCCGTGTTTGGAGTTTGTAATATTTGGTATGATTCTATCCTTGGATAGATGAAACCCGTGTCATAATTTGTTTGACACACTTGACTGGCACGCTTGAGCATGCTGCACTGTAACTTGTTCACAATCAATGTACTTACTAAGCGCCTCTGCACGTACGCTTGGTAAATTTTGGCAATTGCGGTGTAAGTTTGACCACTCGTCTTATTCAATTTTTTGTAAAAAATATCATTTGTTTTGGTGTGACTTATTTATTTAATAAATAGTCTACATGAATGACTTAAATTTAACTATGTTTGTACAATTTTTTTTGAATAAGACAAGTGATCAAAGTTGGGGGTAAAAAAAGTCAAACGAATTATAAATTGAAACAGAGGGAGTAGTAACTAAAATTAGGGTCCGGGAGAGAAAAAGTTTAACCCAAATCTATTAGTTCCTTCCACACATGCAGAGGCGCCGATGATTTGATTGATAAGGGGACGGAGATTGATGAACGACGACGACGGGGAGTTCACACGTACTGCTATATATAGAGATCGGTCGGTAGTCGGTAGATGCATGCAGCATGCTGTGCGCTGATCGACGATGACAGAGATGAGGAATTGAGGACGACGTACGTACGTACGGTCAGCAACAACCACGCACGCCTTGGCCTTAATTGCATGGGTGCATGCACAGGCACGACGTACAGCTGCAGGGTTTGTGTGTACGTACAGCAGTGTGTTTCGCTGTACGATCCATGCACGCACCGATGATCGTCGTCACTCCAAATTGTCGTCGTCACCCATGCAACCAACCAAAAGAATGCATGGGCATGGGCATGGGCATGGAGCTAGCTAGGTACTGTAGGCTGCTCTGCTGCAGAGGCAGCATAAAGGGCGGGCGCTACCTGGCCAAGGCGCAACGCAACAAGCCGCAAAAGGGCCTGGGCGCGCGCGGCCAGCAGCCCCAGCAGCCCAGGCGCGTGCGTGCATGCATGCGCTTACTAGTTACTGTACGCGCGCGCGCGGCCGGCGGAGCAGGTGAACCGGCCGGGCTACCTGTTCATTCGTACAATCGATCCGGTCCGGAGGCCACCACGACGACGTACTACGATCCCGATCCATCCGGGTCCGGCGATCCCCGGGCGGCCGGCCCACTGAGGTGAGATCCAGCCGCTATCTGCTTGTCCGCCTGCTCCGCGGCGAATCATACGCATATGCAATGCAAGAGTCGTAGGCACGTACTCGCGCTGGCCGGCCGGCCGGCCGGCGGCATCATCATGATGGAATGAGTGCGACGGCATGCATGGCCCGGCGGTCATCTTCGTTGTTCGATCTCGTACACTGATCACACATAGATAGCTCAACTGAAAAAGACACGCTAGCTCCTCTTGTTGTGTAGAATATCTGCTGCAGCAGTGAAAAAACTGCTGATGAGCTCGATCGGTTGCCCCCATGGTATGCACTTGGCTTTTCTCCTTCATGGCGGTCTCCTTTTCGGCAAATTAAAAGGAATGGCGACTCGTTTATTATATACGTATTAATTAGCAAAGTACGTAGCAATCGGATGATGGGCCCTGGGGTGTATCGTATTTCCTGGAACAGCCGATCCATCCAACAGCCGTTGTTTTATTTCTTTTCCGGGAAGAGACTAAAACCAAATTTCGATCTGCTGTTAGCGAAACTAAATACTGGCCTTTTTCGGGAAAGAAGCAAAACTACTCCGATTATCATATCATGGAGCTGTCAGCTTTGTGCGTGGGGTCGTCGGCCTCCTTCAGGCAGCCTCCTCATCAAAAGAACGGTCTGGTCTGGGCTGGGCTGGGCTGGGCATGGATCTGGGATCATAAGGTTCTGGTTCACGTCGTCAGGCCTCGATCGGCCCAAGTATATATGCTGCTGCGTAGTAGTGCTCGACAAATATCCCGCCTTTCATGTAGGAATGATGCGAGCTATCTTGTCACATAATTCAAATTTCCCCCTTGCCTTTTTCCACCCCCATGCACTCTCGCTCTTTTTCTTTTCCACCATTCTCTTTTGACGAAACTAACGGTGAACAGTGCCGCCTCTGCGCGTGCGTAATTATTGATGATGAAAGGTGAAAATAAAGTGAATCACAATCGAGCGTGCAGTGCATGATTCCTGTAAGCACCAATAATTTAAGGGGCTATTGCGTTCTTGCCCTTATTTAGACGTCCAATTATAATTTTATCCTCGTTTTTGTCGCCTTTGTAATTATACCCCTACTATGTAATTACGAAGCCTCAGTTTACCCCTATTTTTATCTCTGAAAAAAAAATAAAAAAATAGAAAAACCCTAGATAATAAGACCAAAGGACAAAACTGCCCCTTATCCACTTAAACCTTTCCCTTTCCCTCATCTCTCTCGTTCGTACCCAACAGGAGGCGCATCGGCGGCGATCCGCTCGGCTGGGCCTTGGCGGCGTCTCGCGCGGGCAGACCCCCGCCGGCTGCCAGACGGACAGGCAGAGACGAGCCGGGGGACGCCTCGTGCGGACGGGCGGGCCGACGCCTCACGCGGACGGCGCGTCCGGCGGGCAGGAGCCCCGCGCGGACGGGAGCTGTCGGGCGGGCAGAGCCCCGTCGGCTGCCAGATCCCCGCGTCGGGCGGGCCGGCTCCTCGCGCGGACGGCGCGTCGGGCGGGCAGGCGCCCGACGCGGACGGAGCTGTCGGGCGGCGCGTCAGGCGGGCAGAGCCTCGCGCGGACGGTGCGTCGGTCGGGCAGGCGGCCCACGCGGACGGAGCTGTCGGGCGGCGCGCCAGGTCGGGCAGAGCCCCACCGGCTGCCAGATCCCCGCGTCGGGCGGCCAGAGCCCCGCGCGGGCAGGCTGCAGACGTCTAGCAGCGACACCACATCGAGAACCAATAGTTTGGGTAGGGCCATCTTCCGTTCAGTTTATCCATCTTCATTGTCGAGTCATTTCAGAACTCACGAGTCTGCTTGCATTATTCTGAGGTGTTTCATTGCTTCAATTACACACAAGCGCAATTCAGTGGTTTGTTTCATCTTTTCCTTTCGTAAGCCCGTGACAGATTGTATGACTATGGCAAGTTGTGAGATTATCTATCCATCTATCTATATTTCATATATAACAAGTTGTGTAATTATGCTGTCAAATTTTTTTTAGAAAATAGGGTAAAATCACAATATACTTAAATAAGTAGGGGCAATTTTGCATGGGCAAACTTGTCTTTATTCAATCTATTTGACACCGTTAGCTGTTGTTAACGGAGTAGGGGTAAACTGAAGCTTCGTAATTACATAGCAGGGGTATAATCACAAAGGCGACAAAAATAAAGGTAAAATTACAATTGGATATACAAAGGTAAAATTACAATTGGATATGCAAGTAGGGTAAGAACGCAATAGCCCCCATAATTTAAAGCCGGATAGCAGCGTGGTTTTTGCACGCATAATTTCACTAGCTAGTAGTAGTAACCTTTTCCCCTCCCGGCCGGCCTCGGCCTCAGCAGTAGTAGTCTTTCAGTGGACGGCACTTTGGTGGTGAAATCATGCCCATTCATTTCATGCCATTGACATGCAAGCAGCAAAGCTGGGTTGTGTGTGAGAGAAAGAGAGAGGGCACTGAGAGAAAAAAGATGGCCGTGTTGCGTTGCGTTGCGTTGCATTGTGCTGCTGCCTCCCTTTTGGGTTGCTTAAGTTACCGTGCATCTCTCTGCACAACTCAAAGTAGAGAATGATGAGGAATAATGACCTGCCTGCCGCCTGCCCGTGCGTCAATCCTTAGCTTGAAGAAACAAAGTTGGTGGTGCAAAGTAAAAGTGCAAATCGCATCCGGCGGCCATCATAGTCCACGCACCCACCCACAACACCTAAATAAAGTTTCCGCCTTTTAACCACCATGATTAGCTCTATCAAGCCTTTAATCTGCCAGTCGTAAGTGCTAGCTTCCTTTTTTCTTTTCTAAAAAAATGTGCTAGCTTTTATAATATACTTATATAAAACCATTATATTATACTCCATCCAGTGTAAATTATAATTAGACATTTTGGTTTTTCTACATTATGTCTAGAGAAAAGCTAAAACTTCTTATAATTTGTAATGAAGGAATTTGCAATAGAGGGAGTGGTATGTAGTACTCCGTAGTATGTAGTGATGTATGCATGCACAAGCAGGCAGGGTTACGTTTTAACCATGGAGATGGATGGAGAGATGGCATGGGGGAAGGAAGCTGTGAAACACTCCAGCTCAGGCAGATGGATTGAAAATAGCATGGCCACCAGTAAAGCTGGCAAGCTTTATAATTGATTGCCCATCGAGAGCCTCATCTCTCTGTCTCTCTTACCTTTTTTTTTTTGAAAAATACTGTCTCTCTTACCTTTCGCTGCGCTGGAATAAAAATGTGAATGAAGGCAAGGCAGGCACCTGGGGGAGGGAGGCCGGAGGGAGGAGGGCCTTTTGAGTCTTCTTGACAAAGGACCAAAGAGGGATGGGATGATGCTCCCCTGGTCCCGCCCGCAGCATGGATGGCGAGGGGTGTGGCAAAAAAGATGGCATGGCCATGCCCTTTTCGGGCGAGAAAGGAGAAAAGGCCAGGGAGTTTGAGACACCAATGAAAGGAAGAGAAAGGATTAGCCACTTTTGAGGGCAGAAAGATTGCACTACTAAAAGTCATGAGCAAAAGAGCTCTTGTCTTTTAAGATGGAAATGCCAAGTGGGATGCACTCTGCAAAGATGCCCGTCTTTGCATAAAGGCAACACACACACGAACTCCTCTTTCCCTTCCCTCTCTCTATCTCTCTCTCTGCTTGGTCACTTGCTACTACTACTTGCTACAGAGATCAGACTATCAGTGAGAGAGAGAGGCAGGGTTTTTTTTTTTGTCACTCCAGATTCCTTAAATAAAAACAAAAACAAATGTAAGGTGCCCATGGAAAGTTGGAGCCCCATAAAGGGCAAACTCCGGCTTTGTGCGAAAAGTTCCGCAAAACAACCCCTCCACTCCACTCCTCCCTTCTACTTTGCGCATGTGGGAATCGTCAAGCTTAACAATCCCCTCCTGCTTTCTTTTTTTTTCTTTCTTTCTTTTTTGAAACAAACATCAATCCCCTGCTTTCCACTGCCAACACGTTCGCTCATTCTTGCTGCAGTGCGTACGAATATTGGCAGTGTTTCAAGTTTGTGCTACAGCCCTCTTTAGACTTTAGGAGCAGCACTGCTTTCCTATATCCACTTAATAAAAGCATGAGGCGCCTTTTTAATCATTCGAGTGCTTGCATGCAACGAATCATCACAAAAAAAGATTCTCCAACACCATATAAAGGGGCTGCCAAGTAGATGTATGCAAAGGAAAGGAAATGAACTATCCTGTTAAGGCCGGCCATAGAACAGAAGGCCCCAGTGTGCTGCTTCCCTTTTATTAAGTGCTAGCAATCGATCCTAATCCAGCAAATATCAAAACCAGGCCTTCCAGGCTATAAGAGGCATATAACCATAATAAGGCCCAACCCAGCCCACCTACGAGGGAACACCGGAGGAATGGTATCTTCAAACTTTCAAAGCTGATTCATCGACCCCAAAAGCCCAGATACCTCTAGTAGTAAAAAACAGGATATATATATATATATAGGAACAATCGGCTGCACAGGAACTTGCAACAGTACAACGAAATGATAGAGACGTAGCTAAAAGGGGAGCAATGATATACATTATTGCAATTGCAAGTGATATTCAGTTTTTTAGTAGACTATTGTGGTCGGAATAATAATAATATAATCTACAGGAAACTCGGTAGTTCTAGCAAAACTTTGATCGTACGTAGAACCTGAGACCATTAGACTCTACAGACAGCAGCAATTGTCGAAGAGCTTAGTAGTTTTCTGCAATCCTTTTCACGGAGGCGTACGTCCCCAGGGCAGCACTGATGACGCCCAATATTATGATACCAATGCTTGCGATTACCTGAAATTGGAGATTGACAAGTAACCATATCAGCGACCAAAAGTTTGCAAGTTGCCACCGTAGAGAAAACTTCCACCAGGCAGTATCATCAGAGATCTCCAGTTGACGGAGACGAAAATTCATTTCGTGATAACTGCAACTTGACGATCATTTACCTGTGAACGAGTTGCTTTATTCTGTGCGATCTTCAGGAAGCACAAGGCTGGTATTATGACTGCCTGTAATAGTGGAAAGTAACACTCGTTAACTAATCACATTAGATAATAAAATACGATTAATCTATCATCCATGCCTCTTTATTAGGCCACAAATGTTAACAATGCATGGGATATCAGAAAGTTCTGTCTGATAGCTTCGTATGAGGCAGTTAACTGTAATAATCAAACAATGCATGGTACTTCAGGAAAAGAACAAGCAATACTCTATTGAGATTTTTTTAGAATGGTTGGAGAGGCGATGAAAGACGATACGTGTGTCTATGATCAGTGGGTCCAGAACACAAAATGCAATGAGAGGCAATGGGAGTAAGGCGATGAGAGGCGATAAACGTGTCTACGATCGGTGGGCCCATATACGTCACGTCGCCTCCCATCACCTCCGAAATTAAGAAAATTATGACTCTAAATAGAGTAGTTGTAATTCCTTTTTCGTAGTTCTTATTTTATTTCAGGGTAAAAGGGTAAATGCACCGGGTAAGAGTACGGGGATGTCCGGCGACGTCATGGAGATGTGCCCGGCGATCTCGACCAGCATGTCGTGCGGGAGAGCCAACGGCTTCAGCCTCAGCGCCATGCTTCGTGTCTGGTGGCTGGATTTAATTTGTTTTAGGAACGGACTGCAGCGTCAGCGTGCTTCCGCCGGTGCTGCTCTTTGTGGGCGTGCTTGCCATGCTCGTGCGCACCTCAGAGACCCCGGCCGAGGCCAAACTGCGCCTCGAGGAGATCAAGCAGGCCGTCAAGGAGCTACAGGTCAGTGATAGACATAGGGTCAGCAACGTCTGGAAGGAGCTGCTGGTACAGCCGTCGGCGAACGTGCGCCGGATCCTTGTCTGCATGGTCGGCATGCACTTCTTCCTGCAGGAGTCCAGCATCGACGCCATCGAGCTCTGCATCCCGCTGATGTTCCGCAAGGCTGGCACGTGGTCCAACGAGGCCGTCCTGGGTGCCACCATGGCCGTCGGCGTCGTGAAGATGTGCTTCGTCCTAGTGGCCATGCTCTTGACTGACTTGGCCGGCGTCCGCTCCTCCTTGCAGCACGGCGAGCGTGGCTGCATCCATGGCATCAATGGGCGTGACGCTCTGCGTCGGCGCGGTGGCATCGGTTGCGAGCATGAATAGTGGTTGTGGTGTGTGCGAGAGGACTGTGTGCAGTGACAATATTATCCTTACACAAATAAAATCAACAAAAATAATATTTTGTGGAAGCGATGAGAAGCGATTCCAACCATTGTAAATGGTCTCTACTCTATTTCATTCATGTTATTGTGACAATTGTTTGGTTCGCTGACACAACTATGACGTATTACATATTTTTTAATGCCATATCCCACAGATCCACACGTTATAGACTCATTTTCTTCCAAACTTTGTCACAACTTTGACATCAATTTTGTTCGCCAAACTTTTGATGACAGCTATAGTTTGCTGAAGGTTTGGTGTGGCAAACTGCGGCACGAACCAAACAAACTCTTATATGAAACGGTTCACATTTTCACAATTACGATGTATATGCAAGTTAGTAATTTTACCTATGAAGAGAAAGGTGCCAATACGGTTCTTATAATTCCAGCATAGCAACCCTTATCTCAACACGTTTGCCACTTCGTACGTACTCACAACACAGCTTAGTGAGTGATAGAACAAGTTAAATGAAAAAAGAGATGACTTACCACAAGTATACTAAGAAGAGATCCAATGAGAGCCATCACAAGACCTGAAACACAAAGCAGATAGTTCAGAAATGCAGGGATTCTATCCAGACAGTAAACTGAGTTGCCACTTCATGTATGGGATTTAAAGTTGCTTAAGCTGAATTGAGACTAAAGTATGCATAAGAAAGCAAAATCTGGTTTAATTTATTCTGTACTTGTAAAAATTCTGTATACATTATTGCGATACAATATACTGAAAGTTTTCAAGATAAGCTGAAGTAGAGAATGATGTGGGATGCACAATTCAGAAAGTGGGTGCATGCTTACCAAAGAATGGCAGAACAAAGGCAATGCATACAGTTGATGCAACAAGGGAAGTCCTCAGTATAATAGAGCATGATGTTTCGTTCAAAAAACCTTCAGGACGCAACTCTTCTAAACTTCGAGCTAATGGGTTTAACAACAAGGCATATCTGGTTGTAATTAAGGATGAAGAAATTCCACAAAGAGTAAGAACAATTAAAATCAAAATATTATCCTAGAAAACAGGAATTTTGAGGTTTTGATGGTAAGGATACTTAGTGAAAGGGTTGATCACCTGAAAAGATACAAAAACATTACTGAATAATATAAAGAAAAGAGTTAAGAAAATTCGTTTAAAAAGGTTAATATAAAGAAAAGATTTCTGGAATTTGAGAAATTAAACTTAGGTCTGGATGCAGTTATTACCGTGGTCCATAGTGCAACTTTTGAGGCAACCGAATGCTTTGGAAGGTTTAAAGTGATTTGTGATAAAGTGCTGTCTCCAAACATGAGGAAGCCAATGACAGCAAAAGAGCCATATATTGCTGTGCAAATTGCAAAACTGCAAAATACCATCACACCTTGAGAAAAAATTGTTATTCAGTAACAGCGCAAACCGAAACAGGAATCAGGCCAAACATACCATATGAACAGTGCCTTAGGGAACTTAGAGCGATCGGACATTGACTGGTAGATATTTGGAAATACTGAATGCCCGGAGTAGCAAAATCCATAAATACCAATGGCGAAGGGCATACCACTCCAGTTTACTACCTTCCCAGTTGAATGGAAGCCTATGCCATCGGTAGCACCGACCAAACCAACGGACAGGAATACAATAAGAGTTGCAATCACACCACCCGCTGCATGCATAATAATTCATTAAAATCATGCAAATTCGCTTTATCCTTATTTTAATATTACTAATAATACTGTGCAAAAATAAACAAATTATCAACAATTCAGACCTGAAAGGTACGAGAGCACTCGAAGATCGCGCAGCCATACTGTTGGCAAGACTAAAATAGCAGTCAACACTCCAAAAAAATGCTTCCCATCAACATGAATCCCAAGCCAATCAAATCCAGCTTTAGGAAAAATTGATGTGAGGTTATCACCCTCCAAAATAATGAACTCCACACAATATGTCTGCAGCCAATTAAAAGGAAAACTTAGTCCTGTGTTTGGTCTCTAAAAACCACTAAAGACAAACTATGAAAGGTACTTACATATAGCTCGGTATACAAAATAATCTGCACGAAAAATAATCATCAGTTAGTTTTTCTTCTCTACAAATCAAAAAGTTTAGAAAACATCTCATGCATAAAGCAAAAAAAGAAAGAGGGATGCAAATTTTTCTAGCCTTGAGATGCCAATGGTTGATTGTAAAATCTTAGATTCAGTCATGTGATTTGCACTATGAAAAGGTCAGTATTTCAAAAAGGGAAAAAAAAGACCGAGTTTGAGTAGGTCCCTATTTTTGCCAAACTGCAAACATTCAGATACGGAAGTGATCAAGGTTAGGTGCAGGTCATTGACAATCAATACAACAGTATCGGTATTGTGACATGTAACTTTGATAGGTGCACAGGCATGTCTACGTACTATTGAAAGATAGTCCTAACTCCTAAGCTACTTGCCTACTTCCCCAAGATACCAAAACTTACAGATATCAATAGTCGGCCAATTCTTCCAAATGCAGCCTCCCCAATGTCTGGATAACTTGAGATACCATCTTTGCTCTCAAAGCAATGTTTCAGAAGAATTCCAGTATAACAACAAACAATAGCAAAACATAGTAGAACTGCAAGGCCAGTCCATCCAGCTTCATGAATTGTAAACGGGGTGGAAAGAAGGCCAACACCAGCAAGTACATTAATCCCTGCCAAATAACGAAAAGAAACATGTATCAAACATGTTCAATATAGCAAGCAAGCTGAACACTTTTGTATTGAAATGGTGGTACCATTGAAGACTGTTTGCGTCACATTGCACCCTTGACTAATGTAGAGTTCTCCCGTGTGTTGCAATTGAAATGAGACTCTCTCATCTCTTATTGAACCAAGGGGTTTCGGCAAGTTTTTTATAGAATCTTGCTTTCCATCAGCTTTGTCCGATACTAGCGGCAACTTCAGGTCAGAGCCTAGACCACTACGACCAAGATCGAGGAGTGAATATTTGCTTGTAGAAGGGCCCAAATAACCAAAGCTCGGTGATGCAGCGATTGTGTAGGTGTCAGTTGTTTCCCTGAAAACAAAGCATATCATGAATTCATGATCACATTATCTGAACATAGTGATCCACGAATAAACTTGTAGCATAACGGCTGGTGTTGATTAATTTAGTATGATCACCACTAGATGGCAACAGATACAGAAATCGTGCAATGTCTCAAGTTCTTGGTGCATCAACCAGCATGGACACAACCTCAATCAATAAATCTAAAACGATTGATTTCATATTAGTAGAATCAATTCTTCATTTTAAAAAAAGCAGTCCTATTAAGAAATCTGAACGTTACATGCATCATCTGGTTTCAGATGCCAGGAGAAGCCAAATATGTCTGTTACATCCCATCTGGGCCATGGCATGTGTCCTCTTTTAGAATAACAGGGACTAAACTCCAGTCCACTGCGTAAAACACATGACAAAATACATGTGCAATATGTCAACAATGGTAGCACAAAACAATGCATGAACCTGTGGTCATCATGCTTATCGGCGCCACACCTCAATTTTTAGAACTTGCAGCGTTCAGAGCACCTCCTGCTACCAAGTGTGCATTCTAGTGCATTCCGATTAATAGAGGTGAAAGGAACCTCAGGAAAAATACCAACGAGACACGTGTGAAATGTTCAATCTGTGGCGGAGCAGACGTCCGTTCCACATCATCCCGTCTCAATCACGAAATTGATGATTCAACCAGGCCCACTAATCAACATAGAACTTTACTCTCTCGCCCCCCACCCCCCCCCCCCCCCCAAAAAAAAAATTGTGCAAATATGCCGCCCAGTTATTTCAATAAGTTTTTTTCTTCGTGTGGAGGGCGTTTTTCTTACTTTTAGGGCATCTGTATTTTCCAGTGACTGTTTCTCTACCTATATCAATACAATAAAACGTACTCTCGTGTTCGAGAAAAAAAAGTTCAACAAGATACTATCTTGACTTTTTTTATGGGTTAAGACTTTTTTTTACAATAAATATATATATAAATATACTAATATCTAGGATACTATCTTTGCTTTAGAAAGCATAAACTTCTAGTTTCAGGCGTTGAATTAAATGAAAATTATTCCATAACGAGTACTATATTTCTTATGACAGGTATTAATACATTTTTATACAAGTAAAATGCAAGATATTTTGACTGAACACTAATCTAGAATTATGTTCTTTCCAGGACGGAGGAATTACCAAATGAGTTTGATTGGTCAATTATGATATATTTGTTTTATAAAAAAAAATATTGATGCAAAATTTTAATTCATTTATTTAAAATTATTTTTCTGAATTGTTTTAAATTTAGAATTGTATTTTTTTTAGCACAGTGGATACTAAGGGCATGTTTGGATGTACCAACTAAATTTTTGCTAGCTAAAATTAGATGTCAGTCATCCAAACAGTCTAACTAAAACTTCAACTAAAGTTTAGTTGAATCTATTAGTTGGAGCATCCAAACACCTAACTAGAGTTTAGTTGGGAGACATGGTAGGTAGTGAAACTTTAGTTGGGTGCATCCATGATCTTAGAACACAGGGGGATCAACAAAGCGACCCCGCCGCCGCCATCAGTCAATCTCCATCACCGGAGCCGCTACGCACAGGAGTACTTACATACTCCGTACAGTCTACCGATAATAATAATGATAAAAAGTAAACAGAACAGATTGCTGATGATAATTGATTACTCCGTGTAAAGTTATAAACAGAGTATAGTAGTAAACAAGTCGCGTTCGTAAGCGGTAAAGCGGCGATCGAAGCAGGGAATGGAAACAGCGCACGCACCTGTAGCTCTTCGGCCACTTTTGGGACTGGAAGGACCGCGGCGAACCGACGCCTTCGCCGTCCCGCTCGTCGTCATCGTCCTCCCCGCGGTCCTCCTCGGAGTCGCCGCAGTCCTCGAAGCTGCGGCGCGGGCTCTCGTCGATGCCTCCATCCTCCAGCATCAACTCCTCCTCCTGCTGCTCCTTCCGGGGCTTCTCCGACGCCATCTCCGATAGCGCCGTTCGCCCTCCCGCCTCTCTCTCTCACACACACCGTGACACACAAGCAAGTTGGCCTGAATCGTGGATCGGGATTGCGTAGCGGTGGGGAAGAGATGACGAGCGAGGGACGTTTCCGGAAGGGAGAGACGAGCGGAGCAGGGGCCAGGGGGAAAGGCTTTTAATGGCCGCGACAGGATTGGAGCCGCGCCGCCCGGATGGGATGGGATCGCGCGTCGCGACAACGCGCGCCCTGCTCACTGCTCGCTGCTCGCCGCTCGGAGCGGAGGACCTCGGAAGGGGGCGGGGTGGGCCCGTGGGGACACGAGGGACGCCAGTACTCCACCCGGCCGTTGCTACTCCTGTGACACCGGCGTGTGGGCCACGGGAGCACGTGGCGCCGCCAAACGTAACGTCCGGAGATGGGGCGACGAGTAGTGGGTGGCCGCGCCCGCGGCGGTTCCGGCCATTTTGCTCTCTCTGATTGGCTCGGCGGCTCCGCGAGGCTGTGCTGTATGGCGGTAAAACTTTGGCAAGTTCGGGAGGAGAGATGTGCTGGCTTGGCCGGGCCCGTGGGCGTGCCGGGATACAGATACACATGGCACTGGGCCTCAAATTCTTCAGTCTGACCGCTGTTTCGGCCCGTTTTAAACGTGTGAAAATTTTCTGATTTACATTATGCACAAGCTATACCATTTGTATACTTATTATTTTAGTTCGAGGGGATAAGTCGTGTCATGCAATGAGTTCACCTTGCCCAACCGACCAGAACATATCTAGTACTACGTACTAAGGGTAGGTACATTGCTACACGTCAGCGGTCTCGTACCTTGTCTCATGCAATGCTACGTAGGGTTTTTGTTTATGTGGAGGAAAGAGAAAACAACCAACTCATGAGTTAAGGTTTAGGACTATGAGACAACTATTACATCATTGTATGAGTTGTTGTTGTCATACACCTCACAAATTAATTTTTATTCTATGCATAAATTAAGGGGAATTATGAGTTTCTATGAGTCAACTTAAAAAACCAATCATTGTATATATGGTATGTTAAGTCGTCTTAAATTACGTGACATTATACGAAACGACGTATGAGACAACACCAATATACTTGCCCTAAGCATCCACAGTTAGACAGTCATTTGTATTGAAAAAAAATATCTGCTGGATAGATTAGATTGGAGGTGTGAGCGACCGTGCACTGCACCGGGATTTGTTTGACGAACAGAACGAATGTCGTGCCTCCGGCAAAAGGAATATGCATGGCGAGGCGACCGATCTGCCACACATGACACATGCATGTCTGACGAAATAAAACCATATCTCTAGGACCAGGACGCGTCGTGGAGCTGCAAGTGCAGGTCCGGGACAGGGCTCGTTCCATGATGCTGATCGATCGATTCGAGTGTGGTTTTTTCTAGATTATCTCGTCGATCACGATCGAGTGGAGAGTAGAGATCACACAGTGCTAGCATGGCGTAAGACAAGCCAGGATTCTGGGCAATGGAACAAGACTCCAAATGCCCCAATCTGGAAAGCTTCTCGTCAGAGAGGACCTGCTGTAAAGTGTAGTAAGCAACTTGGGTCTGGCGGGGCTCTGGGCAACCCAAGCGGCGTTTATTTCTGTTTGTCGCTTACTTTCTCTTGGAATGAAATGGTGGCGAGATCAGATATTCAGATCACCGCCATGTATATAGCTACAGGCATCTATAGAATGCCAGCTGCCACGTCCCGGGTCACATTACTCGCTCATCCGCCGTACCGGCCCACCGCCGGGTTCGCGCTGCGCGCATATACGTGTGCTGGAAGTGACTCAGCGCAGCGCTGCGCGCGCGCGTAACTGGCCCGGTGACACACTGACACGCGCGATGCCTGTCTATCGACAGCGTTCTGGTTCGAGTGGGGTTAATTAGCTGTGGAACTTTGATTTGCCGCCTGATACGACGAGAATATAATAGGCAAAGGCAACCGGGTGATTAGCTAGGAGGCGTGTAATGCACTGCGCGTCTGCGTGTGTGGGAGACGTGTTTGGAATTTTGCCGTCGGATGAAGCTAGCTGCAACTGCAAGACGCAGACCGAGTCCTAGTTAGCTTAGCTGAGCTACTGTGGAATCATTATCCTCCACGTACTTATATGAAAACTATGATACCGACTCTTCAACCATAAGCCAGCCTTGATGGAGATTCACATAATTTACATTATATATGTAGGAAGACAATTCTGTGAAGGCTTGTTTAATTGCTTTCCAGATAACAATGTACCGTGTGCGTGTGCATGTGCATGAGCATTCTTCTTCCTCCAAAGTCCAAACTATCACAAGCGTTGAGCAGTGCGAAGCTCTTGTTCACTTGTGTCCCTCACTAACTAAATCGTCCAAGTGGATATGCAACTATGTATACTAATTGGATGCCATCAAAGTAAAAAGTGAAGAATAATTCCATGATCAGTCTCGGTACAAATTGACCAGCGTTGAGCAGTGCGCTAGCTCTTCTTCACTTGTGTCCTTCACTTGTAGCCTTTTGCGCTGTTGAACTGTTCAGCTTCATGCTACTTCAACAAGAACGAAGTTAATTGGATTAAACATCCAACAGGAACTTCCACTGGATGGCGTTTTTTTCAGACTTTGAACACTTCAGTAGCTGATGGACTCCATTGAAATCCGCAAGAGCCTCAGTAGATCATTCACACATCGGAAGTTAAAATCCAGTACTGTTTTTACTTAAGAAAAGGCCATCAACTCCATTTTCATGATCGCCAGCAGCAGAAGCAATTGCCATGCGCGACTTACAGGTAGCCTCAAAGGCACTATTGACATCATTTGATTATGAAAACCAAAGAAACATTAGATCCCATATAGAATTTATGAACACTAATGGTTGAAAAGTGGCATAACATTAATGTATGAGGTGTTACTTGTTAGTCTGAGGAATGGGCAAGTCCTAGGATATCCTAAATTCTATGCCTATAACCTTCTAATGTATGAGGTCATGCCATTCAGGTGAACCCGTCAAATGACAAACAAAACCATTCAAGAACAAGCCTGTTCCTCCCGCTAAACAGCCACTAGCACTCTCTGAGGACACAATTGAATCGAATATTCACCTAGAAGCAGTACTAGTGGCTAAAGATTGCCAAAAGCTATCCGATTTCCAAACTTATTAACTTCCAGCATGCTTGTAGGCTGTCATGATAGAATGCAAAACTTTATATAGGCTGCCACGATGCCTTGAATAGAACAATAGGACATAACATTCCTAGTTCATTCATCTGATTCATTCATGTCTTCCAATTGGTCTGAAGTCTATTGAAATATTCATTCAATCAGCCAGGCGATCTCTGTGCTGTCAAATTTCCTAACGTTATAACAGCTTAGTGCTTACCATCAAATGCCAAAGCAAAAGCAACCATTTGAAACAGTCTTTCTACTCCCTTTATTCCAAATTATAAGACGCTTTGACTTTGTTTAGATACAAACATAGCATTTGTTATGCCTAGTAGAAAAGCCAAAACATGTTATAATTCAGAGCGGAGCGAGTACAAACCACTTTCATTGATCAATCCCACACAATCAGCAAGCAAGGCCTTATTTGTATGTTTTCGGATTCATCTCAATCCACTTATGGCCTTGTTTGGATGTACATGTATATCCCCAAAACCACATGTGTTGGGAGTGTATTTGAACTAATACACTCCAATCCACTCCAATCCATGTGGTTTGAGGTTAATACATACGCATCCAAACAAGACCTATGTTGGGGTGGATTGGAGTGGAATTTAGGGTGCAAATCCAACTACATCTAAATAAGGCCTAAAATGGTCCAAAACCCCCATTGGATTTACTCACAAGACAGCATCTATCAGCACCAACAAAGATGAAATCTGGTGACAGCAATCATCACATCTCATATAACCAGCAATTAATCATTCAGTACATAGATATATGCCTCAAGCATTGGAAGTCGAACACAACAGCAAGGCACAATCTTCGATAATTCACTCATGAATATGGCCTAACCATACAAGCCTCTGCGCTCACCTCACATGAGCTCCTCCTCCTTGCGGAGGTACTCCCCGGCGTCCGACTGGTGCAGCACAACGACGGCGTTGGTGTCGGCCTTCCTGCAGTCCTGCGCCGACCTAGCCGCAATGCCGAACCCAAGAGGGACGTCGGCCATGGACATGACAACCACCCCGTCCCCGGCCTTCGTGTTCTCGGTGATGCGCGCGAGGGAGGACTTGGGCACGGAGTTGCCGAAGAGGAAAGAGCGCTCGGTGTCGGGCTTGAGCCAGACGCGGCGGCGCGCGTGCGCGGCGAGGAGGTCGAGCGCGTGAACCGTGAGGTGGAACGAGCCGTGGTGGGTGAACTTGCCGATGGGCGTCCCCACGCCGGCGAGGCGCGGGCGGGATACGGCGGTGGCGCGGCGGACGAGCGACTCGGCGGCGTAGTAGACGCGGTTGCGGTGGAGGCGGAGGCAGTAGCGGCCGGCCTCCGCGTCGGGGCCCTCCACTGCGGGCCGCTCCAGGAGGTGCTTCAGGTTGGGCCCCGTGAATTTGAATAGCTTCTCGAATACTTGCGTCGTCTCCTTCTCGTCGAGAGGCCTCATGGCGCGGCGGCGGCTCGGCTCGGGGTGGATGGAGGTTTGGTGCGGGACGGCGGTGGGAGGTGGATTGGGGACGGACGTTAGGGTTTTGATGAGGTCAGAGGGTTAGAGGTTTTGTGCATATGACTTGCGGTAAGGATGAAACAGAGTGCAGCCCATCAAGACAAAAAAAAAAGGGGTCCATGACTTATGTCACTCGGCCAACGGGTTGAACACCCGATCGAGAGAAAAAAAAATGTCACTCGGCCCAACTCCCCTTCCGAGGGCAAATAGCAACTTGGAGATAGGCCCATCTGCGAGTTACAACTAATTAATCGTTTTAGCAAAAATAGGAATTAGACTAACACAAGTATAGCAACCTGGAACATTATGAGTTCGTGGACATCGAAAGGAAGTTTGAGGGTGTATGTGTATCAGTTGAATTGAATGGATGATTGAAGAAAAGATTCATAAACTTCCTTTGTGGAATACCATTGGCAGCTTCTAAATTCAGCAATGCTGATGAGGCCTGATGCTTTCCCAGCAAAGATGATCAAAAGAACGGTTGGAGGACCTTATGCTTTCCCAGCAAAGTATTCATGTCTTGCTATACCGTTTCTTTTCCTGTATATTTTCTATGTTCTACAAATACTATGTGGTAAGTCTGATTCATGTTGTACGTGTGCTCGCTCTAGCGCATTCTCCAAAAAAAATTTGATAGTAGGAAGTTGCATTGGTATTATTGTCCACATATGTTTTCCTATACTCCCTCCGTCCCTAAATAACTGTCGTTTGTGGTTACCAAGAAACATCTTTGATTAAATATATAATAAAAAATATAAATATCTATAATATATAATTAGTATCGTTGGAAAAATCTTTTAATCTAGTTTTTTAATAAATTTATTCAGAGATACAAATATTACACGTATTTTCTATAAATTGAGTCAAACTTGTGGCACGGACACCAACGACAATAGTTATTTAGGGACGGAGAAAGTATGTGACGAAAGAAACCTAGTTTCTCTCAAGTACATGAGGTGCTCTGACGTGCTATGATTCTGTTTGTGTCAGGCATATGTACCCTGTTTCGTGGAGTTGGACATTTCTAGGAGCTGGGCATTTCAAGATAAACAACCTGCGCCATCGGTAGGCCGGCCACGCCCAAACTGCTACGTCCTCGCTCCCGCGACGTCTGACATGACAAATAAAAAGTAGGAGAGAGATTAATCACTTGCTATAAGCAAATAATTTATCTATTTCACGTAGCTCAAAACCATGTAAGAGGAGCATGTGGATCTACTAATATATATTTAGTCTTTTTTATTGTCTCTCACCTCCACATCAACTAACTATATAGTTAGTACTAGTTATTATCATTGCGGACGGCCTGCATCACACCTTAGCCTGGGCGTTCGGGTTACCCGATTTGTTCGGGTCGGTTAATTCGGGTAATTCATAGTTCGGGTAATGAAAACTGTTACCCGATATTAGCCCCGAAAAAACTCTACCCGCAATTTCGGGTACCCGATAATTCGGGTTCGGTTCGGGTATTACCCGATATACCCAAATTTACAAAAACCAACAAACTTGATAAAAAATTAGTAGCAATTTATACATAATTTCAGCACCAAATGTACATGATTTCAACAACAATGTGCAGAGAATAATATATTATAGTCATTTGTTCAAGAAGAGAGAATTATATTTTAATAAAGTGATAAGTTCAAGTGTTCAACTAATAACACATGATAAATATAAAGACACGTACAAAATTTCGGGTAGTTTGGGTACTTGAAGATATTACCCGAATTACCCAAACTAATTTCGGATAATCAAAATCACTACCCGAATTAAGATCGGGTACCTCGACTTCGGGTAAGTCAGGTTCGGGTATTTTGCACAGGCTGAATCACACCTCGGCAACCGGCAACCGCCGCCCGCCAGCACGGCACAGTCCCCGAGTCCCGGCCCATGGCAGAAACACAGTTCATAAAAATGCGAGCACAAACACCAGGTCTTCATAAAACACAGTCAAGCACAGAGGTGCCCTCTTATTGCATTGCAGGCCGACAGGGCACGATGGTACCCTGTGCAGGCCGGGACCGAATACAGTTCGCACTTCTGCATGCACGATGCAGTACATACAAGGGTGGCCTAGACACAGGGCACGATGGCGCCCTATGCTATGCAGGCGCGGCGGCCAGGCCATGGCAGACCTTGGTCTTGGACGCTTGCTAGTAGCTCTCGGCTATCTTGGCGATGGAGTTGTACGTCCCGAGAACTGCGCAGACAGTGCCCAGAACCACGGTCATGACGCTTGCGATGACCTTCGGTAGCGGCGACGGATCAGAGTGACAAATAACCAGGTGTCAGTCACTCATTGGATTGTGAACGACGTTGTGCACATGTACTATCTTGATAGGCTAGGTGAGGTGATTACCTGCAAGCGTGTCGCTTTGTTCCGGGCGATCTTTAGGAAGCACAGGGCGGGCATGATGATGGCCTGAAAATGACAGGCAATCATTCAGATGCAGTTGCTCTGTTTGTCATCTATGTGTGCTATGGTGGAATAACACGCTGTGAAGAGCAAGACTACTGTTATCACGGGATATGATGCTGAATCCCAAGACTGCTGTTATCACGGGATACGATGCTGAATTGTGTTACTTAAGTAAATTAGCACATTGTTTTTTGTCAGATATATAGAACGCCTTTATTTTTTTTCTATAAAATTGTTATGTAGAACGAGGTTTCAGAATCTAGCTAGCTTTGTTTCAGTAGGAACTATATTTGACTTGACAATTTTGTTTTCATGCATTTTGTTTTATTATATTAGCATGGCCATTAAGGCCCTATTTCGAGAGAAAAAAAAATGGTGCCCAAATTATACTACGGTGACAAGACAAGTAGTGAAACTGAAGAGAAGCAACTTACCACGAGTATACTAAGAAGAGATCCAATGAGAGCCATCACAAGACCTAGGATGTGCAATAAAACTCAGAATCACATGTTATACATTCACAAGAAACCAGGAAAATACATGTGATTCTTGTGTATTTTTAGAAAGTATTTCCACTGCCTAATAAAAGAAAAATTCTTGTGAACCTGCTCAATATGAGCAAATAAAGATCAAATTGTTTCTGAAATTTAAAATGAAGCATGTTTTCTCAAGATTTCTGAACATTAATGACGGCTATGTTTTAATATGTTAACAAGATTAAACATACAAAAGGTATTGATAACTACAGATGCAGACAGGACTCCATGTTTAAGCATAATGGGTCAGTTGCGTACCAAAGAATGGCAGGAGAAAAGCAATGCATACGCTTGATGCAACAAGGGCAGTCCGCAGCATAACAGAGAAGACTCTATCTGTCAGAAACCCTTCTGGACGCAACTCTTCTATGCTCCGAGACAATGGGTTTATCACCAAAGAATATCTGCAAGTGGTTAAGGATGAAGCAATCCCTTAAAGGAGTTAGACAATTTCAGAAACACAATGCAATCCTAAAACCCTCAAGTTTCTGAAGTGATAATTAAGTGTATAAGGATACTTTGTGAAAGGAATGATGACCTGAAACAGAAAAAAAAAAGGCACAATGAGGGTATATGTGATGGAACACAAAGGGCTATCAGTTAGTAGTTCAATCAGGACAACCCAGAAAAAAAAACATAGTTACCGTTGTCCACAGTGCAACTTTTGACGCAAATGAATCTTTTGGAAGATTCAAAGTTATTTGTGACAGAGTCTTATCTCCAAACATGAGATAGCCGATAACAGCTATAGCGCCATAAATTGCGGTGCATAATGCAAAACTGAACAGCTCGATCAGACATGACAATGAGAAAAATCATTACTGAACAACAAGAGTTACTCCCATCATAATGCAGTTCAAATTGACATATAGTTATCTACATACCATATGTAGAGTGCCCTGTTGAATTTTGTGCGATCTGACATTGACTGATAGATATTTGGAAACACTGAGTGCCCAGCGTAGCAAAAACCATAAATGCCAATTGCAAATGGTATACCATCCCACTTCACTGCTTTCCCTGCCATATGAAACCCTACATTGCCAGTAGCACCAACCAAACCAACAGATAGAAAAACCAGAAGAGTTGCAAACACACCACCCGCTGAAGGAATAATTAGGTATATCAATCAATCAGTTATAATACGATGAATGACGAAATTGAGAAAAATGAAGTTGGATGAGAGCAGCAAGACCTGAAAGGTAAGATATTACTCGAAGGTCTCGCAACCACACGCTGGGCAAGACAACAAGAGCAAATACAACTCCAAAGAAGTGCCTCCCATCGGCATGAATCCCATTCCAATCGAAAGTGGTGCTCGTGAAAATCGATGCCAGATTATCACCTTCCAAAATAATGAACTCCACACAAAAGGACTGCAGTAAAAAAAAGCATAGATAACTGGAATGTGAAAAGAATGGATCCTTGTGTTTATCCACCAACACAGCAATAAAAACAAATTTATGCAAAACATAAGCCAGGGCAAATGGGTTTCTTACATAGAGCTCGGTATACAGAACTATCTGCAAAGACAAAACACAAAACATTAAATGGTTAGTCTTACAGAACTCCAGTCTTACAGAACTATCTGCACAAGACTTACAGAAATGAGGAGCCGACCGATCCTTCCAAAGGCAGCCTCCCCAATATCTGGGAAGGTTTTCACACCATCTTTACTCTCAAAGCAATACTTGAGGAGAACTCCAGTGTAGCAGCAAACCACAGCGAAAAAAGCCAGAACCACAAGGCTGGCCCATCCAGCCTCACGGATCGTGTAAGGAGCAGAGAAAATGCCAATGCCAGCAAGCACGTTGACCCCTGCCAAAGGCAAGGTAAAACATGAGACACGTCCAATCCTAGGAAGATTCAGTAGTAAGTGGCATTTCAGGTACAGTAAATTGCAAGGATCGAACTGTTCTGAACCATTGAACACGGTTTGCGTCAGATTGCATCCCGGAGTGATTGGGGCCTGTTGCAAACTGCCTGAGAGTTTCCCATCACTTATTAGCACTGAACCGAAGAGCTCTGCTTCCGCAAGCAAGTTCTTGGCTGAATCTTGTTGCTTCCCCTCTGGCTTGTCCGCCAGAAGAGGCAGCTTCATGTCGGAGTCCAGGCCACTGCAGTCACCGCCGCCGACTTGACCGAAGCCCGCAGGCGCAGCAATGGTGTAGGCGTCAGTCGCTTCCCTAGGGCCAGGGGGTTGGAAATTAAATTAAACGGCATGTCAGATGTGAACACAAGATCGTTTTATGAATCGTTCGCCCACGCCTTCCGAAGCAGGAACCAGGGAGATCGTAGAGAATGCAGGCACGCCGCGCGCGGACGACGTACCGGAAGCTCCGCGGCCACCGCTGGGAGCTCAACGAGCCCGCCTCCGCCTCGTCCTCGCTGTCGCCATTCCTGCCTAGTAGCGGCGGGACGTCCTCGATGTCTCCGTCCTCCTCCTCCTCCTTCTTCTCCTTCTCCATCACCATCACCGAACGCTCCTCCTCCCACTCCGCCGCCATCTCGCGCGCCCTACCTCACGCGCGTTAATGCCCCCCGGGTTTGGAGGAGTGAAGCGAACTCGCTTGGAGACGAGCTGAGGAGGAAGACGGCTGGAAATAATTTTAGGCGCGGTGCGGCGGCGGAAGGGGGCGGCGCCGAAATATAGGGAAGCGCACACGCGCGGCGCGGCCGAGACTGCTTGAGTGAGCGCTCGATCGGAGCAGCCAGTTCAGTTGGGCTGGCTTTACTAGACGCGCGCGGAGGAGAGGCTGACGTGAGGGCCCGTGACCGACGCGTCAGCCGCCGGCTGGTACCTGGTGGGGCCCGGTGACCTGGCGGTGTATTTGTATTTGGGTGTTTTGCATAGAGTAGTCAAATTTTCACTGTGTACTACTAGTAGCTGGGATGCATTGAGTTAGTTTTATCATACATGACCAGAGCGTTCATCATGCATGCATGAACAAAGTGCCAAAGAAATTTTCATCATGCATGACGCACGCATGCATGCATGCACAAAAATTCATAGACCAAAAGTTTCACAAACAATGCATGCATGCACAAAAATTCATAGACCAAAAGTTTCACAAACAATATACTATATAATAATAATACTGGCTGAAATTCGTAGGCCAACGGCCTTGGCCCTGCTGACCAAAGCGTTTGGATAAGGATTACTTCTACTGTGCCTGTATCTATATCTGTACTATATGGGTATTGGTAGCACGCAGCACGTGAAAAAGTAAACATACAGTTATACACTGTGCATGGAACCGAAGCCTCAAGCGACCAGTAAAAACTAAAATATTTATTTGTGAACTAATTAAATTGTCGTGGCAGGAAAGAGATTAAAGCATTCCCTGAATAATCAAATGCAATTAGCATGTAGGTGTACTAATTTTGAGATGTACGAGTACTATATTTGACGAGCCAGCATGAATGATACAGATGATACATGGTAGTATCAACGAGCGAGAGCACACACCTCTGTCTATTTCTTTGTCCTACTAGTTAGCTATCTTCGCCACGGGTTCGGTATGCATTGGAGGAGTAGGTAAGATCAACGAGATAGACCCTACTATATGCATATGCAATGTTCTTTCCAGCATGCAGACAGATAATTATCACTGAAAAGATGGAACAATGCATTATGCATGCATGAGATACTATCTCGACATGTATGTATAATATATATATCTCCAAAGATCACGTTCTATAAGGACGTGGTGATTGGTTGCGTGAACGAGACCACTATAAGGACGTGGTGATTGGTTGCGTGAACGAGACCAGCCTGGCTCATCCGATGCAACGTTTGGGTGCTTGGATGCCTGTGCAACAACTTGAGCCTGGTTGCGTGCATGCAAAAGCCACCGCTCGGCCTGGTCGGAGAGAAACGAAATCGCAATCCGTTTCCTACAGGCCAGGCTCGCGTGAGGGCCGGGGAGAAACGAAATCGCAATCCGTTTCCTACAGACCAGGCTCGCGCGAGCGCACCTCGCGCGTAAGGGTGTTTGTTTTCTTCAGTAATCGAGTCAAAAGCATGTTTTGTGTATGAATCCAAACAGCTGCGCGCTTTAGACTGTTCCGCTTTAACCTGTCCTTGTTTGACTCACCATCCAAACAAACTGGCTTAGCATGTTATGAGCCTGACACTCAAGGGACAAGCTGCCTAATACACCAGGTTGCTCACTTCCCTCAACCAATCAGACCCTAAGCTAACGTCCAGAGCTCCTAGCGACTAGTAGCTCGTTCGTTCGTGTCGTGTTGGGATATCACTGGACCCGCGGTCGGGGCAGGTGTAATAAGTGATGGGCCGGGCAGGTGAAATAAGTGATGCTCGTCCAAAAACAAACATTCGGAGACTACGTACGACAAAAATGACCATACAACGCACATAGTAGCAACCATTTCCCTGGCTCTACGTTATCCCTGACAAGACCGTTCGTTCGATCGACAAGATAGCTAGGCCAGATTCAAAATTCTTACAGAATTTTTGCCAAAATTGTGGATGGCCGGACGTGCTTGCTTGCAATTGAAAACCATTTTTAAATGTACTACGTACCTCTCAGCTTTATTAGTGGCCACGCAATAATGTGCATGGACGACGCCAGGGACAGGGAGAGAGGGAGGAAAGAAGGCGGTCCACTCCAGACGATCGAACGGACGGGGCAGGGCAGCTTTTCGGCTACGTGACAAGTACGCGCGGCGTATTGGTGAGACGGATACATGAAAAAGCTGTCGGTATGCCATGTGCCAACTGTATCATGCGAATTATATGGAACAGAGGCACACCGCACACATAAAGTCACACAGATGGGGAATTTAGAGTAATGGAGCAAGATTCCTAATACTAATATATATGACCCCATACGGTCTGTTTTGGACTCCTCCGTTCCATGTTTCTTCGGCTTTGTTTTATGTTTTTTAGCCAAACAGTTTCAGCTCCACGCACATAGCTCTAAAAAAAGATAGAGTTATAAAAGCACCTAAAGAGTTACTCCATAAACTCCAGTTTTTTAAGCTACTCTACAATGAAGTTTACAGAACAGAGTTTATAAAACAGTTACAAACAAACCCGAAAACATGCATGACCGAGCAGCTGCAACAGGCAGGAGGCGGATCTGCCGTCGGGTTCGGGGGCTCGAGCCCCCTTAGTCCCTCAATAATTTTTTTGTGCTATTGAAGGAAGGAAATGAAGAGCTATTGAAGGAAGGAGATGAAGAGCTTGAGCGTTGATCTGATATTGAAAATGACGATGGAGCGTTGAGCTAAGCTTCATATCTCCGCCCCCGTCTAAACTTAAACCTCTCCTAAATTTTCATCCAAGACTAGATCCGCCAGGCAACAAAATCCCCATGTTAAAAAAATGTATTTTTTTACCTCGAATAATCAAACATTTTCAGTCGGGTCCGACTAATGGTCAACAATATAGGGCATGTTTGGATCTCTTAACAAATGGAAAATGACAAATTAATTTGACAAATTTTTTGTCAATTTTTAGTGTTTAGATTCTTTGGCAAATGTTAAAAGACAATTCTACCCTTAATAATTGCACTCATTCATATGTCATGCATAGGAGGGAGGGGTATGAGCGGAAGGATTTTCTATTTGCCACTCCAAAGTAGCAAATGACTAATGACAAATTTTTGCTCTTTTGACATTTTTTTGCCTTGTATGTTTGGATCCATTTGTCAAAAAAATATTAATTCTTTTACTCTTTTGTCAATTTGCCAAGAGGATAAATATAGACCACTTTAGCTTATACTTGTATAATATTCTCCGTATAAGTTTTTTTTTAGATTAGCAAAACTTTTAGATCTCCTGCTTGAAGTCTCAAGAATAATCTAAAGATTATGGATCCAAACCAGACCTAAATGTACATAAAAAGAAATAGCATTTACAACATCAAATAAATATTGTCAGCAACTTAGGAAGCGCATGGCCCATCTTTGAACATGCATGTCCAGACTCCAGACCACACCAGCTGCAGGAACTTGCAGCCCATGTCGACTTGGACGCCTTCCGTAGCCAACCAAACAAATGGCCTAATGAACGAACTAGCAACTTACACCAAACAAATCGCATGAATGCATTATGCACGACCTGATGAACGAACTGGCAGCCTACACAAGCAGAGATCGTGTATGCTCAGACCCTGAGCTCAGGCAACAATTGGTTGCAGTACAATTTCGTGTACTGTAGCATAAGCCATAACATATGGCAGAAACATTACATTTGTACAGTTAACAAAAAATACAATACAGCGCGACCCTGCTCATAAGCAGCCACAGCCCACTGGTGCATTTGTACATGACAGAACAGTCTGTGCTAACATTTTGCCAGAAACCACAGGCTCATAATTTACAGAGTCCTCCACGGTCACAATGTAGTCACACTCACACCCTTCGATGTCAGATGTTTATAAGTCAATGTAATGATGTATTCGTTTTCTTTTCTTTTTTCAAGAAATCTATAGGCACATATAGGCATCTGAATATACAATACAACATGAACGTAGCTACTAGTTAACTTACAACCATTCAATCTTATACCAGTCAGAAGCTTCATCAGTCATCACGCTTTGATTGAGATTCGAGTTACCTTCCACACATCCACAGATGGGCTTTGATTGAAATTCAAGTTACCTTACTCACATCCACAGATGGCACCCAAGCTCAATTCACCGAAACTAGTTGGCTTGCAACCTCCTTCAAGAACCAAATAGGACTAATTCACAATAGTCGGCTATGACCACTGTACTTAGCACAAGAAAACGCAACTCTACTCTTCAGGTTCAGCTGAGAAATCTGGCTCATCTGGCTTCGGTAGCTTAGGCAACTCTTTCATGTTATGAGGTACTTTTCTAGTCCTAGCTATGAATTTTAGAGCAAGACTATTCTTGGGCGGAGAATCGTCTTCTTCGTTATCCACTTCATCTAATCTTATGGAATTGAACGACTCCCTCATACTCAGGTCCTTTGCCATCTTCCTCCTCTTGTACCGTCTCCAAGCAGCTTGGATGAAGCATGAGGCCCATGTTCTCCAGTGATGCGAGTAATACCTGAAAGTGTGTTGCAACTTCTTGCTGTGCAGCCGCCTGAACTGACTGGCAACAAACTTGAGATCCTCGGCCTGGAGTGCAAATGCCTCCACTTCTATCAGTGCCTTCACTGTCTGAGTGGATGATGGCAAGTTCGTAGTAGGCCTGGGAACAAGAGCCCATCCAAGAAGTTCCTCGCCACAGAAATCACCAGGTTTTAGGGTAATTGAATTGAAGAAGCCAGTGCGGCCACCATTTGTTGTGGAGCTTTCCAGTTTTCCACGGATAATGAAGAGCATCTCAGTCACTGGATCACCTTCACGGACAATGTATGTGCCTTTTGTACACAGTGATGATACAAGACGCTCACAGATGGCATCAAGAAGCTGATGATCCATCTGGGAGAAAAATGGAACCTGCAAAATGTGATACAAAGCGAGATTACCATGCAATTACGAAGAAAGCAATATATAGTGCAAATTTACAAGGAAACCTTTTCAGGGGTGGGGGGAGGATATGTATTTTGATTGCTATAAAATATGAGTATGGTACGGCAGGTCAATGACACTCATTGTACCACGGCAATTCTTAGCTACAAGTGTATCCTACAAATGAGAAGCAAATCACCTAAAATTTCTCTGGCGACACTGGAACTATGATGCTCACTTCTGACATAAAAAAGATACCACATAAATTCATGATTATTGTGGTGATAGACAAGTTTGATATATGCAGAAATCAAATGGTGGTAACCATCATCCATAAGACAACCATAGAAGTTTCAAAAGTTCACTTCGCATGTACATTGACAAAAGCATGTGAAAGTATTTACCCGTCGAACAAGACCCAGGCAAAGGTGGCGCTTAATGTCACGACGAAGGTCTGCAGGCAGAGCCTGCAATATTGACTCTTCATTGACACCCCTAGTTGCAAGCCACTTGTACTGGATAAATCGTCTCACCCTTTCCCGCAGTTCACAAGGAAGTTGGCGATGTCTCATCCATTCCTCAGTATCTCTTTGCTTTAATCTCCATTCCTCAACCCTCACAGTAATAGATTGCAGGTAGGTCTTGACAATAATCATCACATTGTAAGACAGAAAATTCCAAATTAGGTTCAAATTAATACATTTTTTCAAAATGATTAGTAGCGTTCACATATAAAAAAAAAGTCTAAAATACGAAGCATGCAGTTGAGTGGATAAAAAGTACCTGCACATTTCCAATCAAATGCGCAAACAAGATAAGACCAAGTACCGCCAAGAATATACAGTACAGTGTCTCACCAAGATAGGTACTCACAGTAAGAGTCTGACCGTAGCAGCTATTTGAAAATGAAAGCAATATATAGCACGTTAGCAAAAGCACACAAAGTTATTAACTTTGAACTGGTAAAGTAAAAAAAAAGATGAGCGTGAAGACACACTAAAGAACTACTGTTGAACTTTCAAAGCATAAGCATAAGCATGAACATGCAATTGCAAATTCAAGAGTAAGATTCCAAAATTTTGCTGAACACATGACTATATGTTGTTCTTATCAAGGTCCTCAACCCATATGGTGGAGTTAAACAACATTTGATTTATGCAAGGAACACGTAAAATAAGTTTCCATCTGGCACTCTAATTTGAACCGTAATTATGAAAATGCCTGCTAAGGACATACCTTAAATTCTGCAACCCCCACCAGAGGGAATAGAAATACTTCATTGCAAAACTTTGAGCAGGGGCTTGATTAGACAATGCAGGCTGGAACATGCCAAAATCAAAACTAATAGTGTCATCGCTAGCATTACATTTAGTGAAGACAGCAGTTGTACTCGCCCAAGTAGCATTCAGTGCCGTGTCACAATCTAGGTACTTAATATCACAATCCGTTTCATTCAAGCAACTTGTCTTCCAGCAGAATGTCTGGCGATCAACAGATAGCAGATACCATAGTGCACCTAGCACCTGAAACAAGAGGAACAAGAGGAACAAGAGATGAACAGTTTGCATCACATCTAACAATTAGCTACAACAAGATACGGAATGATGAAACCACGGAATGATGAAACCAGTTAAGTGTACGAATATCATACATGACTAGCTATCAGATATAGCACCATGTTGTATGCAGCCCCTTCCCAAGCAGTCTTTGCAACAACTCCAGTAGCTTTGACAATTTCATAAGTTAAGGGGAATATGAGATACAATCTTGGAAGATATTGAGCAAGAACTATGAGCACCAGAATGTTATTGTTGTGCTCAGCAGAGGAATACTTTATGGCTGGTATCACAAACCAGACAATAATCTGCACAAACAGTGGAAGATGTGTAAGTTAAAGGTACAGTCCAAACTGGAAACAGATAATAACGATAAGAGGGTCACATGCCAATGTTTTTGTATCGAATTTTTAGAAATGAAGTTCACCGTAGACCGTAGTTGAATATCGTGCCTATTTAGAAAGGGTAATCTTTTATGGAATGCCTTCCTTTCAGATAATCAGGCTAGGATGGTAGAACCCGGAAATGATTGTAATTATTGTCTTAAGTGTTATACCTGAGCAGCATTAACAAAAATATATATAACAAGTTTTTAAGAGTTAAAGGGGCCTGCCTCCCAGCCCTTCGCATTGCAACAGAACAACATAAAGTTATTACAATCCCAGGTTCAAGTTTAACATTTAATTTATACCTAGAATTATTAGCATTGTATCTGAATTGCAGCTGCATCGTGAGCTTTAGTAGTTTAGTAGTATGTAAACAATAATTGCCTAAAATATAAGATCAAGAATAGCAAATACTCGTGACAAACCAGCTTATGAGCAAAGGTTATAAGTAGTATACTATAATTAGTAAGAACAAAAAACAATAGAAGTACCAAGTTACCTGTGGCAAAGGCAATGCAGCCGCCACATCAACAACTAAGTCAGATCTGATATATTTGCACGCAATTTCCTTGGGATCTGTGACAAGATCTCCTCTTCCAAACACCCTCAGTGTAGAGCTTGCGCTGATATATGCTGTTCTGAACTTTATTATGATGTGCAGGACATACAATAAATCGGTAATTGACCTGAAGAATGTAACACCGACGGCAAAACGGGTGTCTGTTCCGATACAGAATTTGGGGCTGCCGTAGCTGATCTTGGGCACATAGAAGTAGAGGGGGTCTATAAATAGCGCGACGAAGCAGGAGAATAGGAAGATGCGGTTCCATGTCAAGATGAAGTCGCTTGACGGATCAAAAGTTTTGTTATACCACTGCTCATCGCTCGCGACAAAGGCCCTGTGCTTCTTTGAGGTCCCCACGCCTAGCTTGCTAGCAGCGAGCCCCGCCTGCTTCTGGTGAAGCGGTACGGCTGGCCTCATTGGCGACGGCCCCGGCGCATCAGCTGCTGCTGACCCCCGAAAAATTCTGGAGACTGCTCTGGTGCTGCTGCTCCACCACGCAGCGAACAAATCGCAGTCCATCGACGATATGGAATTTGACTGCTAGCAGTGTAGAAACGGAAGACCAGGGCGGAACTAACCCTCGGAGCAATCCATCGGAGCGAGCTTCCTTACCAGCAGCAAAGAGGAGAAATACATCCGAGCCCCGTGTGGATCTGCACTTCCGGGAGGAGGACGAAGGTCGCCGCGGCGACGGTGGAGGAGGACGAGCGAGGGGACGGAGCGCGAGAGAGAAACTGGCCGCGACGTGCTCCGGCGGAAGGAGCGTGTCCGATGCGCCAGCGGGCGGCCAAGCGAAGAACGGCTTCGCTTGACGGCGCTCGTGGCGGGCGCCGGGAGGCCGGGACGAGTACCTGGCCGCCGGCGAGGCGAATCCGGGATCAGGAGAAGGCAGGAGCGAGGTGGACAGCGAAGCGAGTCGGCGGAGTATCGAGGAGAGCCGGCGGCGAGGAGTTCAAGGAGGAGCGGGGCGGGCGTGCGTGGGACGATGGGAGCGGAAACTCCCGGACCGGATCGGTGCGGATGCGATCATGCGGACGCTTCGCCACCGGCTTAATTAGTCGCCGAAGGGAGGTTAAATCCTGGGGTTAGTGGCGCAGTTTTCACTGTGGCGGCTAGTGCTAAGAGCGCGGACGGTGAATTGCTTGGGAATAGAGTTTTTCAGCTAAGTAATAGCTCTAACAGCAACTCCAACAGTTTTGCAAATAAGTTTTACATTCTTGTTTTTATAACTTATATAAAACAACTATCCAACGGTTTGACAAATAGACTTTGTATTTTTATTAACTTGGCAATTTTCTAGGAAGAATTATCATATATGTCAACCATGGATCGCGCTTGACATTCCCGTTGCGCGTCTTTTCGCTCGCCGCCGCAATTTTGGTCCACAAATTTAGTAATTGCCAAGTCGATTTTGGCAAACCGTTGGAGATTGATTTTTTTTCATTTTGTCATATTTATTTAGGACTTGACAAACTCACAATTTTGCCAATCAAAATATGAAAAACCATTGGAGTTGCTCTAAGCTAACTCATTCTCGTCTCGCAGAGAGATTGTCTGAAACATACATAATGTACTTTACTATGAAGCTATCTGTTGAGTTCACGACCTTAGTGTAGGTTTTATTACGTTGTTTTGAAGATAGCCATGTTATTTAGAATAAAATAAAACTTAAATGAAACATTCATTTTTAATGTAAAGTTTTATTTCATGGTTTTGTAGACATTTAATTGTATTACTTAGAGAGAGTTAGTAATTATGTTAAGAGAATTTCATCCAAATAAAACTCATTTTCTCTCTTTCTTCATTAAATATTATATTTTTATTATATGTGACATGCTATTAAATATGGACCATTGTCCGGTGCAGTAGTAGTTACTACTGCAAAATAAGGAGTAGCAACATCTCAATCATCCAAAGAACTAGCAATGGCTAGGATCATACTGTGCTGCCGCATATTTTTATTGGATTTAGAATTATAAGAGACCTCACATTACATTTGTACTTATACATTAAGGATCTGTTTGGTACAGCTCAGCTTCACTAGTAAAACTATTTTTTTTTAGAAAATAGCTTTACAAACAACTCTCTAGGTGAAGCTGAACTATTTTGAAAAAAGTGTTTGACAAAACAGTTTCACCAACAACTTTATGCATACATGTGAGAGAGAAAGGGGGGAGAGAGTTGTGATAAACTACTATTTTCAGCTTCATCCAACTTCATATCTTTGTGAGAGGGGAAGAAAAACAACTTCATAGGTGAAACTGTTTTGAAAAGAGATATTTGGCAAAAAAACAGCTCACAACAACTCCATAAAGTTGTAATAAGTTGTATCATACATGTCCTAATATGTAATTGAAAATCTCATGAAAAAATTATTGAAATAATTTTACTTTTTATACTGTAAAATATTGAGAAATTGCAATATTTTAGTTTATAAGTGACAACAAGAAATCGAGAAACGGCGTGAGGATGCAGATGTCATTCTACTAGAGAATGAGCTCTATCACATCAAAATACCGGCACAAATATGAAGTACTAAATCTAGATAAAATAAAAAACTAATTGCACAGTTTTATTGTACTTTGCGAGACGAATATTTTAAGCCTAATTAATCAATGTTTGAACAATTATTACCAAATAAAAACAAAATTGCTACAGTGTGACGTGACAACTGTTACAGGATTTTGCTTTTTCATTTCGCGAATCTAAACACATGTCCGAGTTCAATAATTGTTCGTCTATGGAATAATTTTTTATAAAAAAATATTTTTTTCTTTTATGAAAAATGTTTCCGATAGCAAATGGGGGAGAAAAAATAAGAGAGAAAAGATGCTTTGATCTTAGCCAGTGCTGGCTCCATGGATGGCTGCGATCGGGCTACTGCTTATCTTGGAGTAGCAGTTACTACTGCACCGGATCCCGGTCCCTCCATCACCACCACGCGCTGCTCGTCTGCTCTCCGACGGCGCCCCTTCCTAGCATCTCCAGTCGCGCCGGCCCCCGCGCCCTTTCCTCTCTGCCGAGGCCGCGCAGCCCGTGGTCCCCCTCCGCCTCCGCCTCGCCGTCGCGCTGTAGGCCGTGGCGGCGATGGATATGGACGGAGAAGATAGCCAGCTAATGAAGAATGGCACGGGGATCGCCATATCTAGAGACGCGAAACGCGATACACCGCCTGACAGGCAAGATGGAACAGCGGCTTCCGCTGCCTTCCGCTCAAAGAAACGAGATGCATCGTCTGACACGCAAGATGGAACTGAGAAGAAGAAGAGGAGGAGGAAGAGGGAGACGAAGAGTCGGAGGACAGCGGCCAAATCACCACCCCCACCTGGTTCTTTAGAGAAGAATACTGATCCTTCCCGCTCTCCTCAAAAGAATAAAGGTTGGAATTTTGTGAAACATTTTCAATTATTCTTAAATTCGTGTTGTTAGGATTGGTTACGTTAATGCATTGTTTCTTTTGATTTAGATTTGATAGTTTAGTATTTTGTCAACAAGGAAGTGTTACCTTTTTTTTTTTCAGAAAGGCCGAGGTCGAATTTTTTTACTATTGCAATGAAATTACACTGTCATATATAAAAGCAGAAAAACATAGAAACTACTACTCCGCCACGAATAAACCTCCCACGCCTCAGACCGCAAAGGAAGCAAACGAAACAAAAACAAAAAAAAAAACTCTCCTGTCACTTCGGGATGTTCCTAATCACACGCATAACCAGATGGCACGCTGGCCATAATCTATTCGAACTAAGCAGACTCGGCCGGCAAAAGGGCCATGATCTATTCTAACTAAGCTGACTCAACCGGCAAAAGGCACCAACTGTTGATCTGCTTGTGTTTCTCAGCTTCCTTCTTGTGGAAAAAACAGTGCAGCCTCCTTTACGACGCCAGCACCTCTCACAAACTGCACCTTCATATCCTCCTTGAAAAGACCTGCCCAGTATATAATGAAAGAACAAATCATACAAACAATCTCAATAGGAGATTTAACTCTCTTTTGATCGAAACAAACAACATTCTAGTTCTCCAAATGGCCCAACATATAGCTGCCAATCGCACCGTAAACATTTGTTGCCCATGTGGTAGACTATTTCCAATCCAAATCCAGTATTGATCAAAATTACTTGTTCTACACAGGTATTTGTATGTAGACTTAACTGAAAACGGCCTGATTTTTCTCATTCCCATCTTGCCTTATCATTCTCAGAATTTGTATTGTATCTATGAACAATAACCTGTAACCTTCTAAGTTGGTTCTGTAAGTCTTCGTGCAGCCATCTCCAAAAAGAGAGACAACCAATGCTTTTGCTTCCTGTTCTTGATTGATGTTGTAAAGATGAGGGAACTTATCAACGAGAGATACTTGTCCACACCACATAGTCCGGCCTTTTAGATAGATATGTCTGATTTTCAACAAATCATTCCACATAGGGAAATTTTGTTGTTTTTCTTGATACTAGTGAACATGCACGTGCGGCACGCACGTGTCTAAATATTAGTTTTTTATATTATTTCTCTAGTTTATATGTGGTGTTATCATCTTATCCAGTTTTTTTAAAAAAGATATATAAGTTCATGTAACATATGCCGCTAGATGCTTTTTAATGAACTCTTCAAGATTTATTTTTTGTTATAGAAATTCATCTTTTATTAAAAATCTGGAGTGCATAAGTGAAAGAGATTACCTTTGTCGTTAACTACACATGCTTCATAATCCTCATAAATATTTGGTAAATCTTCTTCAGGGTTTTGTTGATCTAAATCATTTTCTGTTGCAAGAAGTTAATTACCAAGAACATACAAAAAATAACATACATATAGAAAAATTAGCAATAGTTATCTAGTGATGAAATGCAAAACCTGTATCTATCCTACCTTTGTAACTTTTTATGAAGAGGCCAATTTTTTACCTTGTATTCCATGCATTGGATCTTGTGGTTCCCAAACACCAGAATCAAAATCTTCGCCTGTATTGCCAACTCGAATGTATCGGCAGAATTATTTTTATTAATTTGGTTTATGAAGAGGCCAATTTTTTACCTTGTATTCCATGCATTGGATCTTGTGGTTCCGAAATAGCAGAATCAAATTCTTCGCCGGTATTGCCAACTTGCAATTTTTTTTTAAAAAAAACAAACAATCATTAATGGTAATTGAGCTAGCACATTAGATACCTTATTAACTTGAGTGAAGGAAAAATATCACCCAATTTTTTTTTTAAAAAAAATCATTGAGCCAGCACATTAGATAGCTTATTAACTTGAGCGAAGGAGGTATTGCCAAAAATAATTAATGTTAATTGAGCCAGCACATTAGATAGCTTAATAACTTGAGTGAAGGAAACATACCACCATTTGAAGCCTTTTTCGATTTCGATAATCACGTTGGTATACACGTTTTGTAGCTAGATTACTTTCTCTCTTTTCCAACAATGGCAGTATATCTTATCTTTTTTGTTGACTCATGTATTTGGTTTTATCAACAACTCCTTAAATAGTTAGGATTAAGTATTGAAAATTTGACAATACATAAAAAATATATAAATAATGAATTCAATTCACAGTCATCAGTATTAAAAATAATTTAAAGTACTATCTTTGATAAAATAAACAGTGCCAATAATTTGAAGTGAAGAGCACAAACCAAAGCAAAATACCTATTTTATGAACTTGTGAAGCCATGTCCCGTTTCCTCTTACAAGAATTGCCTTGATTGTCCATTGTAGTATCAATTTTTTGTATTTCCAAGTTTAAATATGGGATATCTATGATTTTTTATGATGCCAATAATTTGGATGCATCCATGGTTGGTTTTAGATGACACAACCAATTTGGATGCATCGGCCTCAAGTTTGAAACGAGCCCGACCACTAAGGGGGTGTTTGGTTTACCCCCTAAAGTTTAGTGCATCAATTAAAGTTTAGGGGGCACTTTAGGGGGGTGTTTGGTAGTTTAGAGCCTAAAATCACCTAAGTTTAGCTACTAAAATTTAGGAGGCTGTAACCAAACACCCCCTAAGTTGATACTCACGATTTTTGGTCCTAGCCTCCTCCTTAGCATTGTCCGTCAATGCAGCACGACGATGACGTTGGTACTCACGATTTTTTGCCCAAACTTCCTCCTTATCATTGTCGGACAATATATGCAACCTGATGACTATGTTCATACTCACGTTTTTTAGCACGAGCTCCCTCCTTCACATTGTTAGACATTGCAGCATTCCTCTGTTTTCGTAGCTTGCCAATATTTATTTGTGATGACTCCATCGCTTTTTTAGTCACTTTTGTTCCTGTGTATCAATAGGAATATAAGAATTATATACTATATGAGAGGCCAATAATCTCGACCCAGAGAAGAGGCAACAAACAACACAAGTGAATTCGTATCTGTTGCTCACCTGACGACGACGATGACCGCGGCGGCGCTCTGGACGGCGCGAGGACGTGTGGTGCGGCGCGGCGGAGTGGTTCTGGTGCTTGAACGAGCCGGCGAGTCGTTGCCTCGCTGAAGGGATGCAGCTGTGTTTGCATCTACTATTTGGGCTTCGCGGGCTAGCAGTCATCACGTCCGTCACGTACTGATGCAATGCAATGAAACGCCAATGCTAGCTGAGATCCATCTCGCGGCTGGGCGGGCAGCGGGCTGGGTAGCGTCACAGCTCCTGGCCGCGCGGACGTTGTCGTACGCCAACCGTTCAATCCCTAGCTAGCTAGCCTGCGCGCGACAGCAGGGCCGGCAGCCGTCGTATGTGCTCGGCTCGCCCGTGCCTGTCAGCCGGCCAGAGGTCCGCCCCCCCTCACCGCAGTCGCAGGATCCCCCGGCGACAGCGATGTCACTCACATCCAAGCAGTCAAGCACACAGCATGCGAATCTGATGAATCACGTTGCATTTCATGCTTTTGTGCTGGTGCCGTGAGCCTGTGATTGTTTATGTGAAAGTGAAACGGACCGGAGTAGTATACCACCGACCGGCATGGAATCGAATGATGGATGGAGACGCTCCCCTGTTCCGCGATATTTGGGGCCGGTGGCGATGGCGTGGATGCACATGGACGACGACGAGGAGACGCCGCGCCGTCCACCGACCTGACCCACCCCACAAGGAACGAATCCTCCGCCGACCCGATCGCAACGCAACGGATTTGTATTGCAGCCGCCGTGGGTGAGGGAGGTGGGCAGATTTTTTTAGGTGAAAAAAAAACGCACGTAAAAGGGCTGGAAACACTATGTAAGTACGTGGTGTTTACGCTGGGCCCATCTATCGGATTGATATCTACCGTTAGATGAAAAATCAAAATAAATCCGAGGGTGGAAACATAAGGTGGGTACAAAATTTCAGGTGACAGGTATTTTTCAATTCTTTCGCTCTTTTATAGTATAGATTTGCGACACCTCCTTTTTTGGAATATTTCTTGTGAACGATTTCTTGCCCACTTACAGAGTAGGCTAATGTTCATTCTTCTGAGATGCTTGATCCCTAATCCTCCTTTGTCCTTTGGTTTAGTAATGTTAACCCACTTAACCAAGTGATACTTCCTCTTGAAATTACCACCCTGCCAAACCTCCTTGCAATATCCATTTTCTTAATTGTTGACAAAGGCAACAGATAGATGGGCATGGCATACATGGGTAAATTTCTTCGGAAAGAATTGATAAGAGCCAATCTCCCACCTAGATTTAAAGCACTACCTTCTCAGCCATCCAATCTTTTAAACATCTTTTGGTCAATAGGCGACCAATCTGTCACATGAAGTCGAGATCCAGATACAGGCACCCATAAGTACTTAATTGGCCATTTTCCAATAGAGCAATTGAACATGCTAGAAATTTTCACACTTTTATTATCTTCATGGCTGACCATCATATGGCTTCACTCTTAGCAAAATTAATCTTCAGCCCAGCCATTGCTTCATACATGAACAACAAAAGCTTAAGGTTAGATGCCTGAATCTTGTCATCCTGAATACAAAGGATGGTGTCATCTGCATATTGCAGAATGGCAACCCCATTATTCAAGTTTTTAGGAACAAGACCCTTGATCAAGTTATTTCTCTGAGCCACATGAATCATCTTAGCAATTGTGTCAGCAGCTATATTGAAAAGGAAAGGAGAAAGAGGATCTCCCTGCCTAACTCCTTTACCAGATTTAAAATAGCAACCCACAATATTATTCACCTTCACACTCACTGTACCAGACACCATTACTGCTTGGATCCAGTCACACCATTTAGTGCAAAATCCTCTCTGTTTAATACATTCAAAGAGGAACTCCTAGTTTAGTTTGTCATAAGCTTTTTCAAATTCTAGTTTAAGGACCAAACAATCTTTCTTCTTGATTCTAGTATCATGTAAAATTTCATGCAGAGCCATGACCCATCCATAATGTTTCTATCCTTTAGGAACCCAAATTGACATTTATTGATGATCTTCCCCATGACTTTTATCATCATGAGCAGGACCAGTGTTTTTTCATGCTTTTATCAAAGACATTAGCAATAATCGTATACTCTCCATTCTCAAAATTTTCAATATCAGACCTATCTTTTTTTATACCACTTAGCATGCCACCAAATTTTCCATTAGAAGGAGTGCAGAACCAGTTGAACTCTTTGTTATTATCCAACTTTCTAAAGAAACTATCAGAATAGGATTTTTTCATAGTTTCCTGAATACCAATAAAATCTACTTTATATTCCCAAATTAACTCCTTAATGAAAGAACAAAGACCTTTCTTGGCCACCCCTCTACAATTCCAAATGACACCTATCATTTATAAACCTTTTAAATTTTTTGATGACCCCTTAGGCCCCCCTCCAACAGAAGTGCTAGGGTCATCAGAAGGTTGGCCCGGCATGTTTCTGATTTTTTTTTCTTGGAAGACCCTGTTTTTTTTTTGCACTGGTCAGAATAAAACAGGCTCTTCTTCAGATTCCTCAGTTAGCCAACATATAGCAGTCTGATCATTTAAGGGAGGGAGTTTCTCCTCCATGTTTATGGGCAAATGAGAATTATTACCATTTTGTTCATTAATTTGCATCCTAGCTTTTTCTAAATCCTTGAGAATATCAATTTTCTCAAAGGAAATTGATTTAGAGTGAATCCCCATGTTAACAGCAAGATTAACAATATTAGAATGTGAGAGAACTGCAAAGGAGTTCTGGTTACAGATAGTATTACCTTCACCAAGCTGTTCCTTAAGTCCTGTGGGTTTGATCTGCTCATCAATCTTGAGTTGGTTTTCTTCCATCCCCCTAATCCTCTTGCTTTGTCTCACTTTCTGCCACTCAGCCTCATCCTGCTGCTGATTGCCCTTGAATCTTGATCATTATCATGAGCAACAACTTCTTGCACAGTCACAAATGAGACAGCCCCTTCTAATTTTTCTTCCTCTATCTTGTTCCTTGTTAATCTCAGTATATTCAGTTCTTCTAATTGTATCATTGGGTTGATTTTCCATGATGATCATTTACTGATTTTCCATGATCATTTGCTGATTGGTGTGAGTATTCTTCTCCATCTGCACTTCTTCCAGACTCTTCATCTGATAAACAATAATGTTGCCCTCCCTCACCTTAGAGTTGTCTTCTCCAACAACTTCGCTTTTTCTTGACTGGATATTTCAACAGCAGGTGCCTCCTGGCTCTCTTTGTAAGGACTCATGGATGTGCCCCTTTCTTCGGAAATGAATGACTCATGACCCTTCTCAATAGTGGATAAGAAAGAGCTTGGAATTCACTATTGTTGGTCCCACATATAGCATTCTTTGCTTCAATAGTGGACAAAGGATCATAAGCTGATCTCTCCATGTTAGATCCATACTCATTTATCATGGTTTACTGTTGCCAGCTAGATACAAACAACTCAGTTTTCTGATCTCAATTCTATCAAAGTTCCCAAACCTTAACTGTTCACATCCAGGTACAAGCAGGTTCCCTATTTGTAAGCCCTCATCTTCAGTATCCTCCTCAGCCACTTTGCTACCAGAAACGCCTTGTTGATATCTCCCCTGATCATTCATCTGCTTGCCTTTACCAGATCCACCCATTTTACTCCTGCAGTGTGGTCAACAGAACCTCCATTGTTCAGTTTCTGTTTTTTTGGGGATGGGAAATCATCTTTAGACTTCTCCCTTTCATTTCTAATTCACTTGTTTCCAGCTGGATTAGTAAATCCTTCTTGGGTAACTTCTCTTTGAAAGAAATAGTCTCGGAAGTAAAAATCCACTAACCCATCCACTTTGGCAGGAACTTGAGTCACATCTCTGTATGTTATTTTAACCCTTACATACTCTTTTTTGGTAATATTCTCCTTGTCCACCTAAAGGGGGAGCCCCACCTTAGATGCCACCATGCAAATATTGGAGTATGACCTCTTTTCATATGGGGTTCCTTTGATTCTGAACCAAGCCACATCCAGGGCTCCCTTGGAACCAGTGGCTGGATTCCACTTCTCCACTTTTAACGCACCAGAAGGCATTGACCTCATTCTTAGCTCAGAGAAGAAGACCAGATCTGTAATGGCTTGAGCATTGGGAAATCTCATATGATTCAAATGGGTCTAGTTTTGTTACGATCATATTAGTGGTTTAGGACTGTTACCAAAACAGGGCTGCTGTAGTGTTGTCTAGATAGGATTGTAGTGTTGTCTAGATAGGATGTAGGACTAGTCACCAAAATCTCAACCCCTGGACTAGTCTACCGGTGCTAATACTCTCCCTCACATCTTAACAGTGCTGCTGTCCGCTATCTAGATAGGGTTTATGACTAGTCACCAAAACAGTGCATGTAAATTTATTTGTCTGTTTATGATGTAGTTAAAGACATAATTCATTTTGTCCACCCAAATAAACTTTCTTAGTATTGTAGTAATTTATAAATTTAGTCACATTTTGAGGTATTTTATGAAATAGCTATTTAAAGTTTGAATAAGGTATTTTTGATATATACTTCTAATCGAATTTTCTTCACAGATTCGAAGGATTCTCATTCTTCTGACTGTAGCTCTCCACTCCGTCGTCCCAAGTCTTTACTCATGGAAAAAACAACTAGTAATGGGGAAACAGTGTATCAGTACAACTCAGAAGAAGAGGTCGTGGATAGCTATCACAAAGATTTTCGCAAGTACCAGAAGAAACTAGGTTTGTTAACTTTCTTTTCTCTCTTTATACCTAATCCACCAGTAATTGTTTTTATGTCGAATTTATATATATTTGATGCATCCTATTTTAATATGTGTAGCTCGTCAACAACAACTACCAACACTTAAACAATGCAAATATGTGAGAAATTTAACTGACTGGGATAATCTGAAGGAGAAGAATGCAATTCTAGATGTGGCTGAGTCTGTGCTACTCCTTTCTTCCTCTTTTGGTATTACTATTGCTCCTTTTATTTAGTTTGTTAATTAATAGATGCAAATTTATATTTTGTTATATTAATTAAGTTTTTACTTTGTATTAATTTGCAGATGGCAAAGAGATCAATACCTGCAATGGTATTATCATTGAGTGGGATGAAAAAGATGAATCTGCTATTGTGGTGACTTCTTCTCAGGGTATTTCATCGGGTCGATGCACAACTTTATCGGCAGCGAGCTAGCAAGCCTCATCGGGATCAACATCGAGCCGTGCCGGGTTGGTGTCACAGTTGCCAACAGGGATCGCGTCACTTGTCGTGGACTGGCGTGCGACGTAGGCATCCGCATTGGCAATGAATCTTTGCTGTGGAGTGCTACACCATCCCACTGGATAAGTGGGATATGGTTCTCGGCGTCACGTGGCACTAAGTGGGACATTGGGGCCTATACTATGGGACTTTGATGACTTATGCATGGCCTTCACACGTGGCACCCACAGGTATTCCGGTGTGGCATCGGTTTGACGAGGTACGACGCTCAGTCCACCCGCCTCCACACCGTTCGGTCAGACGCCACTGCTCGACACACTACTTGACTCTTTCAGTGATGTCTTCGCCAAACCTCAGGGGCTACTGCCGGTGCGCCCGTATGATCACCAGATCCATCTGTTGCCAAACACGGCCCCGGTGGCGGTGCGTCCCTATCGCTATCCTCAAATCCAGAAGGATGAATTGGAGTCGCAGTGTGTTGGGATGCTGCAGCAGGGCGTCATTCGGCCCAGCACGTCAGCATTCTCCGCCCCGGTGCTCCTAGCGAAGAAACACGACGGGTCATAGCGGTTTTGCGTGGACTAGCGCGCGTTCATTCAACAAACCGTCAAAGACAAGTTCTCAATTCCCGTAGTGGAAGAGCTGCTGGATGAACTCCAAGGAGCTCGGTACTTCACCAAACTTGATTTGCGTTCGGGGTATCACCAAGTTTGAATGCACGTCGACGATATTGAGAAGACTGCCTTTCGCACTCACGAAGGCCGCTTTGAATTCTTGGTTATGCCATTTGGGCCGACGAACGCGAGTCTGATGAACATAGTATTACGGCCATATCTTCGCAAATTCTGTGTTCTTTGATGATATCCTCATTTACAGCCCGATTTGGTCATCGCATCTGCAGCAGCTCAACATGGTCTTACAGGTTCTTCGAGAGCACTAGCTACGTCTCAAGCCGTCGAAGTGCTCTTTCGCTCAGCCGAGGGTGGCATACCTAGGACATGTGATTTCAGCAGCCGTTGTCGCCATGGACCAAGATAAAATTGATGCTGTCACCTCCTGGCCACAACTCCGTTCGGCCCAAGGTTTGCGTGGCTTCCTTGGCCTTGCTGGATACTGCCGCCACTTCATTCAGGGCTACGCCGCTACTGCTGCACCCCTCACCAACCTCCTCAAGCATGACAGGTTCGTATGGACCGAGGCGGCCACAGTAGCCTTCGACGCTCTCAAGCAGGCCCTGTCATCTGCACCTGTACTGCAACTTCCAGCATTTGATCAACCCTTCTTGGTGGACTGTGATGCGTCCAAGACATGATTCGGTGCGGTATTGCACTAGGGGGATGGCGCGTTCGCGTTCTTCAGCTGCCCATTCGCCATACGACACTTGAAGCTTGCAACATACGAAAGGGAGCTCATTGGATTAGTGCAGGCAGTGCGTCATTGGCGACCGTATTTATGGGGACGTCACTTCACAGTTCGCACAGATCATTATGCCCTCAAGTTCTTGCTTGACTAACGGCTTTCCACGATACCGCAACATCAGTGGGTAAGCAAATTATTTGGCTTTGATTTCCAAGTGGAGTACCGCCTCGGGCGTCTAAACATCGTCGCCGACGCTTTATCTCGTCGCGGGGAAGACATCGTTGCCTTGGATGGGTCAGCTGCAGCCCTTGGTGCACATAGTGGTCCCTCCTTCGAGCTCTACGACACGCTCCGCCAGGCGTTTCAGGACGACCGTGACCTTCGTAATTTCCGCGACATGGTGGTGGCTGACCGTGGGGTTCCATGGTGCGTGGCAGGCGGCCTCGTCCTCCGCGGCTCCCAGGTCTTTGTGACGGCTGCCTCTGCATAGCTGGCATCCAGAAAACGCTGCAGCGATTGCGGCAACACTTCGCCGTGGAGCATGATCGTCGCTTGGTGGATGACTTCGTTAAGGCCTGTGTCACTTGTCAACACAACAAAACAGAGACCCTCCATCCCGCCGGTCTGCTCCAGCCACTTGAGGTCCCCTCCACAGTCTGGTCTGATATTGCAATGGACTTCGTCAAAGGCCTTCCCCGGGTCAATGGAAAGAGTGTGATACTCACAGTAGTGGATCGTTTCTCCAAGCACGCACATTTCATTGCTCTCAGTCATCCGTAGACTACGACGTCCGTCGCTAAGGCATTCTTCGAGGCTATTGTTCGTCTGCACGGATTCCCTCGTTCTATTATGAGCGATTGCGACCCAATCTTCACAGGGCACGTCTGGAAGGATTTTTTTCACGTTGGTCGGGGTGCAACTTCGGATGAGTACTACGTTTCATCCGCAGACTGACGGATAGTCCAAGATTGTCAACAAGACTATCGCAATGTATCTCCGTTGCATCACGGGTGACCGACCGAGAGCATGGCTGGACTGGCTGCCATGGGCAGAATACTACTACAATACTTCATATCACTCTGCAGTCAAAGCCACGCCATTTGAGGTGGTGTTCGGGCATCCTCCACCTCCCTTGTTGCCATATAGTGCTGGGGCGGCTTCGACAGAGATGGGGATGCACTTCTGCGTGATCGTGATGCTTTCCTGCAGGAAGTTCGTGAGCGTCTTCTTCAAGCGTAGGTTTATGCTAAACGCCAGTACAATGGGCACTATCGTGCAGTGGAGTTCACCGTTGATGATTGGGTGTTGCTTCGCCTCTTGCACCGACCGGCCCAGTCGTTGCTTCCGGGACGACGCAACAAGTTGAGCCCACGCTTTGCTGGTCCCTTCCAGGTGCTCGAGAAGATTGGGCCGGTAGCTTATCGGCTTCGGCTTCCAGATGGCGCCTGCATCCACGACGTCTTCCATGTCGATGTTCTAAAGCCGTTCCGTGGTCCTCCACCGACATCGATTGCGCCCCTGCCTCCACTCCGCCATGGTCGCTTACTTCTGCAGCCGGAACATGCTCTGAAAGCTCAACTGCGCCGCGGTATTTGGTTTGTTCTCATTCAGTGGGCTGGTCTGGACATGACTGAAGCTACTTGGGAGCCTGTTGAAGACTTCAAGACCCATTTTCCTGCCTTCCAGTTCCAGGACGAGTTGTTTCTCGGGGAGGGGACAGATGTTATGGTAGGCAATGTGTATCGCCGTCGTGACAAGGTTGATGACTGAAAGGGGGGGGGGGGGGGGGGGGGCAGAGCGTGCTTGGGCGCCATCCCTCAGAGTCACAACCAGTCACGACTGTAGTAGGAGTCGTATTTGCCTTAGTCTGTTAGGAATATTTATTTAGTTTGTTAGTTGCCGCAGTACTCGCATAATAGAGTTTGGTTAGGATTCAGTTAGCAGATTATGTATAAGTACAAGCAAATCAGAATAAAAAAAGCAACTTGGGATTGAGATATTCTATCTCCCTTGGGCGCCCAGCCCTGTCTCCCTCCTCTCGTAGCCCTATCACCCAGGTGCTGAGCACGGCGCCGCCAGTTCGTCATCACGCCTTCAAGCGTAGACCACCAATCCACCATCGCTACAACCTTAGGAGCCTAAGCTCTAACATGTTCTTATTCTAAGTAGTAGTTGCATATTTCAGCACCCTTTTTATCTGCTTTAGCATCCACTTTACCATCTAATTAGATTATGATGTAATCCTTTTTTAAGGACCAAGTAGCTTTCTCTATTTAGACATCCATTTTACCATCTACCCAGACTATGATATAATCCTTTCTTAAAGACCAAGTAGCCTTGTCTATTTAGGCAGTAGCAACCCCCTTCTATTTTCTAAGACCGAGACCATTCAGTTTCTATCTTGCAATTCTGTCATGATTAAATTATCTAGGAAATAGATAAGAGATCTGTCTCAAAACATGTGAAACATGTGCTTTGTTCTATCAATTTGGTCGATATTCTGATGTTTTTTGGATTTTTGGTCAATTTTTCATTGTTCTTAATGCTGACATTATTAATTTTTTGCTAGTGCTGTTAGCTTAATTTTTTTAGCTACATCTTTTTTTCAGGTGACTGCTCACATGTTAGATGGAACCACTTCTAATGCGACACTATTGTACTTCAGCAAACATTATTTTTTCTCGAATACGCATGAGTATGCGTATCTTTGTATTAAGAAGACAGAAATATGAAACTACAAGAGAAACCGGCTTCGGCCACAGCACACTCTAGGCGAGACTGTAAGCTGAAGACGGCCTAGCAAAGTAGCAAAGCAGGAAACAAGACAGATAGACAGCAGGGTCTCGGATTAGCCGTTTGCGAAAGCAGCTAGCCCCTTGGCGCCCGCGGCGATCCAGCGGTCAGCCTCAGCCCGAATGATCTGTAGCAGGTCGTTCTGCGTTGATGACGCCTCCCGAAAGCATCTAGCATTGCGCTCTTTCCAGATTTGCCAAGACACAAGCGCGAACAGGCTATCGAATCCATCTCTCCCGGCCCCGATCCAGAGCGCGCGCAGGGCGCACCACCATCGACGTGTTGTTGGCTGTCCCTGCGGAGATTGATGGCCGAACGCCTGCACTATATTGTGCCAGAGCTCTCTCGTGAAGGAGCAAGAGGTGAGCAGATGGTTGATCGTCTCCTGCTCTTGATCACAGAGGTAGCATCGGTCAGCAGCGTCCAGTCCATGCCTTGTCCGCCGATCAGCTGTCCAGTGCCTTCGACGGAACGCGAGCCAGAGGAAAATCTTTACTTTCAATGGCGCCCGAGTTTTTCAAATCAACCGGTGATCTCTGAACTCCATGGTGCCCTTGTGTAGCATGGTGTAGGCAGACTTTGCCGTATAGTTACCATCCGCGGTCCATCGCCAAACCGTCTTGTCTGGTGTCTCACCGAGCTCCACATTCTGAAGGATCCCCCAGAGCTCCAAGTATTCCGCCATGGCTGAGACTGAAAGTGCCCCTTTGATCCCTCGGATCCAAGTTCTGTTATGAAGTGCATCCCTGACCAAGAGTGTGCACCTCACCCTGACCGGGATATGCTGGATCAAGTATGGCACTCGGTCTGCGAAAGACTCGTTGCCCATCCATCTGTCTGTCCAGAACAGGGTGCTTCGACCATCTCCGAGCACAGTGAGGGTGGAGGCTCTGAAGAAAGCGTGGACCTCCGGCAAGATGGTGATAGGAAGCTGACTCCAAGCTCTATCGCTGTCGACTTTCTGCAGCCAAAGCCACCTTGTTTGTAACGCGAGGGCAGTGAGTTTGAGGTCGCTTATGCCTAGGCCCCCCCAGCTCGGTCGGCTTACAGACTGCTTGCCATGCCACCAGACATTTGCCACGCACTGAGTCGTCTCTCCCGGCCCATAGGAATTTACGGCAGATACTGTCAATCTCCTTACATGCCCAAATTGGTAAATTTTCCGCCATCATGGTGTAGATCGGGACTGCTATGAGGACTGACTTGATCCACACCAATCGCCCACTCCGAGCCATCAAGGATCCGTGGACAGGCGGCAGCTTGCGAGCCACCGTGTCTACCAAACTCCGAAACCCGGTTTTGGGTATCTTCCTCGTCGACAATGGTAAACCCAAGTATCGAATGGGGAATTCCTGGATTTGACAACCGAGTATGCTGACGATGTCTGGAAGTGTGTCATCCCCACCGTAGATTGGTGTGATCGAGCATTTGGCCAAATTTGTATGCAGCCCTGAGGCCTGACCGAACAGCTGAAGGATGGTTTTGACTGCTGTCGCCTCACTGTGCGTTGGGCGGATGAAGAGTTATGAAGTTGCCTTTTTTAAGGTTATGGGAGGATCAAAGTTACAAGTTGCATTGTTGGAATCTGAGCTTGAGTTTGGTTCTGAAGCTTGTGTGCTAGTGAGGGAAAAAGATCTTGGATTAATTTGTAGAAGGACGAAGATATTGGCATTGGATCCTTGTGACCACCAAAAGAATCACTATCTATTCATTGGTGGCTCAATTCCTAAGGTAAGAATGTACTTAATATTTGACTAGCAGTTTCTCGTGCATTGGTACGAGAGTCATAATTTTTCGATCACTCTGACATTTTCTAAAACACATGTTATTAAAGCACCTACATGATTTAAAAGAAAATAGAGTCCAGAAGTGGTTGTTTTAGATTTATGAGCAAACTCTGAACTATTTCATTATTAGTGCTATACATGTTTATGCCTCAATATTGTTCATTTGCATTCCATTAACGTTGTGCATCTACAAAAATTCACCTTGACTCCATTTTGGTGCCTGCAAGGAAGTTACAAGTTAAGCCATTGAATAAGCTGATGTGTATTGTTTCTAGAAAGCTCTGCCTGTCATATGTGGGGTATTCAAACAAAAATAAAACCCGTCAGTCCATATGCATTACATGTACAGTCCAAATGTAAATGTTCAGTAACCCTTGCTATGGCTGTGTTGCAGCTGCAATAGCCAAGGAACAAACTACTGTAGACACCAGCACAAAAGCTTGTAGCTGCACAAAAGCTGGTAGCTGCTGTTCGGCTGCAATTAATACCTTCTGAACGGGGTGGTATAAATGTAAAAAGATCATACTAGGGTTATTGTGTACAAAATAGGAAAAGTTCAGCATTCAGCAATGCTAAAAGTAAAAAGAACTTGCTCACATATTGACAAATGACAATATCAATATCTTGAACTTGCCTAATGAATTCAACCAAAATCTCCCAACTTCTTGAGTTAATGACATTGAATGGTAGTATTCTCATTAAAAAATCAGCCACATGATCATCTACTATTTGTTTTGCTTTCTTGGTCTGTGGAGTACTCATTTTGCACCACTTCTTCTGGACTCTTGCAAAGCAAAGAACTCACTGACATGGAATGCTTCTCAGTTAGAGGTTTTGATGGAGCAGAAACCACAAAGTTAGTGATTGATGCTTCAACTATCTTTTTCGCTTGCTTTGGCTTTGTCCCAGAACATGGAACTGTAGCCTATTCATTTGTCCCATCACTTCATTTTCACCAGCAGCAGAAGCACCACCTCCACCTTGAACTGTTGCACAATCCCCATGTTCACCTTCTGTTTCTGCCTCCACCACAGTGTCTGTAGGTAACTGAGTCTTTGACTTTTTGACCAAGTAAGCATGCATCTCATGCCTAACTATTGCGGGGCTCTAGGATATTTCTCTGCATCAGTATATACCCCCAAGTTAGGTGTTGCTTGAATCTTTTAATGCCTGCAGAAACATGTTTTGCAAAAAATACATTAGCCTTATGTCTGGCTAAAACCCATATTTCCATCCAAGATCTAATGATGTTGCTTTCCTCTTAGTATCTTTAGCCATGGCAGCAAGGTCTAGCAGCAATTCAGCTATGGCTTGGCTATTAGAGATGCTTCAGTTGGAGCAGCCGACAATGCTTGAGGAAGAATTACCCCCTAGCCCCTCCTGAGACAACTTCATCCACAGGTAAATAGACTTCAATAGTTGCACGGCATTGAGCATCCTCTCAAAAGCAAATTCACCACAAATTATAGTTGTAACACAACAATAGAGTTGTAGACACAAATACCAACCTTCATAGGAGTAAGAGTAGTCGCTCATCTTGCAACTTGAGGTGTATGTCCCCACGCTTCGTGGAGTGAGATGCCACTGCAGTCCTGCAGAGAACCCAGGAGGGGAGAGGCGGGCAGAGTTGCAGGGGTCCCGGGTGGGGAGGCACAGGAGGAGCTGTGGGCAGAGGTGTAGGGCTCGGAGGAGCTGTAGACGCGGTCATAGCTGCTGGTGGAGGTGGAGGTGCGGACGCCGACGAGGGAGACCCAGAGAGGCGGCCAGGCAGACTAGAGGTGGAGGCGCAAACCTGGAAGCGCAGGGATGCAAGTAGAGGCGTCAGCATCAGCGATGGAGAGCAGAGCGGAGAGGTGGCTGAGCGGGAACCTGAAAGAAGAGTGTGCTTGGTGGAAATTCTTCACTGCATCTCATCCACTCTTCACTCCATACATATTACTATATAAACCCTAATGGGCCAGCTGAGGCTTCGTTTGGCTTCTAGGAGGTGCAATCCACGTGGGAATTGAACCCAGGGGGGATTGGGTCGATCCCCACCTCCCACCCAATGCACACTCATTTGTTCCAGCTAACCAATGATTGGACCAGGTTGTTACAAACATTTGTGCGTGCCAATTCTAATTGCAAATGACTAGTACAAAAAACATTTTTAGAGACGGTGGTAGAGACATTTATACAGGCGGCCAAGCCCACCGCCTGTACTGGGTATTAATCCGCAGAATAAAATCGCGTTTTTAAAATCGAAAAAAAAGAATTAAATCCTGAGACAAGTCATGCATTTTTTCGCATAAAATTTGCGAACGTGCTCCGTCAGGGATTCGAACCTAAGACCCACCCTTAGGTGGGATACCTCCTCTACCACTCCACTCATGACTCACTTGTGTCTAGATTCGTTAGTACTTCTTCATATTCTATACTAAATCGAGTGTAAATTGATTGTTTGAGCCACTAAATGAATTCAAATGAAAAAGTTGTGAACTATAAAGTTTCATAACTTTTCGAAACCTACAACTTTCATGTAGCAAGTTTTTTCATCCGAGGTCGTTTACAAAAATTTAAATTTCAAATTTGACACATTCAAACGTAATTTTCGATGACAAGATGATTTCAAATGAAAAAGTTGTGAACTACAAAGTTTCATAACTTTTCGATATCTACAACTTTCATGTACAAAGTTTTTCCATCAGAGGTCGTTTACAAAAATCAAAAAAATTAACTCTACAGGTATTTACACAGGCGGTTCATAATGTCAGCCGCCTGTATAAATGGTTTTACACAGGCGGTTCTCTTGCTGGGCTCACCCTATTTTTTGTACTGGCGTCATGAAATTGTGAACCGTCTGTGAAAAAAAAACGACGTGGCAGCAAAAATGATTTTTCTACTAGTGAATATTGGAATATATATAAACAGCCCATCAATTTTCGAGAATCTAGGATGGTACAAAAACTGTACCAAAATTCAGAAATAGTGAAACATGGAAGAAATTAGGCCCTGTAGAATTGAAAAAATAAGTACAGTGCAAGAACTTGCTGTCCACTCAAAGACGTGTAATAAATCTTGCATCAGCCTTGGTACTACCAAAGTTTCTACTAGCAGTTTTTATTTCTTTGTTTAACTAAAAAAATGGTGACAAACATTAAGTACATTTAGCGATTTATGGTTTTCTCCTCCCCGCCCCCCCCCCCCCCCCCCCCCCCCTGTTATTGAGACTCATTGCTTTGGAGATAAATAAGCTTCTTTAGTCTAACTTAATTTATATTCTTTTATGCAGTCCAGTACTGGAGGATCATTGACAGATTTCAACCGGAAAGTTGTGGGGATGGTTGTGAATGCCTTGCCTAACTTTGCCTTTATTCCTAGCTCTATCATCATCAGATGTTTTCGATTGTGCCAAAGTTTCAAGTACGTATTTTAGTGTTCCTCTTAATTCTTTATTAGTTGTTCATTGTTTTAAAATTTTAATTTCCCTAAATGACTATTAAAATTTGCCAAATTAATGTAGAGGTCATCTACTAAGTTCCAACTTTTTTCAGTCTAACAATTTGTAATCAATTGACTGTTTTATATAATAATTTTGTGACAATGCGGTATAGGAAAATTGCTCGTCCCCATCTTGGTTTAAAGCTGAGGAATCTTCAATTTCTTGACATAACACATCTCGATCAGTTATCCCGTGATCTTAAAATTCGGGCTGGTCTCATTGTTGGAAAGGTATACCTCTTTATTTTAGTTTTGTGAAACTGTTGTTTAATTTAAAATGTTTATGGTCTTATACTTATATATTGTCTTCAGGTGTCTAGCGAATCACTTGCTGAGAGAATTGGTTTTAGAAATGGTGATATCATCTTTAGTTGTCAAGGAGAGACTGTTTCAACTATAAGCGAGGTATTAAAAATATTTGTCCTTGTAACGCGAGACTAGTGATTGTTTTTTTTAATCAAGATTTTTTTTTCTATTAAGTTTGAAGGTATACTGTTGGATACTTGTGAGAAACAATTTGTGGAGGGCAAGGATCTGAACGATGAAGTAGATGTTGAGGTAAGTTTCTATTGGCGAGCTATGCTTAGGTTACTTTAATTTTATTTTTTTGGTAGCATATTATCTTGTGTTGGTACTTTAGCTTTTGTACATAGCAATACAATAAGATATCTACTTATGTTTCGAAGCATAAATGTATATGCTGTTTTTTCGTTAGACTGCCCTCTCAGGAAGGAATATGGTACTGAACTTTAATATTAGTTTAGAATAATGCGTACTCTCTTTCCCAAGCATTCATGGATGAAGCTAGCATTTGTTTTGAAAATTTTCCTTTGTTGTTACAGCTTGGTTTCTACAAAGTGCGTAAACCTGCCAGGAGGAGAATGGTCACTTTGTCCGTACAACTATCAGATTGTATGGAGGTCTTTGATTAAGGTAATAATTGTTTGTCTCCAAGCAGTTGAAATTGTCTTGATCGTCTGGATTCGATCACAACAGGTATTTTGTTTATGAAAGGTTCTTAGATCTCCAGTAATCTCCAGGTTTCTTGCTGCACAAAAACAAACAAGTTGCCGTGAAGAAGCTGCCGCATTGTGAGAACTGCTGTGAAAAGTCTGAGTTTGGCTAACATTTGTGAGAGTTGCCCCGTTGTGAGTCAGTTTGGCTCTGTAACTTGCTGTAGCTGATCGCAAGCCATGCAAGGGTCAAGCATAGACTAAATACACCAGACCTTCTATGCTGCTTCTTGCCGTTCTGTTGGTTACGTCATATTCACACAGTGAATTGCTTACACTGCCCCCACCTGGAGTTCCCCTTGAACAATTTTCGGCGTTCCTCGCTCTTGTCTGCTGGCACACCTGGAAGGCCAGGAATATGCCAAGATCTTCAGAAACGAGTCCTCATCCGCTCAGCAAATACTGAGCTCTTGTAAGACCTCAGCCGAACTATGGAGGTACAAGGTTCCCTAGAAGGAAAAAGCCGATTGTCGACTCTTGGTGCTCTCTCCTGGTGCTAGATAGACAAGGGCAGGGCTAATGCCTACACTTTCGTCCCCCCTTTTTTCTGCTGTGCCAAAGATCTAAAGTTTACTGAGGCCACAACCTGTGTGTCCCCGTAATGACCTGTAACCCGCAATCTTGTAACCTCACAAGCTAAACATTAGCCTTTTGGGCAATCTATAAAATTCAGGTTCCCCGGTGACACTCAAAAATAAAATTTGCTTACACTGGGATTTTAAACCAGAGAAACCTGGCTGCTTGTTTTGGGTTTTATCTGAAGCGTTTGAGAACCTGTTCGGTTTGGGGATTGATTTCATCCGTCGTGGACCATGCACTTGCAGTGTTTTTTTTCTTTTCTTTTTTTCTAGCCCTGCTAATGGCCTATCCAAGTGCTATGAGGAATGCACTCATGACAATCAGATCTCTCAAGCTCTGTATACCAATTTATAACAGAACCGATGGGATTTCTCCCGCCGATTGTTTAGATTAACTCCCATAGGATGAGTTCGATAGATAACACTACAAACGGGTATGCCGTGGCTCGACGGCATCGGTAATCTATCGGACCGGAGCAGAGCGCCTGTAATTCCTGCAGTGCTGCTGCGCATAGGCAATCAAACGGAGAAATGGATTAGCGACGGGCCAACGGAGCGTAGCAATGGCCCATCGTCTTTTTTTTTTCTTTTGAAAGCAAAGTTTGCCGAAAGCGCGCGTATACAGTATATGTTCGTTTATACACGAGTATATTTATTTAATAATGATCGGAGGAGCAAGATATAAGTATTAACGTAGAAAGCGGATAGATAGTAAAAATTCATACCTTTCGGAATGGAGTATCTGTACACACCACCACCACAACAACAACAACAACAACAACAACAACAACAAAATAAGATTACAAACTGGTAACGTGCAGATTTGTGGAAAACAAATTGTGAGAGGCAAAGGCCGCTGCCACCGAAAAGTCCGCTTGCCACCAGAGAAGAGACGCCAGCATCATATAACAAGAAAGCGGGTGCCACCGTAAACGAGATCACAAAATCGACGACGTCCCCGTCAGCGCGTCACCTACTAATGGTCAGATCAACAAGAATCCGGCCTCCACGCGGTTGGGCGGCGACGTCGTGGGGTTCTGCGCGGGTCGGGCCGCTACCGCCGCCAGGGACGCGTACCGCACTGCTGGCGGTGCCATACGAGTGGGGAGGGCCGCGCCGCCGCTATATATGGATTGTCGTGCGCGCCGGGATGGCCGCGCCGTTAGAGTTCCCTTGCGGCGATAGATGTCAGCAAGGGAGCCCGCCGCCTCGCCTCTAATCCAGCGCCGAGCGAGCTCGTAAATGAGGTCCGCCCTACATATATCTATACTGAACCCACCGTCTCAGGATCCTGATCCGCTTTCCACGGTAATTATCCGGCCGGCCAACCGATCCTACACACGTACTCATACCCACTCGCCACTCCAGCTACAAGCGGGTCAAATTTTAAAACCAATTAGCCCCGCTAGCTGGCCGCAGAGATCGACGGACAGGGGAACGACGGACATGTAGATAATTTTGGTATAATCACGTATGACATGTGGGAGGAGACTGAGGTTCATGACATATATTGATGGAATAATCGCTAAACCATACATGCATGTACGTATAATTAATGACTGATGAGGTTCATGATGGAATATATGCATAGTTTTGAAACCATACATGTTAATAGGAAGTATGAGTAGATACATGTTTATTGCGAGTATGGATACATACGTGAGTATACTATTTCTGTGAGGAGTATACTAACAGAAAGATTTGATAGCTATACTTACTTGGATTCTTACAAACACGATTTTTTTACAAGAGAGTACATGTTCATCCTTTTATAGAAAGAGTATGTATTCATACTTTTAGATCTTGTTTGAATGCGCATGTATCTATCTCAAACCACATGGATTGGAGTGGAAATTAGTTCAAATACACTCCAACACAAATACACTCCAATCCATGTGGTTTGAGAGGTGCGCATCCAAACAAGACCTTACAAGATATTATTTTCAGGACTGAGATATGCATACTACAAAAAATTTAATTATAAACCCCTCTTTATGTAAGAAGAGGCTGAAAAACTAAAAAATGTTATATGGCCAGAACATACTCCCAACAGTATGTCATACTCTCTCCATTCCTAAATAATTATTATTGTTGGTATGTGTCATAAGTTTGACTTGATTTGTAAAAAAACACATGGATCGGAACATTTGTATCTCTAAATAAATTTTTCAAAAACTATATTCAAAGATGATCAATCTAATGATACTAAGTATGTACCATAAATAGCAATATTTTTAATATATATTTAGCCAAAGTTTTCTCAGAAAAAAAAAGATAGTATATTCTATTTAGAAGATTAAATTGATGACAAATAAGGCGAGTCTTTCGGGCAGGCACATTCCAAAGATGATAACATGAATGTTTTTGTGACAAATTAGTCCATGAATGCAATAGAAACTTTATTTATTAATACATAGCACACTATATGCAGCAAGCAGTCAGGCTGTTAACAACGATTCTTCATTCTTCTTACGTATACATATTAGAAAACCACTATTTTATTAATCCTAGCAGCAAGTATCACTGAAGATACTCTAATCACTGAAGATGCATTCAACAATACAATTAGAGGTTGTTCTCGGGTCCTTTTATTTTGGAGGAATTGAAATTTCCTTAATGGATCAGACTATTTGGTTTATAGTTTGACATTCCACAACTATAATTTTATCTCTTGCATGACTATCTCATATTCATAAGGTGTGAAATGAAATTTGATTCTATAATCATCATGCTACATTTCTCCTCTACAACTATAATTTTCTCCTCTACATATGTATTCTGAAAAGAATGGAAAGAAAAAATCTCTCCTATATGTTTTCAAACTTGACTAGAAGTGTGTAGAGTGAATATTCAAAATTTTCTCAATTCTAAGTGGCTATTTGGAGAGTTAGTATCAATAATATCAATAAATTGGTTTACGATTATTTTTCTCCTTTTACAGGTTCCAAATGAATAGAAATTCTCATATTGCGAGAACCTTTGAGCTTTCCAAAAGCTAAAAAACAAGTTTGTTTAGATTATTATGAATCACAATGAGCGAACAGTGATGCTAATGCATGGAGATAACTCTCTTTTTTTAACAGTTATCTATACTTATGTTATATTATGTTTAGACAATTGATGTCCAAGAATGGTACCGTGGAAGGTGGGATTGTGGGAACGCTCAACGCTCGCTGTGGCGGTCCTGCGCTCACTCTAGGCGTGGGCCGTCGTGTCGCTGGCCTGGTGGGAGGTGACTGCTGTGGGCGTGTGGTGTGGTGGCTCGTTTGGGCGGTAGCAGAGTAGTGCAGCAATGCTCGCTCGGACAAGTAACAGTAGCTGCGCTGACCGGATGTAACCACTCACGACAAACACTCGGATATCCCGTAGGGTTTTTTTTTCTTTGTTTTGGGACAGAACCAATTCGGCCTATGGGCTAAAGCAAGTATTTTTTGAACGGTTCCCAGTTATTTGGGTGTATCACAGCAAAACTCTTGTGTTTCTTGTGGATTTTTTTAGCTACATTAGCAATTGCGGGATTGAAGCAGATTTTAGTTTCTCGCACAAAAAAGGCAGATTTTTTAGGTGCTATGCAGGTTAGACGATCGTTGGTTCGTAGAGCTTGGTCCTGCGCTGCTTTTTAGAGTATAATATGACCCAATCCGTGGAGGTTTGGTTGGGTGTTTCTTGTGGATTTTGTAGCTATGTTAGCAATTACGGGATTGAAGCAGATTTTAGTTTCTCGCAAAAAAAAAACAGATTTTTTAAATGTGTTATGCAGATTATTAGACGAACGTTAGTCCCTAAAAGTTTGTTCTAGGCTGCTTTGTAGAGTATGACCCAATCTGTGAAGGTTTGGTTGGGTGTTTCTTGTGGATTTTGTAGTACATTAGCAATTGCAGGATTGAAGCAGATTTTAGAGGTGCATTAGCAATTGCTGGGTGTCTGGGTTGATCTTACAATTTTGTGTCAGTCCTATGCAGGTTAGACTATCCTAAGTTCGTAGAGAAGGTAGAAATCTGCATTAGTTTTGCGGAGCTGAACAACAAAATGAGATCTTGTTTTGTACAATTCCATACCAGTCATTTAGTGATTTGGGATTTGTTTTATTTTTATGTCACATTGTTGCTACTTTTGGTTCCTTCTTATTTTAATGTCATATGCCACTGTGTAACAACGTAAAGTCATTTATTCTATTGTTTTATTCAGATGGAAGACCAAATTCAACGACCAACTACCTTTTCAAACGTTGCCCATGAGTTTGTCTTCAAGAAATACACGGAGTCGGTTTTCTTCGTCAGGTCCTCCTTGAATCAGCCCTACCAGGCACAAGTTTTTGCTTATATGAAAGACAAAGTTGGCCTTACTGATCATCAGGTAAATGATATTATTGTTGTTGAGGGTAATCGATCAACTGGCTTTACCTTCATGGAGAACGACAATTCATACCATATCTTGACCAGTGCCCACTTATTCGAAATTTTTTACTCAGATGGAGTGGAAGTCAACGTGAAACAACTGAACCGTTAGTTTGAGGTTTCAGTTGCGTGTCAGTACTATGAGCAGAACATGGCCAGGGATCTTCCAGAGCTGTACAATGACCCCACAGTAGATCCAAGACTTTACAGCTTAGCCACCATCGTGAGGTTCAACTCACGGAAGGATCTGATGCTTCTGAGGGTCACCAGAATGTCTGTTCAATGCAACACCCCCCAATTCTTCCCTGTCGAAACATTCCTACAGCTCCGACCTCCGAGTGATGTTGTAATGCTTGCCTGGCCTCCGTCCCGGAGGGACACACCACTTATTGGTCATATCATTTCAAAATCCAGGGTGTACGGTCAGATTACCCAAGAAAATCCAAAAGGGTACAATATGGGACTGTGTGAGCTGGATATCACCGGAGATGATGGATGCTCTGGAGCTCCCGCTCTGAACCAGATTGGACAGCTACTCTGTGTCTACCACGGTCGATTGAATTCAGTTGGGTATGGCATTGCCGCGTCCGAGGTTCGTGAGTTCTGTGGATGAGCGTGAAGACCGTAGAAAACTCATGTTTGGTATCCCCTGGTGATGAAATATAAGGGTTTTTCTTTGCCAAGATGTACTGTATTAAAGATTTTTTGAAATGATGTTGTTCTGACTTTGTGACTGATGTGCCGTGCTCTCATGAAAAGAAGAAGACGAAAAAAGTGCTGCTATCTTGTTTTGTTTCGCCAGCTACCTAAATGTTTTTTTTGGGGTACGATTCCTAGCTTACAATTAGTAATATACAATAGTCTGTTGGATGTGGCATGTGGTGGCAATGGCAATGGCCGACAAGCAGCCAAGCGGTGTGGCAGCAGGTGCTGTACATGGCTACATGCAGTGATGCACCAAGCCGCGTGGAATGGATATGTCGTCTTTTCCTCAAAAAAAAAAATGGATATGTCGTCCCCGACCGCTATGTGTGTTGGCGTTGCATTTTGGTTTCGTAATCTGATAATCGAGCGACTATTCGCATTGCGCACGTCAACAGAATCACTGATCAGCTTGCAACGATTGTTGCTGCCGGAATCTCGCCTCCACCGATCGAGGCGAACAGGTTCGAACTTCGGAGAGTCCAACGTCCCTGACTCATGCCACCGTGCCGAGGACCCCCTCGACGGAGACGTCCACCCTGCGCGTCCTTGACGAGTTGAGAGTGCAGCCCATTCGGATTCGGGGTGAGCTTGTTTGTTTGATCACCTTCTCCGCCGTTCTCCCGCGTCCGCTCCACCGTGCACAGCCTTTGACGCTCGCATCCCTTATGTACACCTGATAAGTAGTGTACTTATCTGAGGTGATTACCGAAGAGGTACCAACGGCATTACTTGTATGCCGACTCTGGGCGGAAGAGCACCGGGACTGCATAGAGGGAGTCCGAGGGCCCTTATGGCATCTTTAATGGGGAGTTTCATATCCCAGTTTTCAATGCTCTAATGGGCTGAAAACAGTGCTTACTTATCTAAGGTGATTACCGGAGAGATACCAATAACACTACTTGTACGCCGACTCTGGGCGGAAGAGCACCGGGACTGCATGGAGAGAGTCCATGCTCTAATGTGTTGGAAACAATGCTATAATGAAACTCTCTCTACTCCTATGAAACTCTTATCATCTCTCTTCATAAATGAAGTGACACATCAGCCTATTTAATGTCAATGAAACTCCCGTTGAGACTGGCCTTAGCTTCTGGAACAGCGGCATGATTTTTGCGGGGGTGTTGCACTGCACTGGGTGCTGCCAGTGGCTCGCGCGCACGTGCAGGCGCTGGATGCACTGCGCGCGATCAAGTGGTCGCAGCCCCCGATATTGGACTGTGTTCACGCTCATCTACAAAACTGGACATCAACTCTTGTAGAAATAATATTGGACATCAACTCTTGTAGTCATTCAATCCGTAAATATGGATTTAGAACTGGGTTGGTAACCTTAGGGCCTGTTTGGTTATAGCTCCCTAAAGTTTAGCGAGTAAATTTAGGTGATTTTAGTTCCTAAAGTGTCAAAGAACCCCCTAAAGTGTCTCCTCAATAGTATCTAAACTTTAGGGGGGACTTTAGGGGTTGTTTGACACTTTAGGGACTAAAATCACCTAAGTTTAGTGGCTAAACTTTAAGGGGTTGTAACCAAATAAGCCCTTAGTAACATAAAATTCTCATGTATCTTGTAAATAGCGAAAAAGCTGATATTGCATTGGTAGATATCTTGTTAGCCCAAAACAACGCAACTTCTGCAAAACTGAAAGTTGGGAGTCAAAAAGAATATCTACAGATATCCATATGTTAGTAAAGAACTTTATTTTATTATTTAACAAATTAAGACATGACTTAAGTGGAAAATCAAGACACTGGCTATTTAATCCTCCACGTCAAATCACCTATTGATTTTATTGTGATAGTCTCCTCACACGAGTCATCAAAATTTGATTCTAATGGTTACTTTCACTTATCATTACAAAACATCCTAGAATGATCAAATGTGATTACGTAGGATCACCAACCATTATCTATAAAAATAAGGTTGCTTGTATTGTTAAGATGTAAACATGTCATATAACAACAATATGGTTAAATATATTATCAAAAATGTTTTATCTCCATAAATTACAACATATTGGAAAATAAACATCTTACAAATGTAGTCTTGCGATAATTTTATAGATTCACTCACTTCTATACATGCATCCACATTTCATGAAATTGGTATTCAGTGAGTGACTTTGAGAGTTGCAATGTTTAGAAAGAGTTTTCTCCTAAATTATAACATGTTCATCATATGGTGTACTTTTTTTTCATCTATGTGTTTTTCTCGTAAAGGTTTTTCATAAAAGGTTTTTAATGAGGTAATACCAATACACAAATATGTCATATTTTCTATTTTTATAGGGGTTTTATATGAAAAATATCAAAAACACATATTACCTATATAACTTATACATGGTTTTTCCTGAAAAGGCATGTGAGTTATTTAAGAGGAAAAAACACCTGGATTTTCCATTGGATTTTACAAAAGTTTTAACAGCATATCACTTTATATTTTGCTCCTCACATTTTTTTCAAAAGGTTTTTGGGGAGTTATATTTTTCCCCACATGTGTTTTTAATGAGATAACAATGACATAATGATTTATTTAAATCACACATAAATAAATTGTTTTCTCCTTATTTTTAAAATAAGGTTTTAAAAAGTTTTTATAGCATGTCCATATCTTTGTAAGTTTTTTCCATTAGTTTTTTTGAGAAATTTCAGCTGATAATCACAGATACATTGATCTCAAGTAAAATATTTCAAAGGGCGTGTCCTTTGGAACTGCCATGTCTGTTCGGTTGTTCCACTGGATATAGTCATGTCCATTCACTTCTATAAATACTTACTGAGATCAATAAAAAATAACGATTCTTCCAATCATTTATTCCTTTTATATTCACTTCTAACACAACCAATATACTCAGTGGCTAGAAACAATGGTTTGTTTTTCGTCTCGAAACTCAAAACGGCTCTGCTACAAAAAAAAAACGAAAATAGACAGTATCACAACGGGGTTCGGCAGGGGCCGGAGCCAACTTTTTTTTTTTTGAAACTAGGTGCTTCCATTACTCATCTGCTAAGCATCAGCAGTAACAATAGACTGAATGTTACATGGGACAGAGCTAGAGATCACCTCTTCTCCTGCCATACACTCATAACCCAGCTCTGCTAGCGCATGAGCAACACAATTACAGACTACTTTTAAAACTGCATTCAAATTGTAAGAAATCTGAGTGGACTAAGGTCTTCAATTCACAAATCAGACCACCTTCAGGCATAGCATCAAACTCAGATGAGTAGAGGGCTTGTTTTACCATTAGAGCATCCGTTTCCAAAATTAATCTCCCAACACCTAGGCTCAGCGCTGCTTGGACACCTTGGAGACACGAAACAAGTTCAGTTTGGAAGGCACTCATTGCATGATCCAGTTTCCCTCTACCTACCAATATCACATCCGCATCATGATCACGAAAACTGAACCCCCAGCTGCCCGTCATGGTCTCAGTTTTGAAGGATCCATCACAATTTAGCTTAGCAAGTCACCTGAAGCTAAACACGGGCTAAGGAGTATCCAGAACATGTTTTGTTTATGCTTAGCCAGTCGCCGAGAGGCAAGACTACAATGTACGTAAAAGACAAATCCAATTCTCAAGAAGTAATGTTCGTGATAACTTAAACTTGTCATAAGCCAAAGCTAAAGCTCAGACAAATAAGTTGCTCACATTTGTTTTCGGTTGCATGCTGGAAAAAAGGTGCAATTTTCAGCGCACAATTTCGAAAGGGCAACCAGCTGTAGACCTTCAAGCTGGTCCAACTGAACTTAATGCATTCGAATCCACTGACGATCACATATGCAGGCCAAAACTTGCACAAACGAGATGCTGGCAACTAAAATTAAGAACCTGTTGGCTTCAAATGTAAAATTAGGAACATTTTCAGTACGGCAAAGGCATAACAATGCGCTTTGCTAGCACAGAAATACCAGCGTGTGCCCCATGTGGGTTGCTGCATGATCTCACGCCAACCCTAAATGAGGTACGCGCACACCACAGAAGACACCACAAAGATAAGGAGAAAAAGTGACACATCCGACTACAAAGACGGAAACAGGCACGATTAACAAAATATATACTGTTGACTCAATCAAACATAGTAAAGTAAAACAATTGTGTGCCATCAAAATAGGTGAGCGAGGATCTAGCCCAAAAAGTAAGTTCCATGAACTTAGCAGGTCGCACCAGATTTAGCGAGCAGAAACAATGTACTTCCACCATACCGAGGAGTTGACATATGTAGATAAACCAGTAACAAAGAGAGTCAACTAATACAAGATCCAAATTAAATTGGTGCATGATATCCTCTATGGCACGCAAATGCAATGCAAGAGCAACAGGGATCATTCATCATTTGTGACGAAGTAGCATCTTCGGTGAAGAATTTCATGATGAAACTCGAAGGCAGATAGTAATGGAAGGTTGACATTCGTTTGCAGGCAAGGACGTGCCAAGAATGGAGGAACAAAACCATGAAGACTACAACTGAGAGCCGTAGTTGGCAGAGTCGTTTAAGCAGAACAGGCCTTTTTAAAACAGAGAAGAAAGGTAATGTCTTAGTGGCATATAATACATCCAAATCTTAAAAGTTCTTTAATGGCATAATCAAGACAATCACAATAAGCTAGATAAGGTTTTAAACCTGAACTGAAGTCATGCAGTTGACGACAGTTCCAAATTTGTTCCTGACAGCCAAACCAAGGACCAAGTTCTCACACAGAGAAGAATCAGGCACGGGCTTCAGGCCTAGCTCCTGCTACACCAGTACCTGCCATCATTACCTCTGCATAACAGCATATGGCAATGTGAGATATATGTATTCTACAAAGCTGCCCGTGAACATAGAATTGTATTTTCACTGACTTGCATACCCATTAGCAATGGAGATACCTATTTGTTGCAGTTGTACTACTGCGACCTGCTATAGCTGCGCCCACGAGCTGGCGAAGGACTACGGCGCCTTGGAGAGCGATTACGAGGGCTATAGCTCCTGCAAGCAGAGCAGTTAATTTAAGTCTGCTTTGTAGAAGGTAATTAAGAGAGAGAATTAGAGAAACCTGCAAAATGACAAATTTTGGCAAAGTAGCAAATTGCAGGCTTGCTAACCAAAAGTGAAGCCCAAAATGAATCTACAGTAAGGGCAGTAAAGCAGAATAGCATCAGTTGCTCCCTCCGTTCGAAAATGTCTAGATACATACCTACTACCTAGATATACATTTTTCTAAATACATGGTAAAATACATGTATCTTGAAAAGCTAGAACGACATAGACCAGCTTCCTGGAAGCTTTGTACCTCAGCTTTGGGACCTTCGAAAAGACAAAAAGCTCCCACAAGCCAAAAGCCCAAAAGCTCACTTTGAGTACCGAAACATGATATAAGCAGCATTTAAGGTTCAGCAATAAAATTTGAGGATTAATTTAGTAATTTACAACTGAAATCTACGAAGTAAAAAATTGGTTACCTTCTACTATAGCTCGGACTCCTACGGTATCTAGGGCTGCGGCTGCGGCTCCTGCTCCTGCTGCGACGTCTTCCACTACCTAGACCTCCAGAGCCAACGCGCAGACGACATTCACGTGCAAAGTGCCCAGTCTCACCACACTCATAGCACTTCGACTCAGATCCACCATGCCGATCACGACCACCACCACCACCACCACCACCACGACCACTGGTACTACGAGATAGTTCAACTTTCCATCCATTCTTACCTATTTTGAAAACAATACACCAAAGTATAGTGAACGCCAACAAAAAACAAGAACAAGTGACGAGTAAGAGTAACAAATTTCAAATGCAGAACAATCAAAATGCTGCTTCGTTCACCCAAAAAATGCCAAATCTAGAAGAAAGCTCTTAATGTACGCCTAATGGAACAACTAAAGTGTGTCTAGGCAGAGCTTCAAACAAGTTCAACCAAAAGACACTGCTAACATACCATCTATATCACGAATAGCATCCTCCGCATCCCTCTTATCATCAAAATCAATAAATGCAAAGCCGGGTGGTTTACGTGCGACCCAGACACTGCATTGAGAACAACAGTTAGCAAAGTACACCAGGCAAACAGCACATTTCATCTCATAAAGAAAGAAGTTGTAAAGGACATAACAGGTAAAACCTATCCATCTCACTAAATCCAACATGAAGATACGTATAACTGCATACCTCCATCTAAAAGATCCAAAATATTTTTTTCTTAAAATAAGACATGGTTGGAAGAGAATGCAAAATGGACATAAACATTACCAAATACAAAGCACCTCTTTTTTCCACAACGGCAAAAATCGAATTTCATTACTGAGGTAACAAAATTACATGGTTCCACAGTTTAATGAGTATGAAACGCCGCTACCTGAACATCAACGCAACCATGGAATTGATAAAATATTGGACGTTCAAGTTTGCAAAATTCTACACACTGCAATCAATATTTTTATAAGGCAGTCGAAGCCCTTGAAAGTCAAATATCATGGTGAATGAAACAAGTTCAACAAACTGGGAAAGGAAGTTGGCCACACAGACATCTGATGTAGAATATGAGTAAAGTGAAATCAAAGTTGGTCCTGAACTATCAACCTCTCCAATAAGTTAGTGAGATAAAAAAAATCACTAAAACATCATAAAGTTATTCTCTGAGGTTTCATCACCATATGAATGACAAGGTTCTTACGTTGGCTTGCCAAGCCTTCAAAGGTAGGAAAACATGAAAAAGACTATAAAAACGTATCTATACAAAACCAGGATAAAGTTTGACAAAAAAGTGACCTTCGCAGAACTCCAAACGCCCGGAACTCATCTTCGAGTTCCCCAGAAGTCACGCGTGCATCCAAGTTGCCAACATACACACGGGCCATTGTGGACAAATCCTGAACTTAGTCAAGAGGAATAAATAGAGTTAATTCAAATTAGTACTCCCAAACAATTAACCAAAAGAACACATTATAAACAATTTTCATGTCCAAAAGATACTAAGGGCAAGGGATGAGTATCAGTAATCAATACAGGTGGGTATCATAAATCAAGACATGCCTCACAGACACCACAATTCCCAGTATGAATAGCCGACCAGATTCGTAACTCAACAATGTTCTAAACAAAAATGAGTACCAGCTGATGCTTTGCTGCTATAACATAAAGCGACACATCGCAAATTTACAACAGAGTGGTCAGAATCATATTTGGAAGACTGGACCATTTCCTATCCTTGCAAGCAAAAGCTAGATCCCTATATTCCCTACTCCATTGACCAGCGGAACAGCCCTACGGAACAGGAGATGTCATGATAAATCGCCTGATATAAATAATAACAATAATAAACGTCAGGAGAATTCTATACGAACGCGCAACAACTACAATCCAATCACGAGATGGCCGCAGTATAACCACTCAAGCAAAGGGGCACGCGGATCGAAACACCGAACCAAACCAACTAAATTAAATCACAAAATTGCGCGAGACCAGCTCAGTGACCGAGAGGAGATCCGCGTCGACAACCAACAGCTATGCTTCTAGGGTTCCAAATCTTGTGGGGGGTATTAACACATATTCGGAATCAGACATGAGACTGGATCAGAGAGTTCTTGGATTACCTGCGCGGGAACAAGATGAGAGCAGTCGCGTGCAGTAACACGGCCAAGTTCCCCCGCCTGCTTCAGCGGCGGCGTTGGCGGCGGTGGACGGCAGCTTCTGGTTGTGTGGAGGCCGGAGCGATAGGAAGGACTGAAGGAGACACGGACGGGTTGTATATGGGGCTGCTTGTTTGTCAGGCGACTCGAACAATCACGTGGGCCTTACGGTTCCTCGGCCCATATGCCCGTTAACAGAACGCCTAACCCAGTTTTCGCCAAGCCCAGGCCCAACGCCCACCAGTTGCTTAGTGGTGAAAGAAACACTTCGCTTCGCCCCCTTCGCGAAGGAACCTGCGTCGGCCTCGCCGTCCCCGGCGCGTGGGGCGCGTCGCGTCCGCCACACGCACCGACCATCCCCTGCCTGCCCTCATCAACGCAGCGTACTTATACACGCTCCCCGCCGCTGCGACCTCACTTTCCCCGCCTCTCGATCACCAATTCACGATCTCCTCTCCCGCACCGGACTCCGGGTCGCCCGTCTCGCAACTCCCGAACCGAATTCCCCTCCACCGCAACCATGGGTGGCTCCCACAGCCGCGAGGACATCGACCTCACCTCCTCCGACGAAGAGGAGGAGTACGAGGACAACTACGACGCCCGATCACCCATCGCGGAGGCCGCAGCGAGCGCGGGGCAGCGCGACGACGACCTCCTCCGCACCGCCACCCCTTCGTCGCTCGAGGCCATCGACGCAAAGCTCAGGTCGCTGGATCTCAAGTACCAGCGTCCGGCCGCCGCCAAGCTGTACCTCCATGTCGGCGGGGCCTCGCCCTCCGCGCGCTGGGTGCTCGCAGAGCGCCGCGCGACCTACGCCTTCGTCGATAAGTCGAGCGACGACGACGACGCCTCGTCCCCGAGATGGTTCCTGGAGGTCGGGCCGGGGCCGCGGGTCTCCGCGCCCGTCGACTCGGCGCTCCAACTGAAGACGATCCCCGCGCAGCGCCGGGCGGACTTCGCCGCGAGCGGCTCCGTATGGGCTCTGCGACTGCCCACCGACGCCGAACTGCGCCGCTTCAGGGTGGAGTACGAGCGCTGCCTCTTCGAGAACACGTACGGGGTCGAGGCCACGGACGAGGGGCGGAAGGAGGTGTTCGGCGCCGACTTCGCCGCGTGGGCACGGCCCGCCGAGGCCGACGACGCTGTTTGGGCCGACGCGGAGGAAAGCCTCACCCCTCCCGCCGCCGCACCGGCGAAGGACCTGCTTGAGGAGTTCGAGGAGGAGGCCGGCGACGGCGACAGCATCCAGAGCCTCGCGCTTGGGGCGCTTGACAACAGCTTCTTGGTTGGTGGCGCCGGGATACAGGTGGTCAAGAACTTCCGCCACGGCTTGCACGGGAAGGGTGCGTCGGTGAGGATCTCGGGAGGCCGTGGCGCCAGTGGGAGCGCCTATTCGACGCCGAAGAAGGCGCTGCTGATGCGCGGTGAGACTAACATGCTGCTGATGAGCCCAGGAGAGGCTCTGCATTCCAATGGCGTACACCATGTCGATATTGAGACTGGGAAGGTTGTCGCTGAGTGGCGGTTTGAGAAGGATGGAGCTGATATCACAATGCGGGATATTGCCAATGACAGTAAGGGGGCGCAGTTGGAACCCTCCGGCTCGACATTCTTGGGCCTGGATGACAACAGGTTGTGTAGATGGGATATGCGCGACGCCAGAGGCAGGGTGCAGACAATCGGTAGCTCATCAGAGTCTCCAGTGCTGAACTGGTCACAGGGGCATCAGTTCTCGCGGGGCACCAACTTCCAGTGCTTTGCAAGCACTGGGGATGGATCAATCGTTGTTGGTTCTGTGGATGGCAAGATCAGGCTCTATTCTAAGAGCTCGATGCGTATGGCGAAGACGGCATTCCCAGGGCTTGGGTCCCCAATTACGCACGTGGATGTCACTTATGATGGGAAATGGATTTTAGGAACAACTGACACGTACTTGATCTTGATATGCACTATCTTCAAGGACAAAGATGGGAAAGAGAAGACTGGGTTTAGTGGCCGGATGGGAAACAGGATTGCTGCACCAAGGCTGTTGAAGCTCACTCCACTTGATTCAATACTAGCGGGTACTGACAACAAATTCCATGGTGGGCAATTCTCATGGGTAAGTACAAATCTCCTGTTCTGAGCACATAATAATAGATGCCGCAGGTTCATCTAGTTAAATTAAATAGAATGTTTGATAAGATTTATCTGGTCCTGGTCATAGTAACAGTTAATTCTTGCACTAACTAATATATGCAAGTGTTTTGTATGCATAAGTGATGTTGATTAGTAAACATGCTGTAGCCATAATGCAATTATTTCAGAAGATGTAACTCTGCACCAATTAAAGTCCAGTTCACAGGGGAAATAACTTGTTCACACTTTGTTCTATCCATATAAAGTGGTAGCAACTAGTATAAAGTAATTGTTTTGTCCACATTTTTTGACTGCTTGTTTTGTGCACCTGGTAAGAAGTACAGTTTGAAGTAGGGGGGCAATGATTATGTTCCTAATCTGACATTTGTAGAATCATGTCATAGTTGTTTACGTACCCTTGAGAAGGGGCTTCAATAGTTCAGAAGACAAAAATAACCTGTCTTAAAGACCACTTTTACATATATTGCTTGGATACTTCTCATTGCCTGTAATGGTAATTTGCAGTTTAAATCCATTGCATAGTAATATTGCAACAGTTGGGTACAGCACTGCAGCCAAGTGCTGTCATGTGCATTTGCACTGCAAAAAATTCTATGTACTCCCTCTGTCTCAAAGTGTAAGTTGTAGGTACATAACTTTCACTATGCACCTAAATATGTGTTATGTCTAGACTTTAGATACATAGTAAAAACTAGAAAAGCTAAAACAACTTACAATTTGGAATGAATTAGTGATTGTTATTTTCTTAAATTGGCTGCTTACGAATCTCAACCTTGAACACTTCTCATTGCCTGTAATGGTAACTTGCACTTGCAGTTTATTGCACAGTGATGTTAGAATATTATAACAGTTGAGTACAACACTGCTGCCAAGTGGCGCTCATCTGCGTTTGCATTGCAAAATTTTGCTTTGTTATTGTTTCTAGTAAATTGGCATCTTATGAATTTCTTGTTCCTTGATACTTCAATATAGTTAAGAATTTGTTCTGATGTCTGTTCCTCTGCATTCAATTGACTTCATCAGGTAACGGAGAACGGAAAGCAGGAAAAGCATCTTGTTGCTACAGTGGGCAAATTCAGCGTCATTTGGAATTTCCAGCAAGTCAAGGACAGCAACCATGATTGCTACCGTGATCAGCAGGGCCTCAAGAGCTGCTACTGCTACAAAGTCGTCCTCAAGGATGAATCGATTGTCGACAGCCGCTTCATGCACGAGAAGTTTGCAAGCAGTGACTCTCCTGAAGCTCCGCTCGTTGTTGCAACACCGTTGAAAGTCAGCTCCTTCAGTATAGCAAATCGACGCTGACTCCGAAGCTCTTTTAGCCCCGTTATGCAAAATAGTCTGAGTAGTTGCATGTTTTTGTTGTTCCTGTAGAGTTGTGCAAACTAGCAAAACGGTTTGGTTGGTTGGTTGGTTAGTTAGTTTACTGTAGAGTTCTCTTGGTTGCTCCCGAAAAGAACTGGTTCGCATGTGTGTGCGTGGTCATTTGTAGTGGCTCAGTAAAATGGTATGTCTATGTTTGTTGGACAACATGTAATGTGATGGTATACAAGTAAGGTTGATTTGAGACACTAGTTCTAGTCCTACATTTGATAACGATGATGATGCTTCTCTGGAATGCTAATTTCCATTTTCGGCGTCATTTTTTTTTTTTTGAGAGAGAAGGCCTTATTACTGTGCCCTTCACTGAATTGTGATATCAGAGTATAGCAACTGGGCCATTAATTGGAGTGACGAATAGCCAGAGCGAAAAAGCCCACCAAGTCCAATGCAACAGCAGACAGAAATCTCTCTGCCCCCTGGCCTGAACTGTCAAGCCGATCGACCCTCTCCTCTTCCGTGCGTGGCCTCACACACGTACGCATACATTACAGGCACATTCTTCTGGCTCACTACCACAACATAAACCATGATGGGAGAATGCCATCATCACATCGATACTCCGCTGCTCCTGCCGTATACTTGTACAGTTGTACACCACTGTGCTGTGCTCTAGCGAGTACGGCACCGGCCTGTGTCCTTTTCTTTCTTTTGAACCGGTGTCCTATTCTTTATTAAACATGAGAAGATCGCTAACAATTAACAACCCCCGCCACACTTGTCTCCTAATCCAATCCGCCAACCAGCTCAGCAGCAGCTCCCCCGCCCGCCCTCTTCTAGAAATCGGATAAGGCACCAAGCAACAGTGATAGTGCGATGTACCTCGCCGCACCTAACGTCTGCTGCTCCATCCGTCCCAAAATAGAGGTTATTATAGGATACGTGCCGGTCAAATTTTTTCAACTTTGATTATATGGGTAGAAAATACGTGTAATATTTATACCTTCAAACAAGTTTTTTTAGATAATATATTCAAAGATCTATCTAATGATACTATTTATACATTATAAATATTAATTTTATGATTAGTCAAATTTGAACAAGGTTGACTTCTCGATAAACGAGAATGAGAGTCGGAGTGAGTACGAAGTACGGACCCAGCGTCGTCCCATTGGGCATTCCCACGTCTCCGTCCCCCACCGGGAAAGTCTCCCGGCGGTGGTTGGCCCTTGTACTTTGCTTCCCTTCGCCCGCAGAAAAAAACTCGCGGCGCTCCTCCATTCGGTTCCCATCCGGCGCCCCAACGGCCCCAGGCAGGCAGGGAGTCAGCAGGACTGCCCGGACGGTTCCAAACGTCGCCTAGTTTGTGCAGGGACATCCCCGCCTGCCTGCTCCCGAGTGGCTGAGTCCTGCCTGCCGCCCTTATCCAATCCGATGATGATACTACATTTTTTTTCCCTCGCGTTTGGTTTTAATCACTGGTCATGTACGACGTACTAACCACGAACGAGCCGGGAAAAGACGACGTCGCTGGTCAGGCTTAGAGTGAAGGTAGGCATGGTGGTGTGGTGTCCGTCCGAGAATAATTGGGAGTCTTCCACCCATCTATTCCACTGTACTACTCCTCTGAATAATCGACGCAGACGGGTGGCCGCCCGAATGGATGGCCATCTGCCCATCCATGTCGGTTGACGAATGGCGCGCGCGACACGTCTCCCTCCCTCCCTCCCCGGCTCCCGGGTGCACGACCACTTCGGCTTACTTGTGCAACCCAAACATGCTTTTTCCTCATATAGTCCTTGTATTTTATTTATTTATTAAGAATCTCTCCGCCTGCATCATCATTTACCCGGAGTTCTGGACACCACGACCACCGCCGAAGCAAAGCAATGTCACACACGCATGCATATGCGTAGTACAGTAGTATGCTCGATCGGTCTTCACAGCTCTCCGTTGTCGCTTCCTGTCTCCGGTCCTTATCCTAGCCGCAGCAGTACCAGTACGTGGTGAGCTGCGAACGAAGACCGAGCTCCAGCGTCCTCTGCGTATGGGGTGAGCTGTTGCGTGCAGCGCGGGTGCACCGTGTGGCCATGGACGTCGAAGTTACTAGCAAAAGTAGCAATAATAAGAGAAAACTAGTCGAGCCGTACCGTCTTTTTCCACGATTCCGCCCGCCGCTGCCGCTCCCCCTGGTAGCTCTGTCGTGCCGGGAACATACACGTCGCACCGGGTCTTGTCTCCCGTCCTGCGTACCAAATGATTTCAGACCATTGGTTGGCTAGGCTACTAGTATAGCGGTTGCATTTGCAGCGGCCATGTGAATTTCCTGCAGGCGGGCAGCAGAATGGTCGTGCATGCCGCCCTCGTGACCTCCCTCGTAAATCCAGCCAGGCAGCATGTGGTGTGTACTACCGTCCGTGTACGTGCATGATGCATGTTTCTATATTATATTATTAACTAATGTGTATGTATAGTGCTCCGTTCTGTATGTACAGAAGGGAATGATAAATGGTAATTAACGTGACCACAATAAACCAGCAGTAGTTGCCTTGCGTGCACGATCATAGAACCTGCGGAGTTTCCATGCATGATCCAAAAATCCTGTGTTTTTATTCTAGAGGACATCTTACCACTATATGAGAAAAAATGAGGTTGAAACCCTCACTCTTCTTTCAGCACTACGCAGTACCGCTGTGGTAAACAAATGCTGAGTTGTGTCACTAAGTTATCTATTTTCATAGATAGATGGGATAAAGTGGAATGTATGTATTTCTTGTGCATTGATGCTTTCTCATGCACAAGAAAGGGAGATGGTGGTTCTGACATTGGCCCCACATGCACATACGACATACTCCCTCCGTTCCTAAAAACTGTCTTTCTCACTTCCTGAAAAATAAATTAGATTATTTTTTAAAAAACTATTAATATTTATGATATATAATTGATATTTTTTTGATATATTATTTTAATAAAATTTATTTAGAGACATTAATATTACTTATATTTTATATAAATCTAGCCAGGTTGTAACACGAAAATCCAAAACAACACTTAATAAGTGACGAAGTATACTCGCGGAGGGAGTGCCATCCACGACCATTTCTTGCAGTTATTTTCAAATTCAACGTTACAAGTTGCAACGCCGTACGGCCTCGCGGATATACATAAGTAGTAGCTGTACCAGCATGTAGCACTGCCATCAGATCAGCACAAGTTGTGAAGATAAGGCCACGCGGGCGCAGCCGTGGCCCCCACATTCGCACTACTACTAAAGTATATATCTGAAATTTCATGGAAAAAAAGGTGATATATCTATCGCCCGGGATATACGGTGTACGTGTTCGGCGCTAAACGTTCCCATGCGCCCAAAAATGGTGCCAAAATGCCCGGAACATGACCTGCCTAACTGCCGCCAAACCACCCTCCTCCGGGCAAAGGAGGCCACTGCCGGCTGCCTGGCGTGCTCGCATGGTCCTCTGAACTCGCACCATTCTCGATCTAATCCGATGATCGGTCCACTTGCAAATTGCTTCCACTTGAGAAGAAAGATCGGTATGATATAGATATAAAATGCCCACCTTTCCCTTTTAACCTCGTGCTCAAAACCCAGTACTACGTACGTAAGTAGTGATTGGTTTAGGAGCAGACAGAACGTCCAAGTCAAACCCAAACAATCACGGCAAAGATCTTGCCGTGACCCGGAAATCTGAAAGAAAGCACAAAGCATGCAGCCCGTATCCTCCACTGGTAGTCTGGTAGTACCTACCCGCCCAACTGCAGCACACACACATGACACATCCTCGTTATCCTCGGAATCGAGCTACTCCAGCCAACAGGTAGCACAAATCCCACGCCGGTCTCTGTGGTTCAGAATTAGACCGGCCGGCCCGATCATCTTATCCCCAGCATCGGATGCGACCAATCATTTGACCACCACCGATGACGCTAGCCCGACGAACTTTGTGATATTCTTCTTCTTCCTTTCTTTTCGTTTTAGCACATGCCGCAGCAGCACTAATTGCGTGTGCGCGGTCGGAGCTCTCTCGGACCATCAGACACGATCACGGCGTGCATCAGCCGGCGCGCAGGTTAACAAAAGAGCACGCCATTCGCTGCGGTGATTTCGCCGAGGCTTTTCACGTTAGATGCCGGAGGAAACCGAGACCGGGACGTCTGTCCTGCCGCCGCGCCCCGGAAGTGGAACGCAGCGCAGCGGTTGACCGATCGATTGGCGCGTGCCGCTTTGTGCCGTCGGGCTGCCTCTCGTTGGTTGCCGCTCCCGCCCGGCAGGTTCACCGCGTGTCGGCACGGAAAACGTCGGGGACGGGGCCCGATCGAACTCCGCTCCGCTGCCGGGCCGCGGCGGCTGCGCCATCCTGGGGCCCGAGGCGATGATGGAGGCCGAGCGCGTCAAGCATTTCGGCGGGCGGCGGAAAGCACCGGCGCATGCATGTTCACTTGTTCAGAGCGCGCCCGGGGGTCAAAACTCGAAACGAGCGTGGCGCCCGCCTGTCCGGCCTGGGTGCGACATGGCATGGGGTGGTGTCCAAGGCAAGAATCAAGCATGCATGCATGGACGGAGTGCGCTGCAAGCTGCTGGTGCTGGTGCTGGTGCTCGGTGTCGCCGCGCGGCGGCGCATACATGGCTGGCGGCGCGTGCACGCACCGGCGGGCTGGCCGCGTTGAGCCGTTGCTTTCTCTCCTGCATGCCTGTCCTGGGCGGGCGGAATCACGGGTGTGCATGCGGATACTTGCAGTGGAGGAGTGCAGAGGTCGAGCTTTTCGGCGCACAGTGAGGGCTGACGCTCTAGTGCGTTCGTTGACATCCTACCAGGAGACACCTGGCCTCCTTACAATCCCGCACACTCGAGTGCTGGCGAAAAAGTTTGTCGATCGGTCTCGACACTTGGAAGTGCCATCCTTTTAACATGTTCGCGGAGAGGCCCCCCTGGGAAATCTACCGTGTCGCTCGCTGCACGCTGCATCCGGTTCGTTGCATAGGATTGAATTCAGAGGAAATGCGCACTTGATGATCTACCAGTGCAATTTGGAAGCAAAGAAAGTGCTGCACCTCAGAAACACGAGAGATTTTGTTCGCTGCCCGTGCCCAAGGTTGTTCGCATGGCTTTACACGTGGGTGACCAGCGGTCCGCCGCTTGGCTCCCGCGCGTCCCGTGCAACAGTCATCAGTGCCGTTCCAACGGCCGCCCCTATCCATCCGACCGAACCACAGGACGCGCGGCGGGCAAGGGGCAGCGCCAACGCAGCACGCGCACCGAGTTTCCTCGTGGACCGAGCGCGTTCACGAGCCTGGAAATGCAAAACCCCGCCGCGCGTCCGTGCCGCTGACTTCTCGGCTCGGCCCGGGCCGTGACGCCCACGGCATCGCGATATGGCTGCGGACACGCACGGCGGCGGCCCGGCGGTTTCCCGGCACGAGGGCATGCACCAGGACGGTGGACGGACGCTTCGTTGAAGCGCCGCCGGGGGCTGATTTTCTCGTGCGATCGAGGCAGGAGAGCCTTGGCGCCACACGGTGTGGGAACCGCCGCGAGGGTCGTCGTCGAAGGCGATAGATGCCTGGACCTCAGGACCTGGACTATATCCATCGGCCGGAGGCAGCGAGCCAGCGACGACGGTCTCCGGCTCGGCTGATACGGCGGCGAGGCGAATGAATGCGTCTGATCTGTGAAGTCTGACGACATGGTGTGGCCGTGGCGCCGTTGACGCGCTGCTTCTGAAAAGTCACGAGCGTTTGCGTGGCCATTTTACAGTTGCCGTCAAGACGGGACTGACTCGGTTCAGCACTGAGAAGCTGAGCGACATTGACGCGTAGTATGCGTGGCATTGTGGGCTCTGGACCGGTTCATCCGCTGTTCGAAATGGCAAATGCTGTGAGGTTACTTGCACTGCTTAATGAATCCGATCGGCCGTACGTCGTGTCTACTTAGTAGGAGTAGTTTAATTAGCTGCGTGAGGAGTAGATGATCAAGCTGAGATCTAAGTAGCAACTTTATAAGGATTGCAGGTTTTAAAAACAGCGCACGCACACACACACGGCACATCCTTCACGTCCCGGGCAAATCCAGGCCGGGCCCACCGTCGACATTGCTATTGTTGAGCTGCAACCGAGATCTTTCCCTCTCGTACCTAACTCGCTCACCGAGGCCACAACGGCGAAGAGGTCGTACACTCTCTTTCTTTTCTTCGCCTTCCTCTCTCGCAGCAGTAGATCCAGTATATATTATAGTATTACTTACTGTAATCCCTAAAGTTGGTCGCCCCATGCATGCAAATTGCAGCGTTTTGAAAACGTTATCCCGGTCGTCCTAGGATTGCCTTTTTGCAGGTCCATGCCGTGCTATTATTTACTACGTACGTACTTCCAGATCAAGGATTTGGATGGACTGGATCAAAGGATTGGAGGATTTCACATGTGCCACTCTGGCAGGGCGTCATTGTCATCCCACGGGGCAGCTCTCATGAGTGAGTCCCACTCCCACCTTGCAGTTTGCAGCAGGAGCTGGAACACAGAGGTGGCAGACAGAGACGACGTGCAAGTTGCAGCCAGTAAGATGGATCAGGCGGTAGAGTACACGGCAGGACAGTTGTGGAGACAGGACGGAGGCCCACGATGGTGGTATCCCTATCCCCCACAGCCCACAGCCCACAGGACGGACAGCTAGTAGTACTGTACGTAGCTGTTTAGGATAGTAACAAGGATCGGCAAGGCGAGTTGCGGTATGGAAGGAGAAAATGCAGTGCGTCCGTACGGCCGCGGGCCATCCGCAGCTTCAATGAGTGCCCATGCTACTGCTGATACTCCTGTTTCTAATCATGGCAATTAGCAGCCGGGTAGTAGGGTCATAGGTTTTGAGCTGTTGTTTATCTGTACGGGGCAGGCAACGCACGCAACCCGGGCCCGGCGGGCTTGAACGGAACGGAGAGAGGATGGTGGGATGGATAAGGTGGGGACGCCCAGACCCACGCCCAGTCGCGCAGCGCGTGCTGCGCCATCCGCTTCTTTTCCCCGTGCTTTTGCGGGGGTCCCAGGCCTACGCCGTGGACCTCCTCCTCTGCTGTCCTCCCTCCCCAAGGCTAGCTAGACAATTGGATAGGATCAAGGGCGCGGCGCGGATAGCCCGGATACGGTCCGTGATGGGAATGCCATTGCCACACTGCCCCTCTCCCTGTCTTATTCTTTTTCAAAGAGAAAAAAAAAACGTTTGCTCTTTTATGGCCCACACAGCTAGGACCGAATGAAGGATTTGATTCTCGATATCCACGATTCCTTTCCGTTTTCGAAATTTTCAGAAAGGTATAAATTCAAAGATGGGTTTGGTTGGCGCAGAGCCGCAGGGACACGAGTACATGGACCATGGGGGGCATCGGGCATGGGACTGCCAGCTGCTTGTTTCCTTCGTGCTAAAGCGGTAACTGCGAGAGTGGTTACAGCAGCAGCAGTCAACGACGCCACTACAACCACCACCTCCAAAGAGGCTGCAATTAAACTGATTTAAACGTTTATATTTCGTACAAACTCGTTGAGGCTACAGATATCCAGGTCTAAAGATCAAATTAATGTTTTCCGTAGCATAAACAGACAATAATATTCATCTAATTAAATGCTAACTATGTAGCTCCAATCTTCAAATCTACCATTACATAGAGCTACATTTACCTAACTCTAGAGATTAATATATTCGTTTGGAATCATAGTTTAGCCATTTTTCCATTATAAGTTTCAATACAACTTTGAACATAAATTTAGACGCACAAACTTTCCAGAAGCTCTTACAACATGACTTTTATGCATGGCCTATTACAAAACTTATATAAAGGGATAACTTGTACACACATATATACCCTATTACCTATTCAATCAACTTGGGACGGGGAACGGAGCGGGTGGGGGTTGTTTACTTTGGTGCTGTTTGGTTTAGTCTGGTGGGAATGGTAATTACTCTCTCCGTTCTAAATTATATTTCGTTTAACTTTTTCAACTCCAAATTTGACTACTCGTTTTATTAAAAATTTTGTGTAAAATATTATTTCATTTGATGTGGCTTACTTATTTAATAAAAAGTTTACATAAATTACTTAAATTTGACTATGTTATACAAATTTTGTTTGAATAAGACGAGTGGTCAAACTTAGGGTTAAAAATATTAAACAAATTATAAATTAAAATGGAGAGAGTAGGTTACAATGATAAGCGTTGCTGAAAAAGGAAAGAGGGATTTATTTGGATTGATATATTTTATTGTCTTACAGTCAGGGGCATCAGATAGCACTCACAAATAAGGGGCAACGTAATTCTACTGGCCGTCATCGAATTACACGACAATCGATTATTGGTCGGAGCAACTAAACAAAAAGCAACAAAATCTATTATTGTCGTTAACTAGTTACAGGCCAATAACCAAACAACACCTTATTGTGTACGAACAGTTTCAATAAAAAAACACCTCATAGCTTACACAACATTTGTATTAAAGAAACTTATTATAAACGAACAAAACTTAAGACCTCTTTAGAACCTAGAAACTTTCGTATGTTAGGGTTTATATTTTTCAACTATGATTTTTGTTCGTAACTTATTTTTTTCAACGGTGATTTTCAAGTTTTTCATCGCAACTTACATTACTAACAAAAATTTGTTGACATCTTTTGCAATAAGTATTATAGTCAACTTTTATCTAAACTAATAACAATATAAATAGCCGACTAAGTTTTTTTAAACATGTAGAGGATTATATATAATTATACATAGATGAAAAGGAGAAAAATTCCACATTGTTATGCTTTTATAAAAAAAAATGTTTTATATGTTTAAAGTGATTGCGGGCCTTGGGCCCTGGTGAAATACGAGTCGGTGAGAATAATTTCCGCGAAGACCTTTTTCCTCTCATCTTTTTATCTTAAAATAAAATTGTCTATCCAAACTGACGCGCGATTGGCCGAAGTAGACACGGATGATCGAGGCCGAAGTGTGAGCGAGGTGGGCACGTGGCGTGTTGCGGTCGCGCGTCGGTCCCAGGACGGCGGCATCCTGACACGGCATGGCTCACGTCAACCTACAGCGATCGTGACGTGTCGTGCATACGAGGTAGTAGCGGCTGTACGTTGGGTGGCGGTTGCGGTAGGGCCCCACCAAGCATTGTATTGAGAGACGTGAGTATGCGTATAGTACATACAAGCACTGGTATTGGATTCCTTGATTGAAAACGAGAAATACATTATTCTTTAATAAACATTGACTTATCCGTCTCTTATAACAAAACAGTTAAAAATAACCATCACCAAAACCATCATACCAATAGAGTGTATCTTTTTATATACACAAACCTAATTTGGTGGGTACGAAGTACGGAGTATGTCGTAGTATGGACGTGGCGCTCCAGTAATTAATGTCTCCAGTGAGACCATACGCCGCCGCAAAGCCCAGCAGGCAATTTTTTCCTGTTTGCCCGTGATTGCCTTGCCATAACGAGTCCCACACTCCCCATGCAGCTGCTCCCATGAGCTGCCCAGATCCGAGCCACGATGCTCTGGCCCATGACCATGGTCGATCCCCAAAATAACTTGTGCCTCACGGGCGTAGCTAGAGCATGGAGTACGCATTGACCCCTGCTGCCCAGTCTGCCATATGGAGTAGCTTATCGGCTTGCTGCGTCGGCTCTAAAAAAAACACCGGATATGATTATGCACCGTATTAAAAAAAAATCGGGTGCTGCCTAGCAGGAATAGTAGTGCTCCAGCTGACGCGTGGATTAGTAGATAAGTAGCGCAGATAGGATAACGTCTGGTTGCCATATCTATTTATTTTCAGATATTTTGTGTGCGCACGGAACGAACGCACCACTACCACTTCCTGGAAAAGTCCGAGACGTTGTGATAGGTATGCATACACGTCTGTACGACGCCCCAAAACCAAGAAAGAGTGCAGCGTGCAGGTGCAGCTCATTCCAAAGCCAGTGAACGGTGAGGCACCCCCAGCCACACGGCCGGCCTTCTTCTCCTGCCGAAGTCGGCAACTCGGCGATGATGCAAACCGCGAGAGGCCCGCGTTGCGGCGACGCGCTCCACTCCGGCTCCCGCTCCCGCGTGGCACGCGGCCAACGCCCAGCTGCCCACCGGCGCGGCCACGTGAGGGGTGAACCGTCACGTGGCGGCATCGATCGGATTGGGCTCCGGCTTTGCACGGGCCTTCTTCGGCTGCGCCCAGGCTGGCCGTGGGAACGTGCAGTGCAGAACAGCAGCAGCAGCAGGAGGCTGCTACCCAATTTACAGCTGTGCTGTGCAGAGCTGGGAATGGCGCTCGACGCGCGGTTATCACGCTGGAGGTTAGCGCGCCTGTTTGGTTTCAGCGGCAAAACATTTGCCGCTATCACATCGAATCTTCGTCCCTAATTTGGTATATTTAAAATATATTAATTAAAAAAATAATTTATCAGCCGGAGACAACTTCACGAGATGAATCTTTTAATATAAATTAATTCATGTTTTGACAATGTTGTGCTACAGTAAATATTTGTTAATTATAGATTAAATTAGCCTAATAGAATCATCTTGTTAACTCCCGCATGAGCATGTAATTAGTTTTATAAATAGTCTATTTTTAATACACTAAATTAGTGTCGAAAAATTTGATGTGACACGGCAAATAAATTTTCCACGGAACCCTTACTGGTGCACTGTTCACACTGCTTGTTCCTCCATTCGACATGTACAGAAATACCCCGTGCTTTAAATAAACTATAGTATAAACGCAAACGGTAAAGGGAAATGGAAAACAGTACTATTAACAGAAGATTACAGCTAAAGGAGCAGTGGTTTACAGGGTATCGGATAGGTTTTTAAAAAAGTTCGGTCATAAAAATTCGATACACTCTCAATCATGATCAAACTAACTGGACTAGATAAAATAACTACAAAATAATATTGTTTATAGTAAATTTTAGTGATGTTTTTTTTTCTACTTCAAGGCAAAACTAGTAGTACAACATATAGATTAACAAATTGATAGGAGTGATGGTTGATATAAACCCGCTAGAATAAATATTACATCACTAATAACGATCTAAAATATGTATTATATTAAGAAAATCAAAATATTCGGTTAGTTCGGTAGTTTGGTTCACGAGCGATATAACCAAATTAACCATAAAAAGTTAGGAAGCGAGAACTTAGAACCGAAAACTTCGGTCTCGATCCTCGGTCTCGGTTATTTCGATTTAGTCTTCAATAATTATTATGAATGTGCATAATTTAACTTTACAATGATCTAGCAGGTGAGAAAAATAGAGCATGTCAAATACAAAGGTCTAAAAGCTATAGATTAATTGGAAAATAATAAACTAACTATCGATGTGAAATATAGATAATAAATAGCTCAATTCAATTTATATTCAATTTGACAAGATAAAACTATTAGAATTTCATCAAGATATAAATAGAGACAATACAGATAGACACAAATTAAACATTCTATAAATGACAACTTAACATTGCATATGTTAATAATAATGTAAATTCTAGTGTTGTTGGCTCTGAAGAAAAGAAAGGATACTACGGATATCGAAAGCCACCATGTTGCCAAGGTGAGGAAATCAATGAAATTAAGAGGTTAATCAGAAAAAAAACATGCAAGGTTGGATTTTATGATAGTCTAGTGCTGAGATTAAATAGAGTATCAAAAAATAAAAGACATATGTTATGATGATCTAATAGTCAAGAATAAATGTAGTATCGAGATTTTTTTTTAAAAAAAAGTCATTGGATTTTATGATGGTCTAATGACTAGGAATAAATATAGTATCTATGCCAAATACAAGGTTTGTACATTACAATATTAATTAGAAAAACAAAGACATATGCACCATTAAATTTTACGATGAATGATGAATGATCAAATGTTGAGACAAAGACCAAAGTGATTAATCTATAAACCTTATTTGGTGGTAGAGATATTCAGCATCTGGTAGAATATTTCTTTGTTAGGAATATCCATATTCAACTTGCGAGCGCTTATCCATGGACCGTCATAACTTATCAATCAAATTAACCACACCCTTAGTCTATTGTTTCATGTGGCAGTATTTAGTGCCCAATTGATTTATGTTCTTCGAAGTTGAATTTAAGCAATATATCAATGCCACATCCATCGTGTGTTGTAGAAGCAATTTAAACTGTCAAATATACTATGGAAAAAGAGTGGAGCCTTTGTAAAATATACTCTCTGAATTACCATTTTGAGAGTTATTTAGTAAAAGTCGTTTTCTATATTTTTATACTCTCCAACAACTTCTCCATATTTGATACACAGTCTATTGAGTCATTCTCATTTTCTATATTTGGTTTCTCGAAAAATATAGAATAGAAGATAGTTATATTTGCAAAACCATTTAGAAAAGTTATTAGAGTGTGTTTTTTTAACAAAATCTCTATTTCTAGCATTTATAAAGAATATATAGAGTGTTTTGAAGATGCTCTAATAATTCTAATGTCAAATGGATAGAGATAAAAGGAACCGGTGCCCTATATACGAATTGTAGTGTGTTAAAATTACCATGCAAAATGTTCTTTTGGCTCGTCAGCGTAGAAAATTCCTCAGCGAGGATCCGATAAAAACAGGTGACATGACACGTTTTAAATATGGACAGAGAAAGTCCTTGGAGAGGTTGATGGATTAGTCTAGTTTTATTTGGCGATACAAAATTTTCCGCCGTACCAAAGCAATAAAGAGCAATGAAGAACGCTGAAAGACTAACAACCGTTTTTCTTCTCTACCTCAATCGAGTAACAAGTTTATAACCTTAACGATCGTCGTTTGAAATTGTATGGCTAGTAAAGCCGGACCATATTTGCCACCATTGTTTTGAAGCCAATCTTAGCACGGTTTTATGACACGCAAAGCTGTGCAGCATGATTTGCCGAAGCACCTAAATCCTCTCAAAACTCGTTTTCTACCCAGCCATGCAAGTATGCAACCCATTCTTGATGTCGAAAAGAAAACTGAACTTGTGAGCATGAACAACGCGCAAAGCAACAGGCTTCTTCAGGCTTTGTACCAGGAGCCGTCCCACCTGTGAGCGGAGCACCGGTAGGCGGTAGTGCATATCCATCCTATCCGTCTACCGGGCGGCGTGGGTCGGGGGTCTTCGCACGCGGCCACGCATGCGCGCGTACGTATCCCGCCCGCAAGTGAGGTGAGGCGTAGAGCAAGCGGGCAGGCGGGCGCGCGCGCGGCGACGACGACTGGACGAGCGGATACGGTGCGAGAGAGACGGATAGATAAACCCAACCGTTAGGCGACCGCGACACTGATCCATCCGACGTCGGGGGGGCAGTCCCGTCATTTCCGCGCAAGGGCGAGCGATATGGATAAGGCCCATGCCCATGCCGTCACACACACCGCCTACTCCCCCCGGTCGCCCCGTCGTCCGTTCCTTGTTCCTCGCTTCACACACGACGAACGGAGCGGGGGCACGGCACACGCACACGCATATCCAGCCTGCTTGCCCCATATTTATACCACCACCTCTCTTCCTTCCGCGGCCGAGACCCACCTCGGCCGTTCTTATCCCCAGAAGCTTCGGCAAAAGCGAACGATCCGTCTCCAAACCCGACCGACCGCTCGCCGCCCGCTGAACCCGACGGACGACACACTCCTCGTCGCGTCGCGGCGTTTCTCTTCTCGCCCCTTCATGCGCCATCGCCGCCGTCTCTACCCCTGCGACGCCGCCTCAGCCCACAGATAGGCAGTAGGAGGAGTTGATAGGGGGCGATGCCTTCGCTCTCCTGCCACAACCTCCTCGACCTCGCCGCGGCCGACGAGGCGCCACTGCCGTCGCCCACGCCGCTCCGCCTCCCGCGCGTCATGTCCGTCGCGTCCCCGGCCTCGCCCACCTCGCCGTCCTCGCCTGCCCCGCCGCGCCGCGTCATCGTCTCCCACCGCCTGCCGCTCCGCGCGTCGCCGGACCCGGAGGCGCCGTTCGGGTTCATCTTCTCCGTCGACGCCGGCACCGTCGCGTACCAGCTCCGCTCGGGGCTGCCCTCGAACGCGCCCGTCCTCCACATCGGCACCCTCCCAGCGGCCGCGGCGGAGGCCGCCTCGGATGAGCTGTCCAACTACCTGCTGGCCAATTTCTCCTGCCTGCCGGTCTACCTTCCCACCGACCTCCACCACCGCTTCTACCACGGCTTCTGCAAGCACTACCTCTGGCCGCTCCTCCATTACCTCCTCCCGCTGACGCCGTCGTCGCTGGGCGGCCTCCCGTTCCATCGGACGCTCTACCACTCCTTCCTCTCGGCGAACAGAGCCTTCGCCGACCGCCTCACCGAGGTGCTGTCCCCCGACGAGGACCTCGTCTGGATCCACGATTACCACCTCCTCGCGCTCCCGACCTTCCTCCGCAAGCGCTTCCCGCGCGCCAAGGTCGGCTTCTTCCTCCACTCGCCCTTCCCTTCGTCGGAGATCTTCCGCACGATCCCCGTGCGGGATGACCTCGTCCGCGCCCTCCTCAACGCCGACCTCGTCGGCTTCCACACCTTCGACTACGCGCGCCACTTCCTGTCCGCGTGCTCGCGGCTGCTCGGCCTCGACTACCAGTCCAAGCGCGGCTACATCGGCATCGAGTACTACGGCCGCACCGTCACGGTCAAGATACTCCCCGTCGGGATCGACATGGGCCAGCTCAGATCGGTGGTCTCGGCGCCGGAGACGGAGGATGCGCTGCGGCGGGTGACCGAGGCGTACAAGGGGCGGCGCCTCATGGTCGGCGTCGACGACGTCGATCTGTTCAAGGGGATCGGGCTCAAGTTCCTGGCGATGGAGCAGCTGCTGGTGGAGCACCGGGAGCTCCGCGGCCGCGCCGTGCTGGTGCAGATCGCCAACCCTGCGCGCAGCGAGGGGCGCGACGTGCAGGGCGTGCAGGACGAGGCCAGGGCCATCAGCGCCCGCGTCAATGCGCGCTTCGGCACCCCCGGGTACACGCCGATCGTGCTCATCGACGGCCCGGTGACGCCCCAGGAGAAGGCCGCCTACTACGCGGCCGCCGAGTGCTGCGTCGTGAGCGCCGTGCGCGACGGGCTTAACCGGATTCCCTACATCTACACGGTGTGCCGGCAGGAGAGCACGGCGTCGTGTCTCGGAGACGACGCGCCTAAGCGGAGCGTCATCGTGCTCTCGGAGTTCGTCGGTTGCTCCCCGTCCCTCAGCGGCGCGATCCGCGTTAATCCGTGGAGCGTGGAGTCCGTCGCGGAGGCCATGAACGCGGCGCTCCGGATGCCAGAGGCCGAGCAGCGGCTGCGGCACGAGAAGCACTACAAGTACGTGAGCACCCACGACGTCGCCTACTGGGCGCGGTCCTTCGACTCGGACCTGCAGCGCGCCTGCAAGGACCATTTCTCGCGCCGGCATTGGGGGATCGGGTTCGGCATGAGCTTCAAGGTGGTGGCCCTTGGCCCGAATTTTCGGCGGCTCTCCGTGGAACACATTGTCCCGTCGTATCGGAGGACGGAGAACCGGCTGATTCTCCTGGACTACGACGGCACCGTGATGCCGGAGAACTCCATCGACAGGACGCCGAGCAGTGAGGTCATCTCCGTGTTGAATCGTCTGTGCGAGGACCCCAAGAACAGAGTGTTCATCGTGAGCGGGCGAGGGAAGGACGAGCTCAGCAGGTGGTTCGCCCCCTGCGAGAAGCTGGGCATCGCCGCGGAGCACGGTTACTTCACAAGGTAAAGAAATCTTGCTACACTGCTTCACTTTAACCGGCGAAGATCTGTTAGTTGGTACCACGTTTGCTTTGCTTGGATTTGGGTTCTTACTGTTCCAGATTCGGTGTACAAAATAGTAGAATGGTTACGAATTCATTAAGCAATGGTACCGGTACAACTGGGATCCGCACATTTAAGGAAAACATTTCACTGACCGACATGTCTAGATTCTGAGCTAGCGCAATGCCTATGCCTAGTCTTTAGATCATTGCTATTGCTATTGCTAGCAGTAGTCGTACTCTTGCTTTCGGAACAAATCCTCGGAGGAGCATTCATACTCCTGATGCGTTGGCCAATCACTTTTGGTCATTTGGTTACAAAGAGCACTCCTATTCCTAACTTGCAAAGAGTAACGTGACGGGTGACCGACTCTCGTGGCTGCAGGTGGAGCCGGGACGCGCCATGGGAGACCTCAGGATTGGCCGCCGACTTCGACTGGAAGAAGACCGCGGAGCCGGTGATGCAGCTGTACACGGAGGCAACGGATGGGTCCTACATCGAGCACAAGGAGAGCGCCATCGTGTGGCACCACCACGAGGCGGATCCGGACTTCGGTTCCTGCCAGGCCAAGGAACTGCTCGACCATCTCGAAAACGTGCTCGCGAACGAACCCGTGGTGGTGAAGAGAGGCCAGCACATCGTCGAGGTTAACCCGCAGGTGAGCGGCGAGCCAAACGCGTGTTTTGTTTTGTTTTGTTTTCTCTGCTCATTAATTTATTCCTGCTCGTCGGTTGTTCAATTTCATTTTTTCATGGATGTGTGTATGAAACGTGCCGATCGACTAGACGTTGCTTTCAAACAAAAAGGCATCGGATAAGGATTGATCTAATCCAATCCAGTCCTCATCCACTACATGCCTGGGACAATCTGTATCTCCTGCACAAATAGGATTGTGAATCAGCATGGACCACGCCCTTGTGGACTGGGAAATTCGCGAGAACTGCGGCCCGCCCTTATGGATGTGGTCTTTTTAATTGTGCCCCTCCGAAAGCAACCCCTCACACTACTGAACCATCTATTTGTCGCGTTGTCCGCAACCACTTGGAAATTTCTGGGTTTGGTGGATGCGAGCAGATAACATACTATTATTAACATGCGCGAAAAAAATTCTTGGTGCTGTCGTGCAGGGCATCAGCAAAGGCGTGGTCGTGGACACCCTCCTGTCGTCCATGGTCAAAACGGGGAAGCCGCCGGACTTCGTGCTGTGCATCGGCGACGACCGGTCGGACGAGGACATGTTCGAGAGCATCGTGTGCCCCTCCAACAGCAGCGTGAAGCTCCCGGCCAGCAGCGAGGTGTTCGCGTGCACGGTGGGCAAGAAGCCGAGCATGGCCAAGTACTACCTTGACGACACGGAGGACGTGATCAAGATGCTGGACGGCCTGGTCAACGCGCCCACGCAGCGGCCCAGACCGGCGGTGCAGCTCCGGGTCTCGTTCGAAGGTTCGCTCTGAGGAAGTGAACATCGAGGATGGAAGAATAACCAATGATGATGAACATGATTCAGACAGTGTGGCGTAGGATTAGCTGTAGTTATTACAGGATCAACAGGATTTTTTTCTTGGTTTCTTTTGTTTTTTTTTTGTTTCCTTCATCTGCTGCATTGCTACCCTAAAATCGTTCGTGTCTGTATATGCCCCGTATGATAATATGCTAAGAATGTTTCGACCACCTTTGTATATGTAGTTGACGATGACGATGAAATCAGAAAAAAGAGAAGGGAAAAAAATTGATTCTTTCACTTTGCTTGCTCTGATGGCAGTCCCATTCAGCCACGCTTTTCACCTTGCTGTCCTGCATGGATAGCTGCCGGATAGAGCCTGATCTGGTTCTGGTGCTCCTTATCCACCCCTATCTATCCATCTATCTATCTACTCCTGCTGCGGCGCTTGACGGCAACAGGAGTCAGGCTGCCATGTCCGTCTCAATGCTTAGCTGTGGAAACGAAACGATCCAAGGGAAGCCACAGCCAGCCTAGCGTCCTGCATGCCTGAAGCAGACGTTTCCTAGGATTGGGAAAGGTTTCTGTAATAAGGAACCTAGCACTACCACTACTATGGGTTCACTCCGGCAGCTGCCATCATTGAGGGGGCCGTCTTTTTTGTTCACACCCAACACCCTGGCCCAGGCAACAGCTAGCGGCAGCTTGGAGCTCGTTCGACGACCTCCCGTTTCCAGCAGCAGGGCTGTACCTGATGTGGTACACGCGAGCGAGACGTGATGTCAGTTAAAGGCCACAGCGCGGTTGCGGGTGATCCATCATTTCACCTCGCCGGCAAGGGGCTTTTTAGGCTAAATGATGATGATGATTCGGATGTCTGTCTGGCTAATAGGCACACCCATGTCGGTAACGGTACCGGCCTGTACTGTAGATCCACCACTAGTTCCCGGTTGAATAGTCACTGTCGCGCAATAATAATCAGAGAGTAGAAATAGCCTGGAACTTTGTTCAGACTTTCAGAGAATTATAAGGAGAAAATACGTAGACGACCTGGGGCCTCACACGAACGGGGAAAGGAAAATCTAATGCTACCACCTGGAAAATCCAAAGCTAGTATAGGCAGGTTTTCCACAACCGTGGCCTCGCCTTGGCACGAACGGCAAAACCCTCTTTGACCCGGTTATTATTACTGTATAGTAGTATTACTGTAGTACTAGACTGGAAAGAATCTTCCGGCGCTCGGCGCAGCCTCTCAACGACATTGTGCCCTACCACTCTACCAGTAGAATAGAGGTAAGCAGGGAGGGATAGGATAAGCACACACACCCCGGCGCACGACGGCGAGCTTTCCTATCCTCCGTATTATTTTCGCCCAGCCGATGCATGGAATGGATCCATGATCCATCTCCCGTTTGGTTTCGATTCGATGCACACTCTCGCCATCGCCGGTCGTGGCTTCCGTGGAGCTACCAAACCAAACCCCTCCAACAAATTTCGTAGGAAGATCGGATGCGGACCGACGGTACGGATGAGGAGGACATGGCGTCTGCCGTGCTAGCTCTGACCAGGTTCAGGGCAAGTCCGAGCTGAAAGGAGCCTAGGATGGACCTCGGGAGAGTTAGGCGAGCTCCTTTCGGGCCCGGAGGATGAGTGGTGGGTTTAGGTAAAAAAAAGGGTTGGGTTGCGTTGCGTCCCGGCTGTCAAAACACGTTTCCACTGAGGCTGATTGATCGGACATTGGAGAGGTTTGGCGATTTGCTCTCTGTGTGTTCATGCATGCATGCATGTACCGCGAAAGGAAACGCCACGGGTTTCTGAAAATATATCATCCATATATACGTGTGGACAGCACTCGCACGTTTACTGTTGCACGGAAGGTTACAGCGTGTGTGGAATTTTCCCCTCAACTCAACGAGAGGTTCGTCGTAATTGTTTTGTGCAATCACCACACCAGTTTAGTCACTCTGTACGTGGCTGTGTTGCTTCCGATGCAGCTAGCTAGCGCCTAGCGGCCGCAGTTTCTCCAGAGCCAGCCAGAGCTATGGGATACGTCCATCTATCTACTACTGTAGGAGTATGTATCCCCTAGCTAGAAGAGGCTGTGCATTTGCTCCTTATTTCTTTCTTTCTTTTCCATGTATCTATCCTTCCGTGCCAGTAAACACCATCGCAAAATCTTTTCGCTGATCTGACGACCTTATCGCGTTATCTGATGTCGTCTGGTGCGACCTCGGAAACGTCGTCCTCCGGATCGGATCCGACGCAGTTTCATCGGCAAAGCTTGGTCTAATCACGATCTTATGCACGTACGTACTGCTCCTTCAGCTACTACTACTGCAGTACTGCTACGCTATGGGTCGGACAGGTGTTTGGACGTGATAAGTTAGGCTTCCTGCCACATATAACAACGATCGATCTATCTACGATCCAGTTCTGTTCTGTTCTTTCTGCACATGACAATATGACATGATCCAACCTCAACCAAGCTACTAGTAGTAGTAATATAATAGGTATAGCCATGCATGCATGCCGCCGCTGGAAACGAAACTCCGAATGCAACCGTCCCAAGACACAAGCCCACTTTGGACTTTCCACACGCTTGAGATGTGCGTGCATATCCGTTTATTATCCGGACCGAACGAACAAAGCTGGAGGAGGCAAGGCACATGCATGTGACCGATGTCTCGATCTGCCGAATAATTGATTGGGCAGGCCGATAGCAAAATCGCAAAGAATATCCTCGCTTCCTTACTTCCTTCGCTCATTCTCTGTATGTACCATTGCCATCATTGGGATCACATGCATGCTCTCTCGATCGGCTTGTTGGACAATGCACCGGGATAGGGGATCGAGGTAGGGTACGTAGGGTACCTAGGGTGAGCTCTTGTTCAATGCCCCCAAGAAATCCGATCGAGAAGATCTCTGGGCGTTCGGCGGCCGGCCAAAGGACACGACAGTACAGGCTTCCAAAGTGAGATTTTATATGTATGACATGATGACGGTTGACGGGCATATACGGAGTATCGAAGATATCCACGGCGTGCAGGCGTTGTTCTTGAGCGCTAAACAATTGGCTCTAGCTAGACAAGACAACAGTAGCAGAGCAGTCGTCTCGTCTCGATCCATCAGCTCTGGTGGTGGTGATCCGTAACCAGCATCAGCATGTGCCTGCCCGGCCGCAGCATCTCGCTCGTCAAACCTGGACGAGAGGACGAGGGACGACCGACCGTTCCGCGTCGTCTTATCCGCGGGGACTGCAGGGGATATGCCCCGCGCCGTGTGCGAATCCCGCGCGCCAGGAGCTGAGGCCGGCCGGCCACCGGACGGCGACGTACGGCCGCGCCACGCCACGCCACCACCGTGCTTGATGAGAATACATTTTCCCGCCCTCTCGTTGGCGCGTTGGGGGTGTGCTTTGTTTAGCGTGGGCGGCCGGTGCCGTGTGTCCGTGTGCGTCGTGGCCCGTGGCCCGTGGGCGCGCGCGACGACCCGAGGAGGAGGGCGAGGGCGCGAGGCCGGCAGGCGGCACGGCACCTTATCGGCGGGCGGGTGCGATTCGTCCTAGTCGAAGCGAGCATGGACGGCAAGCTATAGGAAAAAGGGACAGAGGGGGCTAGACGCCGCGGCTGCGTTGTTCCGTGCCTCGTGATCCAAGTTGGTTGCCTGCGCAAACTTGATTCCTTTCCTTTGGTACTGTCTTCTAGTGGACGACGAACGATCGGATCCCAATGGCATATTCGTTGACAAATGACAATAAAAAGGTGTTCGTGCCTTGCTACCGTGTACTATATACTTTGGTGGTGTGGCTACTTTCACTGTGCCAGAAAACGTTATCAGTGACGCATAAAATACGCGTCACTCTTCTTGCGTCTCAAATAAGGGACTGCGTCACTGATAGCCTCTATTAGCGACACATGTAGTCAACACGCGTCACTGATAACCTCTATCAGTGACACTTGTAGCCAATACGCGTCACTGATAACGTATTGGCTATAAGTGAGGCGTATTGGCTACAAGTGTCATTGATAGAGGCTATCAGTGACGCGTGTTGGCTACACGTGTCGCTGATAGAGGCTATCAGTGACACAGTCCCTTATTTGAGACACAAGAAGAGTGATGCGTATTTTATGCGTCACTGATAACGTTTTCTGGCATAGTATTTTGTCTAGTAGAAGAGAAGAAAGATGACGTCTTTGGTTGACAAGCGACAAATCGTCGACCCGTGTGCACGTCAACTTTGACAGTCCATCGTCGTCTATATCATTTGACCGGAGTCAGTGTAAACAAGGCTAATAAGCTGGATATATAATCGGTTAATTAATTAGACACCTTTCGCTTATCTTATTATTTTACAGATAAAAATATCGATAGGATATTTAACTATGTATTTCCAATTTCAAGTGCAACTCTCCCTTGGCCCAAATTTAAAACACCTTTTGTTTCTCTGCTAGGCGCATGGCAAAAATCTGAATGTACATATGATTTGGATTTTGGAACGGATATAATATGCCGTGAGCATCTTCTACATGAAAAGTTACAAACGTTTTAAGTAGCAGTATATACGATCATTATATTCTTGGCCTCTCAGCAGCCTACAGGCGCAGTCTATGAGGTCCATTTGCGGGCGTTCAGGCCCATTTGTAACCTACTCCGTACAGGCCTGGTAACTTGTCCAGTCCACACCGCAATGTGCTCAGGCCGAGATGGCCCCCTAAATTAAGGAGGGCCACCGATGCACGCGAAGGCCCAGTCTGTAAGGTCGCGCGTGGTTGGATCCTCCCTGTCTGTCCTCGCACTAGGCGTGTCTGTCTAGTGTCTAGTACCCACAAATCAAAAGCAGGTTCTGCACGAGGCCCGCCAAAGAATGGCATAGGGGCCCATTGAGCTGAAAGCCTGAAACCACGGCACCGACCAACGAGGAACGAACGACTGACTGACCGCACACGAACATGTGTGGTGAATTGGGATGCTCTCGGGATCCCAACTCGAGAAACCGCGACACGTGTGATGTGTGCGTGTGCGCGCATCGTGGTGCCGATCCACCGGAAAAATGGGTGAATCCGTGATCTAATGGTGGCCCTGGCGCAGCAGCAGCTCTGCAAAAGCAGAAGCGGGGATTAATCAGGGGTAGTAACCGTGGGTTAGATACGTTTGATTTGATTTGCAGCGCGTGGCGCGCTTGCATTAACCACCGCTTTGCTGAGAAGTGGATTAATTAACAAAGCAAGATGCAGAGATCCATACTATCTGCGCACTGTACTAGTAGTACGAAGTGCATTAACTGTCGGTTTGGAACAGCCTGTGACCTGAAGGACTCCACCGTTTCCGTTGCGACCACCACCACTACCGGTGGTGATGGAATGAATGGAAGAACAGCTCACCAACGTCCAAAAACCCTTTTGCATGGGAGTTGAGATGATGAAACCAATGTCCTCCTAGCTACTGTCACTGGTACAGCCAGCCACTGGACCAGTTCGTTCTCCTACCGACTGACCCCATTCCCATCGCACGCATAATAAAACCATTAAGACCTTATTTGAATGCGCATATATTGTTCTCGAATCACATGAATTAAAGTAGATTAGAGTGTATATTAGTTCAAATACACTCCAACACATATGGTTTGAGGGAGATGCATACGTATCTAAACAAGACCTAATTAAATATACCTGAATCAGAGCTCAAACCACCAGCATGCATAAAAGCATAGCTACCTGAATCAGAGCTCAACTTCAAAGTTCAAATCACCGGTGTATTCTACGCCTACTGTACACTGTAAATTTGAATCGTTGGAACCAGAAAAATAAACAAATTCAGGAGTACATATACTATCCGTCAGAGTAACAGAGGAGAGAGAATCTCTGTTGAGCGGGTGGCCTCCTTTACGAGATGCATGCCATGCCACCTTCCTAAACTTGACGGCACGCCTGCGTTGCCGCTTCTGAAAAGGAGAAAGACATCCGGCCAGAATTCCAAATACAAGCAGCAGCAAACAAAGCAGCACGCCGTGGTGCACTGGGCACTGGTGCTGCTGCGCCTACGCAGCACGCAACGGCAACGCTTGCAGCTCATCACATGCCCGTCACCGGCCGATGAGCGGATCCAACCAAACGCCCTTTTTCCAAGCGAGCAGGTGCAGAGCAGCCAGCGGCTCGTTTCTTTGCCCCGGAGAACTCCCATAGCGGTCCTCTTGGACTACTATAGGTTTCTGAATTTGTGTACTGTTTGGTTTCTGAATCTCTGAAGTTGTGTACTGCTTTTCCATAGCAGCGACGCAAAGGCCAAAGGGTCAGATAATCGTGTACTGTTTCAGAAGCTGTTGTTAGCTTGCTTTAGCAACTGAGAACGGAATTGTTATAGGACCTGAAAATGTTTGTCTCGGTAGCAGCTGAAGCTGATTTCAGTGTTTGTTTGTTCAGTTCATCGCTGCTGGCCATTGACAGTTGTTTTAAAAATGAAGCAGGAACCGAGTGCACAAGCGAAAGAAAGAATTTTTTTTGTTTGGGTTTTACAAATTTCTAGCTATGGCAATCACTGCTCACTACAACCAATCTCCCAAAAGAATTTCTTTGCCTTTTTTTTCTCTCTCTGTTCATTCAAACAATCGTGCGCTGAACCGCTGATCATGAACAGTTCCCGACTCTGCTGCTCTGTTGCCGGCCACCGACGACCCAGAGCAGCGTCCTCCTGGCGAACGATGGCCTGCTGTCCTCGGCCAGCGACGACGACACGACGCTGTTACCGCCGCAGCTCCCGGCCTCCACGTCCCAGTCAGCCTCGCTCCCGCTCTTCCTCTCCTTGCCGTCGTCTCCCTCGTCTTCCTTGCTGCTGCTCACCGGCCACCGGAACGACACCGCGCGCCTCTCGCCGCCCGCGTCGGGGTCCTTCTTGGACGACGACGACGACGGCGGCACCATCCAAATCTTCGACACGGAGAAGCTGTCCTTGGCGAGCTTCGCCGTGGGCTGCTGCTGCTGTTGCTTGTGCGCCGCCGTTGCTGCTGGGAATGGCAAGCGGAGCGAGGTCTCCCCGCGCTTGGACGCGCCGAACTCGCACTCCGACATGGCGCCGCCGCGGCGGCGCGACGACTTGGACACCGCGGTTGGCTGCTTCTTCTTGGGCGGCTTGATCGCCACGCGGAGCGACGCGCGGTCGTCCATGACGTACTCGTACGACCCCATGGAGTGGCACCTTCTCTGCCCGAGACCTTCCTTGTCACTGCCGTCGCCGTCGCCGCTGGTGCCTGCTCCGTCCGCTGCTGCGTCGACGGGGACGTTGTTGCCTTCGACACACTTGAATTTCCCCAGCTTCACCTGGACCACCTCCTCCTCTTCAGGCGCCACCACCGTGGCTCCGGCGGCGCTTGGCTCGGCGTCGGCGTCGTCGGTGGCCCTCGCCGCCGACGCGGCCATGTCGCGGTTGCTGTCAGACTCAAGCACCATAACGACGACGGGACTACACGTCGTCGTCGGGGAGAGGTCGGCGGCGAGGAGGCTCCGGCGACAGAGCGGGCAGGTGGAGTGGGACAGCAGCCACGTGTCGATGCACTCGAGGTGGAACGCGTGGCTGCACTTGGGCAGCAGCCGGAGCTGGTCGTCGGGCGAGAACTCGCACAGGCACACGGCGCAGTCGAACGGGTCCTTGCTGCCCTCGCCGCCATCCCCGACGACGTTGCGGTAGAGGAACACGGGGAGCGCGTCGATGAAGGCCTGATCGACGCCTGCGTCGTGCAGGTGGAAGAGCTGCTGCAGCTGGCCCTGGAACGCCGTCACGCTGTCGTCCGCGTCCTCACGCGCGTGGCGGCGGCGGCGACGAAGACGCAGCAGGTGACGCGCTACCAGGTGTAGTAGCCCGCAGACGAAGAAGACGATCGCTAGGATCACCACGATGAAGACGATGCTTGGACTTATCTTGGACTCCACGTTGTCGAGCGCCGATGGCGACGGCGGTGGCGGCGGAGGCATCAGCCACGAGGAATTGCCGCCGCTCATTATTAGCCTATATGTATACAGCTTGGATCACAGAGCTCGTCAAGGTACAGCAGGAAGATCACAGGAGAAGCTTTGCCTTTGCCTGATGGCGAATCCAAACCATGGAATGGGAAGGAATGAAATCCTTCCTTTTGTGGGGAAAAAAAAACAAATTGCTGCCTGCGCATGTGCTAGGATTTGGGGAAGGATCTTGGCATGGCCATTGTGGCTGTGGATGGAGGAGGAGGAGGAAAGAAGAAGTGCCCTCCTCGAATTCTTGGACCTTTTTCCGGGGGCAGTTGGAGGTGTGGATGGCGACGCAACAAAAGAAAGAGCACTAGTAGACCAGTCCTGCCTACTACAAGTACTTGCAGTTGAAGAGCTGGTTTATTAGAGACGGGGAAGGGAAGCTTTGTGTGAGAAGCCACAGCGAAATACTCTTCTCAATTGCAATTTGCAAATGCCATGGATTGGATTAGAAAATGGCAGCGTGAAGCATTAGGTGTGGTGTGGGTTAGCATTAGCAACGCCACCCTGACCTGCGCGGGTGTGGTGGGTCACTCTGCTCATCTGCTGAGGTCAGAGGAAACAAACAATTCCGGTGCTGATGTTCGTTGATGTGCTGAGATGGACTCCCTTTTCTTTCTTTCTTTTTTATTTTTTTGCTAGGTTTGTCGGTGTTTTTACCTTGTTGTTTTCTGGTGATTCCTCTTTCCTTGATATTGATGGATGGATCCAGTCCCTAGCTAGAATAAGCAGGCGTAGTATTATAACCGCGTTGACTTTTTGCAGAGTTAACAAAGGACAACGTGACCGATTCTCGCTGAGCGCAGCGTGCGGTGTACCGTTTGTGCGTAGATCTCTCCGTCTACGGGCATACGGCGGCCTTTGCTCCTCTGGCTGCCAGCGTCGTCGTGTTCGTGTACTTCTCTTGCACTTGCTGGGGATGGATGGCATTGACCTGCAACCGCCACCACCGGTGCAGCAGGCGTGCAGCGTTGGAACGACATGGACTAGTAGTCACGAGCTCTGCACAAATCCACAAATCTCTTGCACAGCACAGAGCGATCCGTTCGTCCCGTCGTGACAGACAGGCGATCCACAAATCCATCTGCCAACACACACACACACACACACACACACACAAAGGCCCTGCAACAGATGGCTGGCTGGCTGGCTCTGCGATCGATCGACCGTTTCGAAACGGCACTGTCGGAAACGAGGGGAAGGATCAGCCGCGTTGCGCGTAAATGGGGATGTGGGGGGCGCAACGCCGCAAGCCGCCGGATCTGCAAGGAATGCACGCGGACAGGTGGGGAAGGGCCGAATTGATGCCATGGTTTGGGTGTCATGTGCTACGCCTGTGAAATTTCCATGGCAGCTTCTGTGATCTCCTCGCTCTCAGGTCCCGGGTCCCCCCTAGGCAAAAGGCGAGCAGAGATCAAAGATTGGTCGGGATGGGAATGGGTCGGATCGACCCGTTGGGTAGTTGATCCGACCCGTAAAAGCAAAGCCAATGGACCACGAGGGTCGACCTCAAAGTTTAAAATGGGTCAATAGAGTCGCATCCTACTGACTCAATGGGTATGATGGGTTGACGCAATCATTGTATAAATATTTTTTTTTCTTAATTTTTTAATGTTTTTGTTGTTCGGAATAAATATGGAAAATAGAACGAATTAAAAATTTGGCACCGATCAAGTTAGAAGTCAATCAGTTAGTTGTTGCGGATGACATTTGCTTTGGTTGCTTGACATAATCAAACTGAGGTGATGAATGACTAGTGTGTGTGTTGATCATGTGACCACTAGCAAGAGTGCAACACCGTGTGTATATGAGTGCAACACCGTGTGTATATGCTTAGCTAGTTGCTAGCTGCATGCTTCTGCTTCAATTCCGTACGTTTTTTTTACCAATATCTAATCACACTGGAAGCAAATAAATTAAGATCGGTAGATGACAAATGACAAAAATGAACCAAATCTCTAGACTATTGAAATGTTTATTTGTAAATACGTTGATAATATTTATAGTCTATAATAACATAAAAATTATTTGGGTCGACCCACATTACCCATTGGGCCAATGAGGCCATAGTCTTTAGATGAAATGGGTCGACCCATGGCCCCTAAAATTGGCCTTGAGGCCACGGGGCCGGGTCGGCCCATTCCCATCTTGAAAGATTGGGTGGGCAAGGTTGATGCTTTCCTCAATGTACCAGGGTGGCGTGTTGCGCCAAGGTCCAACTCAACTCTACATCTTCATGGCATAGGAGATTATAGCCTCCTCGCAGTGACGGAACGAGCGAAATAGGAAGGGGGGCAATATATCAATACAAAATACAAATACTAGTCAAATACATACATATAATATAAATATCTATATATTTCTAGTTTTTTATTGTGATAACACATTAAAATGACTTTTTCAAAAATAAAATAAAAGAAATTTATCTTTTAAAAAAATTGAGACTCGTTTTGGAAGAGGGATTTAACAAAGTTTTGTGCCATAGGGGGGCCGTGGCCCCTGCTGGTCCCCTAGTTCCGTCTCTGAGTGTGTCAGATTGTCTTGCAGGAGACATCATCGTCTTGTCTGACAAAAGTTAGAAGCAATAAGTAGTGAGTGCAATGTGATGAGAGGACTGTTTGGGACCACGTATAATTCTTGCCTAGCGTGAAAGATTCCGATCATATGCGCCAAACTTTCCCATGACAAAAAATTGAGCGGTGCACAGAACCATGACACCATGAAGAGACAACACATGTGCTGCTTAGGTTGAGTGAACTGTGATTTCAATCCATCAATACATATGTGAAGGGTGACTTTTTACGGGGCTAACACTGCTATATACTTGCGTTGGGATTGGACTAACCGAGGACTATGAAACAAGTCATGAATGTCAGGAAATGAAACTTATATTAAAATGTTATCTACAACTCAAAGTTCAACATTAATTCAAAGTCCGTTCAATTTCCATAGCCTATGGGTAATTAAAATACCTAGCCGCTCCGCCCACTCATGGTCTCATCCTCACCCATTCGACCCACACTCTGACCTATGAATGTGGAGCTCCCAAGTCATAGTCGTTGTTGCGGCCTTCCAAGTACAGGACCATGACACCCATATATCACCAACTCAACTCTTTTGCTCTGGTTGCCATAGACACCACACATTAGTTCTAGCTTCTGGCTATACACTCTCTGAGTCTGCTTTACATTCAACCTTTGCTTGATTGTTACACGTGGATCAACTCATCGTTGTCGTTTGGCGACTCTTCTCATCATGCGCGATGTGTGCACACTAAGGGGCAAGGGTAACGACGACAAGCATTTTCTATCCCTTCCGATTACATTGATCTTGGCGTGGTGAAACTGACAAACTGATGTTGAGGCGCTTTGCAACTAATTTAATTTGTGCTGACAAAGTTACTAGGAGACTAGAAAGCTCATGTGCTCCCATTTATGTTGTTTGTGAAGGAATACTTGATTTGTCCATATCTATCGACTTTTTTTTCATGGTTATGGATATTTTGGTTAGTTCAATTGTAACCAAAGACCGAGCCAGGCCTAAATTATTTGAGCTCCAGACAGAAATCGATCTCTCTTTATTTTTTTGGTAATCAAACTTTGCAAATATTAGAGAAACCAAATTGATTCTCTGATGCCTATTTAGAACACATGAATGAAAAAACATAGAAACATGAGGAAATACAAGAATATGAAATGAATGTCGTGGTCAAACAAAGGAACAAGAAAACATAGGAATTTTACAGGAAGGAATGAGAAAGTCGAAAAATAGTGTTGGCTAGCTCATAGAAGATTGTATCATGTTTTCTTTCCTTCAACACACATGGGCAAAGGAAACTTTCTACACAAAAGGATGTTCAACCTTACTCTCTCCGCCCCGTAATGTTTGACGTTTTAACATCCAAAATTTATCTCATAAAGCATGACATTATTTGTCTCCTACATGTTCGACTGGTGGAAAAAATCGACTGATTAAAATAGTGTTTCATGAAAGAGAATAATCTGATTGAATAATGTTATGTGAGAGAGAACAAAGCTAAGACAAACCAATTACATATATGCCACTTTAGGCCAACCACTTCATGAGTCCATCCACCTCATCTCAACACTCTTTTAAATCACCAGAGATGAATTGTCCCTGTTCGACAAACATGACAGTGGCTGAAGCTAAAGTATCCCACTAAAAAAGCCACAACCACAACTCCTGCAATTTGTGGTTATTCTAACACTCAGTGTACTGTAGGCTGCAGCTACAAGTGCTGAAGCACACCAGGCTCAGTATAAAAGGGGGAAAATTAGAGGTGGTTGGTGCTACTGTGGTGCACAGAGCATGAGACTGAGCCTGTTGTCAATAGAAGCGTAGCAAATTTCATCCTTCTTCGTGTAGGGTTATGCAGGACTTACAACCTGAACATTACAAACATATATCTATCATCCATTTTTCTAAGACAGAGTAGAGTAGTACATTACAAACATATAATATACATAATGGATAAATTTTGAAAATCCTAACCATCCAAATGGAGCCTGAGATCTAACAGAATTGCCATCTCTAAGCTTGACAATCTCTAATGATACCGTATAGAGTGAGCGAGAGAGACGTGACAACGGGAGCAGAGTGCAGAGAGCACCATAGAGTCGGTGCCAAAGGGGGTAGAGGGCACCACTGGGGGCAGGGAGCCGATGGTCCTAATCCCGAGGCGCGGCTTTCAAATCCAGATGCTTTCTTTGTTCGTGGATTGGTGGTGGTGGCTGGACTTGCTTGACCGACTGACAGCGATGGTGATTTCTTGCTGGTACTCCCTGTCCTAGTGATTTGACTTGGCCAGATTCCAGAAACCTTTTTGCCGCGGCAGGCCCCAAAAGCGCTCATCAAGTCCCTGCTCGTGCAGCAAGACACGCACACACGCAGGCGGAGGCAAGCCAAGCCAAGGTGCATGGCCAGGCCCCAAGCCAGCTGCTGCTGCCCCGTGATACTCGGCTGGCGCCGCAGGTCAGGTCAGGTCAGGCGGAGTACTCGGCTGGCTGGACAGGCCAAAAGCTTGCATGCAGCACAGAGTCAGCCACTGTGGCGCCGCATGTCAAAGCTCGGTCAAGTTCAGAAAGGAGAAAAGATTACAGTACGAAGATTCCAGAAAAGTTACAGCTCTGCAGCACCTTCCCGTGTTTGTGTTTGGACGAAAAGGGAGACGAGATCAAGATCTTCGTTGTTTTTCTTTCCCCAGCATAGAGCCATTCAGTTCACTCCATCCATGGGTAAAAACAGCTCAGCAAGGCACGGTAGCAACTACTAGCAAGGAGGAGCCGACCAGATTCCCAGATTCCAGCTGGGCTGACGCACGGTCAAAAGTGTACTACAGTACTCATCGGTATAGGATTCATTTACCGTAGCGTTGGCATTTAGAATCCAGAAGCGGACATCTTAAGCACTGACGGAGCTAGGTGGGGGCCATAGTGGGCCATGACTCCCCCTTGTCTCTGTGATTTGCGCTGTAAAATGTTAATGACTAGCTGGTATAGTCCTCTATTCCCTCTATTCATTAGTATAAGTCTCTGTCCCTTGCCTCCGTGAGTTAGCAGTGAGTCTATGATCGCTCATCGGCCATGCTCATCCTTCAGCCATGCATGCCCCTACATAGCAATCGTATAGCATTTCCTATATCCAAAAAGTAAAAAAGGCAATGTGTAGCGGTGTTTCCACAACTCAGCTCAACTGTTAAAGCATCTCCAACAGTTTGCTAAATCACTTGCCATCATTTAAAATTTGGCAAATCAATCAAAAAACAATCTCCAAATTTGGCAAATCAATCAAAAAACAATCTCCAACAGTTTGTCAATTGGACCTGCCAATTCTACACGTTTGCCAAAAGACGGAGCCGCACACCTATTTTGGCGAGCGTGCATCGGCTTGCCATCCCCTCGCCCGCGAGTCCTCCACTCGGTTTTCGCATGCAAGTTTCTTTCCTTTTTAATCTTCTTTTTTTATTTGGCAAGTGAGAAAAAGAAAATTATTGAAGATGATCTCTTTCCAACTTGGTAAATTATTATAGCAACTTGCTAAAACATTAGATTTGGCAAGTGAGAAATAACAAACTGTTGAAAATGCTCTTAGTTCATTAATTATTACGTTTTTTAAGAATTTTTTTATGATCAACTATTTTGTTGTCAAATATATGTTGTATATTGTGACTTATTTATAAGTACTGACATTATTTTTTATCATTTATATACATGTAGATTCATTAACAAATTGCCCCCCCTATAGTATATTTCTAGCTCCGTCACTGATCTTAAGCGTTCGCTGCGGTAAATCGCCACGATTTACGGCAACAGACATCTTAAGGTGTCCGCTGCGGTAAATCAATTAACCGCAGCGGGCATCTTAAGGTGTCCGCTGCGGTAAATGTTGCAGCCCAAATAGGCCAGGCGAGGCCCAATCCGGCCCAATCCGTTGAGGGGAGTATAAAGGTAGCGCTTAGGGTTTCCAGCTCCTCCTCCACCGCCCCGCTCCCCTGCCCCGCAGCTGCTCTGGACCCACCCACGCGTTCCGCTCTTCCGCCGCCCGGTCCGCCTCGCGACTCTCGCTGTTCCGCTCTTCCATCTCTCACGCTCTTCCGTCGCCCGGTGGATCCCGCTCTTCCGCCGCCGCCCAAACCCCCAACTCCCACTCCCCGCACGCGGGCGAGATCCACCGAAGAGGCGCTCCACCGCCAGCGCTGCCGCGACGGAGCCGACGAGCCCGAAGCCCGGCGCCACCAAGAGGCAGCGGAAGGCGGTGTCGCTCGGCGACGTCACCAACCTCCTCCGCCTCTGCTGTCTCCTCCACCCGCTCCTCCTCCGCGTCGGCCATGCTTACCTCGCCCGAGCCGTCGTCCTCCGCCGCCCCGGTCACGCCCGCGCCCCAACCGTCATCCTCCGACACGGCCATGGCGGCGCCCCAGCTGTCTTCCATCGGAGCTGGACACGGACGCCATACGAGCTGGTGTCGTACGACAGCGGCGTGTAACACCCCTGGTGTTAATCACTTAATTAAAACTTGATCATGTCATCATATGCATTAAGCATCATTCATTTGTTTGAAAACCTGGATATGCATTGAACTAAAATGAGTTTACTTGCTTATGTTTGATCCATGGTGTGATTGCAGGGTCATCTTTTCAAATTCCAAAAATTGAAATTTGAATCCAAACCCTAATTCCCAGAGGGGGTGGATTAAACCCTAAACATGATTTTCAAAATCTAAAAATAATTTGTATATGAATGTTTAAGCAATACGGTAGAGTTCTGTTTGAATTGCATTTGTTGTGTTTTAAGTTTTTCAAGTGTTACTCAAGTTTGTAGAGTAATTGAAAAAGGGGTAAATCCTTTTTAAAAGGAGTTTCAAATTTCAAAATTGCATTTTCATTTCTAGGCCGAATTTGAAAATGTGCATATTGCCAAAAGTGTAGATCATGAAATTTGGAGAAACTTTGATGTTCTAAGTTTTTCATGAAAACCCCTGGAAGGTTGATTTTTTTTTGCAAAATCAGTCACAAAGCAGTTTGGACATTTCACCAAACACCTACATGTCGAACTGAGTCATGGCGCCGACATCTGTCCGGCCACCTGCTGACGCCACCGCGCGCCTCCTGGCCTCAGCGGGCGTCGCAGCAGGTGCGTGGCAACGCCACGGCCCCGTTGTCGTTTACAAAACGGGACGCCATCCACCCCGCCCTCTCTTTCCACGCTCGACGCCGCGCGTTCTGCCCTGCTCTGCTCCTCCGCGCGAATAGTTCGCGTCGCCGAGCTCGCACGAGCGTTCTAGTCACTCCCAAGCTCGCAATTCTCCTCAATAGCTTTCGCCTTGAGCTAGTACACCTTCCGCGCTAGTTGGTTGAAGCTGCGAACGCGTGCATCGCCGACGCGAAGCCTTCTTCCTCGGCTTCGGCGAGAGCACCGCCGCTCTGGTTCGTAGTCTCACCGGCTACACAGGAGCCACATTGTTCTTCTGGTTCTTGTTTCATCTTCGTTGTTCTTCTCTGATTCCGTTGCTATCCTCCGTTTTGCAAATGGTGGACCGTAGCTCCGGGAACATCGACGTTACCGCTCGGTTCACCTTCTCCGCCGGCACGGTCTTCGTCGCCAGCTCCCTCTGCTTCATCTTCGGCCGCGATAGCTAGTGTTCCGTGACCAGGGTGAGCACCTCGAACTATCCGCATGCTTGGTTTCCCTTGAATCGAGGCGTCGTGCTCTGTCCACGAGCGCCGCCGCGGTTCATGGTTGTCGCGACGGTGCGCTCATCGGTCGTTCGTTTTAGTTGATCGTTTTTAAGTCGGAGTCTTGTGCTAGCTTCGTCTAGTCGTCCTGAGTACGTTCGCGTTGTTGGTTGATCGAGTGCGTGCGTGTTTTCGCCGGCGCATGGGCGGCCGCGTGCGGGGTGCCGCCATGCTCGTCGGTAGGGTCGTTTCGAGTAGTTGTTCGTTCGTTTCGAGTGCGGTCCGTGTTGTTTGGGGGCCACTAAGCATGCTGGGGTTGTTGGTTGAGCCGATTATGGCTGGTGCTTGCCGGCGTTCGAGCGACCGAGCTTCGGCCGCCGCAGATGTCGCCGGCGAGGGAGTTTTAAGGGATGGAAAAGACTCTACCGTACCTCGATGTGTTCGATATGACGAGTAGAGTCCAGCGCATGAGTTGTTTGAGCCACTAAGTAGCCGCCGCCGACGCGCCGCCGTGTTTTGTGGTCACCGGTGCCGCTGCCCTGTTTTTATGCCACTGACATGCGGGACCCAGGTGTCAGTGAGTTTCATGAAGGGTTTTCTTTATTTCCTATTTTGCACAGTAATGCTTTTTGTTATTTTTGTATGTCTATTTCTGTGCATAAATAAATCCTGTAAAAATTTGTGTATGCTCTCTATGATGTGTAGTATTTAATAAAAATATAACATGTCCATGTTCAGTACATTTTTAATCCTGTAAAAATGCTCAAAGTAATTAAAAAATAGCTTTTCCATGATTTTTCATGCTCTGTGTAATGCTCCAAAAATTCTGGAAATTTTTGTGTAACCTTTATATACATATACCTTGCTGTACAAAAAGTTTGGAAATTTTTGGGTGAACTGTTGAACATGGCTATTTGTTTATTTAATAATAAAATGATTAGCAACCCTAATGACTTTAGGTTTTGAGTGATTTTGGGTTGTTTGATGCAAATGGTCAATTGTCCAGTGACAACCACAATATGGACATGGATGATGTATTGTTGTTTGCTCAGTTCTTTTGGACATAATTAGTAAGCTTAGTAATTACTTTAATCATATTGTAAGTAAATTACTTTATGCTTTAGTTTAACTTTTCTTTCATGAAGGAAAGTTGTACTCAAGATGTTTAATCTGTTTTGTTCATCTCTTAAGTATATGTTTGTGTTTTGCAAAGCATCATGTCTATCATTTCAAGCATCATCTAAGCATATCAATATATCGTGTAGATTGTTCGTTGGTTGGGTTGGATAATCCCTCTCTTGAAGGGGATTTCTCTCTTGTTGAATCAGAGCCTGAGTTTGTGTACCCCTCCAACCAAGGCAAGCCCCGGTGCATTCAAACTTTACCTTGTATTTAAAAAGCTTTCCTTTAAATACACTTATGGTTACAATATTGCATTATGACACTTTATTAAATCCCTATTTGATGCATGGTCTTATCCTTGTATTATTGTACCTTTACATTGTCACTTGTTTAAAGATGAAAACTTTTGCTAAAAATGCTTAGTATGCTTAGAGTTTTCTAGTAGGTGATTTCCTGTCACTTACACATAGCGTATTGCTTCGGTAAATGGTTATGCTCTTTTGAGAAAGGACTGTTGTTGGAAGTAATAATTCGTGACCGGGCGGTCACGGTGTTGGAGAGCCATCAGTGGTGTCTGGTGAGCGGGTTCTTTCCGCCTGTGTCGTTAGGGCCTTGTCGTTGTAATAAGTCCAAGGGTTGTGACTTTGGAGTACTTATCACATAGTTTTGGAAGCCGGACTCTGGCTATTCTTGTCTTAAGAACGGTCAAACCGCACTGAAAGTGGAGAGATGGCGAGAGTAGTGTGTACCCTCCAAGTTAGCGAACTGGATGGAGGTGTACTGTGCTCTCGGGTAGCGGAACCCCGGTTTTGACGAGAGGATCCAGAGAAAGGTAGTCATATGCGTGCTTTAGTGCTGCATATATCGTGTGTTAGGGAAGCCCCAGCTAGGATAAACCGGTTCGAATCGTCGTGTTCCTCGGAAATGGAAACATAACCCTGTCTTTTACATCGTAGTTAATGAAACTTAAATTGGATACTTGTTGGTTCCTTTCATGGATGATTATTACCTTGTTATCAATCATAAATTTAGATTGGTACTTGAGTAATCTGTTACACGAATTAAATGAATTTCAATTCTTTTTATAAATGTTCATTTATGCAAAATACTCGATTCTTGCAAACCACACCTTGAATCCTATGACTTGCATACCTTTTGTCCACCAAATATTTTCTTTTGTCGGATAAGTCTTGTTGAGTACCCCGTACTCAGGGTTTGTTAACCTCTGTTGTAGATGAGGGTCCCAATCCAGTCTGTGTGGCTTCGTGCTGCATGACTGTTGTTTTTGTTGAGGATGAAGAAGAGTAGTTTTCTTTGCTTGACTCTTGGGCAAGAGTACCTCGGTTGTTTGTTTATACTCTATCAGTAGCTTGATACTATGTTATTGTATGACACTAAAGTTATGTTTCAAAACTTATGGTTTGTAATATGACTCTAAATTTTCGCTACTTTGATGTAATATAAATTTCTCGTATTACTTCTGTAATGTTTGTAATGAGGGGATTCTATTCGGAAAGAGGTGAATGACCCGCTGCAAAGTGGTGACACCTGACGGACTAATTAAGAATTGAATCATTTGTTTGGGATTAAGTCGGATGGACTATTAATCTTAGCAAGTGGACCCTTTCTTAAAAGGTTCTATCACACGGCGGGGGCGCGACGACGGCGCCCCTCAACGGGGTCTTCGGGTCGCTGCACCTCAGCACGAACTGCAGCGAGCATGCGGTGGATTTGGCGAGCGGTGCATGGAGCAGCGGCGGGCGGGCGGTGGAGCTCCTGGCGGCGGCGGGCACAGATCCAGCCCATGTGGGTTTTTTCTTTTCGGAAATTCTTTAACGCAGCGGGCAACATAAGCCGTCCGCTGCAGTTAATACTCATTTACCGCAGCGGGCGTCTGATGTTGCCCGCTGCGGTAAATGGATATACCGCAGCGACCCCTTTCGCCCGCTACGGTAAAACCTTGATTTACCATGGCGTGACAGCGCAAGCGGACGCTGCTGCCCGCCACGGAAAATCAATTTTGACCGCTACGGTTAAAGTTTCTGTAGTAGTGGTATCAGACAAAGCTCAAATCGGGCTGCCACTACCAGTGGCTAGACTTGAAGAGCAAGTGCGATCACCAATTCACCATGGCCAAGCTGTCACTGTGTACTGCTACTAGTCCTAGGAGTTTTTGTTGTGATCACAACAGTATACAATGGGGTTGGTGTTTGACCTTGGAAGGGGCTGGCACACGGAGTAGTAGTAAACAGGACGCGCGGTCTCAGAACTCGTGCGCCCGGCAAAGATTGGGCCGACGACGGACCGGAACCGAGGCCATCGGACACCGATGATCCATGCACTCGAGAGATTCACCTTCCAAAGTCTTCTGTTCTCCTTTGGCCTCGGGTTCAGGTTCACGGCCACCCCAGTCCGTCCATGGGGTCTCGGGAGCCCTGCTGCTTGTTTCCTGGGTCCGCATCCACCTTAATTGTCCCTGCTGATGACGACGAGCAGTAATGAGGGAGTTTAATTGCCTCGGGATTCTCCATGAGGCTCCTACGCTCGGACTGTCATTTTCTCTGCAAACAGACTCGCCGCTTTATGTAACACCCTTGGTGTTAATCACTTAATTAAAAATTGATCATGTCATCATATGCATTAAGCATCTTTCATTTGTTTGAAAACCTAGATATGCATTGAACTAAAATGAGTTTACTTGCTTATGTTTGATCCATGGTGTGATTGCAGGGTCATCTTTTCAAATTCCAAAATTTAAATTTGAATCCAAACCCTAATTCCCAGAGGGGGTGAATTAAACCCTAAACATGATTTTCAAAATCTATAAAGAATTTGCATATGGTTGTTTAAGCAATGTGATAGATCTCTGTTTGAATTGCATTTGTTGTGTTTACAGTTTTTCAAGTGTTGTTCAAGTTTTTAAAGTAATTGAAAAGGGGGTAAATCCTTTTTAAAAGGAGTTTCAAATTTCAAAAATGCATTTTCATTTCTAAGTCGAATTTGAAAAAGTGCATATTGACAAAGTTGTAGATCATGAAATTTTGAGCAACTTTTGTGTTCAAAGTTTTTCATGAAAACCCCTGGAAGGTTTAGCTTTTTGCAAAAACAGTTGCAGGGCAGTTTGAGCATTTCACCGAACATGTGCATGTCGAACGGTTCCATGGCGCCGACACCTGTCCGGCCAGCTGCCGATGCCACCGTTCGCCGTCTACCCACGACGCGCGTTCCATCGCGTGCGTGCCATCACCACGAACTCGTTGCCGTCTTCAAAACGGGACGCCGTCCACCCCTTCCCTCTCTTTCCACGCTCGACGCCGCGCGTTCTGCTCTGCTCTGCTCTGCTCCTCCGCGCGAACACTTCACGTCGCTGAGCTCGCATGAGCTTTCCAGACACTACCAAGCTTCCAATCCTCCGCAATAGCTTTCGCCTGGGTCTAGTACACCTCCCGCACTAGTTGGTTGAAGCTGCGAACGCGTGAATCGCCCGGCGCGAAGCTTTCTTCCTCGGCTCTGGCGAGAGCGCCGCCGCTCTGGTTCGCAGTCTCACCGGCTACACAGGAGTCACATTGTTCTTCTGGTTCTTGTTTCATCTTCCTTGTTCTTCACTGATTCCGTTGCTATCCTCCGTTTTACAAATGGTGGACCCTAGCTCCGGGAACGTCGACGTTGCCGCTCAGTTCATCTTCTCCGCCGGCTCGGTCATTGTCGCCAACTCCCTCTGCTTCATCTCCGGCCGCGATAGCAAGTGTTCCGTAACCAGGGGGAGCACCTCGAACTATCCGCGCGCTTGGTTTTTCTTGAATCGAGCCATAGTGCTCTGTCCACAAGCGCCGCCGCGGTTCATGGCCGTCGCGACGGTGCGCTCGTCGGTCGTTCGCGTTAGTTGATCTTTTTTGAGTCGGAGTCTTGCGCTAGCTTCGCCAAGCCGTCCTGAGTCTGTTCGCGTTGTTGGTTGATCGAGCGCGTGCGGGTTTTGGCCGGCGCGCGTCGCTCAGATCTTCGCCATCCGCCATGGCCGTCGGTGAGGTCGTTTCGCTAAGGTTTTGCTTCGTTCTTGTTGCGGTCTGCGTTGTTTGGGGGCCGCTAAGCATGCTGGGGAAGTTGGTTGAGCCGTTTATGGCTTGTGCTTGCTGGCGTTCGAGTGACCGGGCTCGGGCCGCCGCGGATGTCGCCGGCGAGGGTGTTCTGAGGGGTAGTTTTGGTCGTGTCGCACCTCGTTGGGTTCGGGGAGAAGGGTAGAGTCCAACGCAGGAATTGGTTGGCCATTTGGTTCACGACTGTGATGCGCCGCCGTGTTCTTTGGTCGCCGGCGCCGCTGCCCTGTTTCTGTGTCGCTGACGGGCGGGACCCAACCGTCAGTGAGTTAAATGAAGGGTTTTCTTTATTTCCTGTTTTGCACAGTAATGTTTTTTTTGTTATTTTTGTATATTTATTTATGTGCATAAATAAATTCTGTAAAAATTTGTGTATACTCTTTGTGATGTGTAGTATTTAATAAAAATATAATATGTTAATGTTCACTACATTTTTAATCCTGTAAAAATGCTCAAATTAATTGAAAAATGTGTTTCCATGATTTTTCATGCTCTGTGTATTGTTCCAAAAATTCTGGGAATTTTTGTGTAACCTTTATACACTGATATCTTGTTGTACAAAAAGTTTGGAAATTTTTGGATGAACTGATATACATGGCTATTTATAAAATTAGTTCTAAAATGATTAGTAACCCTAATAACTTTTGGTTTGGAGTTATTTTGGGTTGTTTGATGCTAATGGTCATTTGTCCAGTGGCAACCACATGTTGGACATGTTTGATGAAGTGTTGCTTACTCAGTTCTTTTGGATATAATTATTAAGCTTGATAACTAGATTACTTATGGTTTATTTATTTTGATGAATGCTTTAGTTTAACTTTTCTTTCATGAAGGAAAGTTGTACTCAAGGTTGTAATCTGTTTTGTTCATCTTTTAAGTACTGTTTATGTGTTGCAAAGCATAATCTCTATCATTTCAAGCATCATCTAAGTATAGCATATTATCGTGTAGATTGTTCGTTGGTTGGGTTGGATAATCTCTCTCTTGAAGGGAATTTCTCTCTTGTTGAATCGGAGCCCGAGTTTGTGTATCCCTCCAACCAAGGCAAGCCCCGGTGCATCTAAACCTTTTCTTGTATTTAAAATCTTTTATTTAAATACACTTATGGTTATAATATTGCATTATGGTACTTTATTAAATTCCTACTTGATGCATGACCTTATCCTTGTTCTATTGAACATTTACCTTGTCACTCGTTTAAAGATGAAAACTTTTGCTGAAAATTTTTAGTATGCTTAGAGTTTTCTAGTAGGTGATTTCCGGTCACTTACACATAGCGTGTTGCTTCGGCAAGTGGTTATGCTCTTTTAAGAAAGGACCAAGCACATCACATTCTCCTAAGCTGCATGCAGGTCTCCACCATCCCTCTCATACATGCTATTGGCTCCTTTCCCTACAACATGTGGGCCTGTTTAATAAAAAATAAATTTTCAAGTTACATGAAGAGCCTAACTATTGTACAACTTGTCTTTTAAGCTTGTCTCTGTTATAAAACTCGTTGTCGGCGGCTCGGATCTTTCTCTCTCCATCTCTCATGATCAACATAGTAGATGAAAATAGTAGAACAAGTAGACACAAGATAGGGAGACTATTCTTTATTCCTTTAAATATTGGTGATTATACAACATAAAGCTCCCACGTATATATAGCCCTGCCAGGGCCTATGAGTTTGGTAAGAGCCCACATACAAACGGACTAGGATTAAGATTCTTTCTTTTCCTTTCCTTATAGGATAGAGTCCATGTGGTTTACAACACTCCCCCTTGGGCAATTACCACAATATGCATATGCCTCGTTAAAAACTCCATCTGAAAACCTAGTAGGAAAACAGTTCTTGGAGAAAAGAGTACATCACATTCGTTAATTGTATTGCACATGTTGTCTCATTAAAAACCTTGCGTGAGAAACTTTCAAGTAAAAACTCACATAGGGAAAAAGAGTACAACATTTAACCTTCTTGGATATGTATTCTTCAGGATCTTTTATTCTTCATGAATAAACATTTATCTTCAGGATCTATGCATAAACTTCAATGTTTTAGCAAATATGATCTACTTGATCTTTGTAATTCTAGTAGTTTTAATTACCTTCAAGGTAGATTCAATCAATTTGCCCCCCCTCATAAAGCCATCATTGAACTTCATTGTTCAAACCACATTTTTCATAAATGTGTGCTTAATAATGGTATGCGGTACCATAATAGTATATCTTTCAAAGGTTGGCTCCAATTCTTCTATGAATTATAATATGGGTATAAATAAGAGCAATATGCTTCATGCATAATGACCACTTATTAGTTGTGCAAAACAAATAAATTTTTATACTTCAGGTAAATCCTTTCATAGGAATATGGGGTAAATAAGTTACAATATTTAATATCTTCTAGATAATACATCAAACTTATACTAGAGTTTGAATATTTAAAATCCTTCTTAGTGAATTTTCAAATGATATGTTTTACAAATCTTCGGGATTTCAATTCTACCACTAAATAATAATTCTAGTCTTGCATTTGACATTTAGGGGATAATTCAATTGTCAAAGTCACCATTATTCTTATAACTTCAATGGTATTTAGAGGATATCAATACTTTATTGATAGCTTTACATATATACACTTTTTGAGTGTTTTATGACATCTTCATGATGTTTATCATTCCTCATTTTGTTTCTCTTGGGTCTATAATCACTTCAAGGATTGATGGTGTTTATTCAAGAATCGACCGGTAAATACTTCATGGATTAATTCCTTCAAGGATATTCTCATTTTTGCTTAATAATATTTCTCTTCTATGAGATAGTGATATTTAATACTAAGTCATTCGATGACTATTCCTTCTAGGACATGCTCTTCTTGAGAATTCAATATTCATTTAGGAATATATTATACCTTAGACTTCTTAATACTTAGTATGATATTTATATATGTTGCGATTTATATTCTTCAGGAATTATATGGATCTTCATAATCCACTTTTGACTGTATATTTCAAATTTATTCATTTCATTTGCCAGAGATATAGCAAAACATTATTTCTTCTAAGTTGGAGATTAAACCTCAATTGCTTTATTCATTGACCCGATATGATCGCTACAAGCGACTTTGCCATGGACTTTGTTTTCCGGATCCGGATTCTCATAAGAGAATGCAATTATAGAGGTAACATTATCGACAACTATTATTTTCTCCTAATATTCTCATAATGTGAGATTATTCTGTCTCTTTGTCATTTTCCAAAACAAGAGATAATTTATTGTTCTGCATACCCAACACTAATGATGCGCGCGCTTAGTATGTTGGATTTCATCTTCATGATGATCCTCTTCATGAGGTGCTTAAACTTCTTCATGAAGTGTTCTTTTCATGAGAATGGAGGAGTTTCATTTTATTTCTATTCAACAAGTATACACTAAACTAGAACCCACAGGCGTCCCCGTAGATTTTGGCTTCATAGTATATTATACAATATTTAGTTTACTACTAGTAAACATAACTTCAGGTTTATAACTTCAAGTTACTCCTCTCATTTTTAAAATATCTGGCATATGCTCGGCTTCATGCTTCATAAGAGCATTAGTCAAACTATTGTTTGATTTAGTGTGTGATATTATTCATGCTTCAAGCTTTAAGAAATATTTTCTTTAAATCATTTTTCTTCTATGAAAATAATATTTGGCATTCAGAATAGGCTTTCTCTCGCCCTAATGCCAATATTAGATCTTTTAATAACATACTTCAAAATATATCCCCTATCATGGGTATAAAATAATTCAAATTCACATATCTCCAACTACAGGTAGAGGCCCATTCATGTATGTTATGATAAAATTTTATGGGAAATATTCACACACATATTTAAACACGGGGGTTATTGTAACACCCGGGTGTTAATCTTGTTAATAACTTAATTAAAAATTTGATCATGTCATCATATGCATTAAGCATCATTCATTTGTTTGGAAACCTGGATATGCATTGAACTAAAATGAGTTTACTTGTGTATGTTTGATCAATTGTTTGTATGCGGATCATCTTTTCAAAGTCTCAAAATTTAAAATTTGATTTCCAAACCCTTTTCCGAGAGGGGGTGGATTAAACCCTAAACACGATTTTCAAAATCTATAAAGTTTTTGCTTGTGGTTGTTTAAGCAAAGTTGTAGATCTCAAAATTTTGAACATCTTTCGTGTTCAAAGTTTTTTCTGAAAACCCCTGGAAGCTTGTGCATTTTTGCAAAAGAGCCGCAGGGTCAGTTCTGTCCTTTCCTCGAGCAGTTGCATGGCGGGTCGTTCTCGACGGTGCCCGGCGCCGACACCTGTCCAGGGACTCCCGTCTTGTCGTGGGTACGTGGCAATCTTGCGGAGCCCGTTGCCGTCTTTAAAAGCGGGACGTCGTTCTCTCTTCTTTCCTTTCCACGCCACTACTCCACTCTACTTCGCTTCGCTCTGCTCCGTTCTGTTCCGCCGAGCGCTCCACCTCCATTGTTGACGAACTCGTCCGAGCTCGTTAGCTGCTGCCAATCACTCAATCTTTCGTCATTGCCTTCGCCTTGACCTTGCGCATCCTTTGGGTAAGTTGGTTGAAGTCGTCGGGCCTGTCTTCGTTCAGCGCGGATCCGTCTTCCTAAGCTCCGACGCAACTGCCGCCGCTCTGGTCCGTCTTCGATCGGGCTACGCAGGAGCCGCATTGTCTTGTTGTCTTATGTTTCTTGCTCCTTGTTCATCTCTGAGTCTTGTCTGGTTCTCCGTTTTGCAAATGGCGGACCACAGCTCCGGGAACTTCTTCGTGCCGCGCAGTTCTCCGTCTCCGCCGGCGCATTCTGCATCGACGGTCGTCTCTGCTTCATCTCCGGCCACGCTTGCTTGTGCTCCGTGACCAGGGTGAGCTCCTCGACCTATCCGCTGTACTCGTTTATCCTTGTATCAGGCCTTCGAGCTCTGTCCTCGAGCACCGCCGCTGTTCTTGTTCGGCGCGGCAGTGTGTTCGTCGTCTAGCCGTTGTTGTGGATCTTTTCGGGATCCAAGTCTTGTGCTAGCTTCGCCTAGCCGTCCTGAGTCAGTCTCGAGGGGTAGTTGCCCTCGAGTGCGTGCGTGTTCTCTTCGGCGCGTGTCGGTGTTATGATCCGGGGGTCAAGTCCACCAACGAGTAAATTTGCATATCGCGTGCTCCCTCTCTCAGACGTGATGCAAGATGGACACAAGGTTTATCCTGGTTTGGGCAAAGAAGGCCCTACGTCCAGCGGGGGGAGGATGACTTGTATTATCTCGCACCCAAAGCGTGCTCGTACGGGGGGGTACAAGCTGTGTTACACGGAGTCGGCCACCCGAGGGGTCGATCGAGTGGCGGGGTGTGTGGAGTGTAGAGTGTCAAAGTCTAAACTAGGATCTCTAGGAACAAAAGTCCAATCGTCCCACCTAGAGAGTCCCCAGAAGTCCCCCTATACTCTACCTCGGCGTCCCCTTTTATAGACCAAGGGGAGGCCCGAGGGTACAGGGTCCTAACAGTAGCAGTATGGGTAGCGTATCCGCGGCTCAGTGTTGGCAGAGAGACGTTGAGTACTGTGGCGGCATGGCCTTCCCGTCCTTCTGGCGTCCCCGGTCGTGGCGGCAGTAGAAGTCGTCGCAGTGTAGTGTCCGCAGGCGGGCACGAGTCCCACGGCCGAAGCGGGACGGGGCGGATGGGACGGCTTCCGTACCGGAGTTGTTGAAGAGAGGGGGGTCGAGCCCCCCGGTCGAGGGAGGGGGTCGAGCCCTGCGTGACTCTGCTGCATTCCCGAAATCACCGTCGAGGGTTGCACTGTTCACTTTCCGAGGGGTACTGTTGGAGTCCGTACTCGCGTAGTGGCGATAGTGGCGGCACAGTTGACAGGAATCGGGGACCTGACGGGGAGTTGGCGGATTTGACAGTGGACGCGGGCGCCCATGTTGTTAGGTGGGTTCACTTTAACCCATGCCGGAGCAGTTGGGTTAATCGAGCCCTTCGTTTGAGGGTCGTTCGCTCGACCCCTAGTCGAGGTAGAGGTCGAGGGGTCGAGGTAAAGGTCGGGGCAGAGGTCGGGGGGTCGATCGTTCGACCCCTCGTCCGTCATCGAGGTAGAGGCCGGGGGGTCGTTCGCTCGTCCCCCCGGTCCGTCGTCGAGGTGGAGTCGGGGGTCGTTCGCTCGACCCCTCGTCCGTCATCGAGGTAGAGGCCGGGGGGTCGTTCGCTCGTCCCCCCGGTCCGTCGTCGAGGTGGAGCCGGGGGTCGTTCGCTCGACCCCTCGTCCGTCATCGAGGTGGACCGGCCCGTGGCTTGTCGCCGCAGCCGGTGTAGAGTGGGCCCTCGAGTAATGGGCCGCGCCTTACTGAGTAGTGGGCTGGTCTCTGCCTTAAAAATGGTTGCTATGTTTAGCGTTAATTTATCGAAGGGTTTAGGGTACCCCTTAACTTCGTACCCGACAGCGCGCGTCGAGCAGTTTCTCCGTCGACCGCCAGTGCCGTCGACGAGGGTTTGCGTTCCATTCTGAGTTCGCCTCGTGCGCGTTTCGCGTTGTTTGGGGGCCGCTTAGCTTGCTAGAGTTGTTGGTTGTTTCGATCGAGGGTCGATCGAGGTCGGATCGAGGCCTAGTGTCTCTGCTCGAGGCCTAGCTCCTTTGATCGAGGCCTGTGTCCGTCGGCATGTGTGTGCGGTCGAGCTCGGTACACCGCCATTGCCGTCGACAAGCTCAGCTGAGTAGTTTTTAGTCTTGTTTCTGTGAGCGTTTTGCTCGCGGTTGTCTTCTGAGTCGTGATCGAGGCCTAGCCTCTTGATCGAGTGTCGATCGAGGCCTAGCGTGTCTGTTCGAGGCCTAGCTTCTCTGATCGAGGGTCGGTCGAGACCTCGTTTCTTTCGATCGAGGTCTGTCTTCGTCGATCGAGGCCTAGTTCTCCGATCGAGGGCTGTGTTCGATGGTGCGCGATCGGTCGAGCCCCGGCAGATCGTCAGCACCCTCGATGGGGTGTCTCTGAAGGTTTGTTTGAGTCGTAGCGTACCTCTTTGGGTTCGGCTCGGCAAGCTGAGGCAAGTTCGAGGGGTAGCCGTTTGGTTTGGTCATCGACGGCGACTCGCCGCCGTGTTTTGTGGTTCTCGACGCCACCGCTCGAGCCTCTGTGCCGCTGATGGTCGAGTCTCAGCCGTCCGAGGGTCTTGAGCCGAGTTCTTCCTGTTTCCTGTTTTTGGTTCTGTATCATGCCCTGTTTAGTTATAACATGTTTAGAAACGCTAATAACTTTAGGATTTGAGTGATTTTGGATTATTTGATAAATATGGTCATTGTCCAGTGACAAACACAAGTTGGACATGCTCGATGTAATGTTGTTTGCTCAGTTCTTTTAGGGTAATCTATTTTAGTCTTCTCTTTTGAGCATGTTTGTTTGAGTTACGCATCATGTTTACTATTCAAGCATCATCCAAGACATGTCATTTATATCGTGTAGATTGTTCGTTGGTTGGGTTGGATACCTCCAGTGAAGGGGTTTTCTCTCTTGAATCTGAGCCCGAGTTCGTTTATCCCTCCAACCAAGGCAAGCCCCGGTGCATTCAAACACTTCCTTGTATTTAAAAAGTTTGTTTTAAATACACTTATGTTTATACTATTGCATTACGATATTCAATCAAATTCCTACTTGATGCATAGCCTTACCTTAAATTATTTATTCCTGTACCTTGATACTGTTTTGAAAATACGGTTGTTGCTTTATGCTGCTTAGCAATGCTTAGACCGATAGAGTCAGATGATTTCCTGTCATCTGCGAGATTAGGTGGTAACCTGTTTGCTTCGGCAATGGTCCTGTTTTCGAGACGAATAGCGGATTGCTGCGGCAAATGGCTATGTCCTCTTGATGGAAGTAATAATCTGAGACCGGGCGGACACGGTGTTGGAGAGCCACCAGATGTGGAGATCTGGTGAGCGGGTTCTTTCCGCCTGTGTCGATTAGGAACCGTCCGATGATGCATGACTAGGGTTGTGACTTTGGAGTACTTATCACATACTCCGGGAAGCCGGACTCTGGCTATTCTCGCTTGAAGAATGGTTAACCCGTACTGGGAGTGGAGAGATGGCGAGAGTAGTGTGTACCCTCCAAGTTAGCGAACTGGATGGAGGTGTATTGTGCTCTCGAGTGGCGGAACCCCGGTCTTGGCGAGAGGACCTAGGGAAAGGTAGTCATATGCGTGCTTTAAGCGGCTGTATATGTCGTGTGATAGGGAAGCCCCAGCTGGGATAAACCGGTTCGAATCGTCGTGTTCCTCGGATATGGAAACATGAACCTGTTTTCTTCTTCGTAGTAATACACTTTAACTGGATACTTGTTGGATCCCTTCGTGGATGGTTATTACCTTGTTATCGATCATACATCCAGGTCGATACTTGAGTAATCTTATGGATAACATAAATGATTTCAATCCTTTTTATAAATGCTCATTTATGCAAAATACTTGATTCTTGCAAACCACACCTTGAATCCTATGACTTGCATACTGCTTTGTCCACCAAATACTTTTCTTTGTCGGATAAGTCTTGTGGAGTACTCCCGTACTCAGGGTTTGTTAACCCCTGTTGCAGATGATGATCACAACCTGGTGTGTGTGGCTCCTTGCTGCATGACCGTGGTCAGTGTAGATGAAGATGAAGAATAACCTATCGTTGCTTGACTCTTGGGCAAGAGTAACTCGGTTATCTGTTCTTTCGCTATCAGCAGCTTGATGTAATCTTTATCGTATGACACTAAGTTATGTTCCAAAACTTATGGTTTGTAATATGACTTTAAATTTCCGCTACTTTGATGTAATATAAAAATTTCGTATTACTTCTGTCATGATTGTGATAAGGTTGATCCTGTTCAGAAAGAGGTGGATGACCCGCTGCAAAGTGGCGACACCTGATGGACTAATTAAGGTTTGGATCATCTGTTGGGATTAAGTTGGTTAATCCTGACAAGTGGGCCCTATCTTAAGAGGTTCTGTCACAGTTATTAAAGTAAATGTAGTTGTTTAGCCTTAAAATGATCCAAGTACTCATAACTAAAAAATGAATAATATACTTAAAATGTATAAAATACGCAACTTTCAAATTCACATGGAATTTCTTCTATAAATTTCTAATTACCATTAATTCAAAAATTGCTAAATGCCTTTTCTTTATAAATCCCAAATCATCATAAGTATGCTATCTATCATTTTAATTCCATAATTATTCATCCCATCAAATGGGTTAGTCTCCATTAAGCTAATTTCATATTAACTCTCCCCCTGATCTCAAGTTGCTTAACCTTAGATCAATCATATTGCTTATGCATGCAATGCATTAGAAAAGCAACATATTCATTATTTCAATAAAAAATATTTTGGCATAACATGTTAGATAGCCAATTTAATTGCAAGGGTAAAATTAGTAGCTACAAGCTACAAACATAGCTTCGATGCTAATATGTATGTACGAGGGGAGATAGTTGTAGCTCAACGGGAGGACAATATAGTGAAACACATTCATGTGTAATGTGGAATATTGGTATTCAATCCAAAAAAATAGATAATAACAAATACAAAGCTACAAGCTTCACTTAAAGATAGATTTAGTTTTATTATGCCTATTAAATATATATTATCCATATTTTTTATGCCATAAAAAAATATATTTAGTATGCTAATGCTAACACTTAAAGTATAACGTGTTATAAAAATCGTTGTCGGCGGTTCGGATTTTTCCCTCTCCGTCTCTCATGATCAACATAGTAGATGAAAATAGTAGAATAAGTAGACACAAGATAGGGAGACTATTCTTTATTCCTCTGAATATTGGTGATTATACAACATAAAGCTCCCACGTATATATAGTCCTGCCAGGGCCTATTAGTTTGGTAAGACACTACTACAGAAACGACAATCACTGCCGGCCCATCACTACCGGTTTTGCTTGGGCCGGCAGTGATGCCTCTTCACTGCCAGTTCATCCTCTGACAGACCCCCAATTATTGGGGGCAGGGGCTGAACCGGCAGTGACGCCTCTCGGCCCTATCACTGCCGGTTTAAGCCACCAACCGACAGTGATGTGATGTTTCACTGCCGGTTTGTGGCTGGAACCGGCAGTGATGTTGGGTACGGTATAAAGCACGCGATCTCCTCTCTCCCTCCTCTGCCCAACAGTACAGGACAGTGCTCGGGGCTCCCTCTCTCCATTGTTGCGGCTGGTGGATTTCTTGATCTCCATTTTTGACTCCTCTTCACTCTTGGATCCTCATATCTTCTTGCTCTTGGTTAGTAACAAGCACAATTCTTTAGAATTGTTGGTTTACATTGTTTTTGTGTGTAAATCTATAGTTTAGAGCTATGCTAGTTTTCATGATCAAGAAGAGAGATGTTGCAATTTGTGTCAATTTTTTGTACCTTTTAGATCCAAAAGTATTTAGGAAAATTGTAGCACTTTGTTTTTATTGGCAAATTATTGTATAATCATTGTGTCGGGTACAAAGGTAAGGGGTACCCTAACCTTGTGATAATCTAAAGCTCAACATAGCAACCATTTTAAGGCAGGATCCGATCAGCCGTTCAAGTCAATGGAGGAAGGCCCATCACGCAAAGACCTCCCTCACCGGCAACAGTGACCAGTCATGGGCTGGCCCATTACTGGAAAAACAGTAGGAAGGATACCCCTCCGCCTTGACCTCGACTGACGGACAGGGGTCGAACGAACGACCCCTCCGCCTCCGCCTCGACCTCGACTGACGGACAGGGGTCGAACGAACGACCCCTCCGCCTCCGCCTCAACCTCGACTGACGGACAGGGGTCGAACGAATGACCCCTCCGCCCCAACCTCGACCCCCCGTGACGGACGGGAGGTCGATCGAACGACCCCTGAGAAGGAGGCTTGATCGACTTACCTGCTCCCGGTATGGGGTAAAGGGGATCCAATGCACCTACCTGCCCCCGCCTAACGCCATGGGCGCCCACTACCACAGTCAAATCCATCAACTCACCGCCCATGCCCGGGACCTCAGTCAACCGTGCGGCCGCTGTAGCCACATCGCAGGTACGGAATCCAGAGGCACCCCCTCGAGCCATGAACAGGACACCCCTCGACTGTGTCTTTAGGGATACGACAGGGTCACGCTGGCCTCGACCCCCCTCGACCAAGGGGCTCGACCATCGTCTCCAACCACTACGGTATGGGGCCTGTCCGCTCTGTCCCGCTTCAACTGTGGAGCTTGTACCCATCCACAGGAGGCCAACCGTATGGCGCCATGATGTTCGGCAACGTCCAGTCTGCTATCACCATGCCCTGAACAGCGAAAAAGGACGGGAAGGCCACGCCGCTACAGCAATCGACGTCCCACCACAAGCATGGCGTCGCGGACACCTCTCCCATGCCTATACAGTCTAGGATCTCTATACTCTCAGGCCTCTTCTTGGTCTATAAAAGGGGATGCTGAGATAGAAGAATCAACATGCGCATTCGTATCGGCTCACGCATTGAGACGTTAGAGGTCTCTCAACAAGCCGAGACGTCAGCTCTGACCTGCATACACCAAGAGCCGAGTCGCACACACCACACCCGCCTGCTTGATCAGCATCTCAAGCAATCCACCAGCTCACCTAGGATAGCCTTGCTAGTCCTAGGCTTCAGCTCACTCTGAGCACCCCCGTGTAAACCAGCTTGTACCCCCCATGTACGAGCAGTTCGGTGCAAGATAATACAATCCATCCTCCCCCGCTGGACGTAGGGCCTTCTTTTCCCGAACCAGGACAAATCTTGTGTTCTTCTTGCATCACGTCTGGGAGAGGGAGCACGCAATATACAAATTTACTAGTTGGTGGTCTTGACCCCCTGGGTCATAACACCGATAGTTGGCGCGCCAGGTAGGGGGCTTTGCGTGTCGATCAACTCCGAACTACTCTCCCAGATGGATTCCACAATCCCATCACTTCCATTCGCCACCATCATCTGGTTCGGGAGCCTAGAGTTCATGTCCACGGGCCACGGCCATGACATGGTTCTACTCTCAGGTAGTGGCATGGATAGCAGCAGCTCCGGTACGCCGGGGCCAAGGAGGACTAGATGACGGTCCCACCACTTGCGCCTCTCGCCTGCTACCAGGGGGAGGCGTGAATGACGCCGCCGCACTCTTCACCGCGCGGATTCCGAGATGTTGTACGCCATCTCCCTGGCCCCAGTTGGTGACACAGTTCCTCCCTTCGGGGGCCTGTTTGACCCATGCTTACGGGTCGGGGGCGGGTACCTCGCCGGGTCTGACCTAGGCTTTGCCATACCGTCATCTCGGAGTGCCCCCGTGGCCTCTCCGACGTACTTGGCCACGCCGCCGCGCAACCTGCTTCTGCACGGGCTCTACAACAGCGCCAGGCTCTTTTCTGCTTTTGTAGGCCCGCAGATGTAAGCACGTTACGGGTCCCCATGGAACCTGCTACGTGCGACGATCAACCTCGTCACCACCCCTCCGCCGGACGAGCGCCCGGAGCCACGACGAGCCCCGGCCCCAGGTTACTACACCTGGGGCATGCTACGACGAAAACTAGAGGAGGAGCGCAGGGGATCTTTCCCCAACTTTTACCAGGGCAACCCCGACTCAGACTCCCCCGATGAGGATTACGATCCCACGCGGGAGTGCTTCCACCTCATCGAGCCGGCCGACTCCCAGGATGAGACCACCAACGCTGCAGCCGCGAATGCGGGAGGAGGAGGGCGCAACGCTACTCCGCCGTGAAATGCCGCCCCCCGGTTCCAGGCGAAGCTGGTCCACCTCAGGATGCCCAGATCGTGCAAGTCCGAGAGCTGCTCGCCAAGGTCGAGGAGGAGCGCATACGGCTCCAACAGCTCGAGCATGCTCTCGAGCAAGATCACGGGCGGTCGCCGGATGGAGGAGCCCGCGAGCGGGCTCGGGATGTCCATCGACAGATCGTTAACGAAGGGGCGAACGAACTCCACGTCTACAACCACGCTAGCCAGAATGTCGTGGCAGCCACGATACTGCTCCGCGGAATGCCGGCACCATCGACGCCCCAGGCGCAACGCATCAGGGACGAAATCCAGGGGCTTCTCCAAACCGCGGCCGTACAACAGGCGGAGAGCTCGGCCTCGAGGCGCAGAGGAGCTGCCTCCGAGCAGCGGGACGTGCCCCCTCAACAAGATCGAGGGGTATCTGTCCACCAAGACCAGGCGCCCCAAGGCGGAGCAGAGTGGCAACCAGTTCGAGACCGCATCCTCGACAATCGACAACCGCGAGACGCGACATCAACGACAACAAACGACGCCAACACGGTGACGATGAGGCTCGAGGTTACAGTGCTCATCGAGGTGGGCACTACGACAGTGACGAGGATCGACGTCGATCTCCGGAACCACTAGGGCCACGAGTCTTCGGCAGGACCATCCGGCAAACCGGCTTGCCTGTTCGTTTCCGTCCACCCACCAGCCTGCTCAAGTACAACGGCGAAACCAAACCGGAGCTCTGGCTTGCTGATTTCAGGCTGGCATGTCAGCTAGGAGGAGCCGACGACGACCACATCATCATTCGGCAACTCCCACTCTTCCTCTCCGACACCGCTCGAAGATGGCTCGAGGAACTCCCCCCGGACTTGATCCATGGCTGGCCCGACCTGGTCAGGATCTTCGAGGGGAACTTCAAGGGCACCTACGTGCGGCCAGGAAACTCCTGAGATCTCCGCAGCTGCAAGCAGAAGCCAGGGGAAACCCTCCATGACTTCACCTGACGGTTCTCCAAGCAACGTACCGAGCTAACCCACATCTCCGACCACGACGTCATCACGACGTTTGTCGCCGGGACAACCTGCAAGGAGTTGGTGCGGGAGCTGGGACGGAACACCCCCAAGACCGCCAACGAGCTCATGGACATCGTCACCAACTACGCAGCTAGCGAGGAAGCCGTTGGCACGTTCTTCTATGCATCCCCAGACAAGGGGAAGGCCAAGGCGGACGAGCCCGGGGGCTCGAATAATGGGCCCAAAAGGAACAACAACAACAACAAGAAGAAGAAGAAGAACCAGCTGGGTCGACGCGGCGTTGAGCCCGATGATCTTGTCGCTGCGACAGACAAGAAGAAGCCTCGAGGCCCCCCTCTCGAGGGGGGCGTCTTCGACAAGATGCTGAAAGAGCCCTGCCCCTATCACAACGGACCGGCCAACCACAGCCTCGAGGACTGTCGCATGCTCAAGAAGTACTTCGACTCTCTTGGCCTCAAGAAAGACGGTAACAAGGAAGACCCACCCTGCGACCTTCACGTCAAGGGTGATGGCAAAAAAGGGGGTTTCCCCGAGATCCACGACTGCTACATGATCTGCGGAGGACCCTCGACCCGACTCAGTGCGCGCCAGCGTAAGAGGGAGCGTCAAGAAGTGTTCTCCGTTCGAGCCCAGGCTCCTCAATACCTCGAATGGTCCCACACGTCGATCACCTTCGACCAAAACGACCACACCGAGCACGTCCCCAACGCAGGGGTCTACCCACTCGTCGTCGATCCGGTCATACTCAACACCTGCCTCACCAAGGTACTTATGGATGAGGGAAACAGCCTCAACATCATCTACGCCGAGACCCTCGACCTCCTGGGGATCCCGAGGACCATGCTCCTGCCCAGCGTGGGGGGATTCCATTGGATCGTTCTAGGGAAGAAGGCACTCTCGATCGGCCGCGTCAAGCTACCCGTCTGCTACGGTACAGCTACCCGTCTCCTACGGTACCCCCTCAAACTTCCGGAAGGAAGATCTGACCTTCGAGGTGGTCGCGTTCCATGGCATCTACCACGCCATCATCGGTCGACCGGGGTACGCTAAGTTCATGACGATCCCGAACTAAATTTACCTCAAGCTGAAGATGCCAGGGCCCAAGGGGGTCATTACCGTCGACACCTCCTACGAGTACGCCTACAACTGCGACGTCGAGTGCGTGGAAAACGCCGAGGCGGTCGAGGAGTCGGCCATCCTCGCGGCCCTCGACGACTTCTCCAAGGAGATCCCCGACCCCAAACGGCACTCCAGCAATTTCAAGCCTGCGGAGGACACCAAGACCATCCCGCTCGACCTCGGCCACGTGGATGGGAAGGCGCTGACGATCAGCGCCACCCTCGAGCCAAATAGGAAGTCGTGCTCGTCGACTTTCTCTGCGCGAATCCTGACGTGTTTGCGTGGAGTCCCTCGGATATGTCGGGCATTCCGAGGGATGTCGCCGAGCACTCCTTGGACATCCGGGCCGGATCCAAACCGGTGAAGCAACGGCTACGCCGCTTCAACGAGGAGAAGCGCAGAATCATCGGGGAGGAGGTCGACAAGCTTTTGAAGGCCGGATTCATCAAGGAGGTACATCATCCCAAGTGGTTAGCAAATCCTGTACTTGTCAAGAAAAAGGATGGAAAGGATAGAATGTGCGTAGACTACACTAGTTTAAATAAAGCATGTCCTAAGGTTCCTTTTCCATTACCACGTATTGATCAAATAGTAGATTCCACTACGGGATGTGAAACTCTCTACTTTCTTGATGCGTATTCTGGCTATCACCAAATAAAGATGAAGGAGTCCGATCAGCTCGCGACTTCCTTCATCACCCCCTTTGGCATGTTTTGCTATCTCACTATGCCCTTCGGTTTGCGAAACGCCGGGGCCACATATCAACGATGCATGCTCCATGTCTTTGGAAAACATATAGGGCCAACCGTCGAGGCCTACGTCGATGACATCGTGGTCAAATCTAAGAAAGTCGAGAACCTAGTCGGGGACCTTGAAATCGCGTTTGGGTGCCTCAGGGCAAATCACATAAAGCTAAACCCAGAGAAGTGTCTCTTCGGGGTCCCTCGAGGCATGCTCCTAGGGTACATAGTTTCCCAACGCGGGATCGAGGCCAACCCTGAGAAGGTAACCGCAATCACTAGGATGGGCCCGATCAACGATCTTAAGGGCGTACAAAGGGTCGCAGGGTGCCTCGCTACCCTTAGCCGGTTCATCTCACGGCTCGGAGAGAAGGCACTACCCCTTTACCGCCTCCTAAAGAAAACAGAGCACTTCACATGGACCGTCGAGGCCAAGGAGTTGCTCTCCAAACTCAAAGCCTTACTCACCTCGCCACCTATCCTGGTGCCCCCAAGCCCAGCCGAGCCCCTCTTGCTCTATGTTGCAGCAACTACCCAGGTAGTCAGCGCTGCCATTGTGGTCGAGAGGGCAGAAGAGGGACATGCCCTGCTGGTTCAGAGGTCCGTCTACTTCATAAGTGAGGTACTCTCAGAAACCAAACTGAGATACCCCCACATTCAGAAGTTGTTGTACGCCATCGTCCTCACTCGGCGGAAGCTCAAGCACTATTTCCTGGGTCACACCCGGTTACTGTGGTTTCGTCTTTACCCCTAGGGGAGATAATCCAGAACCGGGAGGCGTTTGGGAGAATCGCCAAATGGTCGGTTGAGCTCATGGGGGAAACTCTCTCCTACGCTCCTCGGCAGGCCATCAAGTCTCAGGTATTGGCAGATTTCATTGCAGAATGGACCGACACCCAACTACCCCCGGCGCAAGTTCAGACCGAGCTCTGGACCATGTACTTCGACGGATCGTTGATGAAGACGGGGGCAGGCACTAGATTGTTGTTCATATCACCCTCAGGGGTCCACATGCGCCACGTCATCCGCCTCCACTTCCACGCCTCCAACAACGTAGCCGAGTACGAGGCCCTCATCAATGGTCTGCGCATCGCCATCGAGCTCGGGGTTCGACCCCTCGACGTTCGGGGGGACTCGCAGTTGGTAATCGACCAAGTGATGAAAGATTCGAGCTGCCACGACCCCAAGATGGAAGCCTACTGCAAGGAGGTCCGTAAGCTGGAGGACAAATTCTATGGCCTTGAGCTCAACCACGTCGCCCGATGGTACAACGAAGCTGCTGAAGAGCTATCCAAAATCGCGTCCACTTGAGGCACGGTTCCTCCCGACGTCTTCTCGAGGGACCATCACAAGCCATCTGTCGACCTAGGCTCGGGGGCTCCTGCCCTCGAGCAAGGGGTCGATCCACCCCCCTCGACCGATCCCCCCTCGAACGGGGAAGAAGTCATGGAGATCGACGAAACAACCGCAACACCAACCCCCTCAACGGACTGGCGCACACCCTACCTCGAGTATCTGGTACGGGGTGAGCTCCCAGAGGACCGCACCGAAGCCCGACGCATAGCCTGATGCGCCAAAACCTACGTATTGTATGGGGATGGTTGCGAGTTGTATCGACGCAGCCCTACCGGTGTACTTCAACGTTGCCTCACCCTCGAGGAGGGGAGGCACTACTGAATGACCTACACTCGGGGGCTTGCGGCCACCACGCGGCGCCAAGAACGCTGGTAGGAAATGCCTTTCGACAAGGCTTCTACTGGCCGACAGCCGTCGCCGATGCTACCAAACTTGTTCGATCTTGCAAGGGATGCCAATTCTACGCCAGGCAGACCCATCTCCCCGCCCAAGCTCTTCAGATGATACCCATAACTTGGCCATTCACAGTATGGGGGCTCGACATGGTCGGCCCCCTGAAGAAAACCAAAGGTGGCCACACCCACCTCCTCGTGGCCATAGACAAGTTCTCGAAATGGATTGAGGCTCGACCCATCGCCAACATTCAATCTCGACAAGTTGTGTTGTTCTTCACTGACATCGTCCACCGCTTCGGGGTCCCCAATGCCATCATCACCTACAACGACACGCAGTTCACCGGCCAAAAGTTCTTGGACTTCTGTGACCACCACAACATCAAGTTGAACTGGTCTGCAGTCGCCCACCCTCGAACTAACGGCCAGGTTGAGCGCGCCAATGGTATGGTTTTGCAGGTCCTCAAGCCAAGGATCTTCGATCGGCTAAACAAACACGGCAAGAGATGGGTCAATGAGCTGCCCTCTGTCTTATGGAGTCTCAGAACAACACCAGGTTGAGCCACGGGGTTCTCCCCGTTCTTCTTGGTCTATGGGTCTGAGGCCGTCCTCCCCACTGACCTCGAGTATGGGTCCCCTCGACTAAAGGCCTACAGCGAGCAAGCCAACGCAGCAGCCCGAGAGGACTCCCTCAACTAGCTCGAGGAAGCCCAGGACGTGGCCCTCTTCAAGTCGGCAAAGTACCAGCAGACGCTGCAGCGCTACCACGACAAGCACATACGCAAAAGGGACCTCGACGTTGGCGACCTCGTACTGCGCCGCCGACAAAGCAACAAGGGGCGTCACAAGACGCCACCTTGGGAAGGACCCTTCATCGTGGCAGAGGTGCTAAAGCCAGGGACTTACAAGCTGAAGAACAGCAAGGGCGAGATCTTCACCAACGCATGGAACATCGAACAGCTACGTCGCTTTTACCCCTAAGACCTCAAGGCCTCGTACATTTTCCGCATTATGTACACTTATCGCATTATGAATGAATAAAATGTTCTCGAAATACATTTCACATTCGTTCATAACTCTGAGGTAGCCTCGACTCTGCTCCTACAAAGTCAAGCCTCCCTCGGGGGCTGACAGGGGGGGACCCCCCTCCTAAGTCCTCTAAAAACCTGAACGTTTTTTTCGAAACTCGGCCTTCTCTTTCCACCTTTGCCCTGAGCACGCTTCATGGCTAAGTAAAAAACACCTCGAACTCCCTAAGGGTCGAGGGCCGTCGAACCGGGGACTCTCCTACGCCTCAGGGCTATGGTACCCCCACTCGCTCCCCCTCTCCAGGGATACGAGCGTGCGTCGAATACTTAGTCCACAAGCAACAACTCAGGCAAAGAGAAATAGAGACAGCTCGAGAAATAAAAAGACTCAGATGCATCTCGAATAAAACGCATTAAAATTAAGAAGCCCCCAGGGGCTCGATATCATATTGTCACCAACCTAATCTATTACATGGACCTTCTTGTCTAGATTTGGCACACATGCCTCGACTACTCATCGCCATCGCCGTCCAGCGGGGGAAGCACCTCGGCCTCGAACAGCTTCGCCAATTCACTGCTGGGCACCTCTGTGGCGTCGATCAGCTCATGGCATCTCGCCATGTTCGCTTCATCGGTCAGCTCCGGGTCGACGACGAAGCCGCTGGCAACGACGTCGAGGTCGTAGGAGTACCCCGAGCGGACGACCGCGAGTGCCTGCTTCACGCCTATGTGAAGGGCAGCACAGACCTGCTCCGTCACTCCACGGGTCGCGGCGAAGAGCCGGCGCAAGAGGGAATCTCCACGCACGTCTCCTGTAACCGGCAGCTCCGGCTCGACACCCATACCGTCGCAAAAGGAGGAGATGGAGTCCCCAAGCCTCTCGTTCAGGCTCGTCTCCGCCCCGAGGAGGTTCTGAAGACTGGTCAGATCCTCGTGGGCTCGGGCCTTGTCCCCTTCAAGTTCTGCCAGAACAAATAGAAGACTCCATCAAAACAAAAAAGCAGGGGAAGGGGCGAGCCAAGCGAGCTCAATAACACCTCTAAAAAACTCACCTTTGGCGTGTGCTTCCAGGGTGACGTAATCCTGCTCAGCCCTCGGAAGTTGGTGGCAGACGTCGACAAGCTCTGCAGCTTGGTCGCTGTTTTTAGCCCAGAGGTCCTCGATGATCTTGCTAGTACCATCGAGGGCCCTCTTCTGGTTAGCCGCCACCTCCCCCAGAGCGACGATCTGGGCTCGAGCCTTCTCCTCCGCGACACCAAGCGCGTCGCGGTCGTGGGAGACGGTGTCAACATCCGCCTGGAGTTCCCGGACCCGCCCCTCGAGGGAGGTGCGGTCGGCAGCCGCCTGCTTCAGGTCGGCATCGAGCTGCCGGACACGTTCCGCCGCTCGAGCCAGTTCCTCCCTCAGCTGGGTGGACTCCTCCTCCACCTTACGCCGGGCCTCCCGGGCAGCGTTCCGCTGCTGCCCGACCTCGATAACCTCCCTAAGGGCGGCCTCGGCCCTCGACTGCGCCCGGGAGGCCTTCTCGTGGGCGGCCTTGGCCCCCTCCTGCACGGCCGCCACCTCGACCTTCGCCTGGGTGGCCTCGGCCTCCACCTTCTCTAGCGAAGCACAGAGGACGGGGAGCTGGCGCCATTGCTCCTGTGTTCGCAGGATGAACTGGGACTTGTCGTGTGACCTCACCCTCAGCATCTACCAAGGATAAAAAGGAAGGTCACAACAAACGACAGCAAAATAACCAAGGTAAATCGAAAGGAAAATGACGAAACTTACGTTTATTCCTTTGTATAAGTCTTCGGACGTGACTCCCACGGCCACGCGCATCGCGTGGTCGAGCCACGCCCGGAACTCCTCCATGTGCTCCCATTCCCCGAGCTCGGCTTGGTCGTCGAGCTTGAAGAATCTGCGCCTTGGATCTCTGGGGTCGGGCAGCTCGAGCACCTCCTGCCCCCAGAGATTGCTGGAGCGGTCGACCCTCCTCCTCACCTCATCCATGATGCCCTGACCCATCTCGAGGGTACCTCCGTGGGACATCACCCGCTTGGACAGGTTGGGGAAGTCGGTCGCCCCCTCGAGCCGGGCGATCCTCTCCTTGAAGTGGTCTTGGAGGGCCGCCATCGACGCCTCCGGGTCATCACTCGGAGGTGGAGGGGGCCCCCACCACAGGAATAGCCCTGGGCGGTAGAGGAAACTCATGTTAGCCTCCAGCACGGTGGGCTCGCCACGGTCTGGCAGCACATCTCCTTCCTCCACCACGACCGAGCCAGGGGGCGGAGCACCTCGAGCAGACGGCTACCCGACCTCGACAACAGGCCGAGCAGCCACCTCGGACATCGTCACGTCCGCCGCGCTGCTTCCTTGCAGCGCCACGACAGCCCCCTCCGGCTCCGACCGGGGGGTCGTCACCAACACCATCTCCGCCACCGTCGTCGTCTCTGCCGCGGGCGTCACCTCGAGCGCCTCGGCCCGTCCTCCCTCCTCGGCAGGCTCGGGGAGCAGCGCCGAGGCCCCTTCGATAGGGGTCTCCACCGACGACGGCACCTCCGGCGCAGCAACAACCGCACCCTCCTCTTCCTACGCCTTCTCTTCACGCTCGCTCCACTGACGCGCCTCCCACGACGCGAGGTTCTCAAGCCACCGTGTCGTCGCCGGGAGCTCCAGCGTCTCTTCCTCGCCGGTGGAGGTCAAGTCGACCACCTCCATCTCTACGGTGGCTTGGGGCTCAACCCCCTCAATCACGGCCGTCGTCGACGTCGGCTCCACGCCTTCCGAGGCTGTTGGCGTACCCCCTCCGACGGGGCGGTGAGCATGGCCTCGACCGCCACTCCGGCGGACCCCGCCAACGCGGCGGATCAACCCTGCACTTGCCCGCGCCCTATCGCCTCCCGCGCCTTGGCCACCCACGCCTCAACCGGGGCGAGGGTCGAGGGGGATGAGGCAGCAGGGCTGGCTCCGGTGACCATCTTGGTTGCAGCCTTCGCCTTCAGTCTCTTGGCTAGGGTGGGGGTCGCGTCCTCCAACGAGCGCTTCACCCTGAAAAAGGAACTCATACGCGACGGTAAGCACAAGTCATAACCAACGAAAAATACTCGAAATCGACAGGAAAGCAACTCACCCCAACGGAATCACGGGGGTTCGACCAGTGAACCTAGAGCCGCTCGGGGGCTTCTGCGAGGCACGTCGGGAGCCACTTCTCTCGCTAGCGCTGGCCGCGGCAGGGGTTGAGGCTGCTCCCGGCACCGTATCCTTGGCAGGGGCCAACGGCGTCTTCGTCGCCACCGTCCTGGTATCCTCCTGGGTCGACGGGCCTGGTGCCCGTGCACTCGACCGAGTAGGCGTCGGGGGTCTGCTCGACCAACCCCTCGATGGGGACCGCGACGAACGGCTACGCGTCTGCCGCGGCACTTCACCTTGAAGAGCTGCGAGGCGCTCGTCCCGCGACTCAATTCTGATAGTTGGGGTCGACCTCGACGTCGACCCCTCTCCTCCCCCAATACTGGCGGCCGCCCCCTGACGCTTGGGCACCGCTCTTTCTTCCTCGAGCCCTTGCTACGGCTCGGCCTCCTCCTCCTGCTCCGGCTCCTCTTCCTGCATAAGGACGATACCCGTCAGGTCAAAAGCGATAGGCCTAACCCGATACTATCACGTCATGACATCATCTTTAACAACCTCGTCGCTGCTCGACCCCTCATCCTCATCCTCCTCCGAGGGAGACTCCTCCGAGGGAAGGTTGGCCCGCCTCTGCCGCGCCCGCCGTCGTTCGCGCTCCTCCTTCTCTCGGGCCTTTTTTCCCTTATCCTTCTTGGCCTTGTCCTTGTCCTTCTTGTCCTGCTCGGCCTGAAGGCGTCTCACCTGGGAGTCGATCCGCTCCTCCTTCACCGGTGGCAGCGACTTCCGGAAGACGACGTTCCCCTGAAGGAACGCGAGGCATGGTCAGGAAACCGGCAAAAGGGGACGTACAAGACAAACAAGGGGGCACTAACGGAGAAAGAGGTACTGTACCAGCTGGACATGGCCCTGGTCCGGCATCATGAGGACATGCGCGATGTGTTCCACCTCGAATGTACCGGCGAAGGAGGCGCGCACTCGACGGACCACCCGGTCGAGGGGTAGCTCGTCCTCCATGAGGCGACACCCCGTAAGGTTTGCCCCCGGGCGCATCTTGTCAAGGCGTAGCGGACGGGCCATCAGCGGCACGACTCGCCGCTGGTGGAAGGCCGACACAACGGTCGCCGCCGTAAGTCCCGCCTTCTTCAGACGGGAGATCGCGCCAAGCAGGTGGTCGAGACGCTTCTGCTTCTTCTGCTCGACGTCGTACCTCCAGTGGTCGGGCCTCGAGTCGATCGTCCTCCCGGTGTAGGCGGGGAATAGACCGTCGTCGTTCCTCAAGTAGAACCACCCAGAGTGCCATCCTGAGTGGCTCGATGTAAGCTTCGCCGGGATCCAGCAGTCCGCCCTCTTGAGGGAGATGCTGTAGCACCCTGCCCTGACCATCCTGCGGCTACCGCTCCTGGCCGAGGCGTGGAACATGATCGCCTCAAACAGGTGGATCCACAGCTCCCAATGCGGCTCCATCCTCAGGTATCCTTCGCACACGGCGGTGAAGACCGCCGCGTGACAGATGTCGTTGGGGGAGAGGTGTTGGAGCTCCGCGCCGTAGTGGTAGAGGATCCCGCGTAGAAGACGGTTGGGGGGGTCCCAGCCCCGCCCGGTGGAAAGCTTCGAAGTTGACCACGTAACCCTCCGGCGGGTTGGGCTCAGCGTCCTCCCTCAGCGGCGCTATCCACTCCGGCCGGTCCGCGGAGGTGATAGGCTGGAGAAGGCCGCTCTCCACCAAATCTCCCAAATGCCCCGTGGTCGCCGACGATGGGAGCCAGGCGTCAGGCCCGCGCAAGCTATAGCCAGCCATGGGAGCAGGGAAGTGGATGCGCTCGGATGCGGGGATGGAAGGTATGTTGCCAATCTCTCCTCTCCCTACTCTCGCGCACGCAGAGATCCGACTCGGTGGGCGACGAAGGCAATGGCGAGAAGAAGGAGGTGGTGAAGGCAATGGCAAGCGTGAGGGAGCCGACTCCCCATCCCCCGTATTTATAACCGGAAGCCCAACGGGCGGATCCAACAAAAAGACAGGTAAATCTCCGCATTTAATGCGCCCACCTACCGCCCCCTCGTATTCCACAGGATAGGGCACACCCGTCGTGTCATCAGGCTCCGCGCCGCACTCCACGCCGCACCCTATGCCTGCTACGGCTGCAGTCGAACAGACATCTCCTAAAAAGGCGTGCCTACGACGGACAACGTGCAACAGTGGGCATTATCTTCGGAGGTAAGCAACGGACGTCGACCCGTCCGTCAAAATCTTGAGGGAGCGAAGGCTGGCCCTCGGTCAGGGCTCGACAGCCGCCCTCGAGTACCTGAGGTCAGGGAGGACCCAGGGTTACAGACTCTGGTCCACCCCTAAATCTCGAGGGGGCGAAGGCTGGCCCCACGAACAGGGTTCGACAGCCGCCCTCGAGTACTCGAGTCAGGGATGACCCAGGGGGGGCCGGCGCGAGCCCCTAGCTCGAGAACGAACTCTCGAGGCCCCCCCGGGACATATCCGAGGCATAACCAGGGAATACCCAAGGATCCCTACGACGGGAGGCATCGAGCCACCAATTCCCATCGAACGGAGTTGGCACCTAGATAATCCACGCGGTTTTGCTTAATGTGAACGCCTCAGGGCTTCTATCGACCCCTATCGAATGGGGCATGAGTTCTCACTTGGATTTGTACCCGTTACCAGCTCACAGAGGACTTCGAGGCTCGTCCTAACAAGGATAGCATGATGCTCTTCGCCCCACAATCCGAGCGCAAGGATCCATGGGAAGGACGCTAGGAGGTGGTGAAAGCCTAGCCACACAAGGCTCGAGGGCTAGACTACGCACGGAACCCTCGACAAAAGAGGGTCGAAAACACTCGTAACCTGGCAAACAGAGTTGACCCCTCAATAGGGCACTATGACTCCAGTTTAATGCTCGAGGGAGCGAAGGCTGGCCCTCGAAAGGGTTTCGACAGCCGCCCTCGAGCACCCCCTTTCCAAGGAAGTGAAACGCTCGTAGCCTGGCGAAAATAATTGACTGCTCGATAGGGCGCTATGACTCCAGTTAATCCTAACTCCCCTCGATAGAACACACGTTAAAGCCCCATAGGAGTTCTTAATCAGGGGCCTCGAGACTACCCCGTGAGGTGCGCTTGCGCGCACCCCACGGAGAATCAAACCTTTTACAAACCCTGCAGATCATCGGCAAAAACCTCTATGCGGATTTTCCTTATCCGCATAAAGGCTCGAGGGCTACTGTCGGGTACAAAGGTAAGGGGTACCCTAACCTTGTGATAATCTAAAGCTCAACATAGCAACCATTTTTAAGGCAGGATCCGATCAGCCGTTCAAGTCAATGGAGGAAGGCCCATCACGCAAAGACCTCCCTCACCGGCAACAGTGACCAGTCATGGGTTGGCCCATTACTGGAAAAACAGTAGCAAGGATACCCCTCGGCCTCGACCTCGACTGACGGACAGGGGTCGAACGAACGACACCTCCGCCTCCGCCTCGACCTCGACTGACGGACAGGGGTCGAACGAACGACCCCTCCGCCTCCGCCTCGACCTCGACTGACGGACAGGGGTCGAACGAACGACCCCTCCACCTCCGCCTCGACCTAGACTGACGGACAGGGGTCGAACGAACGACCCCTTCGCCTCCGCCTCGACCTCGACTGACGGACAGGGGTCGAACGAACGACCCCTCCGCCTCTGCCTTGACCTTGACTGACGGACAGGGGTCCAAGGAACGACCCCTCCGCCCCAACCTCGACCCCCCGTGATGGACGGGGGGTCGATCGAACGACCCCTGAGAAGGAAGCTCGATCGACTTACCTGCTCCCGGTATGGGGTAAAGGGGATCCAATGCACCTACCTGCCCCCGCCTAACGCCATGGGCGCCCACTACCACAGTCAAATCCATCAACTCGCCGCCCATGCCCGGGACCTCAGTCAACCGTGCGGCCGCTGTAGCCACATCGCAGGTACGGAATCCAGAGGCACCCCCTCGAGCCATGAACAGGACAGCCCTCGACTGTGTCTTCAGGGATACGATAGGGTCACGCTGGCCTCGACCCCCCTCGACCAAGGGGCTCGACCATCGTCTCCAACCACTACGGTATGGGGCCTGTCCGCTCTGTCCCGCTTCAACTGTGGAGCTTGTACCCATCCACAGGAGGCCAACCGTACGGCGCCATGACGTTCGGCAACGTCCAGTATGCTATCACCATGCCCTGAACACCGAAAAAAGACGGGAAGGTCACGTCCCTACAGCAATCGACGTTCCACCACAAGCATGGCGCCGCGGACACCTCTCCCATGCCTCTACAGTCTAGGATCTTTGTACTCTCAGGCCTCTCCTTGGTCTATAAAAGGGGACGCTGAGATAGAAGAAGGGGCATGCACATTCATATCGGCTCACGCATTCAGACTTTAGAGGTCTCTCAACAAGCCGAGACGTCAGCTCTGACCCGCATACACCAAGAGCCGAGTCGCACACACCACACCCGCCTGCTTGATCAGCATCTCAAGCAATCCACCAGCTCACCTAGGATAGCCTTGCTAGTCCTAGGCTTCAGCTCACTCTGAGCACCCCCATGTAAACCAGCTTGTACCCCCTGTACGAGCACTTTGGTGCAAGATAATACAATCCATCCTCCCCCGCAGACGTAGGGCCTTCTTTGCTCGAACCAGGATAAATCTTGTGTTCTTCTTGCATCACGTCTGAGAGAGGGAGCACGCAATATACAAATTTACTAGTTGGTGGTCTTGACCCCCTGGGTCATAACACCGACACATTGAGTAGCTAGGTTCGAAATATTCATCCCGAAAATTATGGATAAAAATTGTAATTAGTTATATTTATTACTTACATTTTATACTCCATGTATGTATTAAAGATTTGATGGGATGTGGAATAGATTAAATATTTATTACTTACATTTAATACTCCATGCATGCATGCATTTAATACTCCATGCCTGCATTTAATACTCACATTTAATACTCCATGCATCCACCTATTTTGTTGTCTCACTTTTTATAGCGCGACCAAATTCAAATTATAAAAAAAATATTGTTAAAAAATGCTCCTATTAATATGTTCCTATGTTTTCTCTGCTCTGTCCATTTTATCAGTGCAGACATGGCTCGAGGGTGGATGTACGATCTGTCACATACAGACCCACGATACTTGACGGGCATCGACGATTTCATCAAGCGAGCTAGAGCCAATGTTGGGGACTCACATCTTGTATTCTGTCCATGCAAAGACTGCAAGAATACGAGAAAATGGGGCGACGTGGAACATATACATTTGCACTTGATCACAAGGGGGTTCATGAGAAACTACACGATTTGGACTTTGCATGGGGAGGTTGGTCAAAATGCTAATGATGATGTGCCCATGCCTAGTGTATCCCTGAATGCATTATTGTCTGTTTATGAGTACACAGAACATATGCCTACCAATGATGATGTGTTTATGAATACATTAGCTGACGACACTAAGGAAAATGATGGCATTTCACAGCTTCTACATGATGTGCATGGGGGATTCCTTAGTCCTTCACAGTTGAAAAAACTGGAGATGATGAGAAAGGATGCAAAGACACCATTGTTTCTGTGTTGCCCAATAAGCAAACTGGAAGCCAACATCATGCTATTGGAGTTCAAATCAATGAATAGGTTGAGTGATAAAGGCTTCGATAACTTATTAGTTATACTACATAAACTGTTCCCGGAGGCCGAGTTAGCAGAAAAGACTTACCTTGTGAAGCAAATGATTTGCCCAATTGGCCTCGAGGTTGAGAAAATCCACGCGTGTTTCAACGACTGCATATTGTACCGTGGAGAGAAATACAAAGACTTGGATGCATGTCCCAAGTGTAAAACTCCCCGATACAAGCAAGGGCCATCAAATGATGGAAGCAAGACCAGAGGAGGGTCAGTAAAGTCCGTATGGTATTTTCCTATAGCTCCACGAGTTCATAGGTTGTTTGCAAATGAGAAGTCAGCCAAGCTGTTGCGTTGGCACGGCGAAGAGCGAAAGAAAGATTCAATGATGAGACACCCCGCTGATGGGTCGGACTGGAGGGCTATCAACACTATGTTCTATAAGAACATCGGTGGAGAGGTAAGACATCTGTGGTTTGCTTTGAGCACGGATGGGATGAACCTGTTTGACCAGGTGAGAACTAATCATAGCACTTGGCCAGTGACGCTATGTATATACAACCTTCCACCCTGGCTTTGTATGAAATGGGCATACGTCCAGATGCCATTACTAATCCAAGGACCAAGACAACCTGGTAATGATATTGGTGTGCTTCTACAACCAGTGATCGATGAACTACTACAGATGTGGGAGACGGGTGTGAAGGATGTCTGGGATGAGTACAAAAAAGAACATGTCACAGTAAAGGTTGTACTTATCGCTACAATCACTGACCTACCAGGGCGAGGTTCATAAACTATGAAGAAATGGCTCCTTTTGGGGCGGACGTTACCCTACATGTCCTTGAAGAGGGTGACGAACCTGCTTAGCTCCAGAGTGATCACGATGAGGCCATCATCGTGCCTGCACCATGAATTAGAGTATCATAAACTATGTAATCCTTAATGAAATGTTGTTTTAGTAATTTGCATCGAATTTGAGATCATATGAAGTTGTAGATTGATGAGTTACCACATTGTTGATTGATGTATGCCATGTCAAAAGGAATTCAAAAACTATAAAGAACTAGACCTTTAGTGTATAAGCATTAATGTAGAGCTCCTCAAAACTAGCAATAGCTATGTTTGAAGATTTTCAACTTCTATTCAAATTTTTTGAGTAATTACAAAGGGGGTAATTAAATTTTAAACCCTTATTCAAATTCAAAAGGGAATTCAAAAACTATAAATAATTGGAATATGCTCCTTCAGCAAAAGTTGTAGAGAATTAAAAATTATGCAACTTCTATGTTTGGAGTTTTTCAAGTTCTAGTAAAAAATCAGGAGTAATTTGAATTCTAAAACAAAAGGAAGAATTTAAAAAAATTACAAATCAGTGTCGGTTAGTAAGGAACCGGCAGTGATGTCCCCTATCACTGCCGGTTCTATCTACCAACCGGCAGTGATGTCCTCTAATCACTGCCGGTTTAAAATAACCGGCACTGATGCCTCCACATCACTGCCGGTTCTTGTTACAAACCAACAGTGATAGGGGACATCACAGCCGGTTTGTAACAAGAACCGGCAGTGATGTGGCCGAGTATATAAGGAAAGGGCGCAGTCTGAAATTTTCAGACTCGCGCCCATTCCACACTTAGCCGCTCGACGAGCCCGAGCTCTCGCCAGTGCACGCCGCCGTCGTTGCTCCACGCCGACACCGCTCAGCAGGACGCGCCGCCGCCAGTGGACGCAGGAGCTCCACGCCGCTCAGCCGTTGCTGTCACCGCCCGACCGCGCCGCCGCCGCCGCCGCAGCAGCAGGTGCTCCTCCACGACGCCACCCAGGAGGTCGACGACGCCGCCCAGGACCTCGATGCCCAGCCCTTGCTCTACGTCGTCGCCCCAGCCCCTGCCCAACGCCACCACAGCCACGCCGCCACAGCAGGTGCTCCCCAACGCCGGTCGCCCACGACTTCGCTCGCCGCTCACCCAGTGCTTCACCGGACTGCTGCTGCTCGAGGCGATTGGAGCTTGGGGCCATCCGAAAGCTTACTCTTGGTGAGCTACTAACCCGCCCACAAGGTGTTCGATGGAATGCCCATAAGGAAATCAGTGAGAGAGAGAGAAAGATATAGAGATGGATTACATATTGTGGCTAGCATGATTCAAATTACAAAGAGAAAGAGAGAGATAGAGAGATAGAGGCTAGCATGATTCATATTGTGGCTACCATGATTCAAATAGAGATAGAAAGATAGAGACATTATATGACATGATAGATATAGATATTAGAGAGATATAGCATGACTTATATATAGATAGGTAGCAGATAGAGTTTCAAAGAATGTTCTCAGTCGGCAAAACAAACGCACTGCTAACCTATAATTGCGAGTATGTGTTCTCGACCCTTACTTAAGTGTTTTTTTCTTGATATATCATTCAATAACATGAGCTTTGTGATTGCAGCAACCATTACGTCCTCGTAGATATAAGTCTTGAACTTATCGAGGTGTGGGACTCAAAAAAGAAGTCACTTGAACTTATCGAACCCCTAGTCAAAGTGCTAAATATGTAAGTGAACCCAATATCACCACACTTTTCAATCACATATGATATTGTAATTAATGTCCTCAGCCTTCACACTTCATTTACATTGTCACATAGAATGAAGGCATTACCTGATTGGAGAAATGTGGAGCCTAAGCTGCAAAAGAAATGGAGAGCCCCATTCAAAGTGGAGTATATGAAGAAGGTCAAGCACCTAGATCAACCAATGGGGAACAACGAGTGCGGGTTCTATGTGATGTGGGCAATGCTTGCCTACTTTGGTGCAAAACTAGGAATAGGAGATGGCATGGTACGTACGCGTCGCATTTTAATTCTATTGTTTTGTCTTACGTATGTGCATCTCAATATCATCTTGTATCAATTTACAGCGCAAAGATCAGGGCCACAACAGGTTGATAGATTTTGAGATAAGAGGATTCAAGAGGAGATAGCAGCTCTTATTCTGGACGAGATAATGTATAGAAAAGGATACCTGTCCATTGTGTAGAGTAAGGACTTCAAGAAGATCTACGGAAAAGACCGCCTCGAAAGGTTATTGTAATGCGACATTTAATTCGATACTTTAAGTTTTGTTTGGATGTTTTGTAATAATTATTATAAATGTGTGATGGGTTTGTATTGTCGCTAGTCCACAACCACCTTCAATTCACATCGATATCAAATGGATCGATAGCAAACACCTCCACGATCTTCCTCCCCGCCACCTCTACCCTAACCCCAAATGAAAATTAAACAACTAAATATGCAATTTAAAAAATAATACAGTTGTTAATTAAACCGACAGTGATGGAAGCATCACTGCAGTTATTGACGGCAGATAGACTTGCCTCATCACTGCGATCGCCAGTGCGGTTCAAAAAACCACATGAAGGGGGGTTTTGACACGGCACTGTTTGCCGTTTTGTAGTAGTGTGAGCCACTTAAACGGCATAGGATTAAGATTTTCCTTTTTCTTTCCTTGTAGGATAGAGTCAGTGTTTTAGAACGTCCGCAATGTTAGCTATTTGACTAGTAGATGTGAATAGCAAGCAAAAAGTAGGAGAGAGAGTCACTAGTAATAGCAAATAGTCTATCTTTTCAGTTTTAGACATGTAGGAAGCACGTTGGTTTAATAGTAATATTAGTCTTTTATGTCTGATCCTCCACATCAACTCACAAATAGTAGTATAGCATTACTATTACGGATGCCTTATAACTATCTTAACATCTCAGAATGAGGACTTGGTTAATATAAATTTATTGAACTCTTTTAATAAGTTAATAATTGCAACACCGAAGCTGCTAATCTCATTGTTTCTATTGCGTGCAGGCTGCTAAGCAGTCCAACCCAACGGTGCTGGTGGCGGTTGGCGGTGGGCGTTGGCCATCTGAACAGTGCCGATTCGACACGACACGTCGCATGTATGAGACACGACGAAAACGGATCCATAGTAGCATGCCGACTCCCTTCTGCAGTTTCTATTTCTTACTGGGAAGAAAATGATATCATCAGTAACTATGGCAGTATGTTGGCATGTCCTCAACGATGGACTCCTCAGTCCTCTGTCCCGCACTCCGGGTGCATGCTGTTGCGTCTAGCTCAAGCCCTCAAGGGTGTGTGTGCATGGCAAACGAACACAAGCCCGGCTCGCTGGCTCACTGTACCCAGGCCACCACCAGGCCTGCTCCTGCCCAACCAAGCCCAGGAAATTCGACAACCAATTCACGCCCATACCCTACACAATAAGCAAACTACTTGTTGCATGTTTGTTTACTTGATCCAAGCTGCTTGCATCGCTTCTGCACAGCAGGACGGCTCAAAAGCCAAAACACAGAGACACTCATGCATATGGTGCAACCAGCTTTGTTGGGTGCAACCAACAAAGGCTAGCTGTTGTTTGTTTGTTTGCCTCCGCAATCATGCCCCTTAATTAGGTCAACTACTCTTTCAGCAGCTCCCTCATGAGGCCCAAAGCTGCAATTAGGAATAGGATGAAAATGGTTGAGATATATTCTATACCATTCCGCTTGTTTCCTACATTTGATCCTCCGCATGGTTTCCCACATTCGATCCACTCGAATTCGTATGTACGGACAAATACAAAATAAGTACAAAATGCGGTATACCAAATAAAAAAAAACGGGTCATAAACAATTTAGGTGTTATCCCGACCGTTTTCTACTTTTCTATTTTTATCCGGATATCACATTTTTTGAAATACGGTGCATACCGGGTTTTTTTAAATCCGATATATACCGTTTTTTGCCCGCTATAAGTCCAACTCAAACGTGACGATATAGAGCAACCTTCAAAAAATAGTTTGTTTTTCATAATACCTACGATGAATTTTATATGAAAATTATAGCTCTCGGGGAGATCTACAATCTTCTAGTTTTATGTTTTTTTTTCATTTGAAGTCATTAATATGATGCTAAAAAATAAACAAAGTTTCAATTTAGAAAAAATCATATCATTCTTATGGTGTCAAATGGAGATAGTTTTTATATAAAAGTTGTAGTACATGTTCTTGGTCATGTGCTCGTTAATTGTTATACACTTGGTCCTACGGGTCAATATTTCATATTGATTTTTGGTATATAGACCATGTTTGACATAATTTCTCTCAAACTGATTTGTTTTCAAAATTCTTGGTATCTATAAATTTGTGTTCGTTTTGATGTTCTACTTTACCACTTTCGTTTTTTGTTTTAATTTAAATATAAGTGTAGAAAACGGTCGAGGCTTTTCTAGAGTCCGTTTTCATTCCTAGCGCAATACAGAAGCCAAAGCATAGAAGAATCGGAACCCAGATTCCTATTTCAAGGTGGAGGCCTTTTTAGTCGTTTTATAGGAAGCGTGTGTAAACAAGCACGCGCGGGTGCAAAGCCTGGCGGGCTGGCCCGACGCCTAGCCCAGATTAACAAACAGAACTGCACGTACTTCTTTACCGCTTAATAAAATGTTAGCAGGCCGGGGCTTTGCCCCTCCTTTTTTTTTTGGAAGTGCCTATGTATCATGTGCTGATTTCCGACTATGCTACAATCTATTTTTTTTAAACCAATCACGACGCAACACGTGCATGTGGAGCTAATCAAGACGATCCTGCTCCCCTTCCCCACTCTCCTGCTGCATGCGGTCGACGTCATGCATGCAAGCTCATGCAATTTGAGACAAAGCAAAAAAATACAAAACACATTTTATTTAAATTGTTATAGGTTTTGAATTATGTGTCTATTTTCAATTCCATTTGCACTGGTACGTTCTCCGTAACGACACGAACAAAACTAAATCCCAGTTTCCTAAGTTTCAAATAATTTTATTTTAATAACAATTTATGTGTAAGACCATGCTAGGAGATTTAGGAAAGAAGTTTTGCTACCATGTAATATTAAACGTGCTACTCCAAAAAACTAAATTTGTTATATAGTATTCACATAAAGATACTAACCCTAAGAGAGTAAAAACAAAACAAGCTGCAACATATAGGGGCAAATTATTAAGATAAATATTGCATAAGTTGCCAATTAGATCGGCAAGTTATTATACAACACATTACAAAAGGCTATGAATGCCAACTAGGGGCACTTATTAAAAAAATGAGGGAACAGATACAAAACCATACAAGCTACAACGTAGGGGGCAAATTATTTGAACAAACATTGCATCTGCCAACTAAAGGAGCAAGTTTTATAAAACCCAATATATATGAGCCGAAAAACACATGACTAGTTAAAAATTGGAGGAACATGTATTAAAAAGACAAAATTAGTGACCTAAATAAGACAAGCTGCACACTAGAGAATAATGTACCAACTTAGAGGATAAGTTATTACATAACTAATATGTACGATTTAGTAATGCACTCTAATCTAAAAAGGGGACTGCATTGGAACAAAAAAGGAAACTGAAAACTAGAATTAAAAAATCTTTAAAAAAAACTTGATTGAAAACTCAAACAAAAAACTGAAAAAATTGAGTGAAAATAGAAAATAAAAATATTGAAAAAAGTCATATAACTGAAACTAAAAGACACAATAAAAATTAAAATGAAACTGAAAAAAGTACACAATGAAAAAACACTCAAACTTGAAACTAAAATTGAGAAACAAAAAATAGAAATAATACTAAAACAAATAAAACAAAAACAGAATGAGACTCCACACAAATAGAAAAAAAGAAAAAATAAACACGGAGTGGGCAGCCCACACGATCGCTCGCTCACCAAGAACGCGTCGTCGCGCGCAAATGCTTGGTTGTGCGGATGCCGGACGGGCATCCCACCTTGCAGTTCTGCATGGGCCGGATGAACGTGGGAAAGCCAGCCCAAAATAGTAACAACAAAAATCGACCGACGAGGGACACGGAAAACAGCCGGCTGACCATTAGAAATTTCGTTTTTTTTTTCTTTTTTTGAGGCCTGCACATCTGCTGGCTGTGTGGCCGGCCGGTCGCAACGGCTTGCAGCATCCCGTAAAGCACAGCACAAACAACACGCCGCCAGTAGCCCAGTACTGCAGCGCACAGCAGGCTTCAGGCCCTCTTTTTTTTAAAAAAAAAATCGTTCCAGGCTTTCAAACTCCAGTACCCAAACTTGGTTAATATCGTGCGCAAAAAAACAGGCAACAATGACTGATGTGTTTAGTGGAAAACAAGCCGCAACTCGGAAGGCCGAAGGACAAAGACCCATGGAGGAACGGCGGAGATCAGGTCCGTATGCATTCGAGTCGGAGCTCGGAAGGCAGAGTCCGGAACCGAGAAGGAATAGGCCCGACAGCATCTAGAGTTGCGGGGGCTATACTCCCTCCGTATCGGAAATACAAGACGTTTAGGACAGCGATACGATCTCCAAAACACAAACTTTGACCTTTTATTTTTATAAAAATATTTATGGAAAAGTGATATATGTATATTTTTATGAAAATATTTTTTAAGACAAATCTATTCATATAATTTTTACATTTGCAAACTCAATAATTTAAAAGTTATAGATGATTTATATTCCCAATATTTAACTCAAACATTGCCTAAAACGTCTTCTATTTCCGATACGGAGAGAGTATATGTATTGCGACCCCGGACGGGAGTCGGTGCATGTACCAACACCGAGGGAGAGGCTGGGGTTCGATTCGAGGCAGGGAGAGCGCGCGTGAGAGGCCATGACGGAGGTGAAGATGAACAAGGCCATCGACAGCTTTACCCACGAGATCAATGCTGAGCTGGGAACAAAGAGGTGGCCGGCGAGATCGACTTCACCAATAAGGCTAAGCTGGGGAACAAGGAGGCGGCTGGGACATGCATGGTGACGGAGGACTCCTAGATCAACTTCGTCTTTTTGATCAAACCTCCGGAGGGGATCGAGCGCAAGACCGACCCGACGGCGACAAAGGAGAGGGTGCCCGACTCTTTCATCGACATTCTCAAGAGACGTCTCTTTCAGAAGTTTCCTCCTGTCGACCAAACTTCCAAGGTTTACTCTAGGTTCCCCGAGCTGCTTGACCTCCATTTATCTGTTAGGGCTCGTAAGAATAGTTGCATTGATCTACATGAGGATATACTGAGGCAGCACGCCAGCAAGGGGTTCGCCGAGGTGGGTGTGGATTTCAGCGACGGTATAAAAAAAATCTTTATCCTTCATAAGGAATAGGTGGTGTGCATGTGAAGGAAAGTGAGTGAGTGCATCGTGAGAAAAGTGTATGCAGTATGTGCTGCTTTATTGTTGATATGATAGATATTGGGTCTGCCTGTTCCTTTTTGTTTCCCAACACCATTGCATTTTTATTTCATTTCGACACCATTGTGTATTTCCCAAGGTATTTTTATAATTTGATTTGAATGACGTTGTATAATTTAGAACGATTGAGATACGCGCTTAGGCGTGGTCTAAAAAAGAACGATGAAGCTTTGGTATATGAGTAAGATTTTTTGGAAATTCACATTTGCACCTTTCAGACAGGACCACTTGGTTAGAATGCACATGACATTAGTGCTATAAAGAGACAGAGTTCAACACGCTGAAGAGTGAAATGAGATGGATCTATGCCACAAATTTGTAACTTTTTGAAATTGAAACGGATCTATGTCCTATTCGCTTGGCTTATCAGTTGGCTTATCAGCCACCGAAATAATATTTTTCACTCACAACAAAAACAACCAAAACAACATCAGCCGGCTTATCACCTACCGAAACGATCATGCGAACAAGACTACTAGAATGGCATAGTTTGATTGACCGTTTGGCACACATTTCTCTGTATGAGGGTAGGCGGGCTCAGGATTTGAGGTTTGGGTATTCAAAATTTTTAAAGGGCGAAAAAAATCTTTGCCAGCCTAAAGTATTGATTTATAACACATAATTAAATACCAAAATAAGATTGGGAAGTAAGCCATTTGAGCCCAAGAGTCAATATGAGATATCCATTTGTGATACATATATACCAAAATAAGATTTATAAGCCTATTTTGTGAAGTTATTTTCTATTTTTGATACATAGACATGTTATATACTATGTGTATAATTTTTTTTGCCAATTTTTTTTTTGGGTATTCAGCTGAATACCCATGCATCAATACTGGGCCCGCCCATCAATGTGTATGGAGTTTAAATATAAACGAATCTTTTAGTGTTAAATCTATGTATAGACATTTGATCAATAACGGAGTTAACGTTTCTCAGGAAAATTTGGCATATGAAAATACCAGCATGTTGGCTTTTAGAGGCAAGAGCCATAATGATTCTCGCATCACATGAATGGCCTTATACTTTTTAGATTGGTCAATAATTTAGAACTTGTTTTTTGTTGTTTTTATAATAAATTGTGGACTGAATTTTCTTCGACGAAGACGTATAAGCCAGAACTCTTTTCCATTATAAAAAAATGTCCAATGCGCAGACAATCAGCACTAAGCACATTTCCAACGGGATAAAAATCCTCCTGCATCTGTACGACTCAACGATTCCCACAATTAGCAAACACAAATGCATACACAGTGACACGGGCACGCAGCTCGCAGCCACACTACACGGGCACGACGCGAGGGCAGAGTCTTGTTGCAGTGGCGTAGCTACGCCAGGGCCACCCCTATGACAAGGTCCGGTGGCCACCATATCTAAAAAAAAATTTTAAAAAATACTCAATATATATACTATACAACATTACATACACATACATGTATCAGTATGACAGTAAATATATGGTCAAGAGGACAGACAGACTCACTCACGGAGAGAAGCAGCTAGGTCTCATGGTCTAGTTAACATAGATGGAAAATTGGTGGTCCATGTAATCTTGGTTTATTAAGGTATTTTTAAGTGTCAATGTTTCAATTTTGAATTTCTGCTATATTTGTTTTTAATCTTGGTTATTTTTAAAACATTTTCTAGATTAGACCGTTGCGTTAGCATGGACATTATACTAGTAATATTCTAGTACGCTATTGCTCAGGGGCCGTTTGGATGAGAGAATCGGAACCGATTCTTGGCTGGATCAGCAGAATCGGCACCAAACGCCTAACATACGAAATGTTTCTTGCTTGAAACGTTTCTAGCGATTCAACTTTTTTTGTCTAGGAGCACGAAACGGTCAACGACTGGTTTCGCCCTATTGAGTTTCTAGTCTCAGTTGCATAGTACCGATCATTTTTTTCTTGTTACTTTTTTTAAACGGAACAAATTAAAATATGTTGCATTCAAGTTATTCCTTCATCACAAAAAGTTCTAGCTCTTTTTTGAAGCATATTTTTATTTATATAATTTTTTTATGAAAAATATTTTTCTTTTGGCAGGAGAATCTAGCCCTTCAGCCAAACGGTTTCACAAAGCGATTTTGATTCCATGTCTGAAACGTTTCTTGAGAGAATATGAAACTGAAACGTTTTTATGAGAATCTGGATCCCTACCGACGGACCCTTAGATCATAGTTATATTATATATATTTGACCTTTATAAACTTGTCACACCTAAAAAAATCGTGCCTCCGCCACTATCCGGGGCCGGCAGCATGAAAAGCTGCCGAGGTCGCGAGCACCACCTGGCATCGCTGCGAGCACCTGCCGTTGGGCTGTGGTCTTGATTTGAGGGCGGCTGACGGCAGATCAAATATTTTAGACGGCCTTGGGGCTTGGACGGCGGTGCTGAGAGCGACCTACGGCCTACGGGCTTGCGACGGTGGGATGACGAGTGGGCCGACCATGTTGAGGTCTTTGGACTGTGGCTTATCATGTAGAAATACGTAAAAAATATGTACAAAGTACCGGACAAAAAAAATATGTGTGTGTTGAACACGGGATCTAATCATTCAGCCCTTGTTTTTTGTTTTTTCTAGAGATACCAAAACACAGGAGAAATTATTTTTTAGCTTCACCTACTCCTAGTAACTCAGTGAGAGAAGAAAATATAAGAGATAAAAATGTTCTCGTGAACCAGCTGGAGCTGGTAGAAGCCCTATCAAATAGGATCTTATTTTTGTTCAACACAATATGTCCATTCAGCCTAGCTTATGAGATGCTGGCCGGGATCGTTTGTAAATCTATTTATCCTCCCTAGCACGCCTTCAATGAGTTGTATTTTTTTTAAAAAAAAAACATTTCTGTCTTAATATAAAAGATACGCAAATGTTTTGTGTATTCAAGAAAAAAAAATGTCAGGATACACATTTGCTCATATATTGGAAACGAAGAACGGAAATCAAATATATTGTCTAGATATTTGTGTTGTCATAATGGCTTCATCTGTTTAACAACTCTAACTGTTTCGTAAGGACTACACTTACTGCTAATTATTTTCTTACAATGTTCATGCATTGATCGTTACTTAATTAAAACAGTGCTTGGTTATTATATTTTATTGTTATCACCAATGGTGTGCTTTGCAATGTTGGAAAACTTAAGTTTGTCAGACACAACCAATTCTTTCAGCCATCGATCAACGTGCATCATTGTATTGTTTCTTAGTTTCCATCTTGAAGACATTAACTTGAAATTGGTCACTGAATTTACAAAGCAGCGTGGAAATTCATCAAGTTTTTTATACTTCTGTGATTGATATTTTTCTTGAGTTTCACCAAGAATTCCCATGATTGGTCTTAGCCCCATGATATTTTTCTACGCCTCCATATCTAGACATATTGAGCAGTTATGAGCGTACTTATTCACGATTTTAATCCAGCAAAGTGAGATTATACTGCAAGCCTACGATCTATTCGTCTGATTATTTCTGCGGCTAATAAGTCGGTTGTGTTTTTGATTGTTGTGTTATCAGATAAAAACACTATAATAAACCAAGTGAACAAGACGTGCTCGTGCATTCTTTTATTTATTATGGGATGTTGGATAAACTATATGGTGAAACAGATGCAACTGCCGAGGCATACATAAACAACCTAATTTGTATGAAAAGAAGAAACTTTAATATAAGAATAAAAAGAAGCTCTGCAGCTGCTGTGGCTGTAGCTCCCCTAAGGTATCTATTTGTTTATAGGTGAATTAATAATCAAGAGATTGAATCCTACGTACTGGATGGATTGCATGAATATAATCTTAATAGAATTCGGGATAGGATTTTAGCATTGCCCTCCGGCAGCACTTTGTTTGGGGTTGATTGATTGCCTTCTGATTTTCTAAAGAAAGATCCACCATCAGGAGGCCAGGAAGGTCATAAATAATACGACCATACCTGGCCCATGTAACGGAGCTGGCCTAACCTGACCTAATGATGGACTTTAGAAAACTACTAGCTACTTTAATATTATAGAAAAAATAGATTATTAGAGAGAGATATAGAAATAGAAAAGAGAAAAGGATCGAAGTAGCGCTGCACTCGGAGGGAGCAAGACCACTCCAGTTGTTACAGACAAATATTCCTCAGCACGAGTCCAACTGTCACTCTGCCAAACAGTAAATAAAAAAGCAAAAAAACATAAAAAAAAGGAGCAAAACACAACCTGAAAAAAAATCATTAGTTATTAAAAACTACACCAATTTCGGTCTTCAATTAGGAGTAGATTAGAAGATCCACTACTAAACTGACACAACCAGCCTGCAGCAAGATGTCCGCTATGCTCCTCGGATCCCGTTCCAGAATCCAATCTTGGCTTCAAGAGTCCATCCAACCAAAATCTATCCAATATGGAACCTTTGTTGCAAGCCAAGATGAAAAATCTCTCGGGTTCAGTTCAGTTCAATTACGAGGAATTAATTCTATGTCCAAATAAGATGCAACCTTGTGATGAATTGGATTGATTCATCAGTAGTCCGGCATGAGCTGGGAGATCTTGCCCTCGTCGCCAGGGGTAGTTGCGGTCCGGTCCGTGGCGCGGAGCCAGAGACAGACGGCGGAGAAGCTGAGCACAAGGCTGAGAAGCCCGCTGCCAAGGCCGATGCCAACGATGGCGAGCACGGAGAGCCCCCTTGTCCTTCTCGGCGACAGCGGGTACCCGTACAAGCCCTTGTTCCCTAAAAAGGAGCTGGCATTGAACCTCGCCGTCCCGACGGTGCGGTTGGCGAGGAGCACGGGGATGGGGCCGGAGAGGCGGTTGTAGGAGACGTCGAAGGTGGAGAGGCGGACGAGGAGGCCGAGCTCGTCAGGGATGGGTCCAGACAGGCTGTTCCCATGGAGATCTATGACGTTGAGGTAGGCGCAGCTGGCGAGGTCCCGCGGGATGGACCCCGACAGCGCGTTCGCGGAGAGGTTGAGCACGGCGAGGTTCAGCAGCGATGAGAGCTCCGTCGGGATGGCTCCTGACAGCGCGTTCGCCGAGAGGTCCAGCGACTGGAGGTTGGTGCAGTTGGAGAGCTCCGCCGGGATGGTGCCGGACAGCGAGAGCTCCGGGAGGGCTAGCTTGTACACGCGCCCGTTGTTGCACGTCACGCCTTGCAGGTGCGAGAAGAAGCCGTCGCACGGCTCCGAGATCGCCGCTTTGGTCCAGTTTAGACCGCCGTCGGAGGAGAGGGACTGGTGGAGGTGGGACAGACAACGCTCGTCGTTTGGTTCGGCTGCGCAGGGAGGCGGCGTGAGGAGGACGAAGAGCACGGTAGCGATGGCGGCGGCGTGGTGGTGACGGGACATTTGGGGGACGGTGGTGGTGGTGGTGGGGAACTCACTCCGGGAGTGGAGATTTTGGGGGGAGCTTCTCATCTCATCTCTTCTCTTCTCTCCTCTCTCCTACAGTCCCTACTACTACTGCTGCTGACCTTTCCTCATGGCAAAAAGAAAGCTGACATGTGGGCCCGTTTCGCAGTTCCCGTCGCGCGCGCCATCATCACCACTGGCCCAGTCCAGCGCGTCCAGGCGTCCACCGCCGCCGCCGCTCCTTTCCAGTCACCTGTCGCTGTCATTCTCTGCTTTCTCCTAGAAGTTCGATGCGATGGCCACGCTGCCCGTGCTCACGGTCGAGTCGTGAGTGGCGGCGGGACGGGAACAAGGACAAGCTGGCGCAGCAGCCAGCGGCCGTGCTGGGACGGGAACGAGGCGCGGGCGGCGGCGGTGGCGAACCAGGTGCTGCGCCGCGACCCTCCAGGCCCGGCAGGTGCCCCGCGACGTCTTCTGGCTCCGTTTCCTCGAGAAGAAGCAGCAGCGTAATGTGAGAGCTGCCGACCAACTTCCTGAAGCAACAATTCAGCTAACGAAGATCTTTGCAGCAGAGAATCTAACGCAAGTGAAGAACTTCTTCAGGCTGCTGTATGTCCGCCGGTCCTACCAAGCCCAAGGCGGCCAAGCCAGCAGCTGGCTGAACTAGGATCAATCAGTGGACTGGACGGGTTTGTTCCCCTATTTGAAATGTCAATCGGATACGGAGTATGCAGTAAACAGCCACAGGTAATAATCACTTCGGTTGTGGCCTTGATGAAACTAGCAGTCTTTATTTATTAGTAGATTGGTCTTGCAATGTCTCTCTCCTTTTAAGGAGCAACTCATTGTTCATCGACTAGCACCGGAACCCTTCCCCAACAGTTTTCTCAAGAGGTCTTAACGTATCTCTTTCAACTGACAATTCAAACCCGACAAAGGAACCACTGGTTGAAGAATACAACACAAAACCCAGATCATAACATAAACATGATGAATTGAGAGTACCATGGAGTATTGCTTTGAACCTGACATATCCTGAAACTTTCACACCAAATAATAATATTGAGAGGTGAACCAGTTTGTTTTTATTGACAAATGAAATGTTATATAATTACTGCGCTTTCGCTAATCATTTGCAGTTAAATTCAATGATTTCAGGTTCAAGGGACTTGTCAGATATGGGCTCTAAGTCTGAGCCCTTCTTTTCAGCAGCAGGGAAGGCAGGTGCGATCTGGCTTCCCGTTCGTGCCAAGCTGCCCTGGAAGGTAAATCTTGCATCTACATCTTGAAAGATAGCAGGTGGACTCCTTGATGGACGTTTTTCAATAAATACAATACATAGATGACAGATATAAGTATCTCAATTCTTCTAAAATCAGATGCATTGTTTGTTGATGGACAAAAGAAGTGAAACTGAAACTTCTTCTAAGGTCTGGGAAAGTTGGAATGGGGCATCACACCATGTCACCATGGTCAATAATATAGATTATAGAGTCTAGACTCACTTCAAAGGTGACTATTGGGGGAGATTCCCTAGCTAGAGGTGGCAAGGTGGTATGCCAACCTTACTTGTATCCCTGTTTTAAGATATTATTGTTCTTAGAAATTGTATCAGTGGAATTTATCTTCTTTCAAACTTAATGTAGATTGTAACCGATTTTGTTGCGAATTTAGCCAAGTGTGTAGAAAGGTTTTAGTGTATTGGCTTAGGGTGTCCTCAACAGTTGAGATAACAGCTAGCTTATACATGTCATCTCATTGCCACATGTAAATAATTTTTTATTCAACATCCTCTCTCATCCTTTTCTCATTCTTTATGAGCAGCCCCACAGACTATCTCCTCGTTTTCTAAGCGAGATAGGAGTTGAGATATGAAATAGTCTCTTGTCTTTTTTATCTTCTCTCTTCCACATTGGAAAAGTCCTGACATTGGGGGAGATAGGCTGCTGTAACACTTTCGCTTGTATGCGGTAATTATTGTTCAATCATGGAGTAACTAGTCATAAAAGATTAGTCTCGCAAATTATAGATAAATTATGTACTTAGTTATATCTTTTATCTATATTTAATACTCTATGCATGTGTCCAAAGATTCGATGTGACAGAAAATCTTGTAAAGTTTTGGAATTTTGAAGGGCAAATGAAGCAAATTAGAAAATCACCCCAAAAGAGATTAGTGCGAGAGAGATGTCACTTTGATTTCGCAGGCGTACGAGGATCGGTGTTTGTGCAGTTCATGCATGGAGCCAGCCAATGCATGATGACTTCATATAGTCAGCAACGTGCGCATGCTGAACGGGATCATTTTATCGTTATTGTACCTGTCAAGGTCATCCTCGAAGCGGGAAGGCTCGCAATAGAAATCGTAGTACACATCGTCGTCGAAGTCGAGGCAGCAAAACCCCCACAGACAATCCCGACAGTAGTCGCGGACAGGGCTTTCAACCTGGAGGTGATAGTCGTCGGTTGGGTCATCAGGAAGCCTTACCGTCTCGATCCTGGCACACTTGAGAATCAAGCTCTCATCCATGTCAAGGCTGCAGCAATGGCGTATGTCCAGAGACTCCAGCTGGGGGCAGTTGTCCAAGATGGTCTCTAGCCCATTGTTTGTGAGACAGTTTCCGACGAGCTGCAGGAAGCGTAATCCGTGCATAGTTGCAATACCGGATGTATCCAAGTTGTCATTTGCGGCATGGTAACCATTTCTGTTCAGTCGGAAGCACTTGAGCTGTGGGCATATTTTAGCAACAAACTTGTACCTACTAGATCTGCATACATTGTAACAAAGTGAGAGCTCTAACTCCTCAAGCAGAGGAAGCTTCTTCAGTGCTTGTGTAAGGCCTTCCTTGGTGACATCATGGCAAGAAATGAGACGAAGGCTCTTCAAATAGGGAGCCCTGCAGAAATAGCACAGAATAACATCTCTGTCAACCAATCCTACAGAAATATTATTATGGGATATCGTACAGAAATAACTATTTGAAAACCACAAAGTAGATATCTTTGGGGCAATTTTGCCGCATGTGGAGATCTATAGTTATTAATCACCCATCCACATGAACCCAATGTTTTATTGCCTCCACCATACAAGAGCATTAAGATATTAATCTGAGATTTATTATGGATATTCTTTCAAATGATTAAAATTTCAATTACGGTTCATAATAATTAATAAATGATCCAAAAAACAATAGTCGATCAGGGTCAAATAATACTGACAGCTGTAGCAATGTTCAAACATGGTGATGTCAAAAGGAACATGTAATTTGATTTTTTTATCACATTTAATAACTAATAATAAAACAATGAGATGGTTTTGTCGTTAAATTAAACTAAAACGTTGGCTCGACGCTGAGAGCAGACAACAAAATGTATTGCATTTCAGTTATATATGGTAGTCCTTAACTCCTTACAGTTTTGCAACAAATTGAAGTATACATGTCTACTGTGAATACAAAAATAATTAACAACAACATATATATGATACAATTCATATATTGTTTATAAAACCGTTCATGACGCATCAAGAAACTTTCTAAATGAAAGGCCAACTAAAAATAAGACAAAGTAAAATCCATTACTATTGTCCGGTTTCCCATAATTAATCGGACTTTGTACGGTTTAGCCTCGTTTCCCTAATATGAGGCAACTTCTTCTTAATGAAATACATGCAAAGCGTGTTCGAAAAAAAAAAAAATCCATCACTATCTGTAACATTTGACATAAACAATATATTATATATTCCCCAACCCCAGATCATTCTAATTTCACAACGATCTACAACCTGGCAATCACTTTGAGCACTAGAGATAGGAAAAAAAACTAGTATAATCTTGTCGCAGGTCGAGTTACTCAAAACTACAGCAGGACTCTCTTAATTCAGTTAGTAATTTAATTAGGGCACAAATTAAAGTGTCAGCAGTGCAGTCGATCTGTGATACTCACTGCTCGGTAAGGTAGATGAGGAAGGCGTCGTCGCCGGCGTACTGCCCGATGAACTCCTCGCACTGGCCGCCGTGGTTCATCTGGTCGGCGATCCCCTCGTACCCCAGCATGCAGATGCGGCGCCACAGCGCGGGCTCGTCGCGCGCCGCGCGGCGCCAGGTGCGGCAAACGCGGTCGGCGGTCATCAGGATGTCGATGTGGTCCAGACGAACGAGGATATTCAGGACCACGTCCAGCGGCAGGCCGTCCGCCCAGTCCCTCTGCGGCGCGGCTCTACGGCGGCGCGCGCGGTGGCGGCGCTGGCGGCCACTCGGACGGCGCCGGCCATAGGCTAGCGGCGGATTGGGATCAGGGAGGGTTAGGATTTGCCTCCGGAAGAAGGCGTCAAACGTGGAAGGCCTGGAAGGTCTGGGCGGGGTGATTGTGGCATTTCCCATAGTTTTGGCTGGAAAGGGAAACTAGAAAGAGTTAAAGCGTTTGGATTGTAGTATATATATTAGTGAAGTTGAAATTGAATTGGGTACCATCCCAAATCAGACTAAAATCGAAATTGAGCTATAATACCAAGTCACATGTTTGGATATAGATGAAATTCGTATTCGGAAAGAGTGACATGGCAAATAGGTTAGGATCAACACTTTTGAATAAAATGTTTATAACATATTTAGATATATACTCCCTCTGTATCGTAATTAGATGACGTTTTAGACAAGCTTTGAGTCAAACATTGAGAATATAAATCATCAATAACTTTTACGTTGTTGAGATTCCAAATGCGAAAATTATATGATTAGATTTGTCTTAAAAAATACTTTCATAAAAATATACATATATCATTATTCCATAAATATTTTTATAAAAAACAAGACGTCAAAATTGTGTTTAGGAGACCGTGCCGCTGTCCAAAGGAGCCGCTGTCCAAAGGAGGGAGTATGTAACTTCATAAATATGAACTATTTATGAAGTAATTAAATAATTAAAGTAATTCAAATTTAATAAAATTAATCATAAAATATCCTTAAATTATAATGCAATTTGTTTAATTTTAACTATGAATTGATTAATTTAATTAATGTTACTTAGGTTTGATTGGACGAGACACTTAGTGGAACGCGGGTAGTCGATGTAGTCGACGTCGAGGAAGTAGTCGCAACAACACCTCTACGAACATCCACACGTACGGAGAGAAAAACGGGCGAAGTGTGCTAGCGTTGGACAGTAGCAGTATCAGCGACGCCCGTACACCCCCCGGCAGCGATGCACGTACACCTGGCAACAGAGGCACGCGTGTGCAAACTGCCGCGTGCGTGTGCAGACGTGCAGTAGCTGCGGCGGCGGCTTGGTGTCTCGTGTGATTAGATTAGACCTAATGGCCGGGTCATTAGTATTTATATGGACTATTATATGGGTCATAATTGGGCTTGGGCATATATACCCAACACCCAATGACGTCCAGACAAGAGACAACCCGCACAAGGGCTGCTTCTACTTCGGTACTCCATCCCCTTGCTCCCCCACAACTCCGATCTGACTGCCTGATTGCTGCTGGAGAAAGGATCAAATGAGAACGGAGCATGCAGGGCCGTGCCATCGACTCAGCAGAGGAAGCAAGCTGCCATCGGGCTCGGCCCAGACGATGGCCCAACGAGAAAGCCCACTGCGGCAATGGTTTTTCAACGACCCGGCCCATGTATTGCGTCACCTATTGTGTTCGGTATTGCTTCTCCAGTCCTCAGACTCATTCTGTTTGTCCCCACTCCCACCTCTGAAAGTGATTTCTATTTGAAATGCCATCTGACGATGACTCCAACCAAAAACCATAGTAGATGCCAATGCCATGTTGCTATCTGAGTAAGGTGTTGGATTCAACGTTGAGGAGAATACTCCAACTTGCATATTGTAAAATCAACAAAGTAGCAGCTGAATGTGTTTTTGCTTTACATGATGTACTCTCTCCGTATAAGAATTAGATGACGTTTTGGACAATTACACGATCTCCCAAACACAATTTTGACTTCTTGTTTTTATAAAAATATTTATGAAATAATGATATATGTATACTTTTATGAAAGTATTTTCCAAGACAAATCTATTCATGTAATTTTCACATTTGCAATCTCAACAACTTAAAAGTTATTGATAATTTATGTTTCCAATGTTTGACCTAAAATTTATCCAAAACGTTATCTGATTCTTATATGGAGGGAGTATGCACAATTTTTTTTCCATCCAATCATATGTGGGAGCGAACTAATTGGGTTTTATGGTGACTTTCGGTGACATGGAACGTTGGATCTCGCTGTTGCTGACCACTGATGGATACTCGCAGCCAAACGGGGTATTTGGAAGGTTGGCCCTACTAGAAAAATCATTATGCTAGAATTAACTATGTGGCGTGGTTTACCATTGTCTTGAACTTCAAACGATTTCCACCAACACTTAGACCTTGTTTGGTTCTCACCTGCTAAACTAAAACAGACTAAACTTTAGTTACTTTTAGAACTAAAATGCCAAACAAACTGACTAAAAGATATCTAAAATATTTTAGTTTCACTAGTCACTCAAAAAGTAGTGACTACAATATTTTAGTTCACTTTCGTTTAGTAGGTGGGAATCAATCATACCCTTACTTTGGCCTCCGACGCTTATATTACTGGTTTAAGAGGTGATTGTCTATATCACCAATAGCAATATGTTTGGACACTTCCACTTTTATTCTTCCATCCAATTGTAGATATATATTCCGTTGCTATTTAGACCATGGTCGGCTGTTGAACCAAAAGAACTGGCCTCGCTGCTAGATCTAACTAGGGTTAGAATCTGTTTGCGGTGTTAACTCCTAACCTGGATGGAGATCGACCAATGCAGACCAGATAGTTAGGCTGGGTCATTAAAATAATGAAAAGTGAACAAATGGGTTTTCTTTCTTCCCAAACCTGTTAGATGTTACTGTGGTGCAACATTTTTTTCTCCTTTAATGGAAAACCTTAATCGCGCTAAGTACTAGTATAATCCTACGTGTATGCTCGAGTTTCTGCCATGGATATCCCGTCCTAGAGCACGCAGATAAGACGATGGAAGTGGACCACGTCGTGCTGAATGCCCTAATCCATCTGGAAAAGACCAAAGAGGCCTTGAACAATCAGTCACAAGAAAGGAACAACTGGAAAGTGATTTCCATGTCGGAAAACCTAAACCAAAAACTACAAAAGAAAACGGAAAAAATAAATAAAAACTCGCGTCGCGTCGTTTCATTAGCCACCACTCACTTTTCTTTCCAACGAGCTTCGACTACACCAACGCCACTTCGTCCTAGTGATAATCATCGCCTACTCTTAATTGCAGCAACCACTACGGTTCGTGTTGTCGGATCAAAAAAGTTGTGGGGGAGCAACAAGAAACAGATTTGGAGCGGCACGCCAGCAATCAGGTGACCTGGGGCGTGGAGATTTTTGGCCGCTACCTGCATCTCCACGTCGCGGTCCCAATCAAGATCATTATTTCTTTCTCCTTCCTTGTCCCCGCCCAAATCACAAGGCTTGGTCTTGGTTCTTGCAAATCGCCCTTGGCGTGGCCCCAAGATTCGACGCCCCAGCTCCTGCCCTCGCTGCAATCGTGGGCGCTGAGGACTCGAGGCGGCCGGCCGTCGCGCTTGTCGTCAATCTCCCTCCCTGTGTGCTCTCTTGTTTTATTGCGGGGATTCGGCCTGATTTAGAGGAGCGAGTTGCTGGTCTCGGCGCCGGTTAGCTCGCTCCGGACCGACGATTTGGGGAAGCTCAAAAGGTGCGTTCTTATGTGTGATCCCCCCAAACAATACTGCATCCTGTAACCCTCGATTTCTTGGTTTATGTGAAAAGTCCACGTTTCGCTCCAATTGTTTGGAAGACTAGTTGCCATTTGGCAGCATTATGCCGGACTTTTCAAGTCAACTTGTTGCGTTCCTTGCTAATTTTTTTGGTTTTCGCAGGCAAAATCAGGTCTTTCTTGCCGTTAGCTTGAGAGATCATCCACTTCCGCAAGCTCCAGTTGGGCCTGTTTCGTGATCATTCTGTAATGCGGTTTGCGGCAGGCGGCGGCATTCCTAGAAGATTGAGAAAATTAGGAGGCATCTGATACGAGGCCTTCCTGTGTGCCCTCTAGAAAGGGTGCTGTGCCGTGAGTGCCTCTTCTTGGGCATCCATGGGGTTCCTCAGCCTTGTGGGCAACTCCTTTGGGTGCTCCGCTTCCGGTGAGCGGCTTGTCTCAGCTGCCCGTGACGGCGACCTGCAGGAGGCACGTGCGCTCCTCGAGTACAACCCTCGCCTTGCCCGGTACTCCACATTCGGCGGCAGGAACTCACCGCTGCACTATGCCGCGGCACAAGGCCACCATGAGGTACTGCCGTTTGTCTTCTAAAGAAGCACCATCATAAGAGTTGATGGGCATACTATTTGCATTCAAATACGTTTGCTCTTTGGATGTTCAGATTGTCTCTCTGTTGCTTGAATCTGGCGTTGAGATCAACCTTAGGAATTACAGGGGGCAGGTAGAGTTAATTTCTAAGCCTGCATGTATTGAGCTTGTGCGTAGTAGATGACATAGTTATATCTCAGACTCAATGTGTGCTTTGCTAACTCTATATAGACTGCTTTGATGCAAGCATGCCAATATGGCCACTGGGAGGTTGTTCAAACACTGATACTCTTCAATGCAAATGTGAGTTTTTCACTCATTCAACTACATCATTTCTTACAGTTTCTTGGATATGCTGTTCTAATGTGGCAAAATGGTATATAGGTGCACAGGACAGATTATCTCAATGGTGGAACTGCTATCCATTTTGCAGCACTGCATGGTTATGCCCGATGCCTCCGTCTTGTGCTTGCAGATTATGTTCCAAGTGTACCGAATTTTTGCACCATGATGAACCATAGGTCATCTGAAGAAGATTCAGCTGCTGTTTTTGATCCTGAGTATGTTGGGTAACTTGCATGTTTTCTTTGTACTATAGTTTATTTTAGTGCACAAATCATGCAATAGAATGTCTTTGTTATCAGTGGTTTGGTCAAGATGGTAAATCAGAAGGCGGATGGAGGCTTAACCCCACTTCATATGGCAGCATTAAATGGGCATGTAGAGTGCGTGCAATTGTTGCTGGACTTAGGAGCATCTGTTTCTGAGGTCACTATTGAGGATGGAACAGCTATAGACTTGATAGGTATTTTTCTATTGTTCTTTTTTTTAACATGTTTCCTAAGCTTCAGTCACCTGAGCTCTCAGGCGACATGTAGAGAGCACCGGATGACCACTGCTCGGCAGATGTCGCCTGGTTTTTTTGACAAAAACAGGCGCCTGTGAAATGGCAACTCCCTTTTTTAACTGCTTTTGGTAAACAGTTATTTCATTGTCATATACTATATACATGTCTGTTTATCACTTTTGTGTTTTTGGCCGCATACTCTTGTTGTAAGTGCTTAACCTGTTGGTGAGAACATTGTAGTAAGCAAATTAATACCAATATATATGATTCTGTGCCTTGAAATGGTTTCAATGATTGTCTTCTCTGTGTAATTTGTAGATATGCTCATGACTGAGCGGACATATTTCCTTTACTGGCTTGAAAAGACTTACCATATTGCTCCTGATCTTATCTGCAAATCCATGTCATTCAACTCTGTACTTTATTGTTCACTTGTCACATATTAAGATATGCCACTTTATTAAGTGAACTATTTGTCTGCTATATTGACATTTAGTTTGTTGCACTGTTTGAAAAGTACTTTGGCTTCAATATGGCAGGAGCTGGTAGCACCCCACTTCACTATGCTGCTTGTGGTGGAAATGCTGTCTGTTGTCAAGTATGTTCTGCTAGTCTGATTTTTTTTTCAAATGTTTGACTAATTCTTTAAATTGCTTACTAATAAGGAGTTGTTCACTGCAGCTCCTGATTGCTCGAGGAGCTTGCATTACTGTGCAAAATACTAGCGGGTGCGATTTCAAACTTCTGCCACATGGCCAATAGTTTTCACTATTGTTGTTAGCACTATGATTTGTCTAAGTACATGGTTTATTTCTGTTATGCAGATGGACCCCACTAATGGTGGCTCGTTCCTGGCAAAGAAATTCAATTGAGGAAATCTTAAGTAGAGAACCAGAGGGCCAGATACGCACCCTTCCTTCACCTTATCTCTGTCTTCCACTCATGAGTATCACGAACATTGCCAGGTGATCATGTCTCTAATTTAGTTATGCTTCGTTAGTTCCCTGGTCCTGTGGTCTGCATGGGTTAAATAGTAAACAAATGTGTATTGCTTATTATAGGCTGCCATGTCGTCTTGTTCATGTGTATCTTAGTTGCCTATTTATGGCCGGTTTCCCTTATTATTGTTTTCCTGAGTCCTGACCATGTAGTATGAATTCCACACTTAGCAGCCTACCATACTGGACTATTTTGCATTGTTTCCGTCGGAAATATCTGATGGATTTATGTCATTTCATTCTCTAGGGAGTGTGGATGGAGGTATCTAAACCAGTCACCTGCCTGTATTGACCCTTGTGCTGTCTGCTTAGACGGGAGCTGTTCTGTTGCTGCAGAAGGTATGCTGCCAAATATCCAGTATATGGTCTACTGTCCATTGCAGTTCAAGCTAACTGAATTTATACCTGGAAAAGTTCTCAATAAATTAGACATACAATTACAGTGAGCAAAACCTAAATGGTTGCTCTTCCACTTTGTTTGTAGGATGCAAACATGAATTCTGCACAAGATGTGCTCTATACCTTTGCTCAACCAGCTACACATCAGTGAGCCCAGCGGGCGCAATACCATGTCCACTCTGCAGGGATCCAATCATCTCCTTCATCACTCTTCCTGGCACGAGCCCAATAAGAGAGCTACCGCGGAACAGCCTTTCACTGTCATTCTGCACGACATGCCCAGCCGTGAACTCCGATTCTTCTGCCCCGATCGCCGCCCACCTGTACCGGACCGAATTCCAGTGCGGGCGCATGCCACCGATGGGCTCATCCTCCTTCCGCTCGCTGAGCTGCCAGAGGATACCACTGATGAAACTGAACCCATCATTCTGTATGGGTTCCATGGACACGAACCCCTGCCTCGTAAGGTGCTCAAGGTTCGGATCTAGCCTGCGGCGCTCGGCTTCCCAGGGAGAGGCTACCAGAAGAGCTTGGCCTATAACACTTAGCCCAATTGTCGCCACCGGCAGCTGATTTTTAGCGTCGGTGAATACATAGCGCGTCTCAGTTTTGTGACCGTTTTGAGGTCTGTTTTTTGTTTGCCAATTCTTTGGTTGGTTTGATATAGTGTTCACCGTTGTGATATGGTATGAACTACGCCGGTTCCAAGTTACTACTACTACTACCTTGGTATGTAAATAGCCTTGTGGTGCTGTATATTTCCGGAAAGCAATGAAATGCAAAAGCATATCAGTTTTTTCAGTGCATCAACCCCTGGCTCTGGCTGGCTACCCGCTTCCTTGTTTGGACCTTCAAAACTTGTGTGTCTGGTGTTCTTCTTGTGGATCAAAACTCAAAAGCGTGAAGTGGTTGCATTAGAGCAAGTATAGTAGTAGGCTGCAAGCCGGTTAAATCGTGACGTGGAGGAGAGAAGCAAAGTGGACTGTAACCTTACAGCCGGCTCAGACATAAGAACCAAGAAAGTCTGTGAGAGTGACAGGTGGACCCAATATTAATGCTGAAGACTTAACTCTTATATGGATGAGATAAGAGCAGGCTGCAAGAAAACCTTACCACTCGCAACTGGTTATATTATTAGCCTTACTCTTCGTCGCTGGCACGAAAGATCTTGCATGTGTTTGTGGTTGTGTGACAGATTAACATGTCCTCCGCTGTGTGCGCGATTTTATTGGTTCCGATAACTGTCCATGTGCTGCGCTCCACGTAGTAGTACAGTTTGTTTATTGCCGGCGTGCTCAACATTTGCTGTCACCAGGATGCATCACGGAGCTGCCTGTCCGCCTTGAGACCGTGATCAGCCGTGATCTTTTCGGTGCGGCACTGTGGCCAGGTACATTGCACCATGAAGAAGAGTCTTTTATATGAGTGTCATTAAGAAAGATCGTAATTACACCGAAGCTATTAAAAAAATGGCCGTACACAGGTAACACCGGTCTGAACTTTTTTGTCTGCCTTGTCATTCCGTCCGTGTGCTGTTTGTTTTCAGCCGTTTGCTAGGCCTGTGTAGTGGTCAATTTTGCCCATGGCAAAGAACTCGCACCGGTGCTGCTGCTTCTTCTTGCTTCATCCATTCCATACTAGTACTGACACACTCACACTTTCACGGCGGGCAGTCGCTGACGCAGTCGTCACACGCCTCCGCCACGAGACCATCCACCTCCACGGCGTTCGCAAGGTGGTCTCCGACGACGACCACTTCCTGCTCGGCCTCGCCTGCGCCGAGCTCGTGGACACGCTCACGGCCGCCTCCGACTCCGTGGCCGCGCTCGCCGCGCGCTGCGTGGACCCAAGCCTCCGCGACTTCAGGGACGCCTTCCTGGAGATGGCCAACACAGGCCGCGGCATGCCGTTGCTGAGCATGCCGCCCCGCTCGGCCACGCCGCTGCTGCGCGCGCTCACCCGCCCACTGCCCGAGCGCTCGCCGTCCGCCGCGGCTGCGCCCGCCTCTAGCCGCGAGCTCGCTGGCTGCTGCGGTTGCGCGGGCTCGCTTGTCCGCCGCTGAGCACATGCTCGCCGACTGTCGTGGCGCTGCTGGCCGCGCGCTGGACAGCACGCCAAGGGCCGCCGCTGGTGCGCACGTTGGTGGCCGAGCGCTCGCCGTCCGCCGCGAGCTCGCTGGCCGCTGCTGCTGCGCGGGCTCGCCCGTCCGCCGCTGGGCGCATGCTCGTCGGCTGCCGCGGCGCCGCTGGCTGCGCGCTGGACCGCACGCCAAGGGCCGCCGCTGGTGCGCACGTTGGTGGCCGCGCGCTTGCCGGCACGCCGTAGGCCGCTGCTGCGTGCGCTCGTCCGCCGCCGCCGTCGCCGCTGCTGATGCTGGTCCGCACGCCGTCGGCCGCTGCCACTGTAAGCGGAGAAGGTGCAACCCCGACGGCAGGCCAGCGTGAGGAGCTCGCGGAGGGGGGAGGGAGATGCAGGAGCCGGGGTGCGGGGATCCGGGCAGACTGAAGGAGGCGGGCGGCGGGGCGAGGGCATCCGGTAGCGCGTTGGCGGCAGAGCGGGGAGAAGGCGGCGCGGAGGAGCGGGAGGGAGAGGGCGGCGGAGGCGAGGGTCTCCTGCTCCCGCTGCTCGTGCGCCTCTGGGACGGGTTGCCGGTAGAGGACGACGCGCCCATGGCCAGCGAGGTGTCTCTGCCGCGACGAATCGGCGATGAGGCCCGGGAGAGAAAGAGAAGAGAAGGTTTGGGCGGCTGATAAACAGGACCCACTGTATAGCAAAATAGACATTTCACGTGTTTGTTTGACACCATTAGATGACAATGCGAACGGAATGGCTTCTCGGGAAAGAAAGTTTAGACCGTTGTTACCTATGTGCGGCCATCTTTTTTAATGGTTTCGGTGTAATTGCAATCTTTCTTAATGACACTCATGTAAAAGCTCCACGAAGAAAGTGGTCGCCGGTGATGGAGTACTTTTTTCCTTGGGAGAGAGAGAGAGAGAGGCGTTGAATCTCGTTTTCGTTGTGATTGACCCATGATTTTGATTGTCAGGAGCAATTTCATGCATTTTAGGATTCTCGGAAGCCAGAACGGAGGGTAGACGCGGACAAGCGGTTCACGGCCGGGTCATAGCACCACACGCACCGGCAGTCCGGCACCGCGCACGTACGGGCGCGCGACACGGCCGTGGTTGAACGGCGAGGCCCTGGCAGCGCCCGCGTCCGGGTACGGCGCTTGTTATCCTGCTTCCCGACCTGGCTCTGGGCGATGGTGACGCCGCCGCGGAACGAGGTGCGCGGGCGCGGGGGGTTGTCGGCGCTTGCTGATGACCAGCAGTCCAGCAGCACTCACAGTCCCCGGTAGGGCTACTCTCGTGATTCGTGGTCGTGGCCGCCCAACCGTGGCTACCTGGTGATCCACAACATAATTGGTGAAAACATCATCAAAGTGGCAAAAAAAAAAAATCCTAACTAATGTGAGTTTGGCTTCGCCCTCGTCTCTCTATCTTCGTCAATAATAGATGTGAACCTAAACATATACATGAGTTTGGCATGTTAAAATATTAGCAATGCAATGCAACTAATACAAATGATTAATAGATTAAAAACAGTATGAATGCATACAAGAGGAAGCAACATAGCACTACTATTCTCACATAGATGATTGTATGCACTGAACCAACTGGATGAGAACATACACCACATGCACAAAACCACTACATAAAACTAGTATATTGCCCGTGCTAACGCTACGGTGACATCTAGAAAGAATAAACCAAAAAAAAAATTAAACTAAAAAAATGATATTGATATTATGGTATCTATAGCCAAAATAAGTATCATATCTTGGTGTCAGACATCTAGATCAATATGTTTCCATAGTAAATACGTGATCCATAGTATAATATCCGTGCTAACGTAACGACTTAATTTCAGGGATGCTCCCTGATGGTTTGCTAACAAAAAGTCTAGATACCTTGCAAGGACTCCCCAAGTACTTGTGATCATAGGAGTACTATTAGTCATGTAATTCAATAAGATTCAATTCAAACGTGATCAATATGTTAAGCTTGGAAATTGTAAAAAAAAATGTACGAATGGATTGCTTTAACATGTGGTTTCATTTAATCTTGAGATTATTTTGACCTACCGAGCCAATAAAGTTCAATTTGTTTTCAAAAATAAGAAATAAAAATAATATACATTCTCTCTGTCTACAAAAATATACATGCTTCATGGAGATAATATCAGATTTAGCTCAAATCAAAGAAAAGCACCAAATGCTAGCAGTACCCACTGTCTACAAAAGTCTGTTGCAGGGACAAAATGGGGCATCACCAGTCATTTTCGCCACTCTTGAGAAAATGTAGAGAGGTCCATACTTTTAAACCAGTACCAACTGATGGCGATCTCCTACTTGATATGCGACAAAAAAAGAGAAGTGCTAAATGAAACTAATGAAGCATGCGCCTGCTAAGGAAAACACAGCCATGGATAGATCATCTTCAGTAGTGTCTGGAGTTGCTGGTGATGCTGATAGTCAGCTGACCCCCAAACTGCAAACTGTTGAATCAATTGATCAACTATGTCCGTCCAGTACTATTGAGCTGAAACATACCAACAGGCAAAGTAATACTAACAAAAAGAAGAAGCAATTGTCCATAAATTCCATCATGTCTTTGATGATATCCTCTTAATGAAATAAGTGTCGCAACAAAACAAGTAGACAATCGGTGAATCATTCCATAACATTTTGTAATGCATTCAAAGGGCATTAGCCTGTTAACTCACAGCTCCAATCTCCACCTCAAATAATATGGAGTTTCCATGGTAAAATAAAGAATCTTGAGCTCTATTGTTTTGTCTACAATAGAAAGAAAAATAGCTAAACCAAACAACTCAGATGTACCTACAGCTCTAGAGCCTTGATGCCTGATTCACAGAATCATACCATGTCAAAGTACCTCATGTACTTGAGAGCAAGCTGGCGTTCTTTCACATAGGAAAACATATATGGACAATACCAACTTCCTACTATCAATTTCTTTGGAGAATATGTTAGAGCGAGTACACGTACAACATGAATCAGACTTACCACATAGTATTTGTAAAACATAACAATAATATACATGAAAAGAAACGGCATAGTAAGACGACTTCAGAAACTATCCATTCCAAGAATATGGAGCACGCTCAACCACTAAATAGTCCCCTCTTATGTCCTTGGCAACCCGTATATCATCATCCAAATAGACAGTGTCAAACCTGAAAAGTTGATATACATAATTCATTAAGAATATTGAAACAGAACTGACAAACTGAACAATGTCTAACACAGGCATTCCAATTTTGTAGCCAGTGCCAAGGCGCCAATTAGCAAGCTAACATTTTTCTTTATGGACGAGTAGGTAGGGCAGCAAACTAACATTTTAGAGTGCTTAGACTACATTCATGAGATATTTTATCAGGAACATATAGCATCAGCTTACGAGCTTGTCATTTCACCTTAAACATCCCCGCCCCCCACTAAATACTTGTTGAAGAGGGTCAGGTTGGTTTTAAGGGGTCCTAATTTTTTGCTCCAAAGCACAACTGCATATGTAAGCATGGAAAACATTCTAAGGTGGATCAAGGACAAATTTGAGATCATATTGCATAAACTAAACACTCACAGAAGTAAATTGAGGACCTAACCAAAACACATTAGACCTCATCTGGTACCAGGAAGGGGTAGCAGAATTGCTGAATTTAGGAGCGGCCAATGATTCCACAAGGAAGCATATGAACCCTGCTTTTTCAACCATCCATTCAATTCAACTTATATGCCCACAAACTTCCTTTTGATGTACACGAACTTATACTGTTCCAGGTTGGTACACTTGTGTTTTTGCTCTAGTTCCTTTGTGCTAAAATGATCAATTGCAACTCCAGATAGCCAGATATGGGTACTATAAGGTATCATCAAGGAGCGAACAAATTGCACTCACCATCCTTTTCCAAACGGTGGAAAAGGAACCTCCCAGTTGTTCCCTCTCAGAGCAGCGCGGGTGAACCTAGAACAAGCACATTCACATTGCACGTCAAGATGCACATCAGTTGATCCAATTATACTACTATAATAGATGCTAGATTGCTATTGAAGCACCAAAAATCTGCCTGAAATTGACTCGCTGGGGCGGCTGGACCTCGATATCGCCATAGACGACGAACGCTCCTGAGGGAGGAAACGTGATGACGTTGTTAAGGGCGCCGCCGGGGACGTCGATGACCTGGAGCACGTCGCCGGCGACGGTGCGGAAGAATGGGGCGTTACGCACAATGAATAGCTGCTCCTTCTCCGTGGTCCAGAGGAGGCGCCAGGTTCCGGAGAGCTTGGCAGCGTCGGAGACGGTGTCCGCGCCGGGGGATACGGCGGCGAGCGCGTCGATGCAGGAGACGATGTCGGCGAGGCGGGAGGGATCGGACTGCGTCTCGAGGCCGCGACCCTGGTCCGCGATGAGGCGGAGGAGGTCGGCCTTCGCCGCCGGCGGCTTGGTGGGAAAAAATCGGCGGAGGAAGGCCGCGGCGGAGGGGGGTCTAGGTGCGAGGCGGTGGCGAGCGCGGGGGATCGGTGGCGGTGGTGCGAAGGTTTTGTTCGGGATGAAGAGGAGTGGCGCCATCGGTAAAGAAGATTTGGTTCGGATGGCCGTGGAGACGCGAAGAGAGGCGAGCCTTGCCCTCCGAGGGGAGTTGGGCCGAGTGATACAAGTCATGGGCCTCTTTTTCGGTCTTCAATGATGGGCTGCAGCGTCCGAGCTCCTTCGCCTCGAACCCTCCTCTCGCTCTTGCCTCCACGCTCCAGTGCCCCCCTCCCACCTCGCCGCCGCAGCCATGGCGATCACAGCGCCAACTCCCGACATCCTCGGGGAGCGCCAGTCTGGCCAGGACGTCCGCACTCAGAACGGTAACCGCCGCCACCCCTTCCTTGCCACCAGTAGCCACCTGGCGGAGCGCTGGTTTAATCACTTGTTTTTACTTGTTTGATTGATCGCAGTGATGGCGTGCGGGGTGGTGGAAAACATCGTCAAATCCTCGTTCGGCCCCGCCGGTCTCGACAAGGTATGCATACCTTTGTCTCTGATCTATTTAGTGTTTACATATCTCGCCCGCAGCCTTTGGTGATTCTAACTTTTGTATAGAAACCGCTGCATGGTTATGATCTGTATTGCTAGAATGGTATTTATTCTCCTCCAAGTATAGCTTATTGTGCTGAAGGTGGTGTGGATTTGAAAACGCAGAATGTATTCAGTTTTTTTTTATTATTATTATTATCTTACAACACATTGGCTGATTAATTCATAGAATGTTTTCAGTTTTTTTTAAATAGCAAACTAGAAAAATCACAGATACATAAGAGCATGAGTCTATGATAATATGATGTCTGCACTGTACTCTAATCAGTAGAAATCAAAACTAATTTAGCGCATTCTGCTTACAGATGCTAGTGGACGATATTGGTGATGTTACAATCACTAATGATGGAGCAACCATACTTAAGATGTTGGAAGTTGAGCACCCAGCTGCCAAGGTGATTCTTGGCAGCAAATCTGAAGAAAAAAATTATGTTTTGATTGCTCATTTGTGGTTTATTTATATTTGCTATCGATTTCTAGGTTCTTGTTGAATTGGCTGAGCTCCAAGACCGTGAGGTAGGAGATGGAACAACTTCCGTTGTCATCATAGCAGCAGAGTTGCTCAAGGTAATATTGATGTTTCATTTTCTCACTATTGAAGATTACCCTACCATTTTTCAGATGCACATGCACTAACACAATTTTGCTTCTTAATTGTCAGAGAGGCAATGATCTCGTGAAGAATAAGATCCATCCAACCTCTATAATCAGTGGCTACAGGGTGCGTTATCAAGTCTCGCTGTAGCTGTAGTAGTATTTGAATTTTAACTGGTCATTTCAGTCGCAAGATGACTGTAGCTTATCTTTTTGCAATGCTTTTCATTAATATTCTACCAGCTTGCTATGCGCGAAGCCTGCAAATATGTTGAGGAAAAGTTGGCAGTCAAGGTAATGGAATGTTTTATTTTGAGTAAATACTGGAAGAATGCTTCCCCTTCCATGTTTATCGTCATACTTATTTGAATATTCATCTACACTTTCAGGTTGACAAACTTGGAAAGGACTCCCTTATCAACTCTGCAAAAACTAGCATGTCTTCGAAGTTGATTAATAGCGACAGTGATTTCTTTGCAACTCTGGTAAGTTCTGTGTTAATTTTGACTTTAGTTACTTAGAATGAGGTGTTTCTTTGGTTGGTTCCTTTAGCTCTGTTGTTTCATATATACACAGGGCATTGCTTTTGGTCTAAATGAATCAGTGTGAATACTAACAGTAAAGCCCTTTGGAACTTGATGCTAGTTGTAGGTTTGTTTTAATTGTATTTATTTGATGTTTACTAAATACATGTCTTTGCTTGTGCTCTGATTCATGCTTTGTAGTTTTCTAGAGAACAGATATCTTAATTTTTGCTCTTTTGTGTTTTCTGGCTGACAGTTTGTTTATCCCAGGAGCTAACTGTTGGGGTTTCAACTATCTTTCAGTTAGCATTGCTTTCATGTTTTGAACAATTTGATATAAGATTGTCCTGACATTCAGTTCTTATAGGTTGTTGAGGCTGTTCAAGCCGTGAAGACTACAAATGCCAAGGGAGAAGTGAAATATCCAATCAAGGTCAGTCTAAACACATTTGGTTCTAGCACAGCTCCACTAAATCTATCCAATCATAAGGATTTGCTTTGTGTGAATAAGACATCTCTGTGAACTCCTTTTTGAACCACTCATTCCCTGATGCTTACTACTTTGTTCTGGTCCTTGCTGCCCATATTACTGATTGGACAATATGTTCTGCAATAATATTCAATTAAGATGTTGTGTACGGCCAGGGTAGGTACTGCCAAGGCCTTCCCCCTCTTCCCCCCTCAAAGACAGCTACTCCCTCTGTCCCGTAATATTTGGACGTTTAGGATTCAACACGGAAACCAAGGCGAAGTTAAAATGACGATACTACCCTTGTCCCTATGAAACGTCTGGAGCCTTGGACATCGGTAAATAAAATGCGGAGTCAGGAACCATCGAGAGAGAGACGAAGGGACAAGAGGAGACGAAGGTATCTGTTTTCTTATTTTTTTTAATAACAAATCGACGAATGAGTGGACAGGAAGAGTTGGGGACTTGGGGTGCTATGTTTGTTTGGTGTTTTTTATTTGGTTAGTATCTTTAGAGTTCTTCACTGTTGTGCTAACATCAGACTATGCCTTCGTCAGACTGCCATCGTCAGACTATGGTGGCCAACATTCTGGGAAATTTTTGAATAGTAGATGTACAAATATTATGGGACGGAGGGAGTAGCTAGCTAGGCTGAACCACATTAACACGTAGTAAAAAGAACCTTGTCCTGGCTCTGCTCCTGAACCTTGTCCTGGCTCTGTTCCTGCCTACTACAGCCACCTAACTCCTGTCTTTATTGCCTTTGTGCGCTAATGAGCTATAGATCAATTTCTTTGATGATGAGCTGCTCATTGCATGGGCAACCCAACTTCAAAAACTTGGATTACCGTTCCCTCTAATCTCCTTAATTTTGTGTTAACTATATTCTTTTATCTGATCTGCAGAGCATCAATATTTTGAAAGCTCATGGTAAAAGCGCCAAGGATAGTTACCTGCTAAATGGCTATGCACTAAACACAGGCCGTGCAGCTCAAGGAATGCCTACAAGAGTAACTCCTGCTAGAATTGCTTGTCTTGATTTTAACCTTCAGAAGACAAAAATGCAACTTGGTGTCCAAGTTCTCGTAACTGATCCAAGGGAACTTGAGAAGATTCGTCAGAGGTATTGAAATCTGTGTTCCGATACTTTAGAATCTGTTTGCCTATTTATGGTAGAATCAGCAGTGTACATACAGTCTTTATATCTTCTTTCATGTTACTTGTTTCAAATTTGTTCAGCCAGATCTCTCCATATTTTTTATTGTTTGGCTAGAAATTCATTGATTCGTTTTGTTTTGAGGTCTCAAATGGTAATCTGTATTACTTTCTCTTTTTTTTTCAGAGAATCTGATATAATGAAGGAACGAATTGAGTAAATTCTCAAGGCTGGAGCTAATGTTGTGTTGACCACCAAGGGAATCGATGATATGTCATTGAAGGTGGGATGTTTTTCTATTTGGGCAGAAAGTAATTCTGTTTTATTTGCTATTATAGTTGTCCAGCACCACAGCGTTTTAGTTTCTCTGGTTAACTTTGCAACAGAATGGCACATTTTGTTTTCTTAGTAGTAATTTTGGATGTCTGATGCACTGACCTTTTGTTGACACTTAATGTACTATGTTTCATTTAGCTAATTCTTGTAAAACTTACCAGAGCTTGCACTAACATATTTTTGTATACCTGCTATGCTGTGGTTAATGTGACTACCGAGATCTCATAATGAAGCTTCTCCTCCATGATTTAAATTTATTCTGATGATGTCATTTTAACATCTATTGGGAACTTTTGATCTTTCCATGCCAATATTTGTACACACATCTCATCCGGATTACTGTCACTGAATCACTTTTTTTATTGCGTCACTGAACTTATTTCAGTACTTTGTTGAGGCTGGAGCAATTGCAGTAAGGCGTGTGCGCAAAGAAGATTTGCGCCATGTTGCCAAAGCCACTGGTGCAACTATGGTAACTGACTTCTTTTATTTATTAATTTAATTTAAATTATAATACAAAATCAAAATCAGATCTGTTAGCATTCTTAGGTCAAAAGTGTAGTTTAAATAAAAGTAAGAGTAAATTACATGGCCGGTCCCTAAACTATCGGTGAGTTTTCATCCCGGTCCCCAAACTATGAAAATGACTATTTAGGTCCTTAAACTATTGCTGAGGTTTCATCCCGGTCCCCAAACTTTCAAAACGGTCATTTGAGTCCCTAAACTATTGTTTAGGTTTCATCCCGGTCCCAAGCTACAGTGACGGCGGTAACAATTGCTTTGTTTTTATTTATTTATTTGGGTTGAATTTTCAAAAAATCATAATAAATCACAAAAAATCATAAAATAGAAAATCCAATTTTGTTGGACTCCACATGAGTATATAAACATAGTGAACATATAATATGGTATGCTTTAGTACAAATTTTTTTATTTTAGCTTTAGATCTATGCTTTTATTTAATTAATTGAAATAATTCATAGCTATAAATTCTATAATTATTTTGTTTGACTAAAGCATACCATATTATTAATTCACTGTATAGATCTACTCACGTGGAGTCCAAAAAAATTGGATTTTTCATTTTATGATTTTTATGTGGTTTACTATGATTTTTTTTTAAATTCAGCCCAAATAAATTAAAAAGAAAAGGACAAAACCTTTATAGCAAAAATTTTGTACTAAAGCATACCATGTTATTTGTTCATTGGGTAGATCTACTCATGTGGAGTCCAAGAAAATTGGATTTTCCATTTTATGATTTTTCTGTGATTTATTATGATTTTTCAAAGATTGAGCCCAAATAAATAAATAAAAACAAAGCAATTGTTACCGTCATCACTGTAGCTTGGGACCGGGATGAAACCTAAACAATAGTTTAGGGACTCAAATAATCGTTTTGAATGTTTGAGGACCGGGATGAAACCTAAGCAGTAGTTTAAGGACCTAAATGACTATTTTTATAGTTTGGGGACCGGGATGAAAACTCACCAATAGTTTAGGGACCGGCCATGTAATTTACTCTAAAAGTAAATAATTGCTTTATGCCTTTATGTTTACTTAAATAGTATAATTAGGGGTAAAGGGTATCTGATGTTTCGTAGAAATTGTTTGTTACTTCAGAATCAAAAGAAACTAGTTCTGTATGGAGAAACAAAATATCTCTCATTTCCAATGCGAATAGAATTTTTCTTTGAATTTTGAAATAAAGGTTCTTGTCATGCCATGACACAATTTGGAAAAGAAAAATACTGGTAAAACTTCTATTATTGAGGTTCTCTAGAAGTAATGCAGAAGATGTGTTTAACTAAGTGTTAATCATGATGCTATTTGACTGCATTATTAAGATCTTTGGTGGGTTAACAATTGAACCTTTCAGGTGAGTACATTTGCAGACATGGAGGGTGAAGAAACATTGGATTCATCATTCCTTGGACATGCTGATGAAGTTATGGAGGAAAGAATTGCTGCTGATGATGTTATTCTGGTGAAAGGCACAAAGAACACCAGCGCGGTTTGTACTTTTTCCATACCAATTTTAAGCAAGTTTGCTATAAGAGGAAGTAAGGAACTAATTTAATTTGAAGGTAATTGCATAGTGCTTGATTTTCTATTCTGCAGGTCTCAATAATACTTAGAGGCGCAAATGACTTCATGCTTGATGAGATTGACCGGTCCTTGCATGATGCCCTGTGCATTGTGAAGAGAACCCTGGAATCAAATATGGTAATCCTTTTGCTTCCATTCTTTCATGTTGTCATGTGTTGGCTACCTGCGGCTGATTAAGTCAATGCTTAGTGACAACATTCGCTGTTCTTCTGTGGCTTGTGCATTAAGAATTTTTCATGCCTGGAAGAACCTTACAGTTCAAAATGCAATTTGCTTTTTTATTTATTTGTGGACAAATTCTAATTGTTAGTATCATTGATGGTGCTAGTGTCTCAACATGTTTTGTATTGGCTATGTAGGTTGTTGCTGGTGGTGGTGCAGCTGAAGCTGCGTTGTCAGTTTACCTGGAGAACCTTGCAACGACCCTGGGTTCTCGGGAACAACTGGCAATTGCTGAATTTGCTGAATCTTTGTTAATCATACCAAAGGTTTTTATCTGTTCTATTTTTACTAATACTCTTACCTTTTTCACCAATCAACATATATTAATGACCTGACCTTGCACCAACAGGTACTATCTGTTAATGCTGCAAAAGATGCAACTGAGCTTGTGGCAAAGCTTAGGGCATATCATCATACTGCTCAAACAAAGGCTGATAAGCAACATTATTCAAGGTGATGAACTAATGGCATAACATTGATAGTTCTGCCCTTGTTTCTTGTTTCATTTCTGAAGTTCTGTGGATCATATGGTTATATTTCCATGGAAAGTTTCTATGTATGCTATTATATAATATTTAGCTTGCTGTCAGGAAAAGAAATGTACTGGCTCAATATTTGTGTGGCTAAACAATATCATCTCACTGTCTTCCACTGTGTTAAGCTCCCTAATGATCCTTACATTGAACTTCATTTTATAATTACTGGCAACATGCTAAACTTTTTGCCAGTGCAACTACACCTAGATTGATTTTTTAAACCTGGTATAATTCGTTTTCCATAAGGCGTTGTTCGGTTAGTTTGATTTATTTGCTACCTGTGCTGGGAGTGCGATTAAGTTTACTTTTTGCTGTGCAGTATGGGTCTTGACCTCTCTAAAGGTATCATTCGCAACAACCTTGAGTATGGCGTGATAGAGCCATCGATGAGTAAAGTGAAGATTATTCAGGTTGGGCCTCATGTTTCTTTCTCGTCATGGTATTTTCTGACGTCTGAGTTCTATTCCATCATCTTTTTCGATCCTGTTGCAGTTTGCCACGGAGGCTGCCATTACAATCCTGAGGATTGACGACATGATCAAGCTTACTAAGGAAGAGGGTAACGAAGAAGAGTAAGCATCCCACCGTTAGGGGTAGTGGACTTTTGTGTGATGGTTGTCATAGTGTGTAACACTTGTTTTCCATTTTTTGTTTAGCCTTGCGCTATGGGCAAAACTTCAATTTGAGGATTTATGTTGGAAATGGAATGGTTTCGTGTAGTGTGTACATAAGTACAACGTAGCAATTAGGTGCAGAAAAAAGCATGGCTTCACGTATATATTCATATATATGTCAGGACCATATATAGGGAACAGATGGACACTATTTAACTAATGAAATAGACCACGTTTGGCACGGCTAAACTTTACCAGTAGCATGTAGCAGCTGTGACTTTTTCCACGGTGCCTAGCAGCTGTATGTGCTCCAGACCTCCAGTAATCCGAAAATTTCTAGTATAGTCCAGTGTCACCAGAAGATTCATGTCTATAAGTCACCTGAAGATGTGCACCAAATTCGTTCCAAAATGGATCGTCGTACTAAATTCGCTCTTATAAAGAGACCTTATTTAGATGCACATGTATTAATCTCAATCTACATGTGTATTGATATAAATATAGATGCATTCAAAAAAAGCTAAGTCTAAGACCTAAGTATAGAAACGCACTAAATTCGCTCCAAAATGGATCCTCTAAAGCAAATAAGCGCACTAAATTTACTTCAAAATGGATCGTCCTCTAAAGTTTATAAGCTCACTAAATTCGCTCCAAATGGACCGTCCTGCTGCAAGACACTATTAAGTGCAAAAACTAAATAGCCACCTAGTTTAGGCGACTCACATCGATCCATGCTAAAGTCAAGCACCGCCTTCCAAAATAATCACGCCACATCAGGGCAGCTATATATACTAGCGAATTCGCGTTGTATATAGCCGTCCCGCCGCCCATCGATCAGCACGGCGTCGCAAAACATAGACACGAAGCTCGATCAGGCTAGCTTCCTACTTTCCTAGCAACAACAATGGCGTCGGCCGCCGGGCACAAGAACACGACGGCGGCGCTACTGCTCGTCCTGCTTGTGCTGCTGTCGTCCACGGTGTCGGAGGCGCGCCACAAGATTAATTGGCACGGCCCGGTAATCTACGCGTCGCCGCCGCCTCCACACCCCGGGCACCACGGGGACTGGACTTGCCGCCCTACATAGCTGAGCAGCAGGCCCCGGCGCCGTCGCCGGAGGAAGACCCTGCCAGCGACCTGTTCGTCCTGGGTGCCTTAGGAACCCGTAGGACTACTAGGATCGGATGAAGTTAATAATGCAGCATCATGTTGCATGGTTTATATATGTATGAGGAATAAACTTAGTTTTGCATAATCTCCGTATATACAAGAGCGGCCGTGAATGGTTTACTGGCCATTGCAGTTCAAGCTAACTGAATTTAATTTATACCTGGAAAATGGTCGGTAAAGCTAGCATACTACAAGTAGTACTGCTTCATGAACACAAAAGGCACGTCAGTGTTTACAGAACAACTACAAATGCAGGGCTGGCACAGATGCTTTTGTCTCCTGCAAACGACTGTGGTACATTGCTTAGCTAATTAATATGCAAACATACATACATGATACATATAAGATCGAGAGAACCATTTACAAGTGAGGTAGCTCAGGAGGGATAGATGGGACAAGAGAAGAGAGGCAAAGCAAGAAGCCGTGGGAGCAAGAACAGTGGATGGAGAGGAGCGTGGTAGAGGGAGTGGCGCGAGATCCGTAGATCAAGGCCTTGCAAGGTCAAGAAAACACGGTCGATCTCGTAGACTTCCTATACCGTTGAGCGGTCAAAGGAGATCACTCGATCGGTGTCACTAGCGAGGACCAGCGCAAGTTGCAAGGTGAAAAGACGGAAGGAAGCAAGGAAGGGAGGGAAAAGAATAGAAAAAAAGGCTCAGTCAGGATAGCACCAGAGTCAACCTAGCTAAAGATTTCGCCGTGGACGATCCGATGAGCAGCCATGGTAGCGCTCTTCTTCTTCTGGGTGTGGCGCCATCTGGTGGCCACCGCCGAAAGAAACGAGCTGATCATCAGGACAACCAGCCACCATGGACTGGAACCGGAGAGCGCGGTTGTAGATGCGTGATGAGAAGCTGGCACGATATGCTTATGCTGCTTGGTGGCAAAGGCCATCATCGCTCTATCTCAGCTAGCTACTTTGTAATTTGTATTGTATACAAGATGCCTGAACTCCAGGTTGAAGAGCTATGGTTTTGAATGGAAGGGGGGCTCTCCTCTTTTTATACCGCGATCGAGGTAGGCGATGAAGGCAGAAGCTGGGGGTCGGTTCAATGAGCCGTCGCCTACTCCTGTGTTCACCTTGCGCAGGTGCGCTGCTGCAGGGCTGCAGGCTATTGACGATCGAGAAGAGCTTTTTTATTTAGATAATGGAAACAAAAGTTCCGGCTTCATCTTTCCTCTATGAGGAAGAATCAGTCCAATTATTACAAACCACAACTAATATCCAAGACGATAAGAAAAACTTCATCCATGAGAAGCAAACAGACGGTAGACTCTAAAAGTCTGCATGCCTCCACAATAGAAGTTTTGTGCTCATCCAAGCGCTGTAATTGAGTCCAGAATCGGAGCCAATATGTCCCCCGGAATAGTACCTGCAAAAAAAGTTTATTTTTGGCATTTGTTAAAAACAAAATCATTCCTTGTGAGCCATATTGCCCAACACAAGGCTGATGCTCATGTCAAAACAAGCAAATTGTGTTTATGGTTACCCGATTTGGACCACCCTCCAAACAAGTGAGATACGCTTGTCGGGGGAGTAATACCAAACACCCAATGAACCGCACGCCATAGAAAACGAGCTTAATGACAATCAAAGAAAAGATGTTGGATGGTTTCAAATTTATTACAAAAACAACAAACTTTACTACCATTCCAATTCCGTCTTGCTAGATTATCCTTTGTTAAAATGACCCCCTTTTTGAGGAACCACATGAATATTTTATTCTTTAAGGGTATTTTCATATGCCAGATCTCTTGCGTGACTTTCACACCATTATTGACAAGGAACTTATACATAGAATTCACAGAAAATGACCCATTTTTATTCAAACCCCAAATGAACCTATCCAACATATTGTTTAGCGTAACATGCATAATACTAGCAACTAGGTTATGCCATTCTGTTAACTTTGTTCCCAATAGAGCCCTCCTAAAGGACATATTTAGAGGAGTAGTTTGCAGAACCTCGGCAACCGTAACTTGTTTTTTACGCATCACATTGTAAAGGTTTGGATATCTAGTTCTAAAAGCTTGATGTCCCAACCATTTATCTTCCCAAAATCTGATTAGTGGCTGAACACTGTCCTGCAAGGTGATGTTACAGCCACGTAGCAAAAGCTACTGGTGCTCTGTTGGATATCTGTTCTTGACACGACTTGCGTTGCGTACCATTTGGATGGTACTGGTCAGGATTAGACCCTGTTTGGAACGCGGGAATTTTTCTCGTTCCTACGTTTTTTCTGTGAAATTTCTGCGTAATTCCTATAAAATTTCTACGTTTCAAACAGCCTTATACTGTGCTGCTGTGTTGGGAGTACTCTCTGTTCGGTTGCTTCAAGTTAGCACTACAGAAAAGTTGCTAGGACACGTAAACTGGTATCCTACAGAACTAGACAAATTTTACCTTACTCCTATGGCTAGGAGTACCACGTCAGAAAAAGGCTAGCTAGGCTAATTAAGTTTAATTGAGTTTGCAGAAACGTATTGACATTTAAGACCAAATATGTACTCGTCTTATAAACACATTGTATGAAAAAATTAATGATAACTCTTCATGAGTATGATAAATACGACTACTTTCTTATATAAATCTAGTCAAGTTTGATTGAACATTATGTTATAATTGAAAAAAAACGGAGGGAGGGGGTTGAGGGAATACTCCTTGAACATAACACTCTCATCCTTTTTTTCTCAATAGTTTTGACATAGTACTTATGTAAACAGTTAGCGGCAACTCATCTGCATCACATCACAGGAGGTGCTTCATGGGACACTTTAGCAGACCTGTAGGTTGCGTAGCTGCACCCTTTTCAGAATTCAGGCATTGTATAATTTTGATACTTTAGCATTTTTGTTTGTACGTGGTAATTATTGTCCAATCATAGAGTAACTAGATTTAAAAAATTTGTCTCACAAATTACAGATGAATTGTGTAGTTAGTTATAATTTTTATCTATATTTAATACTATATACATGTGTTCAAAGATTTAATAAAGATTCGATGTGATAGAAAATTTGAAATTTTGAAGGAAAGGGCCTCAGCCTACTTGGCAGTAAAAGAAACTACTACTACCACACGCAAGAGTTTTAATTGGTTCAGATACTGCCTTATAAAAAAAAAATTGGTTCAGATACTATGATCGGTCTCTTCTTGGTACGTCATGATGAAAACCGATCGATCGGTTCAGCCGGTCAGGCAAAGGCAAGCCTGGCACAAGTTCAGAAAGCATTCTAGTGGAAAAGTCGTTGGTCTGTGCACCTGTTTGTTTGCTGTTTTGCATACAGGTCTCCAAGCTAGCCTCTTGTAAAAATATGTTTCAGATTGAAATCCAGGTCAATCCCATTCGCGGTCTGTGGCATGTATGTATGATAACGTTTAACTGTGATTTCGATCAATTCATTAACGAGCAGTGAATTTGCTCCTGATTCAACACGGATTTGTTTGCATGAGAAAGTGCCATACGTACACATCTATCGCTCCGTCCTTCTGCTGCAGGCCTGCAGCTCCTACCGCCTGGTGGTATGGTACTGCGCGCTATAGCAATGGCAATTGGCAATGCAAGTTGAAGGCATAGGCATGGGCAAACCCACGCCACTGCATTGCCTGCCCTACCGGTACGGTACGTGACCTCGGAGGAAGCCGAAAGAGATCGGGCGGCCGGGCCGGGCAGCGGAGCAGACGCTGAAGAAATGCAGCAGAGAGAAGAAATGCGCGCGACCGAGGAGAGGACGACGCGCTGGCCACTGCAGGAATAGCGGAGGCCTATGCATGCGTGCAGGCTGGCTGGCCATGGATGTGACAGGTGCTTGCCGGCCGATGAGAGGTGAAAGGACAGGGACGGCTACGAGCCTACCCCTACGACTACAGTACGTGCGCAGCTGCAGGCTGCAGGCCGACGTGCATGTCTCTGCGCGCGTGACTAGATGGATCCTGAGAATGGACCTGCCGTCTCCTGCCCCTGCGTGCACAGTACGTACGCCTGCAATAGGCAATCCGTCCGCGGCCCTCCCTGTCTGTGCTGCGCCTGCACGTCCCGTGCTAGCTAGCTAGCCTCGTCGTCGTCGTGTGCCCCGGCTGGCCGGCCGCCCTGTCCCTGTGTACGTGCTACTGTATACCGTGACCGACAGTACGTGTTTGCATCGCATCATTTGGCCATGCCCATGCTGTGGTTAAGGCGACGTTTGCTTCCCATGGGTTTTTCGAAATCCGGATTAAAAAAAAAATCTCAGAATCCCAGAATGTCATCCAAACATGAAACATGCTCCAGCCTCCACGGGGGCCCAGGGTCCGCGCGACAGGAACACCGCACATGCATGCACAAGCGCTTCCGATCCATCCAGCGCCCTCGTACCCGGGATCGATGGTGGTTGGTGGCCGGCTACCCGTCCGCGTAAATGGCATCGGCTGCTCCTGCTGCTTTCAGTTCCAGTACAGTACGTGCCGCACCCGAGCGTGCGTGTACTGTGTACAGTGACTGTGCGCTGCTGGCTGGCTTGTACGCGTGCGCTTGCGCTAGGCTCAAAATAGGTGGTGATGATCCATCTCTGTCCATCGCATACCGCCTTTATTTTTTATTTTATATTTTATTTTGAATTTGATTTTTTCTCTCTTTTTTTTTGGAAAAAAAAATACAGTTTGGGGTCCTCATTTTTTCTTTCAAATTGGAGTTTGCATGCATTGGGTATATACTGTCTTTCTTTCCCCGGGTGATGTCGATATTCAGAAGTCAAAAGTGAACCAGAGAGCATGCAGCTATAGCTTGCATTGTGGCCGATGATAAATCTCGATCAGCAGCTACACAGCTAGCTTGGCATGCATGGAGGACACATGCCATGGTTTCATTTTGTCTAGCTACTACTATACTAACTACTACTACTACTACTACTACTACTACTACTACTACTACAGTTGCAGTCGCTTTGCGTAAGAGATGATAGATGCAGATAGGGGAAAAGCTAGCAATAAGCTAGAGGCATGTGAATGAATAATAAGCTGTACGTTTTCGTTCGTTCATACGACGAAATGATCAGAAAAAAGGATAACTAGTAGCGTAGTACAGTACACAGGAGCAATTTAAGCTTGCAGTCACATGCATGCCACCACCAAAGGCACTCATAATATGGTGGGGGGATAAGCTACCTGTCCCGCTAATTAAGGGCTATGAGTATTACCTATAGGCCTACTAATTATACCCAGCCTCTCATCACCATATCCATTTAATTTTGCTCAACTAACCCCTTTCTAATCTAATCTTTAGGAGCGAGTTATCATCCCTACTAGTACTAGTAAAGCTAATTAAAGGGGCTGTTTGCTTCATTCATTCATGTATCAAGGTTGTTATAACAACAACGTGCATGCATGTGACCTATAAGAAAACATCGATGGAGAAGCCTATTGTTGATAAAGAATTAAAGATCGGACCAGATGAAATACTCTTGTATATGTTTCTTACTACTCTGTCCCATAAGAACGTTATGGGATTCGTATTGTTCAAACTTTCTTAAGATTGCCTAGATTTATATTAAAAAAAAGTATTAGCAAAATATTGATTTATATCTCAAATAAGTTTATTAATTATGAAAATATATTCAATGATCTATCTAATGATACTAATTATATATCATAAATATATATATTTGGTGAAAGTTTCAAATGTTTGACTTTACGGAAAACGAACACATATTTTATGGGATGAAGGGATGTTCATATCAATCGATTAAGGAGTCAAAGTGGAACTGCTAACATATATACTAAAACTCAAATGTACACACACAGCAACATATTGGATTAGACTTTGGTCGCAGTTGTCTAAAAAGAAGGATGAAAAACACAAATGAAAGAAAGGTTGTCATTTACTGGAATTTTTTATGTTCGAAGTCTTTGGAAAGAGTTGCTGGGGACATCTAAAGAGGATTAAAACTTAAGGGTTATGTGTTTTAGTATCTGCTCTTAGAGGAGTTGTTTTACTTTTCTTAATTTCAAGTATTCTGGATTGTGTAGTATCGTGTGGTTATATATATTCACTTGTTAAATGCTGGAGGTAGCATGTTTTTTCTTTAATCTAAAAAAATATCGATCATTTACACCACAAATAATCATGCCACAAGCAGTCCCCAAAAAATAAATAAAAATAAAATTGACTATGCTATTGTCAACTTTCATGTACAGTGTACTGTACTGTTCACGTATATAAGGCTAGAGAGCTTGCTCATACATAACATGTGGGCGATGGGGCCTCTCTTTAATCATTTTTGGGGACATTGCATTGCATGCATGTCGTCATATGCACTGGGGTACTTCGTTTAACGCCGAGTATACCATATTAATTCAAGCAACGGCGATCTTGCATTGCATTGCAGAATGGCATGGCATGGCAATGTGGACCTGGGCCTTGACCTCTCCCATGTGCCTGCATGTGCACTGTCTCCTCGCCGTTTAGCGGTTTAGGGCCACCGCCCTCCTCCCCAATAGTTCCACCCAATGAACGCGCCATATATAGCTAGGCTCCGATCCTCGCATGGCCACACACACACACACCAACACCACTCACTCACTCATGCCCTCATGTGTGTGATGATCTCGCTACTAACAACCTTGCATTATATATCTTTGTTTTCTTCTTATTCTTTAATTTGTTAGCTCCCTTTATTCTAGCTCGCTCTCAGCTCAGCTCACAAACAAATATCTCCCCGGCCGGCGGCCTTCGATCAATCCACAATTATTAAAGCACCATCATTACTAGCTAACTCCTGTGTGATTATCCGGCAAATTAGCAAGCACCCGGATTCGGTCTGAGCACTCGTTGGGTTCCTCCATTGGTACATCGCGCTTCCATCGATCTTCTTCGCGTTCCATTCCATGTCTTCTTCACCACCAAGCAGTGCAGCAGGGTCCAAGAAGTTGAGGCACGCGATCCTCAAGAACCTGCTCCTAGGGCTGAGGAAGGGCGGCGCTGCGTCGTCGTCGTCGAGGGGCATGAGCCTCGACGAGAGGAAGGACGCCGTGAGGCACGCCGCCGACACCGCCCTCGCCGACGCAAGGGGCGCCGCGCCGCGCTGGAGCCGGGCCCTGGCGGCGGAGCTCTCCTCGTCGTCCCAGCACGGCGGCTGCCGCAGCCGGCCCGCCACCAGCTGGTCCACCGACGACGACGACGACGACGACGACGACGCGCACCACCACCTTCTCGACGACGTTCCTGCGGCCTGCAAGACTGCACGGCGGCCTTCGGGTGAATGCAAGAAGATGATGATCTCGAGGAGGCGGCGGCTCCGGGCGAGGCCCAAGAGCAGAGCCACTGCCAGAGCGGCGGGCGCTGTCGCGAGGGTCGTGGCCACGAGGCGGGCCAGGGCGCTGAGGGAGATGGTGCCTGGAGGGAGAGGGATGGTGGACGAGTGCACGCTGCTGGGTGAAACCCTAGACTACGCCGTGTCTCTCAAAGCTCAGGTCGACGCGATGCAGCTCCTGTTGAGGACTCTACAGGGCCCCAAGAACCCTTCTTGTAAACCTTCTTCTTCTTCTTCTTCTTTCCCTCAACACCTGCTTCGTTAATTTGTTTGTTTTTTAATTTGTCTGATCTGTATTTATTAATTTCTCTGAATTTGGAATTATGGATACATATATGCATGGTGGATTGGTGGTTGGGAAATTAATGAGAGTCTTCTTAATTTAATTCCTGGTGGTTTCAGAGATATATATAGAGCATCATGTCTTAGGCCGGCCGTGCACTTGGAGCGGCATCTAATACGAATTTTTGTTGGATTGTTGTGGTGTTTTGCAGTGCTGAAGCAGCAGCAGTGAGGGGGATTCGAACTATACATACACTGAATGACTGAAATGTACGTGATCAACATCGTCCATTATTCATGGATAAGATAAGACTTGTAAGATGAAATAGTGAGATTCCCCCACCTTCCTTTTATTCTCCTACTACATATATATATATAACTCTCTTCTGTTTTTTGTTTCTTCTGTATGAATACGTACAGGGTAAACGGTCAGACGTACACATGCATGCATCTTGACCCGCGCCGCGCTGATGATCGAGAACGAGAAGAGGAACATGGCATGCATGCATGCATGCATCACGGATGCAACAATTCAAGAACAACGATAGATGGCGCCACACATGACATGGATGATGATGATGCTGATAACCACCAGCTGGAATCGTGGAGATAGCAATCAACCCATAGAATATTGGTTGGTTGAGTCTTGCATGATGCACTGACTACATTAATAAGTGCCTAGCTAAGCGTATCATCATTTGTTACGTACACACACGCTCGCACGCATATAGGCCAATTCGGTTGCTACCTTGTGATGGCCAAAAGAAAAAGGCAAGTTAATTATCATGTCTAGGAGTAGTGTACTGTGCCCCATTTAGACGATAGGACACTGATCACTAGCTAGTAGCTGCGTACAGTTGGCCAGCTAGCTCCAATAAGAAAGATAGATCAGAGGAACACTCGCACAGGCACGTTCTATTATATTGTTGATGACCGACAGAAATTTGTAACTGACCTAGCTGCCTAGATTGTTACTACTGCTGATCAGTGCAAACCAGGACAGCTAGCACACAGTGGCCGTTTTTCGATGAGCTCCACAGCATCAGACTGATTGATGCAGGTTTGGAAAAACGTCGTACTACGTCCTTGCGGCAGTTTCTGGTTGGGCCAGCCAATTAAACTAAAGAGGGGCACTTTTCCCCTCCGTTGCTTGACCAAATTGTCAGCAACAAGGCAGATGAAGCACACAGGAGCAATGTTGACGTCAACAGTAGCGAGTGAGGTGTCGAACATATATAGGTAGGTAACAGAACAGAAATGCATGCAGAAAAAAGCGAACCGAAAAGGCGACAGTGAAAAGACTGGAAACATATATTATTGGACGGGATCGGGGATAGTAGAGCCACGCACTCACGTACGGTACGATCGAGTCGGCATATATATAGAGTAGCAGTGGCATATACGTACGCCCGTGTTTATACTTTATTATGGGAGATGATCATTTGTAGCACTTGTTTATGTTAAGAATCGGCCTATGCACGGATCGTCATATCCGTTTTCCCCGTTCCCGATCCTAAGAAAAGACGTGTAGAAGTTATAGATGATATCTCGTCTCTCTTCCCAATAACATAATAGATGAACATATGACAGTCAATATTGTGGAACTTGTATTCTCTTATCTCATTATAGATGGGTACATGTTTCTTTATATAGTCTTAACTCTTCAGGGGTATATTTGGTATGAGCCCATAATTATTCGTAGGGTTATTGTTTCTCAACACTCCCCCTTGGCGAATACCGCGATCAACTCATGTCTCATTAAAACTCCTAAAAACTCAGTGGGAAAAATATGGAGAAAGAGTACATAGTGCCGCTAGATGTATTGCACTTGTTGCCTCATTAAAAATCATTATGAGAAACTTTTGGAAAACTCATTTATGGAAAAAATAATACAACGATTATCTTTAAGACATTTTATAACCTTCATGATTATAAATTTTAGGATCTTCTAGACCCAGTATCAAGGGCAATTCAGGGGCGATCTCCCCCTGAACTTTGCAAGTCTCTCAGTCATCTAATACCAATATCATGGATACATTTTCTGAATGCATTAGCTAGTAAAGACTTAGTGAACAAATCTACTATATTGTCACATGATTGGACTTTCAAGATATTTATCTCACCCTGCTTCTGGAGTTCGTGAGTATAGAAAATTTAGGAGATATATGCTTAATCATATTACTCTTAATATAGTCCGTTTGCATTTATGCAACACATGCTTCATTATCCTCATAAATAATGGTGGGGTATCAACGGTATTAGGACCACATAACTTCTGGATATGGTTAGTCATCCGCTGTAGCCAATCAATCTTAGGTCTTGATTCTTCGGGAATATAGACCGAGATCTTGAGTGTCATTCAGATATCTAAGTATTGTCTTAACTCCTTCTGGGATTGATTCTAGATTCTTCGAGAACCTTTATCTTCAATACATAATAAAATATCACAAGTCTGTATTTCTAGCATACTGGGGAAAGTATTGCTAGTAGCACCAAAATACCATATAGGTTTTTAGCGAGGATACTCCAATTCCAAATCTTCAGGTGGAAAACACATTATATCATAAGTACACATACATATACTTTTGTTCATTTGAGTTCCTCTTTTCACTCTTATATCTCGGGTCTCACATGGGTCTTTGTTCCTTCCAGGGAATTCATTTATTTGGTGCATTCAGACTATAACCATATATTCCTTCAGGGAAAAAACTTTAGGGGTTTATAATATTGGTACGAGATTTTGATGTTGCTCTCCATGGATTTTCAGAATCCAATAACTGCATATTTAAATTCATGTCATTAGCCAGATTCATAACGGAACATATTTTATAAAACTTATGTCGGAACTGGTCTCTATTAAGACCTTTTGAACCATCGCTTTTCACCACCCTTTAGTCAATTAAGACCCATGATTATCCGAACATCAGGTTCAAGATATTCACTTAGCGATTTTTGGTTCAACCTCAATTGCATATTTCATTTGACCCGATATGAGAGCTTCAAGCACTCTAGCCATGGACTTTATTCCGGATCCGGGTTCTCATAAAGAGACTCATCTAGCAATTATAGAGGTAATGTTGACACAAAAAGCGTCAGGATCTGCGAACACCTCGGGCTTATACCCGAAATTCGATATCCGGAGGCGTGCCAGTCGATTTGACCAGTTAATCGACAAGGACGATAACTAGAACAAGATTCAATCTAAGCAACGGCGATGCGCCCGGATGCTGATATTGAGGCTTGATCTGGATAACTAGAGCAGAGTTGAACGAGACAACAGCGATGCGCCCGGATGTCAAAGCTCAGAGGTACTCCCACGCAGAACTTACAAGGATTTGACGGAGATCAAGGTGATGCAGCCCCTCGAAGCTTGAAGAACTCGTAGATAAATTATAACTAATGCAAAAAGGGTAAATTGTAGTAAAAGTAGAATAAGAGTAAATTGATTTGATTTGATATGATTGATGTATTTACACGCAGCCCTTGGGCACATATTTATACTCCCGCATGGAGAGTTGTACAAAGACACGACCCGTATCTTTCCTAAAACAAACTCCTATCTTTAAGGAAACTGACTCGTGCAGGAGTCGGATCTAAAATAACAATATTATTTTCCTAAACAAACACACCTATTTTAAAGGAAAACAAACAACTCATGCAAGAGTCGGACTCAAACTGCTATAATAATACTGGTATAAAATCACCAGTTTCCTTATGTCTTCCCCTTGACGAAAACTTTCCATCGGCAGATTCCTTCAATCCGCGACTTCCTTTTTTGGCCACCGGTAATCTTCTGCTGACATCAAACGCTAAGTCACCCTGCGTTCATCGGCATCGGCAATACTTCCCGATCGGCAACCTTGTACTGGCAACTTGTCTTCACCAATCAATCCCTATCAGCAATCGGTATCTCCTCATCGGCAATCGGCATCAGCAACTTTGCATTCGATCTCTGGTGAGCCATTCAACTCCTATCGGCAACATCTGAAACTGTCAGCTTCCATTGGTAACACACTTAATCATCCCACAGCACACTCCCATCGGCAATACTGACTCATGATGCCGATGGAAAACGGCTGCTGATCAACACAAGTCTTAGCTCATTTGACACGTGCCGAAAAACGGTGTCAACAAGTGCCCCCCAGTTTCGGAGTGTATAATACTTTACGCGCCGAAATTCTCTCTACTGTAGCCGTTACCTTCGAGATAACTGCACAACTTCCTCGATCTCCGCGCGCAGAACCGCAATTTATTAATAAAATCCCTCAATTACAGCACAAATAGTTGCAAATCTGACAATATCTCCTTGATTATCGCGCGCATCCACCGCAGGCCTCTCCACATTCCTGCACAGTGTGAACTGAAATCCCAAAATACCCCTGAGTAAGCTTATAAAAGTTACTAGGACCCAATCTGCCTTTTCACCCTGAGTCTACTTTCACTTTTACATCTGCCTTCGTCTTCAACCTCCGGCGGCGCCTCCGAAGAACACCCGTTCGAGCTCGAGCAACAGTACCTTCTTCAAGCCAAGCACAATCCGCAAGAACTCCTCAGCTCCAATGGCGATCCAAGTCGACATCCCCAAGGTAAATCCATTCTCCTTCTCATCCAATCTCCTGCTAGTTCCTTTGTCTATATGAATCCCGTAATTTTTCCCCTTTTTCTTCCTTTGATCTTTCTTTTTCTCTTTTTGAAACCTAGGAACTGTACAACAAAGTCTTAATCCCTCTCGAGCAATCCAGCTTCACCTGCTTAGGCCCAATGGGGAATCCTGATCCTAGTTACATGATCAACGCGGAAACCAACCGGATTCCTTTTAGATCTGAATGCTTCGGTTTAGGATTATGGAAGGATGTTTTCCGGTCATGGACCAAGCCCACCAAAGGGTGGAAGAACTGGTACCTTAGGGTCGCTAGAACACAACAATTCTATTGGTCAGAGCGCAGTCTGGATCAGTGCATCAGGCTCTCCATTGCCGATATAGAGAAAAATGAGAATATGTTGATGGCGGCCTCCTACTTCTGGTCTGACACCATGAACGCCTTCCTATTTAGGCATGGACTAGCCACTCCCACACTTGCCAATGTGCACATGTTGACTGGTCTCGATGTCTCCTCTGTCGATACCTTTACCCTATTCAACAGGAAGGCCGAGTACAAAGTGAACACTCGGAACATCGGCGGCTGGACTGGCTATATCCAGGAGTACCAGAAGACATGATCGGTAAACCAGAGGGAGCATGCCATATTTCTGAATATGTGGCTGGAAAAATTTATCTTCTGCGGCAGGGCAGTCGAACCCACTACTATGCATTTTCCGGCAGCTGAACTCCTTGCCGATGGAACAAGACTTCCTCTAGGCAGATATCTTCTTGGATCGGTATACCGTCTTCTACATCAAGTCTCCAAGAAGTTACTGCTAGGCGAGTCCATCGACAACCTCGGGGGTCCCTGGTGGTTCATCAACATGTGGCTGAACGCACATATGTACAAAGCCCTTCAGTTTGACCTATTCGCTCAACGATTCCCAAGGGACATATCAGAAGATTACAAGTATAGGGATGATGAATCGGCAACTCACCCTCCACTCAACTTTGGAGAGGCCATCATAGTGTTGCCAGGGACCGATGTCGATGCAGAATAGTTCGGCTTATTCTTTCAAAAATTTTACAACAGAATCCCTGCTTCAGAACGCCTCTGGTGGCCATACATTGATGAGAACAATCAATTTCCGCTGCTGTTCAATCTTACCGATGAGAATGTGCCTCAAAATCACATAATCATGAAGGCCAGTATCGTTCCCTGAGCCATCCCAGTCAATATCTTCAGATCCGGGAAGAACGCCCCTCCATCTTTCGAGTTTTACTACCCATCGGCGGCGGCAAGACAACTAGCATTTGGCCAACTGCCGATCAAGCTCTGCTATTCCAAGGTGGTAAAACCAAGGCAGACCATCTCCAGTGCTATAGACTGGAACAAAATCGTCAATCTTCCTCCCAATGCCGATACGTCAGATATTGATTTATCCTCCTGGTCACCAACATCCTTCATCACAAATGAATATAAATTCCGGTGGCAAGAATGGAGGTATCAATTATTTGCCAAGTCATCGCACTACTATCAGAATATAATTGACGTCAATCATGTCATTCTCGACGACGCAGTAAGTTTTTCATTCCGATGCATTCCTCATTACTTTACTCTTATCATCGGCATCTGACCCCTTATGCTTAACAGGTTGACGATCCGATTCCTAAGATGAGCAGGAGTGGCAAACCCTTTAATCTCTGAATGATGAATCCCATATCACTCATCGATAATAATGCCCCTACACTAGCTGCCTTCACCCCCCAGAAGGTACCCAAACCGACGCCTGCAAAAACCAAGGCTACATCGGCTGCTACTGCTGCCTTGACGTGGGTTTTTACAGTAAACTCATCTTCACTCATACCGATTACATACTGTTTCATCGGCAACAGGTTATTTTGTATAACTTATACTAATATTTCAGGCAATGAGGTCATCGGTAGCTGCTCCAAGCACACAAGCATCTCCAAGCCCTGTTGCCGATGCCCCCCAGGCTTTATCGAAACAGGCTGGATCTCCCGCTGCCGCGCCAAGGAAGAAAAGGCGCTTGAGATTGGCCACTCCATCCTCGCCATCGACTCCAATCGCATCACCAACTGCCAACGCGCCAACAGCAGAACCATCACCGGCTCCTACCCCTGATCACAAACTAGACGATATCCCCGATCAGGAGGTAACACCACCCGCTGCAACAGCAGAGGCGACATCGGCATCGGCACCTTCACCAGCCGAAATTCCCGATGAGAGAACGGTGTCGCCACCACGGGAGCCAGCTACTACATCGGAAGCGACGCCAGCAACAACGCCACCAGTACCAACGGCGTCAACTGCTTCCCTAGCAGAGGCTTACTCATCGGCAACTGCTGCCGATCTCCAGGATGAGGCCGGACCATCTACCATGTCAAGTCCTAGGCAAGAAATTCGCTTTAAAATGGTAAGTTGGTCACTTAAAACCTGTAACATAACCTTATAATCGTCATATCATAACTTCTTCCTTTTCAGGCCCAAGACTCCCCAGACAGCTTATTCTCCTTCGGCCTCAACTTCCAGGACGAGGATGAACACCAAGAAGGCCCCGTTCGAGCAGACAACCTATTCTCCTTCGCTATCGACATCCCCGATGAGGATGAGGACGAAGAAAGCTCTGCTCCAGCTCTATCGGCAAAGGTCAAATCTAAACTGGAAGCACTGCTTTCCTTGCTGCAACAAGATACATCCCAGCTCGTCCAAGATTCAACTACAGCAAGGACAGCCTTCAAGGATCTCCAAGGCCAACTACCTGCCGATGTAGAAGAGATCCTCCTCCAAGCAGCCTTCCTTGAGAGCCGCCGACTTCAATACCAACAGGTCTCAAGCCGTATTGCCAACAGGAATGCTCAATCCAAACTCACGGAAGAAATGCTTCAATTTAAGCAAATTGCCGATGAGAAGAACAAAAACATCGGCCAAGTGGAAGCTTCCGGCACTGATCTTGAACAGGAATTCATCCAATTATCGGCGAGAAAGGAAGAGCTGCAAGCTGAGCTAAGAAAGGTTGAAGAAGCCTTGAATGCAGTCAGCCAGAGGAGAGCCCAACTTCCTGATACCATCAAAGTTTTGCGATAAGAGAGGGACAGCAATGCCCGACAAGCCATCGCTCTAAAGAAAAAGATCAAGTCGGTTGAAGGATCTGCCGATGAGGATGCTAGGGAGATGGAAGAGATAGAACAAATTCGCCTGCGTGCGATATCAGTTATCCAATCCCTGTTGTAACTTGTTAAATCCCATCACATCGGTAAATGTAATCAGTAATACTTGATTTTGGTTCTGTAATATAACGCCAGCACGCTTTTACCGATGCTTATATAATTTTTCCTTCATCGGCATCCAACTGAGCACTATGCGTCTACCCAAATACTAGGGTAATATTTCTTTAAGTATTTACCATTGATTGCTCTAGAGAATGCAACTCCTTCGAGAGTTTCCAAAATATAGGCATTACCAGAAGCAGACTGCTTTATCCGATAAGGACCTTCCCAATTAGGAGACCATTTTCCAAATTTAGAACTCTTAGTCCCGATCGGTAAAATCAACTTCCAAACCAAATCACCATCGGCAAATTGCTTCGCTTTTACTTTCTTGTCATACCATCTAGCAACCCTCTTCTTATTCTCCTCAATGTTGATCAATGCCCTCAACCGATGACCTGCTAAGTCCTCTAACTCATCTTTCATCAGAGTAGCATAATCATCGGTCGTCAATTGCTCTTGAAAAGATAATCGCCTAGAGCCAGTTTTAATTTCCCAAGGCAGGACAGCATCGTGTCCATAGACCAACTGATAAGGCGAGACTTTGGTCGCACCATGACAAGCCATCCGATATGACCATAAGGCTTCATTTAACACCACATGCCACCTTCTAGGATTCTCTTCAATTTTACGTTTGATAAGTTTAATGACTCCCTTATTAGTCGCTTCAGCCTGACCATTAGCCTGGACATAATAAGGAGAAGAGTTTAACACCTTGAACCCCATACTAGCAGAAAATTCATCAAACTCTCTCGATGTGAACATGGTTCCTTGATCGGTAGTAATAGTTTGAGGAATACCAAATCGGTAAACAATGTGTTCTTCAACAAAATCCACCATGTTTGTCGATGTCACCTTCTTCAAAGGAATCGCCTCAACCCATTTAGTGAAGTAATCGGTAGCAACAAGTATAAACTTATGCCCCTTACTCGATGGCGGATAAATTTGGCCGATGAGATCAATAGCCCATCCTCTGAATGGCCAAGGCTTGATTATAGGATTCATTGCCGATGCAGGTGCCCTCTGTACGTTACCAAACTTCTGACAATCCTGACATCCCTTAAAATAGTTGAAGCAATCTTCAAGAATTGTCGGCCAATAATATCCATTCCGCCTGATCATCCACTTCATCTTGAATGCCGATTGATGCGCTCCACACACACCTTCATGGATTTCGCCCATCAACTCTTTTGATTCCTCTTTACCAAGGCATCTGAGCAAGACTCCATCAATCGTCCGATAATACAATTCATCGTCAAGGAGCACATACTTGGTGGCTTGGAACCTTAGACGCCTTTCAACCTTCTTAGACGGGTTCCTTAAGTAATCGGCAATTTTACTTTTCCAGTCATCGGCAACTGTTACCGATGTTACGACCTCTTGAATCGGCTGATACCCTGAAGCATTCTGTGCTAACCGATTGGCCTCTTTGTTATGCAATCTAGGAATATGCTCAAGGTGGTATTCTTTGAATTCTTTTAATAATTGCAAACATCTCTCATGGGCTGCAATTAAAGCTTCACTTCGGCATTCATATATCCCAATCAACTGGTTAATCACCAACATAGAATCACCGAAGATTTCAACAGCATCGGCACGCACCTCCCTGAGTAATTCCAACCCTTTTAGCAGAGCCTGGTACTCAGCCTGATTGTTCGTTGAAGCAGCAACAATCGGCAACGAAATTTCATACTTCCGTCCTCGGGGTGAAATCAAGAGAGTACCGATACCTGCTCCGTCCTTGCATGTAGACCCATCAAAGAATAAAGTCCAAGGAACAATCTCCACAGAGCTTACCATATTGCAATGATGTGTAACAAAATCAGCCATCACTTGACCTTTAACTGCCTTAGCTGATTCATACCTTAAATCAAACTCTGAAAGTGCCAGAATCCATTTACCGATTGGTCCACTTAATATCGGCATTGACAGCATGTACTTGACCACATCATCTTTGCAGATAACAGTGCATTCAGCCGACAATAAATAATGTCTCAATTTGATACAAGAGAAATACAAACATAAGCATAATCTCTCTATGGCCGAATACCTGGTTTCAACATCCACCAACCTTCTGCTCAGGTAATATATCACACGTTCCTTTCCTTCAAATTCTTGAATTAAAGCCGATCCGATAACACTGTCATCGGCAGACAAATACAATCTGAAAGGCATCCCGTGCTGAGGTGGAACCAAGACTGGAGGATTTACCAGATATTTTTTAATCTCCTCCAAGGCTAACTCCTGTTCTTCTTTCCATATAAACTCTTGATCGGCTTTCAGCTTCAACAATGGACTAAAAGATTTAATCTTACCAGATAAGTTAGATATAAACCTTCTAATGAAATTAATCTTGCCGATCAAGGACTGCAGCTCCGTCTTGTTTGTAGGAGCAACCACTTTGTTAATTGCATCAATAGATTTTCTGCCGACCTCGATACCTCTTCGATGCACCATAAAGCCCAGAAACTGTCCTGCCGATACACCAAACGCACATTTATTAGGATTCATCTTCAACCCATGCTCCCTTGTGCATTTCAATATTTTTCGCAAATCGGCAAGATGCTTCCCAAAATCTTTGGACTTAACCACCACATCATCAATATAGATTTCGACTATCGTGCCGATATACTTATGAAAGATGAAATTCATTGCTCTCTGATAAGTAGCATCGGCATTCTTTAAGCCAAAAGTCATGACAACCCACTCAAATAAACCGACATGACCTGGACATCTGAAAGCAGTCTTGGATATGTCTTCTTCAGCCATGAATATTTGATTATACCCAGCATTACCATCCATGAAGCTAATGATTTGATGTCCAGCAACAGCATCGTTCAGCAGATCGGCAACGGGCATCGGGTAGCCATCCATCGGTGTAGCCTTGTTGAGATTCCTGAAATCAATACAAACACGAAGTTTTCCATTTTTCTTATATACAGGAACCACATTAGAAATCCATTCGGCATATCGGCATTGCCGAATAAATCCAGCTTCGATTAACTTTGTAATCTCCGCCTTGATGTCGGGTAAAATAGTAGGATTGCATCGGCGCGCAGGTTGCCTATGTGGTTGGAAACCAGACTTGATGGGTAACCGATGTTCAACTATTGATCGGTCTAAACCAGACATCTTTGTATAATCCCAAGCAAAACAATCTTTATATTCCTTTAATAAATCGGTTAACTGCTGTTTACATTGGGAATCTAACTTAGCGCTAATAAAAGTAGGCCTAGGTTTACTACCATCGCCGATGTCGATCTCAAGTAAATCATCGGCGGATGTGAAACCCTGTCCCAGTTTTCCATCATCAGCGAACCGATCCATTAAAACTCTTCTTCAGGACCGACTGCTTGGATCGGTGTGATGCGGTAATCGGCAACTCTGAGGAACTCCGTGTCCCAAGCCTCACCCGATATGCATCTGGTTTGCTCATAAGTTTCCGATTCTGCCGATGAAACAGTAGATGGGGCTTCACTTCGGACGACTTCAATTCTGTCCCCGATCCACTGTATAAGGCTCTGATGCATGGTGGAAGGAATACAACAATTTGCATGGATCCAATCCCTTCCTAGGAGCAAGTTATAGGTGCCTTTGCCACTGATTACAAAAAATGTTGTCGGCAAAGTTTTGCTGCCGATGGTCAATTCAACACATATGGCTCCCATGGCTGTCGACACGTTGCCCTCGAAATCCTTGAGCTTCATGTCCGTCTCGACTAAGTCTTGGTCGCCTTTCCCAAGCTTTCTGAACACGGCATACGACATTATGTTTATTGATGCCCCACCATCCACTAGCATCTTTGTCATAGGTTGTCCATCCACTTTGCCCTTAACGAACAGAGCCCTCAGGTGCTGCCTCTCATCATCGGCAGGCTTCTCAAAGACGGCTGTCATTGGGTCCAGCACCAATTGTGCCATCTCAGCAGTCTCCTCATCATCGCTGACAGGTGCCATGAACTCCATCGGCAACATGACGACCATATTAATTTCTGCCGATGGATCCCTGTCCTTGCGCTTTGGCCTCCATTGCTTTTCCCTTGGAGGGTTTTCACTATCACATAGGTTGCCTTGGCGTTCGCGCTGGATCCTCCTTTTCTGAGTCTTTGTTAGACCCTTAGGGCACCATTGAGGAAGCTTAGTTTTCCAGACCGGCTGGTGCGGCCTTTCATTGTTCGCATCGGTACTTCGTCCGATGTTGGGATCTCTGGAGAATATTTGTTCATCAGGCACTCTTGCATTGGCCATCTCCTCCAGCTCCTCTTGATCAACACGTCTGCCAAGCCTGTTATGAGCACTGAGCTTGCCCCCCAGTCGGTCATGTGCCGATTTCTTCTCTCTGAGTGGCTTGGCATACCTGGGCATCCGATCATCAAAACAAGGTTTCTTACCTGACCGATCGGCAGTGTAATATCCGTTGCACTCAGGGCAATTATCAACAGTAGGCAGCTTGATGCCTTCTTCCCAACAGTGAACGAAGAAGGGACACCTCCAGTGGTCCTTGTACCGAAGCCATTCCCGGTGCTCTTCTTCCTGCCGATGTCGCTCTTCCCGCGATTGCCGATAGTCTCGCCTTGGCTGCTTATGCGTGATTATAACACCAGGAGCCCTATCGGCACTGCTACCTTCGTCGGCAACTCTCTTGCCTTTTCTGTCATCGGCAAATCTTCTTTCGTCGTGCTCAGCTACTTGATGGTTAGGGTCTACCGATGCCCTTTCCCTGGCAGCGTCCGATGTCAGCACTTTGGTTTTTCCACTGGTTTCCACCATGTTATTTGGAAACGGGTGCTGATCAATCTTCATCGGTTTCTGGACTTTAGAACTTTCAAATTTGATGCGTCCAGACTCAATCTCTGACTGCAATTGCTGTCTGAATACTTTGCAGTCATTGGTACTGTGCGAAGTTGCATTATGCCACTTGCAGTACCTGATCTTTCTGAGCTCTTCGGCCGATGGAATTACTTGGTTGGGCGCCAACTTGATTCGCCCTTCTTGAAGTAATAAGTCAAACATCCTATCGGCCTTGGTAATGTCAAAGGAGAACCTTTCAACTTCTTTCTGGCCGAACGGACAAGACACAGGCTTCTTATTCTTCACCCACTCGGCCGCACCGATGCTTCGCTCTTCATCTGACCCGGAGTCTTCTTCCTACCCGATGAAGGTCACCTTCTTATTCCAAGTCTTTCGGGGCTCAAAGGTTTTGATATCTTGATCGGCAATCCTTTGCACCAGATGACTCAGGCTTTCAAACTCCTGAGACGCATATTTGTCCTTGATGTGCGGCAGTAATTCTTGGAAGGCTAAATCTGCCAGTTGCTGATCATCAAGTACCAGGCTGTAGCACTTGTTCTTCACGTCCCGTAGCCTCTGAACAAAGTTTTCTACCGATTCGTCATTGCATTGCCTCAGTTTGACCAGATTGGTAAGCTTCTTTTCATATATGCCAGCGAAGAAGTATTTATGAAATTGTCTCTCTAGATCGGCCCATGTGATTACAGAGTTCGGAGGCAATGATATAAACCATGTGAATGCCGATCCAGACAATGATGAAGAAAACAATGTTATCCTGAGTTCCTCTCTGCTGGCAGCTTCTCCACACTGGATAATGAAGCGATTAATATGCTCCATCGTTGATGTATCATCTTGGGCGGAGAACTTGGTAAAATTAGGCACTTTGTACCGATTTGGGAGAGGAATCAAGTCATATGCTGGAGGATACGGAGTCCGATAAGAATATGTATTGACTTTGGGTTTGATGCCGAATTGTTCTTTCATAACTTCGGCGATCTTATCGGTCCAATATACATCCTGCTCTTGCCGACTCATTGGCTGGTTGTGGACTGGTGGAGCCGGCTGATGCGCCTCTAGAAGATGATGCGGAGTAGTCACGGGTGCAGCACCAGTCATCTGAACGCTATGCATCGGTTGATTTACCGATGGATAGTTTTGCACACTTAGCAGATTAGGTTGAGTCATCGTATTCATCGGTTGCTGTACCGATGGTCCGCTCTGAGTATTTGCTGGGCCTCCATAATGATGCATTGACACACCAGGCTGTTGAGCTGGCGGCTGGTTAGCCCATCCAGGATTATAAATCATCGGCATGTGACTTGGGGAACTGGAGCGTGCAAAACTGGAGCGTGTTGCTCTTGTATCCTGAAGCAATCAATCATCAGATTACCTTGGGGAACTAGCGCTCCGGCTTGAGGGTTTGCAACCATAGGTTGACTTCCAGCTGCTATAATGTGTTGCATTGGCACAGAGCTTGCCGATGGTGGCATCAGAGGTATTTTAGGAATCACTTGAAAATCTTCCGATGGCACTCGTACAGTCGGAGAGGGCGCAGAGTAATGCATCATAGGGGCCACCGGCTATGATTGCGTTGCCGATGCCGTAGAGCCCTTCCAACCTAAGCTATCTCCCTGCACCAGATTAGAACCAGCAGATAGATTTGGAGGCATACCGTATCCCCACCAGTTAGTGAGAGCTGGTTGACTCTGGATAGCAGGTCCTAAAATTGCCGACGCCACTGGATCTGTATGGAGCTTGGTGACGCTGTCACGGCTCGGCCTTGGCGGTGTAGCCACATCGGCAGACGGTTCCACAGGAGTGGAAGATGCCATTGGGGCTGCCGATGGGCTTATAGATGCCGATCCAGGTTGATGATACGCTGGACCAACATATTGAGGTGCATGTCCTTCTTTGAATGATTGCATGACAGTATTGTACACAGTATTGGACAGCACGCTGGAGTGGCTAATTAATGCTTGACTTAGAGCAGAATTAACCATCTCTTGCAACTTACCAGGATTGGCGTCATACGTGACCTGCCGTGGCAACAGCGGATCTTGCTTCTGGATTGCTTCGCCGCTCCTGCTTAGGCTGAAGGATTTCAGATATAATTGCTTATATTCCTCCATAGCCCGCTCCATCGCCAGCCTCTGATCTTCTTTTAGATCGGCCTCGGAGACTTCGATGACGTTCCTCTAGTTAACGTCGGCGTTATCACCCATGGTAGATGTATAATTTATATAATCGTGTCCCACTGGGCGTGCCAAAAGAGGTGTTGACACAAAAAGCGTCAGGATCTGCGAACACCTCGGGCTTATACCTGAAATTCGATATCCGGAGGCATGCCAGTCGATTTGACCAGTTAATCGACAAGGACGATAACTAAAACAAGATTCAATCTAGGCAACGGCGATGCGCCCGGATGCTGAGATTGAGGCTTGATCTGGATAACTAGAGCAGAGCTGAACGAGACAACAGCGATGCGCCCAGATGTCAAAGCTCAGAGGTACTCCCACGCGGAACTTACAAGGATTTGACGGAGATCAAGGTGATGCAGCCCATCAAAGCTTGAAGAACTCGTAGATAAATTATAACTAATGCAAAAAGGGTAAATTGTAGTAAAAGTATAATAAGAGTAAATTGATTTGATTTGATATGATTGATGTATTTACACGCAGCCCTTGGGCACATATTTATACTCCCGCATGGAGAGTTGTACAAAGACACGACCCGTATCTTTCCTAAAACAAACTCCTATCTTTAAGGAAACTGACTCGTGCAGGAGTCGGATCTAAAATAACAATATTATTTTCCTAAACAAACACACCTATTTTAAAGGAAAACAAACAACTCATGCAAGAGTCGGACTCAAACTGCTATAATAATACTGGTATAAAATCACCAGTTTCCTTATGTCTTCCCCTCGACGAAAACTTTCCATCGGCAGATTCCTTCAATCCGCGACTTCCTTTTTTGGTCACCGGTAATCTTCTGCTGACATCAAACGCTAAGTCACCCTGCGTTCATTGGCACTCCATGCCCATCGGCATCGGCAATACTTCCCGATCGGCAACCTTGTACTGGCAACTTGTCTTCACCAATCAATCCCTATCAGCAATCGATATCTCCTCATCGGCAATCGACATCAGCAACTCTGCATTCGACCTCTGGTGAGCCATTCAACTCCTATCGGCAACATCTGAAACTCCCAGCTTCCATCGGCAACACACTTAATCATCCCACAGTACACTCCCATCGGCAATACTGACTCATGATGCTGATGGAAAACGGCTGCTGATCAACACAAGTTTTAGCTCATTTGACACGTGCCGAAAAACGGTGTCAACAGGTAAACATGTGTCGACACATTTTTTCCGACTTAATAACAATCTTCGTTATTTCCCAAAACGATAGATTCATTATTGTTCCATATTCCTAGCTTTATATTACGCGCACATTGCTAGGATTTTCTATCTCCAGGATGAACCTCATCGGGAGGTAACTCACCAACTGGGTGATTTCTCTATAGGAGGAATAGAGGAGTTTTATCACACATAGTGTGAATTTGCTTTATGAGCATATGCTTGTGACTTAGGCCTCTAGATCTTAATTGCAGGCGTCCCCGCATAATTTGATCAAAATGCCAAGGTCAAGTGGATATGACATTAATCCCGGGTATATCCACATCTACTTCGGGTAGAAACATTCATTTAGATTTTAAACAATCTAGTTCCTCCTCATAGATATAAAAATTAACTGGCATAACTCCATGTTATAGAATACATGAGTTTTCGTATTTGTGCGTTTTGATTCATAAATATCAAGGCATTCCATAAAATGGGCATTCATCTCCCCCTAATACCGAGATATTTAATAGCATACTAAAATTCCCCATTCACCAACTTCTAGTGGTGTATATATGTATGATTTAGTGGTGATTCATTTGGGAAATATTACGCACTTTAATATTAGGGGGCGATATATGCAGTGAGCTTGGACTTTATTAATGCAGTTGCATTAATACTGCATGTATTTCCTTCTACAGGAGGAGTTTACTCAACTTCTTGTCAAGTTCACAACTCCTGGTGAATTATAAACCATTGTTCTGCAAGTTCTTGGTTCAACAAATGCATATGCAACCTTCTTAACTTAACACATGTAGTTATAAACATAACCCATAATCTGACCATAACAATCCTGCAGGGATCAATGTTCACCAAGTGTTGTATACTTGACAATCAATCTGTCAATTACATATATATTGACCTTCCAGGTCATATGCATGGAAAAAAAAGAAACAATTAATGGTGGAATTGCGCTTTCAGGCGCGTTAAGGTTGGTGTGCATAAGTATGATATCAAGAATATGACATTCATCCATGGTTGCAGAGTAGATATTTCGGATGCAGAATTACTTCATAGTCCAGCTCTTTTTTTATTGCCCAAAAATTTGACCCAATTACTCGTACCATATAGAAAAGTCGGATCATTATATTCATTGCAACATAGTCATGTTCCATATTAGTTTGGATCAATTCATTGTTCAGCATGAAAAGAAGCTCTCAAAATAGAACAGATAAGACCGAGAATTTTTTATTTGTCTGGGAAATAATATTTTAGTGCAAAGTCATTGACTTATGAAAAAAAACTACTCATCAAGAGCAACAACGACCAATATCCTTCTGGGATATACTTTCAACTGATAGCGCAACTTTCATAGGTAAAGTATATATTAAGAACATAGTTGGCAAGATCCATGTGGCCTTTCAGAGTAAAAATAGATTGGATGGTGGTAACTTTTATAAGCCTGGTCAGGGGTATTTTGGAATTTTCTTTGCACTAAGCAGGAATGTAGAGAGGTATGCGCGGCAATCGAGGAGATATGATTGGGCTTACAACTGTTCGCGCTGTGGTCGAGGGATTTTATTAATAAATTGCGGTTTTGTGCGCGGTAATCGAGGAGGTCGTGCAAGTATCTTGGAAGGAAAGGTTGCAGTAGAGATAATTTCGGCGCGTAAAATATTCTACACTCCGAAATTGGGGGGCATGTGTTGACACCGTTTTTCGGCATGTGTCAAATGAGCTAAGGCTTGCAGTGATCGGTAGTTGTTTTCTATTGGCATCGGCAGGTTAACGTTACCGATGAGAATGAATTCTGCAAATGAAGATAAGTTTGTTGCCAATGGAAGCTGAACAACAGAAGTGGTTGCCGATAAGGGTATTACCGATAAGGATGTTGCCGATGAGAGTTGGACGATTCCTGCCGATAGGGGTTGATTGGTGAAGACAAGTTACCAGAGGTGTAAGGTTGCCGATGGGAAGTATTGCCGATGCCGATGGCATGGAGTGACGATGCCGATGGGCACGGGATAACGTGGCAGTTGACGTCAGCAAGGGATTGCCGATGGCAATAGATAGAAATTGCAGGTTGAAGAGTTCGTCGATGGAAAGTTTCATCGAAGAGAAGATATAAGGAAACTGATGATCTCATACCAGTATTATTATAGAAGTTTGAGTCCGACTCTTGCACGAGTCGTTTATTTACTTAAAAATAGAGGTGTCTGTTTAGGAAAATAATATTGTTATTTGGGTCCGACTCCTACGCGAGTCAGTTATTTCCTTTAAAGTAGGGGTTTGTTTTGGAAAGGTACAAGTCGTGTCTGTTTACAACTCCTATTGCTAGAGTATAAATATGTACCTAGGGGTCGTGAGAATAAGAGATGAATCAATTTATCAAACAAATCGATTACTCTTATTCACTTTCAATGCAATTTACCCTTTTATCGCATTAGTCTTAGTTTATCTACGAGTTCTTCAAGCTTCGATGGGCTGCATCACCTTGATCTCCATCAAACCCTTGCAAGTTCTGCGTGGGAGTAATCTGAGCTTTGACATCCGGGTGCATCGCTGTTGTCTCGTTCAGCTCTGCTCTAGTTATCCTGATCAAGTCTGAGTCTTGACATCCGTGCGTATCGCCGTTGTCTTGTTCAGATTTTGTTCTAGTTATCGTCCTTGTCGATTAACTGGTCAAATCGACTGGCACACCTTTGGATATCGAATTCGGGTAATAGCCCGAGGTGTTCGCAGATCCTGACGCTTTTTGTGTCAACACCTCTTTTGGCACACCCGGTGGGACCATTATACATCTATCATAGGTGATAACTCCGACGTTAACTAGAGGAACATCATTGAAGTCTCTGAGGCCGATCTAAAAGATGATTAGAGGCTGGCTATGGAGCGGGCTATGAAGGAGTACAAACAATTGTATCTGAAGTCCTTCAGCCTAAGCAGGAGCGGCGAAGCCATCCAGAAGCAAGATTCGTCGTTGCCACGACAGGTTACGTATGATGCCAATCCTGGTAAGTTGCAAGAGATGGTTAATTCTGCCTTAAATCAAGCATTGATTAACCACTCCAGCGTGCTGTCCAATACTGTGTACAATGCTGTCATGCAATCTTTCAAAGAAGGACAAGCACCTCAATATGTTGGTCCAGCGTATCATCAACCTGGATCGGCATCTATAAACCCATCGGCAGCCCCAGTGGCGTCCTCCACTCTTATGGATCCGTCTGGCGATGTGACTACACCATCAAGGCCAAGTCCTGAAAGCGTCACCAAGCTTAGTGCAGATCCAGTGGCGTCGGCAATATCGGGACCAGCTATCCAGAATCATCCAACACCCGCCAACTGGTGGGGATACGGTATGCCTTCAAATTCTTCTGCTGGTTCCAGTCTGGTGCAGGGAGACAGTTCAGCTTGGAAGGGCTCCATGTCATCGGCAATGCAATCACAGCCGATGATCCCTATGATGCATTACTCTATATCTTCTCCAACTGTACAAGTGCCATCAGAAGATTTCGAGGTGGTGATTCCTAAAGTACCTCTGATGCCACCATCGGCGAATTCTGTGCCGATGCAACATAGTACAGCAACTAAAAGTCAACATATGGTTGCAAATCCTCAAGCCGGAGTGCTAGCATATCAAGGTAACCAATTTGTTGATTACTCTAAGGTGCAGGAGCAGCAGTTGCCAGTCAGTTATCAGCCATCGGTAAGTCACATGTCGATGATTTATAATCCTGGATGGGCTAGTCAGCCGCCGGTCCAACAGCCTGGCGTACTAATGTATCAGTACGGAAGTCCAGCAAACACTCAGAGTGGACCATCGGTACAGCAACCGATGAATATGATGACTCAACCTAATCCAGTAAGTGTGCAAAATTATCCATCGGTAAATCAGTCGATGCATAACGTCCAGATGACTGGTGTTGCGCCCGTGACAATTATTCCACATCATCTTCAACCAAGACCTGCAGGGGTGCATCAGCCGGCTCCACCAGTCAACAATCAGCCAATGAGTCGGCAAGAGCAGGATGCATATTGGACCGATAAGATCGCCGAAGTAATGAAAGAACAATTCGGCATTAAACCCAAGGTTAATACATATTCTTATCAGACATCGTATCCTCCGGCATATGACTTAATTCCTCTCCCAAATCGGTACAAGGTGCCTGATTTTACCAAATTCTCTAGCCAAGATGACACGTCAACAATGGAGCACATCAACCGCTTCATTATTCAGTGTGGAGAAGCTGCCAGTAGAGAAGAATTAAGGGTGAGATTGTTCTCATCGTCATTATCGGGATCGGCATTCACATGGTTTATTTCATTGCCTCCGAACTCTGTGATTACTTGGGCCGATCTGGAAAAACAATTTCACAAATATTTCTTCGCGGGCGTACACGAAAAGAAGCTTACCGATTTGGTTAAATTGAAGCAGCGTAATGACGAATCGGTGGAGAGCTTTGTCCAAAGATTGCGAGACATAAAGAACAAGTGCTATAGCCTGGTACTTGATGATCGGCAATTGGCAGATTTGGCTTTCCAAGAACTACTACCGCATATCAAAGATAAGTATGCGTCTCAAGAATTTGAAAGCCTAAGTCATCTTGTGCAGAGAATTGCCGATCAAGACGTCAAGACTTTTGAGCCTAGGAAGACTTGGAATAAGAAGGTGACCTTCATCGAACAAGAAGAGGATTCCGATGAAGAGATAGATATCAGCGCTGCCGAATGGGTGAAGGATAAGAAATCTGTGTCTTGTCCATTTGGCCAGAAGGAAGCTGAAAGGTTCACCTTTGATATCACCAAGGACGATAGGATGTTTGACTTATTACTTCAAGAAGGGCGGATCAAGTTGGCGCCTAACCAAGTAATTCCATCGGCCGAAGAGCTCAGAAAGATCAGGTATTGCAAGTGGCACAATGCGACTTCGCACAGTACCAATGACTGCAAGGTATTCAGGCGGCAGTTGTAGTCAGAAATTGAATCTGGACAAATCAAATTTGAAAATTCTAAAGTCTAGAAACCGATGAAGATTGATCAGCACCTATTTCCAAATAATATGGTGGAAACTAGTGAAAAAACTAAAGTGCTGACATCGGAAGCTGCCAGGAAGAATGCATCGGTAGATCCTAACCATCAAGTAGCTGAGCGCGATGAGAAGAGGTTTCCCGATGACAGAAAGGGCAAGAAAGTTGCCGATGAAAATAGCAGTGCCAAGAGGGCGCCTGGTATTGTAATCACGCATAGGCGGCCAAAACAAGATTATCAGCAATCGCAAGAGGAGCGGCGTCGGCAGGAAGAAGAAGAGTACCAAGACTGGCTTCGGCATAAAGACCATTGGAAGTGTCCCTTCTTCGTTCACTGTTGGGAAGAAGGCATCAAGCTACCTACTGCCGATAATTGTCCCGAATGCAATGGATATTACACTGCCGATCGGTCAGAAAAGAAGTCTTGCTTTGATGATCGGACATCCAGGTATGCTAGGCCGCTCAGAGAAAAGAAGTCGGCATACGACCGACTGGGGGGCAAGCTCAGTGCGCATAACAGGCTTAGCAGGCGTGTTGATCAAGAAGAGCTTGAGGAGATGGCCAATGCAAGAGTACCTGATGAAGAGATATTCTCCAGAGATCCAAACATCAGGAATGATGCCGATGCGAGTGGTGAAAGGCAGCACCAGCCCGTTTGGAAAACCAAGCTTCCTCAGTGGTGCCCTAAGGGTCTAACAAAGACTCAGAAGAGGAGAATCCAGCGCGAACGCCAAATCGACTTATATGACAGTGAAAATCCTTCAAGGGAGAAGCAGTGGAGGCCAAAGCGCAAAGATAGGGATCCATCGGCAGAAATCAATATGGTTGTCATATTGCTGATGGAGTTCATGGCACCTGTCAGCGACAACGAAGAGGCTGCTGAAATGGCGCAATTGGTGTTAGATCCGATGGCAGCTGTCTTTGAGAAGCCTGCCGATAATGAAAGGCAGCACCTGAGGGCTCTGTTCGTTAAGGGCAAAGTAGATGGACAGCCTGTAACGAAGATGCTAGTAGATGGTGGGGCGTCAATCAACATAATGCCATACGTCATGTTTAGGAAGCTTGGGAAAGGCGACCAAGACTTAGTCAAAATGGACATGAAGCTCAAAGACTTTGAAGGCAATGTGTCACCAGCCATGGGAGTCGTATGTGTTGAGTTAACCATCGGCAGTAAAACTTTGCCGACAACATTTTTTGGGATCAGTGGTAAAGGCACCTACAACTTGCTCCTAGGAAGGGATTGGATCCATGCTAATTGTTGTATTCCTTCTACAATGCACCAAAGTCTTGTGCAATGGGTTGGAGACAAGATTGAAGTCGTTCGGAGTGAGACCCCGTCGATTATTGCGTCAGCAGAATTGGAAACTTATGAGCAGACCAGGTGCATATCAGGTGAAGCTTGGGACACAGAGTTCCTCAAAGTTGCCAATTACCGCATCACACCGATCCAAGCAGTCGGTCCTGCAGAAGAGTTTTAATGGATCGATTCGCCGATGATGGAAAACTGGGACAGGGGTTCACATCGGCTAATGATTTATTAGAAGTAGATATCGGTGACGGTAGTAAGCATAGGCCTACTTTTGTTAGTGCTAAGTTAGATTCCCAATGTAAATGACAGTTGACCGATTTGTTAAAGGAATATAAAGATTGTTTTGCTTGGGATTATATAGAGATGCCTGGTTTAGACCGATCAATAGTTGAACATCGGTTGCCTATTAAATCTGGTTTCCAACCGCATCGGCAACCTGCGCGCCGATGTAATCCTATGGTGTTGCCTGACATTAAAGCTTAAATTACAAAGTTAATTGAAGTTGGGTTTATTCGGCAATGTCAATATGCCGATTGGATTTCTAATGTGGTTCCTGTGTATAAGAAGAATGGAAAACTTCGTGTTTGTATTGATTTCAGGAATCTCAACAAGGCTACACCGATGGATGGTTACCCAATGCCCGTTGCCGATCTGCTGATTGATGCTGCTGCTGGACATCAAATTATTAGCTTCATGGATGGTAATGTTGGATATAATCAGATATTTATGGCTGAAGAAGATATATCCAAGACTGCTTTTAGATGTCCAGGTCATGTCGGTTTATTTGAGTGGGTTGTCATGACTTTTGGCTTGAAGAATGTCGATGCTACTTATCAAAGAGCGATGAATTTTATCTTTCATAAATACATCGGCACGATAGTCGATATCTATATTGATGATGTGGTGGTTAAATCCGGAAGTTTTGAAAAGCATCTTGCCAATTTGCGAAAAACCCTGGAATGCGCAAGGGAACATGGGTTGAAGATGAATCCTAACAAGTGTGCTTTTGGTGTATCGGCAGGTCAGTTTCTGGGTTTCATGGTGCATCAGAGAGGCATCGAGATCGGTAGGAAATCTATTGATGCAATTAATAAGGTGGTTGCTCCTACAAACAAGACTTAGCTACAATCCTTGATCGGCAAGATTAATTTCATTAGAAGATTTATATCTAACTTATCTGGTAAGATTAAATCTTTTGGTCCATTGTTAAAGCTGAAAGCCGATCAGGAGTTTACGTGGAAAGAAGAGCAACAGTTAGCCTTGGAGGAGATCAAGAAATATTTGGTAAACCCTCCTGTCTTGGTTCCACCTCAGCACGGGAAGCCTTTCAGGTTGTATTTGTCGGCCGATGACGGTGTTATCGGATCATTCTTAATTCAAGAATTTGAAGGGAAAGAACGTGTGATATATTATTTGAGCAGAAGGCTGGTAGATGCTGAAACAAGGTATTCGGTCATAGAGAGATTATGTTTATGTCTATATTTCTCTTGCGTAAAATTGAGGCATTATTTATTGTCGGCTGAATGCACTGTTATCTGCAAAGATGATGTGGTTAAGTATATGCTATCGATGCCGATATTAAGTGGGAGAATTGACAAATGGATTCTAGCACTTTCGGAGTTTGATTTGAAGTATGAATCGGCTAAAGTAGTTAAGGGTCAGGTGATGGCCGATTTTGTTACTCAGCATTGCAATATGATAAGCTCTATAGAGATTGCTCCTTGGACTTTGTTCTTTGATGGGTCTACATGCAAAGAAGGGGCAGGCATCGGTGTTCTCTTAATTTCACCCCGAGGACGGAAGTATGAAATCTCGTTGCCGATTGTTGCTACATCAACAAACAATCAGGCTGAATATCAGGCTTTAATAAAAGGGTTGGAATTACTCAGAGAAGTGTGTGTCGATATTGTTGAAATCTTTGGCGACTCTACGTTGGTGATCAATCAATTGATTGGAGTATATGAATGCCGAAGTGAAGTATTGATTGCACACCATGAGAGATGTTTACAATTATTGAAAGAATTCAAAGAATATCACCTCGAACATATTCCTAGGTTACATAATGAAGAGACTAATCGGTTAGCACAGAATGCTTCAGGGTATCAGCCGATTCAGAAAGTCATGACATCGGTAATGGTTGCCAATTACTTAAAAGATCTGTCTAAGAAGGTTGAAAGGCGTCTAAGGTTTCAAGCTACCAAGTATGTGCTCCTTGACGATGAATTGTATTATCGAACAATTGATGGAGTTTTGCTTAGATGCCTTAGTACAGAAGAGTCGAAAGAGTTGATGGGCGAGATCCATGAAGGTGTGTGTGGAGCACATCAATCGGCATTCAAGATGAAGTGGATGATTAGACGGAATGGATATTATTGGCCGACAATTCTTGAAGATTGCTTCAACTATTTTAAAGGGTGCCAGGATTGTCAGAAGTTTGGTAATGTCCAGAAGGCACCTGCATCGGCAATGAATCCTATAATCAAGCCTTGGCCGTTTAGAGGATGGGCTATTGATCTCATCGGCCAGATTTATCCGCCATCAAGCAAGGGGCACAAGTTTATACTGGTCGCTACCGATTATTTTACAAAATGGGTCGAGGCTATTCCTTTGAAGAAGGTGACATTAGCAAACATGGTAGATTTTGTAAAAGAACATATTGTTTACCGATTCGGTATTCCTCAAACTATTACTACCGATCAAGGAACCATGTTCACATCGGGAGAGTTTGATGAGTTTGCTGCTAGTATGGGGTTCAAGGTATTGAATTCTTCTCCTTATTATGCTCAAGCTAACAGTCAAGCTGAAGCAACTAATAAAGGAGTCATTAAGCTCATCAAACGCAAAATTGAAGAAAACCCTAGAAGGTGACATATAGTGTTAAATGAAGCCCTATGGTCGTATCGGATGGCTTGTCATGGTACAACCAAAGTTTCTCCATATCAGTTAGTCTATGGACATGATGTTGTCCTACCCTGGGAAATTAAAACTGGTTCTAGGCGATTGTCTTCTCAAGATCAATTAACAGCTGATGAGTATGATACTCTTATGAAGGATGAGTTAGAAGACTTAGCAAGTCATCGGTTGAGGGCTTTGATCAGCATTGAGGAGAATAAGAGAAGGGTTGCCAGATGGTATGACAAGAAAGTGAAGTTAAAGCAATTTGCCGATGGCGATCTGGTATGGAAGTTGATTTTACCGATTGGGACTAAGAGTTCTAAGTTTGGAAAGTGGTCTCCTAATTGGGAAGGTTCTTATCGGATAAAACAGTCTGCTCCTGGCAATGCTTATATTTTAGAAACTCTCGAAGGAGTTGCATTCTCTAGAGCAATCAACGGTAAATACTTGAAGAAATATTACCCTAATATTTGGGTAGACGCATAGAGTACCCGTTCGAATGCCGATGAGAGAATAAGTTATGTGACATCGGTAAAAAGCGTACTGGCATTATATTACAAAGAAAAATCAAGTACCACTGTTGCACTTGCCGATATGATGAATTATAACAAGGATTGGATGGCTGATATCGCACGCAGGTGAATTTGTTCTATTTCTTCCATCTCCCTGGCATCATCATCGGCAGATCCTTCAACTGGCTTGATTTTCTTTTTCAGAAGGATAGCTTGTCGGACGTTTGTGTCTCTTTCTTGTCGCAGGGCCTTAATGGCGCCGGGCAGTTGGGCTTTCTTTTGGCTAGCTGCATTCAAGGCTTCTTCAACCCTTCTTAGTTCGGCCTGCAACTCTTCCTTCCTTGCTGATAGGTGGACGATCTCTTGCTCAAGATTGGCGCTGGAAGCTTCTACTTGGCCGATGTCCTTATGCTTCTCATCGGCAATTTGCTTGAATTTGAGCATTTCTTCTTCAAGCTTTGATCGAGCAGTCCTATCGGCTATGCGACGAGAAAGTCTTTGATACTGGAGTTGTTTGCTCTCAAGGAACGCTGCCTGAAAGAGTGTTTCTTCTGTATCGGCAGACAGGTGGCCTTGGATGTCTTTAAAAGCTATCTTCACTGCAGTATAGTCTTGGACGAGAAGGGATGTGTCTTGTTGCAGTAAAGATAGCAGTGTTTCAAGCTTGAGTTTGACATCTGCCGATAAGGCTGGAGCGGAGCTTTCTTCGTCTTCGTCTTCATCGGGAAGGTTGATGGCGAAGGAGAACAAGTTGTTTGCTGGAGCAGAACCTTCTCTGTCTTCGTCTTCGCCAGGGATGTTGATGCCAAAAGAGAACAAGCTATCGGGAGAGTCTTGGGCCTGAAAAGGAGAAAGTTAAAATTTGTCGATCATAAGTTTATACTGTAAGTTTTATGATAGTCGACTTACCATCTTAAAACGGATCTCTTGCCTGGGACTTAGGGAGGCAGTTGGTACAGCGTCCTCTTGTAGATCGGCAGCGGTTGCCAATGAACTTGCTTCCATAGGGGGAGCAGTTGGTGCTGGTGGTGCTGTTGTTGATGCTGCTTCTACTGTGGTGGCTGGCTCTTGTGGCGGTGATGCCGTTCTCTGATCGGGGATTTCGGCTGGTGAAGGTGCCGATGCCGATGTCGCCTCCGCTGTCGCAGTGGGCGGTGTTGTCTCCTGGTCGGAGATGTTGTTCAGTGGATGTTCGGGAATAGGCGCCGATGTTGGTTCTGTCATTGGTACATCGGCGGGAGTTGGTGATGCAGTTGGAGTGGCTCGCCTCAGGCGTTTCTTCTTTGGTGCAGCAGTAGGAGAACCAGCCCGTTTTGGTTGTGAAGCCTGGGGGGCATCGGCAGCATGAGGTGGAGAAGCTTGTACGTTTGGAGCAGCTGCCGATGGCCTCACTGCCTGAAATTTTTGGTGCAAGTTACATAAAGTAAGATATTGCCGATAAGCAGTTTGTGATCGGTATAAGTAAAAGTAAAACTTACTGCAAAAGCTCGCGCCAAGATGGCGGCAGCCGCCGATGGAGTGGCAATGGTCTTTGAAGGCTTGGGCTTTAGGGTGACCATAGGTACCCTCTGAGGAATGAAGGCGGCCAGTGTAGGAGCTTTATTACCAATGATTGATACAGGGCTCATCATTCGAAGATGGAAGAGCTTGTCACTCTTGCTCATTCGGGGGATTAGGTCATCGACCTGTTAAGTAAAAGAGAGTCAGATGCCGATGGTAGAAGTGAATAGTAAGAAATGCATTGGGATAAAGAAACTTACTGCATCATCGGGAATGACGTGATCAGCGTCGATCAAATGTCGATAGTAGTGCGATGACTTGGCGAACAGTTGGCCTCTCCATTCTTGCCACCAAGATTTGTATAACTCTGTCATGAAAGATGTTGGTGCCCAGGAGGATAGGTCGATGTCTGATGTATCGGCATCGGGAGGGAGATTGACAACCTTGTTCCAGTCCATGGCGCTGGAGATGATTTGTCTTGGTTTTATCACCTTAGAGTAGCAGAGCTTGATCGATAATTGGCCAAATGCTAGTTGTCTTGTTGCTGCCGATGGGTAATAGAACTCAAAGGATGGAGGAGCATTCTTCCCAGTTCTGAAAATGTTAACTGGAATAGCTCGGGGAACAATGCTGGTCTTCATGATTACTTCATTCTGAGGCACGTTCCAATCGGTGAGGTTGAATAACAGCGGGAATTCGTTATTCTCATCAACAAAGGGCCACCAAAGCCGTTCTGCGACGGGGATTCCACAGTAAAACTTTTGAAAGAATCTGCCGAACTGGTCTGTGTTGGCATCGGTTCCTGGCAGTACTATGATAGCCTCCCCGAAATTGAGTGGAGGACGAGTTGCCGATTCATCCTCATCATATACGTAATCTTCTGATATATCCCTTGGGAATTGCTGATTGAACAAATCAAATTGAAGGACCTTGTACATGTGTGCGTCAACCACATATTTACGAACCACCACGGATCTCCAAGGTTGCTGATGGACTCACCTAGCAATAGCTTCTTAGACACTTGGTATAGGAGATGGTATACCGATCCAAGAAGGTATCGGCCGAGGGGGAGTCTTGTTCCATCGGCAAGAAGTTCTGCTGCGGAGAGATGCATGGTGGTGGGTCCAACTGCTCTGCCACAGAAGATAAATTTTTCTAACCACATATTAAAAAAGATGGCGTGCTCCCTTTGACCTACCGATCCAGTCTTTTGATATTCCTGGATGTAACCAGTCCAGCCGCCGATATTGCGCGTGTTCACTTTATACTCAGTCTTCCTATTGAACAAGGCGGGGGTATCGACAGAGGAGACATCGAGGCCGGTAAGCATGTGCACATCGGCAAGGGTAGGAGTGGCTGATCTGTGTCTGAATAAGAAGGCATTCATTGCATCGGACCAAAAATAAGATGTAGCCATCATCATATTTTCGTTCTTTTCCATATCGGCAATGGAGAGTCTGATGCACTGGTCCAGGTTGCGCTCTGACCAATAAACTTGTTGTGTCCTGATTACTCTGAGGTACCAGTTCTTCCATCCCTTGGTGGGTCTAGGCCATGAACGGAAGGCATCTTTCCATAACCCTAGGCTAAAGCACTCGGATCTGAAAGGGATGCGGTTGGTCTCGGCATTAATCAGATTGGTGGGGTCAGGATTTCCCATTGGGCCCAGGTAGTTGAAATTTGATTGTTCAATGGGGATTACTACCTTGTTGTACATTTCCTAGTTTTTCAAGAAACGAAAAGGGAAAAGAATTACGAGATAGATGCAGAAAAGAAATTTGCAGAAGATGGAGCGAGAAAGAGGTGGATTTACTCTGGAGACATCGAACTGGATCACCATTGAAGTTGAGGAAGTCCTTGTGATTCGTATTCTGCCGGAAGAAGACGCCGCTGCTTGAGTTCGCAGGACTGTTCTTCGGAGTCGCTGCCGAGGTTGAAGATGAGGGCAGGTGAAAATAAGAGTAGGCTCAGGGTAAAAATAGATTGGATGGTGGTAACTTTTATAAGCCTGGTCAGGGGTATTTTGGAATTTTCTTTGCACTGAGCAGGAATGTAGAGAGGTATGCGCGGCAATCGAGGAGATATGATTGGGCTTACAACTGTTCGCGCTGTGGTCGCGGGATTTTATTAATAAATTGCGGTTTTGTGCGCGGTAATCGAGGAGATCGTGCAAGTATCTTGGAAGGAAAGGTTACAGTAGAGATAATTTCGGCGCGTAAAATATTCTACACTCCGAAATTGGGGGGCATATGTTGACACCGTTTTTCGGCATGTGTCAAATGAGCTAAGGCTTGCAGTGATCGGTAGCTGTTTTCTATCGGCATCGGCAGGTTAACGTTACCGATGAGAATGAATTCTGCAAATGAAGATAAGTTTGTTGCCGATGGAAGCTGAACAACAGAAGTGGTTGCCGATAAGGGTATTACCGATAAGGATGTTGCCGATGAGAGTTGGACGATTCCTGCCGATAGGGGTTGATTGGTGAAGACAAGTTACCAGAGGTGTAAGGTTGCCGATGGGAAGTATTGCCGATGCCGATGGGCATGGAGTGACGATGTCGATGGGCACGGGATAACGTGGCAGTTGACGTCAGCAAGGGATTGCCGATGGCAATAGATAGAAATTGCAGGTTGAAGAGTTCGCCGATGGAAAGTTTCATCGAAGAGAAGATATAAGGAAACTGATGATCTCATACCAGTATTATTAAAGAAGTTTGAGTCCGACTCTTGCACGAATCGTTTATTTACTTAAAAATAGAGGTGTATATTTAGGAAAATAATATTGTTATTTGGGTCCGACTCCTGCGCGAGTCAGTTATTTCCTTTAAAGTAGGGGTTTATTTTGGAAAGGTACGAGTCGTGTCTGTTTATAACTCCTATTGCTGGAGTATAAATATGTACCTAGGGGTCGTGAGAATAAGAGATGAATCAATTTATCAAACAAATCGATTACTCTTATTCACTTTCAATGCAATTTACCCTTTTATCGCATTAGTCTTAGTTTATCTACGAGTTCTTCAAGCTTCGACGGGCTGCATCACCTTGATCTCCATCAAACCCTTGCATGTTCCGCGTGGGAGTAATCTGAGCTTTGACATCCGGGTGCATCGCTGTTGTCTCGTTCAGCTCTGCTCTAGTTATCCTGATCAAGTCTGAGTCTTGACATCCGGGCGTATCGCCGTTGTCTTGTTCAGATTTTGTTCTAGTTATCGTCCTTGTTGATTAACTGGTCAAATCGACTGGCACACCTTTGGATATCGAATTCGGGTAATAGCCCGAGGTGTTCGCAGATCCTGACGCTTTTTGTGTCAACAATTACTGTTATTATATTTAACTTTGTTTTTTAATAGCAAAAATATCTATATATATATATATGCCATATGCTCAAGCTCATAAGCAAGATATTGCCATAAAAATAAACCTTCAGGGCTTTTCAAACACATAAAAGAGTTGCATGACAGCACAACCATCTAAATTTATGTGCACCAATCGTAGGCACGACAATTACCACACCACGATGGATTGATTGCATTGAACCACGATATGAGCACATCGAGGAAAGATAGTGTTGCCGCAACAGGCGACGACGAGGCTGCACCACCGTAGTGGAGAGCAAGTGCATATTGGACACTCAACGATGGTATGCGAGTAGCACAAGCTGAACAACGACAACTTTAGGCATCACGCTTCGAGCGGTATGGTTCCAGTACAATAATAGTGGGAGCAATATGCCTTCCGGGCATAGTGAAAAAACTATGTAGAGCTCGATCCGACATGTCCAACATGTTCGTTTAAGAGAAAAAAATAATCTACTAGCATATACATCTAATCTTCAGGATTGATTTAGTAAAACTTGAACAACACATGCAACACGGTTTAACAACCGAAAAAACTAATAACATGCAAAGATCTAACAAACTATCATGTCAGTATCATGATCTTGATTCATAGAGCATACCGAAAAAAATCACTAGTAAAACACATCAGGTGTTTTTATATATAAAAAACTACTAGTCTTGTACGCCTTCAGAAGATCTATTAGAAATATTAAAATCTACAAGATTTATAATATAATAAATCTAGTAGAACTATAATAGTGAAGAGATTGAACGACAAACCATGGTATATTCGTTGTCGTGAAAAATTCGTGTCGCGTAGGACATATAGGCAAGACCAAAGACATGCCTGTGTGGTGACGAGTTGAGGCCGGCCTACACCGTAGCATGTTGCGTGGCCTGCAATCTCAAGGACGAAGCGGCGCAGCAGAGTTACGACCTGGCCTTTGTACAAGACGCAGATCGTATCCACGTACTTGTTGGCTTGGTGTGTTGATTAGTCAAATCGGAGCTCCTCAAACCCGATTGGGAGCGTCGTCGGCCACCCGCACGAAGGCCACATGCCACCCGTGTGAACACGATCATTATGTAAAAAAATCAATCGGTTATTTATATATGCTAGATCGATCTAGATAAAAAAAATCTGAAAACGCCATGCATGGCTAATTAAGGCCATGACGATGAGGATCGTGGCATTGGAGACCCAGACTCTCTAGTCAGCTGGATCGGTTTAAGTAGATTAGATCCACGCAGCTTCTCGCCCTGGACTTGGCGGATGAGACGGCCAACAACGGCCGCATGGATGCCTCCAACTCCAAGGCTCGCGTGTTGTAGATTCCAGATGATGACGAGTCATATGGGTAAAAAAACACCAATCTATGATCAGCAAAATCAAAATAGCTAGAGATTGATTTAATAGCAAACGTATCAAGAACGACTCACCAGTTGGAAGAGCTGTTGATAACGTGTTAAGAATCGGTCTACGCACGGATCGCCAGATCCGTTTTCCCGTTCCCGATCCTAAGAAAAGACGTGTAGAAGTTGTAGATGATATCCCGTCTCCCTTCCCAATAGCATAATAGATGAACACATGACAGTCAATATTGTGGAACTTGTATTCTCTTATCTCATTATAGATGGGTACATGTTCCTTTATATAGTCTTAACCCTTCAGGGATATATTTGGTATGAGCCCATAATTATATTGTTTCTCAATAGTTTACTTGCTAGTTGACCTTAGGCACAAGAAGAGAGAGCCAATCCCTTCAATTTACTACGTCTACTATGCACTTGTGTGGCCCAAGAGAAGCCAATCTATTCAATTTACTTTTTGGGCTTTGGACTGGCCCACTCCATGACAAACTCCCAATAGGCCCGGTTCGAGTGGCCATGGGCCGCTCCACCGAGCACAGCGCATGATGATGGCCAGCGGCCTGTGTGTCAGCGTGGGTGGGCACGTTCGGCCCAGCGTCACGGGCGAACCGGCGCGCATGTACTAGTACTACAGTAGAGACCTGAATTGCACAAGACTTTTGTTGAGGAGCTGGCGAGTGGCGCATGCGATCGCTCTCGCTCCTGTTGGATGCTTCTGAACCCGCCGGGTGACGGACATTTCCACGCACGCAGTCACAGCGCTGCCAACTGCAGACTCGTGTGTTTCCAGAAGGGATGTACTGTAGGGGTGTTTGGATCTTCTTGACAAATTAGCAAAAGAGTAAAAAAATTACTATTTTTTGATAAATAGATCCAAAAATATAAGGTAAAAAATGATAAAAGAGTAAAAATTTGTCATTTGCTATTTACCACTTTAGAGTGTCAAATGACAAATTTGCTCTTTTACCAATTTCCCAAAGGAATCCAAACACCCCTATATATCACACGTTTCGTACGTTGAAAAGTTATGCACGTACGTACTTGCCCCGTGCACAGATCGATCGAGAGGCAGCAGGTGTCGTCCGTCCGGGCGACAACGATTTGTGCCGGGATAATATGGATGCATGCCGCGTCTCCGCGCCCGGCCAGAACGCTTAGGGTAGTGAGTTTTAGCTACTCATGCATGACTAAAGGCTCTAAATTTTAGAAACTATTTTTATAATGTTATTTGATATTTTAGTGACTATAAAAATAACTAAAATTTAGTGGGTAAATTTTAGAGAATCCAAACCAAACACCCCCTAAGTCATTGAGTCAACACATACTACCACACAGCAGCAGCGGCGCCACTAGCACTAGCTGCCACATGCGCGCACCGGCCGGCCCTGCACTGCACGCAAGCGCCAAGCGCATGTACCGGCTCGCGGTCTCGCTTTCCTGCGCGGGGAGGAAGAGGAAGAGGAACGTACCGGCCGGTTGGCCAATAACCGACCGAGCAGCCGTTGAACGCACGCACGCACGCGGCGGCGGGCACTCACCGCCACCCCGCCGCCGCCGCCACTCGATTTTGGTGGATCGGAGGACCATACGGGAATGGAGTACGTAAGTAGAATAGAGTATGCAGACTGAGCTTTTAGTTTTATTTGCGGAAAGAAACTGCATGCGGTAGAAATACTGCCGCGTGGTTTAGTTTGTCACTTACTCCCTCCGTCCTAAAATATGGTTTTTCTAATTTCTCGAGAAAAAATATGTTTAATTAATTTTATATAAAAAAATTATTAATAGTTACGATACATAATTGATATCATTAAATAGATCTTTTGATATAGTTTTTTAATAAATTTATTTGAAGACACAAATGTTACACGTATTTTATATAAATTCAGTCAAAGTTGTGATACGAAAACTCAAAACGACACTTAATTTAAGAGTACTTCATACAGTATCGCCGGTGTCCCTATCAAATCAAATCAAAGGAAAGAAAAGAATAGGCGAGCGACAAGGCAGGTGCCGTGCTCGATCTCTTTATGGCGCCGTACGTGTCCGTTGCCGTTTCGCTTGTAACGCCATCCGATCCGACCCGATCAGTTTATTGAAACGGCCGGAAAATAGAGAAACAAAAAAGGCCGGACTGTTAGATCGAACAGGTGTGAGGTGGTGCAACAACAACCCGATTCATATGTATCGTACTGATCTATGTGCTGGGTTCTTGCTGATTTCAATTAATAAGTATCTAGATCGAGGTTGCAGTTTGTTTGGTACGTACGGAGTGCATTTCACAGGCTAGTTCTTCCCGGTCCCGGCCGTTAGCTTTCAGTGTCGACTTTGCTCTTCCCCCTACACCTCCGTACGGAACCAGTCTGGATTCTGGAACGTACTTACTACTACTACTACTACTACTACTACTAGGCTTAAAGCTTGTTGGTCCAAGGAAAGAGAAGCTTGAAGGTGAAGCCAAGCACGACGAAACCACGCACTTCTCAAATCGAATGCCCAAAACTCCATGCACGCAGCACGCAGACGGCCATACATATCGTGGGACCCAGCTTGCTTACTAATCATGGCATGATGCCAAAACAGGGCCGGCCAGTAGGTACAGCGCAGTGCTGTGTGAACTTTATTACTCCTACTAATCATCATGTCATGCATGTCCGAGGAGCCCACCCCACCTAAGCACTTGTCGTCGGGTTAATAGGCCGGTGAGTGCAAAACATGCATGGGCGTCTCGTCTCGTCTCGTCTCTCTCTCTCTCCTATATCACGGTTTCAGAATACTCCTACTCTCCTGTAGCCCTGTAGCTTTGCCGTCGCGGCAGGCAAGAGGCAGCAATCACATTCACGGGGCGGAATCTAAGATCAAAATTAGTCGTCAAAAAAAAGTTGGTGGTATCATCTGTTTCTGGGCATGTAGTAGTAGTTGTAGTAGTTCGAGATTTATGTCCGGATCAGGGATCATGCGTGACTCTGCCAGGCTTTTTGACGATGACCACCGCCAAATCCAGTAGCCAGCCAACCCGTGTGTTTCACTCACATTTTCCATCATAGCGCGCGTCGTCACGGCATGTGATGTGAATCAGGTTTGGTCGTCTTCTGGCTCGCTCGGCAGTCGGTACCGCACCAGCAGCAGGAAGAGGCAGGCAAGGCATCGGGCACGAGTCACATGGGCACTGGGCGCCGGCGGCCGCATGCTGCTGCCACTCACTCCAGGCGCCACGACCGGGCTGCGATGCGCTGGAATGGGAGCGGCAGCGGCGTCGGTGCTCCGTTTCTGGCTGTGGAGGCCTGCCATCGCGTGGGCAACCTGTTCTGTTGGTTCCCATCCCAGACGAATAGGCATAAAGCAAAGGATATGAAAAAGGAAAAACAACGGATGCGGAGACATTCAAGACATGCGGCCCAGGTTTTCTTTTGGACGATCATCCCCAGGAGCAGGAGACCAATTGAGGCGTGACAAGGAAGGGATAGGCGAGCCGCGAGCGAGTAGCGTAGTGCTGAATGTTCAACGTTCGCGCTTCAGCTGGAGCCAGTGGCTTGACAGGTTTCGCAAGGAAGACGTATACGATGCGTTTGTTTAGTACAGCGAAAACAGCTGTACAGTATTTCGATTAGGAACGAGTGCTACAGTTAGCACCTCCCAGCCGGCACTCTTTAGGACAACACGTATGTACAGTGCCTTTTTTTTTTGTTTCCTTCAGTTGTTGCCATGATCTCAGTCGCTATCCGATTATCAACTAAAAACAACAGGAAAACCGTTTGGAACGTCAAGTTGACCCCAAAAAATAAGATATTTGTTTGGTTCTTAATGAATGGGTGATTATGACAAAAAAGACAATCTTCTAAAGAGGAAATGGAAATATAACACAAATTGTACGAGTTTTGTAACAAGAGAAATGGTAACATCCAATATTTCTTCTTTGAATGTCATGTTGCAAGAGTTGTTTGGATATAGTTCAATTTGCATTTGCTTTACAATGCTTACAACCTACAACAAGCAAGCCCTAAATCACAATCTCAAATTCATGTGGAAGCAAGTGCAATCTTTTTTGTCCCTATGGCTATCTAGAAATCATATAATGTTTTATAAGAGAAAATAGTTTTATTTATAGTTTATTTTTAGGGCTATTCATTTGATAATCACATAGTCCATTCTATAGAAAGAGTAAAATAGATCTGAAGTGTAATGAGCATATTGAATGTTTGAGTTTTTTGACAAGACAATGAGTAAAAAGCTTAGTGCTTAGTTTGCTGGTCTTCAACTTTATTTGCCATCTGTGAGCTCTCTAAATACAGTAGGAGGCTAAAACGGTAATAATGCATTGGATAAGTGCAATACTCTTGGAGAGGCTAGAATGAAATCTCTTTTTTTTTCTAAAAGAGGAGAAAATATGATGTCCAAGATGTTTGAACTCGTGAATCCCCTTTTATTTGTCTTGTGAGATGCCACTCCCACTCAGCATCACAACATTGTTTTAGGCTGACCAACACATGCACTTATGAGTTACAACGTCCAACAACAAGCTATATATAGTAGTTGTTGTTTCAAAATATACTTTATTATTTTACATTTGTTCAAAGCCAAAATTCTCTATTGACATCTTTTTAGAAAATATATATTTTTCCTAAACTTAATAAAAAGTATATTAGTTTCAATTTAGGATAAGTCCAAAGTGAATTGTAATTTGAAATGGATGGAGTAGTTGTCTAGTGTTGTTGCATGTTTAGAGAGAACTGATAAAGAATCAATTCGTCTTTAGGTTGCTCGCATGCCACATTGGATCTAACCCTCTCCGGATCCGGTATGGACCTAGAGATTTAACTACATACAAAATTAGGGATCCAAAAGTACACTTTAAAAGTTATTTGACCTAGATGATACAAAGATAAGTTAAGGGTCATGTCATGTATTTTGCTAAAAAAATCTTTAACGACGCACATGCCACTTCTAACATCTTTTGCAATCTCCCTCGACGACATCCGGAACAAAAGCTCTACAATATTCATGAAAGATGGAGGTAAATGGATATGGATGAAGTTAAATAAATACAACAACAATAACATCCTTAAACTTATAAAAGTATGTCACTTAACTCCACAACTCTAAGCATGTATTACCTTTATATTGAATTCCAGTTCACCATAGATCCATATCACTTTGTATAGCTATACTTTGCTTAGTTTCATAGACTTAAGTGGCACGAACTACAAGTTAAAGGATTGTCGGTGTATCTAGCTCATATATATTTTGGCACGTTACATCTACACCATACATAAAATAAAATTAATGGCACTTGGAACCTTGATTGACACAATTTTTCATGTATGTATCCTAAATATGGAAATTTGTAATTTTGCAAAATTAGTTGATACCTCTTAACAAGTTTGACGACCTTAACAAATTGTTAATTCGATGTCAATGCCAAAGACAAACTGCATTTCAGACAACAAACTAATAATCCCATATATGTAACTCAAGCTACTCTAATCACATATCGCCTTTGATTCCAAACATATATTGTTTTAACTTTTATTAAGATCATATCTAGTGAACTTTTAACTTGGACTATTGATATACAAAAGGTTACATATGTTCACGGGCCGAAGGTTGCGTGTCTCCTCCGTGTGTCTCCTTCTGTGTCTCTGCGCAGGTGTCCGTCCCCCGTTGGTTCTCCGCCCGCATCGCTTGGCACGAATATAGAAAACGGAGCTGGAACCCAAGGAACAAACGGAGCCGTCCGTCTAGTCCGTCTCCGTTTTTGCCTCTCGGCCTCTTCGCTCGGAGCTGGTCTGCTCACGTGAGCCGTCCGCCTAGTCCGTCTCCTTCACTTCTCCCTCTCGGTCTCACACTTCCCAGCTAGCCAACCATCTATGGCGTGAGTTTCAATCGAAGGGAATGTGAAATCCCATGGTGGTAAACTCGATTTGGACAGCAACGACCTCAAGCTTCATAGCGGTGAGTTGATTAGATTTACGGGAACCTAGATTCTAGCTGCTTATTTTGATTTGGATGGCTAGGATCTCGATTTTGGATTGGGGATCTGGATCTAAGTATGCTTTTTTCGATTTGTGCCGTGAGAACGTCAATTTTGCCTTTCCTCTTCAGGTCCATCGAGCTGACATCACACCATGGTAGAACGAGCTGGGAGATGTCAATTTGCATTGACTCAGATGCGTATTCAAGAAAGTTGCCAGCAGCTCATAGATATCGTCGAGCATGAAGGTGACAGTCTAACTTTTAGGACTTCTCTTGGCCGAATATGGCATCAAGAGTTTCTTTTCCCCAACAATTTTTTAAGGTTAGTTGTCCAGTGCTAGTCCCTATTTTTTCTTGATAATAAAATTGAACGTACTGAATTAACAAAACATGACAGTTTAGATCCTTGCTATGATAACAAAACTGAACGTACTGAATTAACTCTATTTCTATTGTGCTAGATGAGGGAATTAATCTACAGAAATGTGAGGATGTGACAACAAAAGAGGTCAGATCAAGATTCTGGATACCTGTGGACAATCAACCTCCAAGGAGTTAGCCTCGTCAAGCATGGACGGAATTGGCTGAGATGCCTCCATGTAGCTGGTCTCGTCGGCACCAGTATCGTCAGGCATGGAGAGAGTCTCGTCGGCACCAGTATCGTCAGGCATGGAGAGAATCGGCTGAGATGTAGCTGTTGTGTAGATTTTGATAGAAAATAGATGAATACGGAGAGATTTGGCTGAGATGCACCTGCTGTGTAGATCGATAGAAAATGAAAGAATATCAATCTAATTATCCCTTCCGTTTAGATGTTGATGGAACCAACTGTTATAACTGACGCTATTTTTCATAGGTAACGCCTTCAATTGACGGGAATTTAATGTGGGCCCAGAAAATAATAAACACGAGATTAGGGGCGAGGGATTAGACGGACGACTCCGTTACGTGCGGCTCCGTTTTGTTGAGGCGTGCGCGTGCGTTGCGGCCTTCCAGACAGAAAACGAATGGGGGACGAACACCTGTGCAAAGACACGGAAGGAGAGACAGCAAGCTTCAGCCATGTTCACGATACATGGTTGATGCGTCACATCTTCATGGAAATATTTCTACATATTTGAAAAAATTTACTTTTAAAATAATGGTATGTTCTAATAAAAGTACAAATCAAAGTGCCGCATTGGAACCAGAGTGACATCATCATGAATAAAGTGCCAGAAAAAAAATCAATAACCCACTATTGCTCGTAGTAGATTGGATTGGATATGGGCCGTTTTTCTTTTTTAGATCTGATTAAAGTTGGAGCCGTTTTTTTTTATTTTTTCCTTATGTGCATCTCCAGGACTCCTCCAGGTCGACAATCTGAACATGTGGAAACTTCTAGATCGAGAAACAGAAATCTTGCCACGCGCAGACTCATTACCCAGACGAATGCCAACAAATCACATTCACGCCCACGCGCAAAAACGCTCATAAATGTGATGCGCCTGGAACACAAAAATAGCGTGTCCGGACGCTCCGCCCAGCTCCTACCCAACCCATCTCATAGGACTCCGTCAAGGGGTTCATGGTGCAATGACAAAGGGCATTGGTTAGAGAACTCCCACCCAGAGTTTAAATCCTGGGTGTGACATTTTATTCTGAATTTATTCTAGGATTTTAGATTTGTCGGATCAGTCTTTCGAAGATACTCATAGGGATAGGAACGGGTTGAGTGTCTACGTTGTACTAGGTATAAAAAAAACATCTCATCCCAGCGCGTCGCGTCCGACCCCAAAAATAGGCGCCCTGGGAGGCTGGGACTATAAACGCAACGCACCCGATCGCTCCGTCTCCGAGCCGCCCGTCCGTCCGCCGCGGCCCCCTCCTCGTCACCAGCGGCGGCACAACCCAACCCTCTGCTCCGCCACCGCGTTCACGCGCTCCCGTCGCTGTCGGCCCCGCTCTCCTATTTATATCCCCGCCCCGTCCCACCTCGTCGTTTCCTTAGGCAGGCGCGCATCCAGCTCCTGCCCTTCTCCTTTCCTCTTCCTCCCCTTCCGAATAAAAATTTGCGGGCTCCCAAGGAAGGAAACGGACCTATCTATCGTTCCGGCGGGGGCCGATCCATCCATCTATCCGGCCAGGTAGAGCAAGGAATAATCAATCAATCGTCCAGTGAATCAGTCGGAGGAGACAGAAGCAACCGGAGTCCGTCCAGCGCGGCGCGGGTTGATCCCTTGCGTCTCCGGAGTCCGGACCCTGCCCCGCGGCGACGCCTTTTGCGGCGCTTGCGTTGCGTCGCGTCGAGGAAGCAGAGTCCGCGACGACAAGGAGGAGAGGCATCGCATCCATCGGGGGAGTCGCGCGGGCGTCCGTGGCACGGCACGGCAAGACGGCGGCGTTGAAGATGCGGGTGCTGGAGGAGGACCTGTTCCCCTCCACGCCAGGCAAGGTGAAGATCGAGCGAGCGAGCGCGATGAACCGGCAGCTCCACCGCTGCTTCGCGTCGACAAGCACCATGTTCCTATGGGCACTGTTCCTCGTCGCCATGACGGCGTCCTACCTAAGCTTCCAGTCCTTCGTCGACACCTCCTCCAAGTACTTCGCCGCCTCATGGGGCGGGCTACACTGGGAGCGTCAGATCCGGGCGTCCGCGGCTCCCAGGCGTCCCCCACCAGGCTCCTCCCCCTCCGGTGCCAGGATGTCGGTGCTAGTCACCGGCGCAGCCGGGTTCGTCGGCACCCACTGCTCGCTCGCCCTCCGCAAGCGCGGGGACGGCGTCGTCGGCGTCGACAACTTCAACGCCTACTACGACCCGTCGCTCAAGAAGGCGCGCAAGGCGCTGCTCGCGTCCCACGGGGTGTTCGTCGTCGAGGGCGACATCAACGACGGCACCCTCCTCGCCAAGCTCTTCGACGTCGTGCCATTCACCCACGTGCTCCACCTCGCCGCGCAGGCCGGCGTGCGTTACGCCATGGAGAATCCGGCGTCGTACGTGCACTCCAACATCGCCGGCCTCGTCACGCTCCTCGAGGCCTGTAAGGACGCCGACCCGCAGCCGGCCGTCGTCTGGGCCTCGTCTTCCTCCGTCTATGGACTCAACGACAAGGCTCCCTTCTCTGAAAGCGACCGTACCGACCAGCCCGCCTCGCTTTACGCGGCTACTAAGAAGGCCGGCGAGGAGATCACGCACACGTATAACCACATCTACGGCCTCTCCATCACCGGCCTCCGTTTCTTCACCGTCTACGGACCTTGGGGCCGCCCCGACATGGCTTACTTCTCCTTCACCCGGAACATCCTTCAGGGGAAGCCCATCACGGTGTACCGCGGCAAGGACCACGTCGACCTGGCACGCGACTTCACCTACGTCGACGACATTGTTAAGGGCTGCCTCGCCTCCCTTGACACGGCCGGCAAGAGCACCGGCACCGGGGGCAAGAAGCGCGGGCCGGCGCCTTACAGGATCTTCAACCTCGGCAACACCTCGCCCGTCACCGTGCCCAACCTCGTGTCCATCCTCGAAAAGCACCTCCGAGTCAAGGCTAAGAAGCACGTCGTCGAGATGCCCGGCAATGGTGACGTGCCCTTTACCCACGCCAACATCTCACTCGCCAGGACGCAGCTCGGGTACAAGCCCACCACCAACCTCGATGCCGGCCTCAAGAAGTTCGTCAAGTGGTACCTCTCCTACTACGGCTACACAAGGGGATCCAAGAACTCGCGACAATGATCGATCCGTGCTTGCTACTAATTCTTTCTTCTTTTCCCGCTTTGGCCCGGCTACCCACTCCTCGATTGGTGGAAATATGTTATGTTATTAGGAGGGTGTTTCACTGGGGGTGGAAAAAAAATTCTTTGCTTGGTGAGGAGAGGGCTGGAGGAAGAAAGCAATGGGGATCAATCTTTTTTTTTATTTCTCTTTTTCCCTCACTCCAGCAATTTATCTTCTCTTTCTGTAAATTGGTCGCTCTCCATTAATCCTTTTCCTGATCAAACTGTGGTAGTCCAGTCAGATTTTCCCCAGTTCAAACTCTACTTCAAAAAAACCGCGCTGTTCGTTGTGCCGGCGGAGTAACCGCCGGAGACGAAGGAGAAGAAATCGGCGGGCGGGCCGGTCGTGGCAGTACTGTAAATAGCCCAGGGAAACGTGGGCTTTGCCGTCGTGGATAAAGATAAGCGGCCTGCGGGCGTGGGGGCGGGAGACGGGAGTTGCCTCGAAGCGCGCGAAGTGGTCGCCAGCTAGCTCCCGCCACGCACGGTCCCTCGCACTGCCGGTGGGCCATCTTTGTCTTTATTGCTGCGTGGGACCATGTGTCTGTGAGTCTGTCGGTGGGGTCGTGCCCCACGTTGTAGATCACATGGGTGGGCCCGGAAGATGCGGTGGCGTTCGTCTCTGATGAGCTGCCATTTGAAGATCCAAGGACGAATTTTTTTTGGACGGCAGTATTTCAGCCGGAGATGCCAATGTGTTTTGTGCTTATACCAAGAATCTACTCCGTGGGTTGGAATAAAGCATGTCCAGTACGGAGTAGTTTTATTAAAAAAATATTTGTTAAAAAAATAAGTTAATGGGAAAATAACTAGCGATTTTAATTATTCTCCATCTCTACGAGTAAGTTTTAATATTGTTTTGTCAAAATAGACAAAAGATGATGGACTGTCTCTTGTTCGTTACCTGGTCATCAATGACCTACGGCTCGTTCGCTTGATAGAATTATGCACTGACTAATTTCTTGTGAGAGAAAAACACTGTTCTAGTTGGATTTAAGTCGGCTAAAAAGTCAAGCGAACAGGATGCTAGACTTTTGTTTCATCACAGTCCACTTTAAAAGATGGATTTGGATTAATGCACCCAAACAATCTCTTACTAGATTCTATTGTATTTGTTAATACAATAATAATATCGTCTCTCATAAACAATAGTAATTAGTTTATGTTAAGTCTTTCTAATTAGTACCTGAACATCATTTTTTGTTCGGATGATCGTTTTCGTGGCTGATAAGGAGGTTAATGTAACTTTTGACTATTTTGTTGTGAGAGAAAATCATATTGTTTTAATGGCTGATAAGTCAAACGAATAGTACGTAAATTTTTGTTTCGGGATCTAAATATATTTTAAGTGCATGTAATCTGCAAATATAAAAATGTGAAAACGAGTATGAATCTCGGCTCTGAGCTCTCCATGTCGGTCAAGCCTTGCTGGTTTCTGTGGTGGTCTGTTTGGAAGAGCAACGACTAGCCCGTTTGACGCGTGGAATCTCGAGATAAGCGGTCCCGTGAATTTTTGGAGAACACGAACTGTACTTGACTGCGCACGGCCAATGCGATTTGTCTTCGATGCACGAGTCGCGGACCACCATTTGAAGTTTTGGACGGTCGGTGGTCGCGTCTGCCGTCTGGAGTCACGCACGCAGAGGCAGCCTGTCGTGTCCATAGTCCATACTCCGTACGTGGTGAGAGGCGAGACGGTGAGATCTCGAAATCGAAGCCGTACGTCGTCGAATTTAGAAAAAGGAATAACAGCTCGGTTTGGAGGCCTGGATATTAAACTTTTTTGCGTAGATTTTGCTGGATTTGCCGTACGGAACGGCACGGTTTTCTACACGAAGGAGACAAAAACCTCGCAAACCTTTTTTATTCGGACGACGATGCACAATGCAGTGCCAGAATCCAAAGAGATGTTCTTGGTGCCATTTTCTCACTCCTTTGTAGCGTTCGAGTACAGTGACGTGAATCGCACTGTTTTAGACAGTGGGACCTGGGACTGGAGTACATGTACATGAACGCATCCACATGACAGTGGATGGTCCACCTTTGCCGCGGCGGTGCGCTGGTGGGCTAGGCCGCTGGGTGGCCCGGCCATTGGCATCCCCAAGGGCCCAACAGCTAAGGGCCTGTTTGATGCATGGGCAAAACATTTGTCATGATATTTTTTATCAATTTGTTGGTAAATGCATTCAAACATCCTTGGCAAAACTTGACAAATGATAAATGTTTTGCCTCTTTCCATTTGCCAAGATAGGGTGGCAAATTGTGGCAAATGCATCTGGGAGTCCGTGCCGGACACATTGCCCTCATCCACACAACTTGGCAAATACAAGTGCATGTCATTTATGATGGGCAAATCAGTCATTTGGGACAGATCATATAATCATTTGCTAAGAGCATCTCCAAGAAACTCTTCATATCCTTTCTATATGCTAGGAATAGAGATTTTGGTAAAAAAGTACACTCCAACAGCTTATCTAAATGGTCTTTTAAATATAGTCATCCCTTGGTTCTGGATTTTTCGCTAGCTAAATATAAAAGACGAGAACCTAAAGTATGTATGAGATTTAGAAAAACTGTTAAAAAATGAAAAGATATACAAAACGATTTTTATGCAAATGACTCTCCAAATAATGCTTTAGAGAGTGAGTTTAGAAAGACTCTTGGAGATGCTCTAAGTCATCTAAACATCAAACCAAATGACAAATCTTTTGTCAAATGCTAGTGGCAAAACATTTGCAACATTTGTTGCAACCAAACACAGCCTAAGCAAAGCAACAAGTTTGTAATCATCATCAGAAAAAAAAAAAAAGCAAAGCAGCATAGGAACACATGTTTCAGTTTCAGCACGAGACAACAAAAAGCGGAGTGCAGTGGCAATATAGTGGAGTACGAGTATTCGTGATTTCTGATGAGAGATCCAAGAGGCTTTTAGTGCCTGTACACTGAAACTGCAGTTGCAGCTGGAAAACAGGCCCGGTGGGCATACACTTTGCACAATCTCTCGTTGAGCCGCAATAGCCCGTTTAGCACCGAACGAAGCGGGAGCAGAAGGCACAAAGGATGGGCGACAAAAAAACAAAAGTATTCCGTTGCCGGGACTTGAACCCGGGTCTCTCGGGTGAGAGCCGAGTATCCTAACCACCTAGACTACAACGGATTTTGAATGCTGTTATCTTATCTTATTATATGTCTTAGAAGTTGAACCATCATGCTGCCCAAACCCTCAAGTTTTGCAAAACATAAAAAGAGACCCACGTAGCTCGGTGGCTGTTTACAACCTTTTGTTCGAAAAGGAATGCGTTTCTAGTTGTATCTCTATTTAAGTTCTATCAAGTTTGATCTGATTTTAATTACATAGTTTTACCTATGTAACTAAACATAATGTATATCAATATGTATAGAAAAATCTACGTATCTAAAACCATTAGAACAAATTATAGTTTGAAATAGAGGGGTATAAAATTATTATTATTCGAAACAAACATTGGTATGCAGTGAAAAATATCTCTCGCAAATCTAACTTAGTACATACTCACTTCATTGCTCCTAGTTGCAACCGTTACTTTTGAGTCACTATTTTGCATTGTATTAGACCAGAAGATGAACCAAAAGGATCAGGTGGCTAAGTACATAGTAGATCTCAAATGTAGCGCTAACCTTGCGGGCACAATGCTCCACCACATATGGATTCTAGTTTGGCATTTTCATGTTTAGTATTTAGTTTATTTTGGTCGCTTGATTTGATAGTATATAGGTTTCAAATAAGGCAAAGGATCAAACATCATGTAATCAATATAAAGTAAATTCTCAAAACGATGATTTAAATAGATAACCGTCTGCTGTCATTGTCACTGTCACTAACACCAAGAACAAAATCCAAAGGGCTCTAAATAGATTGTATTTATAGGGAAAAAAGATAGTACTATTTGCCCTTCTTATTTGAAATGGATTAGCTAGTTATGATCTTTCAAGATTCAACTATATATATCTTTTTTGAAAATCACCTTGACGTCAATAGCTAAATTTGTCGAGTTTTGATACTTGGACAATGGCCAAAGGTATCTTATCTGGCTAAGATCAGACTCAGGCGATAGTTCGTTGCATCCAATTTTTTTAGAGTTTGATGGCCGAAATCAAGTTTGTGCCTAGTTTAATGGTCAACAACAGACCTCTATCAGTAAAATCGTATGCAAATTGCTGGCTTTTATATATATATATATATATATATATATATATCAATAATCTGTTTGGCTGGTACATAAGCCGAAGTAATTCAAGGGAAGGGAGCCATTACCATTTACCAGAGACCCAGAGTACTATGATTAGTGATGAGTAAGCGAGGGCCGACGTCCCAACCAAGTGGCGCTCTCCTTGCATGCGAATGCTACCCCCTACCCTCTCCAGGCATTTTGCCATCCGCCGCAAAGCACGGCCTTCGCTACAGGCCCCCGCACCTCCTCCTCGATCGCCTCTCCCCCACCGAGGCACGCACCACCACCAATTCCATCGCGACACACATGATGGCGGTGCGAGAGCAACGGGACTAGGCCGGGTTCGTCGTCGGCCACCCTGTGTGTGTCACCCCGTCCCCCCGCGACGGAACCTGCAACAAATTTGGAGGTCCGACTCCGTCGGCCATCGACCGCGGGCGTCTGATCGGCGGTTGGGGTTCTGCCGTCCGGACGGAATCGGACAGCATGGCGGGGCCCGGTGAGAAGGCGGCGGCGGCGGGAGGCGGGGGAGCGGCGGAGAGGCGCAAGTACTCGATCCACGTGGAGGACTACGAGCTCTACGAGGAGATCGGGCAGGGCGTCAGCGCCATCGTCTACCGCGCGCTCTGCAAGCCACTCGACGAGATCGTCGCCGTCAAGGTGCTCGACTTCGAGCGCACCAACAGCGACCTGGTACGCGCGTGCGCCACACCGTTCCCCTATTTTCCCTTTCATCCGATCCACCACCCCCATTTTATTTTTATTTTTCTCTGGCTGCTTCCGCTGCGCCTCCTTCAATCGATGTTGTTGCGTGTCGCAGTGGCGCGGTGCGTTTAGGAACAAACTATTTAGAATGTATTATAGCTTGGGTGGATTCATTTTTCATAAGAAACTGATCTTGTGTATTATAGCTGAAGAATAATTACACTGACTCAATGAATAAATGAGCACTACTTGTTTCGTTTGTTGGGTTTTTCCACATTTCATTACCATGGCAACGAAATTACACCTGTTAGGTGGTACTGGTTAAAAATCTAGAATATAAAGGTGCAATGGTTTAAACATTCTTTCAATTCATATTTTACTGCATTTGTAACTCTCGTTGACATTTCCATGGAATCCTATTCAAGTTTCTAGAGGCTCTATTTGTAGCACACGTACCACCAAGGGTTGCAAAGCTCCTCTGAGTAACTAACGCGAATATATATTCATCACAGAACAACATCGTGCGCGAAGCTCAGACAATGATTCTGATAGACCACCCTAACGTCGTCAAGGCGCATTGTTCATTTGCAAAGGACCAAACGTTATGGGTGGTTATGCCATATATGGCTGGAGGGTCCTGTCTTCACATAATGAAATCAGTGCATCCTACTGGATTCGAGGAACCCATCATTGCAACGATACTTCGTGAAGTCCTGAAAGGTTTAGAGTATCTTCACCATCATGGCTCTATACATCGAGATGTCAAGGTAAATGTACAATTCCAACCGGATTGATTTAGATTTATTCACATGTATCTTTGTTGCTTTCTTCTCCTTCTTTGTGACTGCTACATGGCATATCAAATTAGTACTCCCTCCGTTTCAATTTACAATTCGTTTGACTTTTTTGACCACTCGTCTTATTAAAAAAATTTGTACAAACATAGTCAAATTTAAATCATTCATGTAGACTATTTATTAAATAAGTAACCCACACCAAAAGAAATGATATTTTGCACAAAAATTTGAATAAGATGAGTGGTCAAACTTAGGGCTGAAAAAGTCAAACGAACTATAATTTGGAACGGATTAAGTATATCTTTTTACCACCTGATTCAACAAAGTTAAGTGGTTGCTATTTTATCTCTGTTTGGTGATAGGCAGGGAATATTCTAGTTGATTCTCGGGGTGGAATTAAGCTTGGGGACTTTGGGGTCTCTGCTTGCCTTTTTGATTCTGGTGATAGGCAGAGGGCCAGGAATACTTTTGTGGGAACGCCTTGCTGGTACTATTTTATGACACGTGGAGTTCTTTTGTTTCTTCATGCACATGTTCATCCTTGGACATTTTTAATGTACTAGGATGGCGCCCGAGGTTATGGAACAACTACATGGATATGATTTCAGGTATTATATTCCCTTATACAACTTGTTAGGTGATTTTCATCTGCACTAGTTTTTTTTTTTTTTTTTTTTTTTTTTTTTGCTGCTTTTTGTTAACTGGAGCTATTTCCAAATACTACAGAGCAGACATATGGTCCTTTGGAATTACCGCACTTGAACTTGCTCATGGTCATGCTCCTTTCTCTAAGTACCCTCCCATGAAGGTATACTTTCAGCAGATGCCATTACTTGAAGTAAATCCTCGTGCTATGTTCCAACAGTGTATAAAATTCTGCACTTTGTCAGGTCTTGCTTATGACACTTCAGAATGCTCCTCCAGGTCTTGACTATGAAAGAGATAAGAAATTCTCTAGGGTAAATATATTTAAGATGGCTTCCATATTTTCTAAATTGAGTGTAACTTCTCATTTCTGAACAATAAATTCTTACTATAGAACTTCAAGCAAATGGTTGCTATGTGTTTGGTAAAAGACCCTTCAAAGAGGCCTTCGGCAAAAAAGTTGTTGAAGCAACCATTCTTCAAGCAAGCTCGTTCCACTGATTTCATTGCCCGAAAACTTATGGAAGGATTACCTGGCCTTGGTGTTAGATATCAAGCTTTGAAGGTACATTGGCTTTAAGTTCTACTTTGTGACTAACCGTTCTTCATGAGATTAACACAGAAGGATTCACCATGACGCAGGAAAAGGATCAAGATTTAATGGCTCAAAAGAAAATGTCTGATGGAAAGAAAGAAGAAATCTCGCAGGTGCACTTGCTAAATATCTAAATTCGTGGAAATGTCTCTATTTTTGTAGTGAGTTGAGCAAAGCTTTTCATCATTAGCAACCCCTTCCACCGCCCCCACCCCCCCCTAAAAAAACTATACAATGCCTCATTAATAATCAAGAGAACACCTGAGCAGGAGTTCATAACCAGTTTTCACACTACACATTTATTAATCCCCAATATTTCTTATTTCCTTAGGATGAATACAAAAGGGGTATTAGCAGCTGGACCTTTGACATGGATGACCTGAGATCTCAAGCTTCACTGGTACTTATATAAATTTCCATCATTGATGTTCACACCATGTAATAATTCAGTGTAATTGACCATTTTTCAGGGCACAGAATGTGAAGAAAGTATATCATGCAAAGATTCAGATATATCTTTCTATGACTTGGACAGCTTACAGGATCAAGCACCAGAAGGGCCACATTTGTCGAGAGATATCTCAATGAAGTTTGATGCTGACATTGTAAGTTTCCATTCCTGTGGAATTTTTGGTGTTATAACTCAGCATAAATGGCTGACATCTAACCCAAGAAAAGTTGGTAGGAAAATGATATGACAGTCAAAGATAAGTCAGCTGTTTCATCTCCTGATCAGCCTGCTTGCTTGTTAAGGTAATACATTGCTGCTTGTAATGACAACTAATGCTATTTTGGAGAGTGCATTGATGACTATGGCAATGTAAACATTCTTTTTCATCATGAAATTGGTTTTCACTGTCAGGAATGCTTCTATGCATGGGATACCCATAAACGGTTCTGTCAGGAAAGACAACTCTACAGAAAGCTTCGATATGGAATGTCAAGAGAAACATCCGGACATTATTCCAACTAGCTCATCCCATGAAAGGAAGTTTTCTTTTAGTTCTTGTTCATCAGATGGACTCTTTTCGTCCAAAGAGAGGTTCGTTCTTGTTTACAGGCTAAAGAAAGCATTCTACGTGGTCCAATTAGAAGTAGGTTGTTTTTATATTTATGACAACATAAATAATATGTAAGCTACATGAATATACTAGAAAGAGCATTACATAAACACAGAAGGAAATTTACAGATGGTTCTATGTCTATTACCACATTGGCATTTCTGTACTGTCAACTATATTTCTTTTTAATCTTTTGGCACCTGCTTAGTGTTGTTCTAGAAGCTATGAAGTTCTTAAGCACTTGTTTTTTAAAAGAAAAAAAGCCTGTCTATCCTTATCTCTTTCCAAAAATGTGTGTAAACCGTGCATAATTTATCTTATCTATCTTTTCAAAGCAATATGTAACTAAGATCAAATCCTTTCAGCTCCAGACATCAAAGTAGCATCCACAACCGTGACAAGTGTAATGGAGCGCCCTTGCATGTATCAGATGAAACATCTTCTGAAGCCGTGCCTAAGGCACATAAATCAGCAGGTAAAGGTTCTAGGTTGAAAAGTTCAAATGTAGCTTTATGTAACATAACCTCGCTACCTATTAACGTGTTAACTTTAATGTGCCTCATTTTAATTCAGAGGACCATGATGATAGATCGAAACCTCCACTTATAAGAGGTCGATTTAAAGTTATACCTGGGCATGTTGACTTTGATAAGGTATTGGCAGGCACTAATACTTTGTGCATTTATATTCAGTAAACTAAATGAAGAAACACTTTTTATAATCTCAGGTTCAACCACCTGGCCTTCAGAAGTGTCACAGCATGCAGGTTATACACTCCACTTTTACTTATTTTTTTTAGTAAAAATCAGGAGTAGAAAATGCCCTTGTTCTTCTTTTGTTAACTATAAAGAACAGTATAAAAGACAACCAAAAAATCATGTGTGTACCTTTTTACCATTTCATATTTTTAATTAAGGTTTACATTTTGCTAATATGCAGACAATTTCTCGCCTTCCGTCATTAAGTATACCCTCTTCCGCAGAAGTTGCATCAAACATTATTGGTGGCTCCTTCTACATGCAGCTATATAGTATTCTACAGACACATTTGCTTCAGAGGGTAAACCCACCTCTGAAATATGCACTGCCAAAAATAAAGAACACCCACCCATCCAGCTCAAAATGAAGAACCTGAACTTTTATATCTATTGATGTCATATTCTTGTTCTCTTTACAGGACCAAATACTTAACGTGATGAAGCAGATGAGTGTTTGTGACATGGCTTCACCAGGCATACCTTCTATGGCTTCGCAGTGTATCCCTTCCACAAGTCGCTCGACATCTCCATCTGGTACTCTGTCAGTTGACAGATCCATGGTGAGTATATGCTCGGTCCTTTCAATTATGAATATCAAAGGGTTATAAAACTAGTAATACCTCGGTATTCATAAATGGAATGAGGTAAACTGAAATACATTGGTGAATCGTTTATACTCACTAACTATACATCTTCTTTTTATGATGGTAAATACTATAACCCCGGCTACCTTCCCAGTTGGAAGCTGCATATGAAAGGGAGAAAGAACTGCTGAATGAGGTCTTGGAGCTGCAATGGCGGTAACCATCTTTAATCTAGTCTTTCCAAACCAAAGTAAGACATGAAGAAATTCTCAGACCCGATTCCTAAAAGTTCGGATTGCTGCAGGTTATTGTGCACACAAGATGAGGTTCAGAGGCTTAAAGCAAAGGCAGCGCAGGTGCACATTTTCCCTAATTTGTGTACATCTTCCAAGAATCTTAATATGCGGAAATTGTTGTAATGGATACCCTAGAAATCTTTCCAAAATGGGATTGAGAAGGATTAAGTTCCCTGCATTCGCTTCAATTTTCTCAACCAATGTGAAATTTATATATGTTAATATGAAAATGCTTAGCTTTACAGATCTGATGCTGAAGCTGCTAAGGGGGCGTTAAGGGCGCGTCGTGACAAGATCTGTTGATGCGGTCTTCAAATGGTTATTTAGCATAGAAAAAGAGAAAAAGAGAAAGAATAAGGATAGGATATATTTAAAAAGGAACTAGCAAATGCTCGAGTCTTCAGTCCTGTCTCAGCAGGATATTAGAGGCTGTTTGATCGTTGGCCGTCCTTTGCCACGCCACAATGATGACAGCCAAAGCACATAAACAACGTTTGGTTGACGCCACGGACACGGTTTTTTCTACGCGACTTTCCGTGGCTAGTGTGGCAGAGATTTTCTTCGCCACAAACTGTGGCGCGGTCTCCGTGGCGGTGGCAGGTGCAAGCCGTGAACCAAGCAGGCCTTAATGTTGGTACCATATGTGAGTATGTGTTTATGGATAGCATGGCGCTGTGTTTTTGTTGGAGCGCAGTTCCCTGGTTGGGAAAGATAGCTTAACATGCCTATGGTTTTAAATTTTTAATGAATTCAAATAGTTAACATGCCTATGGTTTTCAGTGTTTCTTTCCTTTTGATGTTGTTGCATGACTTTTCATTTAAGTTCAAGGTTAAACTTAAACATACCAAAATCAAGGCTACTATACTATAGAGCCTTGACACTGAATGTTGTTGTAACAGTGTGATTGTACCAGTTAGCTCATCATCTTTTGGTGAACAATGGGAAGAACTCCACCCAACAGACAGAACATGAAAAATTGACAATTAATTTGCATGGACAATTGACCTCAAGGTGAGAGTAAAACATGGGACAATCGGTCCACTGCAAGCTTTTCCACGTTAATTAACCATGGTACTATAAATCTTCTCTTGAACCTTCAAGCTTTTCCACGTTAATCAACCATACTACTATGAGCTTTTTTTTTACCACTAGAGGATTCCAACGGCAATGACAATCGATGCAAAGTTGGCATCAGCAACCACAAGACAAGTCACAGATTTTGTCCTGTATAATGAGTTTATATCACACTCGCACATACTAGAAGTCCACAATGTATGAAATTCGGTAGGCATGTACTTTCACAAGTCATCTACTCATTACCAAAAATTCAGCTCAATCAGAATCCAGAAACCATTTCATCACCAAAAAAGATCATCCACAAGGATTGTTCTATGGTCAAACTGCAGAAAGCCAAACTGAAGGGGAAAAAAACTCCTCAATCTAATGCCCCACTTAACAATCCTCAAACCAACGAAGTACTCAGCATAGAGCGTCTCCAAGTTTGATGATGATCCAACAACCTTTGAGACTCCAATCACAATTAGTAATAAAGCAGCAGCCACAAAGCCTTTTAATCCCAAGCAAAATTGGGCATTTTCAGGATGGTGTTTATATGATCAGTTTAGAAGGACATGTTAGTTAGTATTATGTCTAAGTACCTGCAAGGCTTATGCATACAAAGTGAAAAGTACTGAAAATTACAATGGAAAGGAAACGTCTAAGAAGGCGTAAAGCTTTTTATGCATTGCATCAAACTTGCTGTCTACTTCTATAATAATTTACACGCGCCACAAGCCCACAACATGTCGATTCCCACCAGTGATGCACACCTCTATACTATGTACAGTTGAAGTTAGTCCCAATGCCCGGTTAAGTAAGGCCGAAGAATTCCTGTGAGTACATACAAATATAACCACCTAACAGGTTCCAGTCAGAGGAGCAAGCATTACAGGTCAGTCTATGTGCTGCTAGTTCTGCTTGGGACTACCCGAAGAAGCGTCCAGGACATTAAATTCACGCACCAACAACCACTGAGATTCATTTGACTTGGTTGTGCTGATCAGATACTCTCGGAAGTATCCATCATGTGTTACAGTGTAAATTATAGTCCTGTAAAGTATTGCATGAGTAATTTAGACATGTGCAGCAGTTATTGTTTCCACAACAAAAGGGTATGGAAAAAAACTCAAGAACAGATGATGATTTTGTGGTTCTTACTTCAACGCAGGAAATTTGGAAGAATTTTGGGAATTTTCAACACTGTGTACTGCCAGACAGCTGCAGTACAAAGGATGATGTTAGTAAAATCGATAATGAAGTTTGTACAGGGAGTGGCGGTAGAATCAATAATGAATGGACCTCTTGATGTCTGCAGTGACAACATTGTGAATAACATGATGATTAGCTGGATCCAAAGCATCAGTTACAGATCCAGGAATCACTGAACTGAACAAAGTATTTGCTTGTCTCCTGAAAAAAGTGGGTGTGATCAAATCAAATCATGCCTGTGAAATAATGGCTCGCAAATCATAGATATCATAAAGCAGGACATGAACCTTGCGTTCCTAGAAGCATCAAAGAAAAACATGTGCAGAGAGCCTGATGAACTTGTGGCAACAAGAACGTCAGGCAGATCAACAGAGGGACTAAATGTCAGCGAATAGATCGTTGATGGGTATGTTCCTCGCCGAAAACTATGTGACTGTCGAAGGAAAAATGCAAAAAGATATAAGGTGAATTGCAGAGAGCTCAATGTCAAATTGATTCTGAAGGAGAAAGGTATAGTTTCACCTTGGTTGCTTGTGTGACAAGATGCACCCTAATCATAGTACCCTTTTCAGAAGCCGTTGCCAGGTACAAGCCATTCAAAGAAAAAACCATTGCAGCTAATGGAGCCTGATGAGCATCTATCTGTCAGCCAGTTACACAAAACAGTGAGAAAACTTTAAGGGAAGAATGTTATGGTGGGGAATGTTTAAGCCTCCGAGGGTTTAAGCCCTGGCCTCCCACCTCCTTCTCATACAATGTACGACGCAACCCACACTCCAACAATCAGCAATTAACTTCACACTAGAAGACTTCTTAATGAAGGAATTGGATACAAGCATATAATTGGGATGCTGAGGATGTAAGACTATAACTGGTTGTGTCAACCATCAAATTGAAGATTTTTTTTTTTCAGAAGGAAGTATGCAGCTCTCCTGCTGCTTTGAGGATAAAATGAAAAAAGAAAATGACCATGTATTGGCAAGATTAAACATTGAAAGGTGACTGAGTTTTGCATACCACAATATAAGCATGAAAATGAGTCAAATAAATAAATAATCAGCCAATTTTACTAGCATTACAAATAAATATGCTCAATGCTGCACCATTTGCATAGTCATTGGCTTTTGTTTCTAGTGTTTGAAAGTACAGCAAGGAATCTTAAATAATCATTGAACTCTCTAATAGCTTTTCAAAGTCGTGTCAACTGAGGTACAAGTCTAGAGAGTAAAGTAGTTGTCTTTACCAAGCTGCATGTGAGAAAATCACAGGGAAGAATCTAAACCAGTTGGAGTCAATACAAGTATGACACAGGGAACAACAAATTACCTGGCATATTAATTCCGGTTTTGATGCTTTGTATACTAAAGCAGATCCTTTGGATGTGCTTGCTGGGAGAGCCAAATAACACTCTTCAGAATTAGGAGCAAATGCACATAGACCTAATTTAAAATGTAACAATATTATCAGCAAATATGGCAAACAAAAATAAAATAATAGTGCTTTTGATATTATTAATATTTGCAAGCTTGAAAGCCCGGACTGTTAGCAGGAGGCGTGGTATGAATATTTGGTATACCAAGAGCAGGAGGATCCTTACCTTTTGTATTGGGTACCGTTTCAATTTCATCCAATATAGTAGTGCTATTTAGATCATAAATGAAAGTCCTATCCTGCAATACAACAACAAGCCTGCACATAATGTGATTACTACTCTATTCAAAAGAACACAGCAACTAAAGTATGCCCAACAACACACTATTTGCAGATCCTGACTAGGACTTGATTGGCATGCATCAATTAACGAGAACATAAGCATAAACCACCACCAGAGACTGATAATAATAATACATTGAAGTAGTAGCTAACCTCTTCCTACTTAATCGCACAGCCAAAATTGAAGTCTTAAAGTTCAAATCTCTCTTTGATGCTCCTGTTTTGGTATTGAACAAGCACAGACGACGAGGAGACATTGCAGGCTGCAAACGAGGAAAGAGTTTGAACTCACAAGTCACAATCAACAAATTAACTCGACTAACCTACGCAAGTTCAACAAGTCTAGGGGCAATCAATCAGCAGAATGAGGTACCTGTTCACCAGTTCCTACAATGGCAAGTAGGTTTGTGCCAAATAGCATTTCCACAATGTTGAATCCCCCAAGATCTGCAAACACGCATAGGTTCATAAAGCCTGAGCAATTTATAGTATAGTAGTACTATTACTGAAAAGCTCTCTCCACAGTAGAATGACCACTTTTTTATTTTGAGAAAAGTAGAATGACCAATTGATGCTCTTATGGTTTTCAGAAACAAATTGTAAGTGTTGTTTCACTTTATTCTGCCTCACCCTAATGTATTATTGTTTCAGAATTCCAAAACTATTTATAGCCCATATACTCTCGTAGCAACGTGGTGCCGATTTTATTGTTGCATACAACCGTGTTGGATATTTCCAGAAAAAAAAATCAAAAAAGGAGTCACTGAAGAAAAATCTCACACTTTTCGTAGCAGAGCCTCCCATTACGAGCGTCGAAGATCTTGAACCCATCCTTGGTCCCGACAGAAAACATGCTGCAACAATCCAACACATACGAACCAGAATCAACGCTCCCTCCCGGTCTTAATCCACCAAACCCCGCCACCGTAACGTAAGAGCTGCGACGCACCTGTTGTCCTGATTGAAGGAGGTGCAGATGATCTGCGACGGAGATGAACTGCTCGCCATCGCCGTCGCCGTCGCGGTGAGAATCGGGCCCTCTCGCCGGCGCGCCCGCTCGTCTCTGCAACCGAAATTCTTCGGTGTCGCTCGCTGCTTGGCGCCCGCCGGCGGCCGTAGCGTGCCGTCGAAGCAAAGCTAGGGTTCGGCGCCGACAAGCGAATCGAACCCGAGTCCGGAAGGACCTCCACGCCACGCAAGTCCGAGGCCACCAGACGTCGGGGGTACGACGACGACGACGACGACGACGACTACGAGAGTACAAGGAAGGCGAGCCCCTGTCCGTCTGGAATCGGGTTCGTTCGTTGCTCTTGCCCCGTGCCAAGAAGACGACGATGGATAGGGGCTTGTGGGTCCGACCCGTACTAGATTTTGGGCCAGCCGGCCTAACATTGTGAGGCCCAAAATAAATAAAGCAAAGCAGCACAGGCCCACGGAATCGGTAGTCTTGCAAACTCTAAGATCTCCTTTGGCATCCGGGAAATATTTCAAAACAAGCGTTTTTACAGTAACCCTTGTTTAGATGTATTTAGAATTTCAAAACTTTACAAGATTCTCTATCACATCAAAATTTTAGATGCATACATGAAGCATTAAATATAGGTAAAAAATAATTAATTACACAATTTAACTGTAATTTGCATCTAAACACCCCTAAGAAATTACACTGATTTCTAAGAAATTACTACATGTCCTATGAAAAAACAATATTTTTTTTCTAAAGGGAACTAACATTTTGGTACACTAAAAGGACAAATGGGTGGATTCACGATTGAACTGAAAGGCATGAGTCGGCATACTAAAGCAGCTGGCCAACGGGAAGTGAGATCAATCAATGTCCAAATGACTCCAATTATGTCCCTCAGCAGCCCCTCACCCTCTGGAGTCTGGAGGTCATTGGTAAAAGCAGGCACTCATCTTTTACAACCACGACGTATATCCATTTCTTCTTCCCCCTCTCTCTCTCTCTACATGCTGCTGGTTGCTGCTTGCGGTTGGAAGGACAGTGATGCCGCTCTCACAAGGCTTGTGTTTAGATCCTGGAAATGGGTGAAAAAAATCTTGTACCACTTGTCACGTTACACTGTAGTAATTTTGTTTTTATTTAATAATAATTGTCTAAACATTGATTAATTAGGCTTAAAATGTTCGTCTCGCAAAGTACAATAAAACTGTACAATTAATTTTTTATTCCATCTATATTTAGTACTTCATATGTGTGCCGATATTTTGATGTGACGGGGAATAGGAATTCGATGTGATGGAGATGTGATGGAAAGTTAGGAAAAATTTGGGATCTAAACACAACCCATGTCTCTTTCAAAACATCAACGACTTCTTCATTTCTCATAAAAAATATTTTCTCCTACAAAATGTTTATCAGGCTCCTTTAGAGAAATCAGATCCGGGTCAAACAATCCCTACATTTTACCAGAAAAGAGAGACCTGTTCTATATGCTATGCAGGCGAGGCGTAACCGGAACAGTCGATCAGTGGTTCAGATCATGCATTGTGCAGGTAAAGTTTTCTTTCGTTTTCTCAAAACATGCATGCTGGTAGGTAGCGTGTTTTGCTGTAGCATTTATTTGCTGCTGTGCTACTGCTACAGCCTAAAGCTACTACAACTGAAAGGAAATCATCATAGCTCTTGCAGGCCTTGCAGTTTGCAGCACGCAGCAGGGTGCAGAAAAGAACGGCCCGGTGCGCCACAACCGGAAGGAAACACGGACCACGCTCGAGAGAGACGGATCAAGATCGAGATGCACGTGACGTCTTGATTTTGTCACGGACAAGGGAAAATCCGTGATGATTAACTATCGGTGACGGTCCAGTGAAACGGGTCACCTATGCTTCGTCATACAGGTTGTTTTTTTGGGTCGTCATGGATAAACCGGAGGGCAACTATAGAAGAGGCTATGGTGACGAACTTAGCCGTCATGGTTTTGTTGCCAATTCAGTTGTTGCCATGTCATTTGATGATGTTGGATCTGATGTGGCTGTCACCATGCCACATCATCAGTAGGCTTTCTATGGTCCACTTTCTCCAATTAGACCCATATTTTAGTAGGCACTATTAGGCTAGCCTAATTTCATAGTATAATTAGCCCATTGTGGCCCATAACATATCAACAAACATTTAAATTTAAATTGCAATAAATTCAAATTTAAATGGACACCAATTTTACATTTAAATTTATGGTACATTCAAATTGAAATTCACATGCTTCATACCGTTACAAATGACCACATAATATCACAAATACATCTAAATATAGTTACATATAAAGTTTGCCACAACAAAAACATACATCACGTCAAAGACCATGCTACAGTTTACAGAAAGCAGTTTGCACCTACAACCAAAAGCCGCAGCCAGTTGTTCACATCGCATCATCCATCACCAAAATAAGGAACCAACAAAGTGCACCAGCCTACCAAAGATAACCTTACTGTGTTGCTTGGCATCCTGGAACCATGGACATCAAAGTCCTGATTAGTTCATCAATATCAACTTATCTTTTCTTCGACTCCTCTTCTTGCTTAGCCCTCTCCATCACTTCCATGATGGAATGCATACCAAAACTGCAATCAGGATTAGTCGAAACATCACAATACACATCGGCAGTCTCAGGAATTTCTGAAACTGCTCATTTTTATTTCCTAGAGATCTTTACTGAATGACAGCCACAACAATGACCACCGCCCACACCCAATTCCCGTATAGTCTAGCATTAAAAACTTAAAAGTGAAATGTATATATGATAATTAAGATGGACATTTCAAAACATGTTCAGAGATAAATTGAGATAGCACTAAGAACTTAAAACTGAATGTATGACTGAAATTATTTGATATTAGCATCTATAAAAAAAATAGACATGAATAAGCATTAGTTGTTTTGTTGCAGACATGACTTGCCCTGTTTTGTTGCAGACATGAATACTATGTGGCTTATAGTACCTAGCAGCAACCATGATTTGTTTTCTATGCCATCTCTTTTATAGAGTTCAATTCAAATACTGCTGAGATAAGTAGGAATAAAGACATTAATTTCTTAGTGGACTTAGACATTCCATTTAAACTGAAAACTGAGAAGAAAATTGAATACCTTTGGTGGTATAAATGTTGGAAGTTTATGTCCTTTCCTTTTCTTAAGAAGCTTTTCACATAGCTTTCCATGACTACCAGTATCTTTGACCCACTGCAGTACAAGGGAAACAATGGTACACTACTTAGACTATGTATGGAAACTATTTTCAGAAACAATGCTGGAAAAAAGAACCCCTTTCCATGCTGATGGAAATTTGGAAACTATATAGGTTATGTTGATGAATATAAATCAATTCCAAAATCATTGGGCAAGAAAAAACAAAGGCTAAGTGCACTTACATTAGAGTGAACCCATATGTTAATTTTTTTGGTTTTTCCATGTGCATTATCAGCTTTCTCGAGAGCACGTACTGGCAGCAGCAGAATCCTCTATGACATATCTACTCCTTAGAAAGAGGGCTCTGTTCAGATCTAGGGATATTCGAAGTCCTAGAATCGAGAGCACGTACAGACAGTAGTTACAGCTCATAGCAAGTTTGTTCCATCTAAATATGGTCGAGCTTAACTTACTGTCTCTGGATTTGTGTCAAGAATTCTACAAATCAGTGATTTTGCACCACCTGAAAATCAGGCTAGGAATGAATATTCTGCACTCTCGATCTGCAATAAGAAAAGAAGGGAGCAAGATATAAAAATTCCATTCCACAAGGTCAATCAATTATCTAAGATAAAATTTCTTTCTAAAACCAATAGTAAATATATGTGGAATCAAATAAAAAGGGTGAAAGCAACAAATAGCCATATACAACTGATGTCACCTTCTTCAAAGGAATCGCCTCAACCCATTTCGTGAAGTAATCGATAGCAACAAGTATAAACTTATGCTCCTTGCTTGATGGTGGGTAAATCTGGCCGATAAGATCAATAGCCCATCCTCTAAACGGCCAAGGCTTGATTATAGGATTCATTGCCGATGCAGGTGCCCTCTGTACATTACCAAACTTCTGACAATCCTGGCACCCTTTAAAATAGTTGAAGCAATCTTCAAGAATTGTTGGTCAATAATATCCATTCCGCCTAATCATCCACTTCATCTTGAACGTCGATTGATGTGCTCCACACACACCTTCATGGATTCCGCCCATCAATTCTTTTGATTCCTCTTTACCAAGACATCTGAGCAAAACTCCATTAATTGTCCGATAATACAATTCATTATCAAGGAGCATATACTTGGTAGCTTGGAACCTTAGATGTCTTTCAACCTTTTTAGATGGATTCCTTAAGTAATCGGCGATTTCCTTTTTTCAGTCATCGGTAACCATTACCGATGTCATGACTTCTTGAATCGGTTGATATCCTGAAGCATTCTGTGCTAACCGATTGGCCTCTTCATTATGCAATCTAGGAATATGCTCAAGGCGGTACTCTTTGAATTCTTTCAATAATCGTAAACACTTTTCATGGTGTACAATCAACACTTCACTTCGGCATTCATATACCCCAGTCAATTGATTGATCACCAACATAGAGTCACCAAAAATTTCAACAGCATCGGCACGCACTTCACTGAGTAATTCCAACCCTTTTATTAAAGCTTGATATTCAGCCTGATTGTTTGTTGACGTAGCAACAATCGGCAACGAAATTTCATACTTCCGTCCCCAGGGTGAAATTAAGAGAACACCGATACCTGCCCCTTCTTTGCATGTAGACCCATCAAAGAACAAAGTCCAAGGAGCAATCCCTACAGAGCTTACCACAGTACAATGCTGAGTAACAAAATCGGCCATTACCTGACCCTTAACTGCCTTAGCCGATTCATACTTCAGATCAAACTTTGAAAGTGCCAAAATCCATTTACCGATTCTCCCACTTAATATCGGCATCGACAACATATACTTAACCACATCATCTTTGCAGATAACAGTGCATCCAGCCGACAATAAATAATGCCTCAATTTTATGCAAGAGAAATATAAACATAAGCATAATCTCTCTATAGGCAAATACCTTGTTTCAGCATCCACCAGTCTTCTGCTCAAATAATATATCACACGTTATTTCCCTTCAAATTCTTGAATTAAGGCTGATCCAATAACACCGTCATCGGCAGACAAATACAACCTGAAAGGTTTCCCGTGTTGAGGTGGAACCAAGACTGGAGGGTTTACCAAATATTTTTTGATTTCCTCCAAGGCTAACTGCTGTTCTTCTTTCCATGTAAACTCTTGATCGGCTCTCAGCTTCAGTAATGGACTAAAAGATTTAATCTTACCAGATAAGTTGGATATAAATCTTCTAATAAAATTAATCTTGTCGATCAAGGATTGCAGCTCAGTCTTGTTTGTAGGAGCAACCACTTTGTTAATTGCATCAATAGATTTTGTGTCAATCTCTATGCCTATCTGATGCACTATAAAACCTAGAAACTAAGCTACCGATACACCAAATGCACACTTGTTAGGATTCATCTTCAACCCATGCTCCCTTGTACATTCCAAGATTTTTCGCAAATCGGCAAGATGCTTCTTAAAATCTCCGGACTTAACCACCACATCATCAATATAGATCTCGACTATCGTGCCGATGTACTTATGAAAGATAAAATTCATTGCTCTCTGATAAGTAGCACCGACATTCTTCAATCCAAAAGTCATAACAACCCATTCAAATAAACCGACATGACCTGGACATCTGAAAGCAGTCTTGGATATGTCTTCTTCAACCATAAATATTTGATTATATTCAGCATTACCATCCATGAAGCTAATAATTTGATGTCCAGCAGCAGCATCAATCAGTAAATCGGCAACGGGCATCGGATAACCATCCATCGGTGTAGCCTTGTTGAGATTCCTGAAATCAATACAAACACGAAGTTTTCCATTTTTCTTATACACAGGAACTACATTAGAAATTCAATCAGCTGCAAAAGGCAATAAGAAACACTCTTATACAAACATATCTTCTAATGGGCTAATGCTTATTTTCTTTGAATTGAAACAAGACACAATTTACAAAGCAAAGTAAGGAGTTTATGTATGCCAAATTGTAGTTGTGCTACGACCTCCCTCTTCTCTATTCCATAAGTAGTAAGTGTCAAACCAATGCTGGATTTGTAGCATTGACAAACTAACATATATACTTCCTTTTTTTAGTACCTAATCAAAAAAGTTACAGATACTACATAAGGAAACTTACATGCAGGCTAATGAATGTATTGTGCACAATATCTTGAATCCAGCTGGTTCCTCCAAAATCAACAAAGGCAAAATTAAAAAAATCAACTACGACAGTAAACATCACATTCACATCTAAGTCAAGTTCCTTCTCCAAAGAGAGAAAGAATGGATCTGGACTGAATGAAAGTTTGGAAAGAGAAGTAACTCAAACCTTGAATCTCTGGGTGCCTTCTCACCTTAGTCTCATCCTTTCTATAGCCAAGAAAAAGGTATAAGAAAATTACTTTTGCCTAAACCCTAGCACACAGGGGAATGGAATGGAGAGAAGGGGATGTGAAGGGGACGCACCTGGATGCCGAGGGGAACGTGGATGCGGCGGTGACAGCTCTCTTCCTCGCAGGTGGTGGGCTAGGTCTGCGGCGGCGGCGGGTCTGGCGTGGTGCCACTGGTGCGGGGCTGGGGCAGCGTTCTGACACGGCGCGAGGCTGGGGCAACGGGCGGAACCGGGGCGGCGGGGGTCACGGTAGCAGGCTTGCACGGCGTGGGGCTGGGGCGCGGCGGCGGTTGCGGCAGGGAGCTGGGACGGCGGCGGTTGCGGCAAGGAGCGGGATGTGGGCACAGGGCGTGGGGAGAGCTAGGGCGGCCGGTGGCTGGGGCCAGCAGTGTGGCGCAGGATGTGGCTGGGGCCAGCCTTGTTCTATTTTGGCGCCGATATTTTTCCCCTCCCGCACAAGCATTTGACAATCTATTTGTTTATGTATGCCTACCCCTTTAACGACACTTCCACAGTTGAAGCATTAGGCTACAACGACAGTTACATAGTTTATAAACTTTTGCCGACACTTTTTTTGTTGGAAAGAGAAACGCCGACACATAACGTGTAGCCTTAAGGTACTTTTGACGACAATTCGTGTGACACTAAAAGGTGACACAATTGGCAACACATTATGTGTTGTTAAACCCCTTGATTTACCAACACATAAGTGTAGGGAAAAGTGGGTCATGGTGTAGTGACATCAGCATGACACGTTGGATGTTCGATCTGTGACCTTCCAATGAGTCTGTCATGGATGTTCAAAATAATCCGTGACATCCAGTTGTGACGGTAATTTAATGAGTCGTCATATATACATCACCTTGAATTTGAACCGTCACGGATGACTAAATTCCATGATGATTTGTTAGAAGATCACGATAAAACCGACACGTATACACAAATTTCTTGTTGTGTCTATGTTGGTGGCATGGCAGACAAGTGAGCATCAGGAGCCGTGACCACCCTCCTACAGTGCTGTTATATATATATATATATATACTATATCTATATAGGCCGGTCCAAACGACGCTAACTGCGCTGCGCTAGACCGCTAGTAGGGAGAAGAGAACAGAAGTAGCCACTGTGCCACCGCTAGGACAAACAGCATGCAGCAGTAGCAGCTAGCAGCAACGCCCAGGCGGCCAGGCCAGCCATGAAGCCGTGGACCGGTCGTTCGTCCTCCTCCGTCTCGTCCACCACCGCCCACCGGAACCGGAGCGATCGCACGCCCCTGCATAGTCAGGTCGGAGCACGTAAGCAGCGCCATAACTGAGGAAAGTGACCCGTCGGCATCAGCTCGCAGATCGGCCACGGCTAGTAGCTAGTAGTAGGCGGAGTACGCAGTACATTGGCGGCGTACGACCCCTGCACTGCAGACTACAGTACTCCGTGTTGTCTTTGGCGGACCGTACCGGCCGGCCGTCCCATCGCTTCCCGCCGCGCGGCTTCCGAGGCCCGTCGCTAGCTGCGTGCCACGGCGGCAGCGGGCAGAGGTGCCGTGCCGTGGCGTGGTGGCGCATGCAGCACGCACGCTCTGGACGCGCAGGCACTGGCAGCAGTGAGAGTGATGACTGACGAGTGAGTGCATGGCCAACTTGCTGCTGCTGCTGCTGCTGCTTTTTCCACACGGCCGCTGCTGCCGTGCGCGCACCGCGCCGCGCAGGGGAGGCAGGGCACTGTGCGACCGCCGTTGTTCCGGGCCGGGGAGATCGATCGATCGGCCATGCCAGCGCCGCAGCGCGGGCCGGATGCATGGGCACGTCGTAAGGCGACGGGGTCTTTTTTTTTTTTACCATGGCTGGCTTGCCCTTGCCTAGAGCCATCTCGCCCCCTCCATGCCTTCCATCCATTAATTCCATCCATATATATACCAAGTACTACCTCCGTCCTTAAAAAAAACATAACTATGAGAAGTGAAAGAATCTTTTATTTGACCAACTTTATTTTAAATATTATTAGCATTTATATCTTTAAATAATTTTATTATGAAAATATATTATATAACTAATCTAATGATACTAATTTTATATCATGGATGTTAGTATTTTTTTTATAAAATTAGTTAAAATTCAAATTAATTGACTTTTCGAAAAACATGAATTGCATTCTTTTGAGTCACACTGCGGCATGGACCGATCGATCGGTGCCTCCATGCTTGCCATTACCACTTCCACTGCTCCGATATATCCATCTGGGTAGCACAGTAGCAGGTGGTTGTAGCTAGCTATAGCTATAGAGCTCTTGCCTCTTGAGAAGGACCACGCATGAGGCTTGCTTGCTTTGCTGCATCGGTGTTTCAGGAGGAGGCCGGAGAACGGCAACGAGTTTATTACCCCCTCCTTGTCTCTTGGATCTTCCTAGCTCGTTTCGGCTTAACGGCCCAAGGGCAGCAGGGCAGGCGTGCATGCATGGAATCCGATGGATGAGAAGAGAAGAGTGCTACGATACGAAGCCACAGAGGTCGCTCTCCGTCCTTGCTATTGCTATACAGTATATATTGCAGCAGTCCTTTTCGTGATGTACTCCTACATGCAATGCATGCGTGGATCTGGTTTGATGCAACAACAGAATTAGGCAATCGATGAAGTCACCATAAATATCTTACTCAGTCCTGATCTTACTGTTACTATAATAGACGTTTTCGGATTACACAATGAAGTCACTAATACCTCACTGTCACCCCGTCCAGACGCCGGGTCTATATATATCACATTCACAGGCAGCCCCGATTGCAGCACCCGGCCGCGGTGTGTCCATTGTTGGCCCAGGACGCAGGACGATCGAGGCCGCGTGTTTCCTCGTGGATCCGGCAAGCAAGCCAAGGCACTAGCGGCCAGAGAGAGAGGCCGCGGGCGCGCGGGGACGGGCTGGATCGCAGCGGACGCCGCCGCGTCCTCCTACCAACCCGCACGCGCCATGGCTGCTGGCTGCGTTGCGTCTTTTCCCTGCGGCTTACGTGCGGCGTCCGAGTAGATCCGCATGCGCCGGTCGGGGTGTTTATGTTGTTAACATGGCATGCTCATCTGATCTGAGTAATGTGACGAGATGTTCGAGCAATGGATCTGGGTAGGGTAGCGTGCGGATCGGACCGCCCGTACGGGGACCGATCTGATCTACTGTACTGTAGGCGTAGCCGCGGACCACGGTAGTACAGTAGACGAGGCGTATACGTACTGTACGCGTACTGTGCAGTCTTCATTCCCATTTGGCTTGGCTGGCCGTACGTGTGGTGTGGGTGCTGCAGGCGGGAGTAGTAGTAGGACTGTAGATCGAGCTCTGGTCCCTCCCTACTCGATCCCAGCAGTAGTCCCTCCCAGGCCAAGGCCATCCATCTGGTGGTCGCGCGCGACTGGTGTGGTGTTGGGATGCGGTCGCCTGGGGCAGGCGAGCACATGGGCACGCACCACACCATCCTGCTCTCCACTGCATGCGCTAGCTGCCCTGGATGATGGCCCTGCCCTGCTCTGCCGACTCCCAACAACTACTAGTAGTAGGAGTAGTCATCTAGTACCACGTCTACACGACGGCTATACGCCGACGACGATCCAATGTCTCCCTCTCCCTGTCTACCGCTTTCACATTCTACACCATCTTCTTCTTGTTTAGTACGAGTAGGTCCTACTCCCTCCATTCTTCTTTACGTACTCCATGCAGTAATTAACTTCAATATTTTCATCATTGACCGTAGTGTTTAAGAAATCAATGTATAGTTTTACAACATGTAAACTATATATGAAAAGGTTGTTTTTTCCCATACGAAATCAAAAAATATAAATCTTACACTACTAACACATATTTTATAGAAAAAAAATTGATAGTTAAAGCAAAAAAAAAAACTTAAGACACATCACTAGTATGACAGGTAGTAAAAAGGAACAGAGAGAATGGTTCCTAGGGGTATTACCATCACTCACTGTATTCAATTCGATAACAGCAGTGAAAACACAAGAACTGCTACTACAGCGGTAAGAGAGTACCCAAAGTTTTTTTTACAAATTACCGTCGGCACAGCGGCGAGGTAAAATATACTACCACTACGGCAGTCCCCAGTGTATAGAGTAACGCTGCCTACTGGCGAGCCGGTCGGTCAGCTGTCCCGCTTGCTGCCTCCTGCTCCTACTGCATCAGCAGGCTGCACTGCACGCGCTGCTGCTCCGGAGGAGAGGCTGACACCAGGGGACGGCTGCGAGGGGACGGCTGCCTGCCTGCCTGCGCTCTAGCTCCGCGGATACGTAAAATCCGGGGGAGTGCGCCTTTCGATGCGGCGGGCGGTTCTGCCCCTCGCGACCTTCGTGGGCGCGGGGGCAGCGCGGTCATTCGCGGGCGCTCGTTGTGCCTTGCCTTGCCGCGCAGATCTAGGCGCCCTATTTCAGCAGGGCCAGGGGGAAAGCCCATCAGTTCGTGTGGATTGGACACTTCAAAGAAAGCCCCTCCCCCCTAGCTCCCGCCGCTGCTGCTCCTGCTGCCGAGTGCTGAGAAAGAGAAGGAAAAGAGGGTGGGTGCGTGCGTGGGTGGGTGGGAGAAGAGAACAAAAAACTCAAGTAGAGAGAGAGAGAAAAAAGCAAAGGCTCTGTTGTTCTTTGTGAGTGTGAGTGTGGGGAAGAGAGAGAGAGACAGAGAGTGAGGAAGGGAAGCCATTGTTGCTGTTGCAGAGCGAGCGAGCAAGGAAGGAAGGAAGGGAGGAAGGAGCGGGAGAAGAAAAGTTGGTGGTGAGTGAAACTTATTACCCACCAGGCCACCACCCACTGTTGCAGCTGCTCCAACTTCCTCGCTGCATCGTCCCTCACCTCCTGGCTTCGCTTGCACGCGTAGTACGATCTCTTCTCGGTCTAAACTAAAAGCGATGCATGCCGGCCGTCCTTGCCATTGCCATTGCATTGCATCATGCAGGCAGGCTCCAACAAAAAAAAGAAGCTCGGCAGACTCCTGCATTTTTAACGTTGCCGCCGCAGTGCGGCGTGGATTTGTTTAATTTATTATTGCGCCGGGCCGCGCCACAAGGCTGTCGTTTTCTCTGATCCTCCGTCTGCCTGCCTGCCCGCCCTGTCTATCTGTGCATGTGCTCTCTGCACTGTTCAAAAGCTTGCCTGCCTGCTCGCTTTTGCTTTACAGTACCCGGCTGCTCGCTGGTGACGCTGGCGTCGCTTACACTGACGCCTGCCTTTTTTTCTCCCTTGCCGCAGGAGGTGGTGGAGGAGAGGATGGAGGAGCAGAGAGCAGGCGAGCCGTCGGAGGTGGAGCAGCAGCAGATGCCAGGGCCGGCCAAAAGAGGATTCGGCGCCGTGGGTCCGCCGCCCTCCAGCTGAGGAGGAGGAAAGCCATCGACGAGGGAAGTGGTGGTGGTGGATCTCCTCTCACGTCAAGAGACAAGGGGGGTGTGGAAAGCATAAAGGCAGCAGCAGGAGGAGGAGGAGAGGAGAGGGGGAAGAAGGCGTGGAACTTCCCGGCCGCGCACAAAGCAAAAGAAGGCTTCATATCAGAAAGAAGAAAGCTTCCGGCTTCGGAGGGAGAGCAAGGCATCCAGAGTGTGTGTGAGCGTGCTGCGCCAGTGGGCGCTCGATAAATAGCGGGCGGCTTCCTCCGGTGCTCTTGCCACCCACCACCGTGCGCTTGTACTAGGCGTGGCGATGGCATTGCAAGAGGAGGAGGACGGCGGCGAGGAAGAAGACGACGACGACGACGACGAGGAGGGGATGATGGGGTACGGTGTGGGGGAGCTCATCTCCGGTTGTCCCGAGGCGTGCTGTCCGTTTGTGGCGGTGTAGTAGTAAGATATTGGTGCAATAGGCTCAATCACCTTTCTTTCTTTTTTCCCCCTTCTCCTCTCTTTGCCTTTTTCTTCTTCCCGGTTCGATGTTGCTGTGCTTGTATTTCTCTTTTTGCCTCTTTTAGCGTTCCTGATTGATGACTCTAATTCATCATTACATATACGTACTCTCGTGTGAAATTCGTTCCGTGTTGCTTTCCTGCTCTCGGTACCTTCCCCGGTTTAGAAACCAAGGCAAAACGACGCACAAATAGAGAAAGAGAGTGAGATACTAGAATGGAAAACCTCATTCTGCCCTGGTTGTTGAGATGGTGTGCACTTTCGCTGCTGGGCTGCCGCTGTGCTCCCTGAGCTGTGAGGTGTGAGCACACGCACCAGCGGCAGCAGCAAAATGCGTCTGGTTCGTTGGCTGGTCTCGTTCCATTCCATGCCATGATGGTGAGCTGCAACGCTCCAAACACAAGGAGACGAGACGAATCCGAAGTGCGGCTACGAGAGGGAGATGGAGCAAACGGAGAAGCAGCCGCCCGCGCTCGATCGCCGCCGTGAAGCCGCTTGCTTGCTCGGCTTCCCAATCCCAACCGCCTTGCCTTGACCCACCTCCACCACGTCTCGAGCGGGGCCTCGCAGTCGTCGCAGGCTGGCTCGAGGACGGACCACTGATCCGTGGGGCCCACGACGGCGATTTCTCGGCCGGGATGAACGAATGATGGACGTGAAGCGCCGTCAGGCCCATTGGTCGCGTGTCAGATATTAATGAATGGAAATGGATCCCACTCCCACCCTGATCACGGTGATTATGATTTATGATATGAATGCCGCCTTGTACTCGAAACGAGAGCTCCCTGACAGACAGACAGACAGACAGTGACTCCTCCTGCATCTGCATGGGTGCATGGTCGTTCAGGCTCGCATGTGCCCAGATCAATTGCTCGTATTCAATTACTACCAGACAGTAGCAGCGGCACCACCAGCAGCAGCGCCCCTTTCTGCTACTACTTCGTAATGTACCGAACTTTTATACGGAGTACCGTACTGCTTGTGTATTTGAACGAGTAAGAACCCTGACCATTGGACACTAGCTAGTGGCAAGTCTGGCTTGAGTTTGTTACTACTTTCGTGTGATAAAGGCAGAGGAAGGCGAGGTACTACGGCGTGTTTAAAGTTAAAAGCGATGATCCACCTTCTTCTACCTCACGCAGTCACGCCTCAGGCTGCCTAGTCCGTCCGACAGAGATGGTAGTAGGAGACACACAAAAGGTACATGGCGGCATGGCGCGGCCGCACGAGCCCTGCCGCTGAGAAGCGGCCGTTTTTTTTTCCCGTAGAAGAACACAGGACAATTGAATGTGCGTCCGTGTGTGTTTTTTTGGGTGTTTTCTGTAGCCGAGGAATACAGAGATCGGCTACTGCAGCCTCACGTGTCGAATGACTGAGTTTTTTTTTTCGTCCTTTTACCAACTTGTATCAAATTTCTTGGTTCCATTCCATATAGGAGATTGGGCACATGAATCACATGGGTGTGTTCAATCGTTTGGTGCTGCTTCCAGCTCTGGCTCCTACTCCGGCTTCTACAACATCTGAGCTAGAGTCAGAGCGAATTGTGGATGCGCCGGACAGGATGAACGTGTATGTCTAATCGCTATACTTTTCTCTCTAAACTAACTTTAGACGTAGTATCTGAACTCTGGAGGCTAGAATTAAGACAAGAAAGAGTAGAAGAAGGCTAAGCAAGTTTGGCAAGTCAGCATTAGACCAAACACAAAGGTAAGAATATGAGGCGCGTGCCTAAGATGATAATATGTGGATATGAGTCAAACAAACATGTAACTGATGATCGAATATGCATGACCTCGGCTCCTATTCTATACTCATATCCACATATAAAATACTAGGGCTATAAAGGTTAGAATTCATGGTATTAGTTTATAAAATGACGAATTATTCAATTTATCACGATCTAACGGCTACGACTAAAAAAAAACAGTATTTAACGTCCGCACTCTTTTAGTCGTGGGCATCATGGGTACCGTGTCTATAACATCTCTACTAATCTTAAGACCTGGTGACCAAAATCATGCATGGCTCCCTTGCTTTCCTCTTGTCTTCATCAACAAACAATAAAAATGCTCCATTATATCTTCAACTTTAATTAATTAATAATACTGTGGATTATTAATGCGCGACCCTTGTCAGAAAGCTAATAAAACCAAAACGTAGCTCTGCCTCCACGGTTGGGAGCGAAAACTTGCTGTAACAAAACGTACTCCGAACCACTAGGGAAAAAGCCTGCACGTACGTCCTGTTGAATGGCCACAGCCCACAGATAATCTGCGCCATCATTTCGCGATTGACCACTGAGTTGACGCATGCACTATTTGCCCTGTTTGCGCACGAGTCCGACCCTCCGTACTTGACGAAACAACACGTTCCGTGTGCGATGATCCAATTTCCAACGCGAACACGCGTTTCCGTTGCTGTCAAAACTTATGGTAAAAAAAAAATACTAAAATAAAGCGCCTCCACGACCACGCTGCACGCCGACTCTGAACTTCTGTCGAAGAGAGGGATGCAGCACAAATCACACAGCATCGTGTGCTGTAGTACTACCATGAAAAAAATCCGTCTAAAGCTTCGAAAGAAGCAGGAGCTGGAGACACGTCACCGATCACTACTGAAATGATCCCGTAGTACGTGGCCAGGAGGGTGTCCACGCGACCACGCCCCTGCGCCGCCGCCCAGTTGCGGCAACCAGCCGCGGCTGCGCGGCGAGCACGGAGCACCGAGCCGGGCGCCTGCCCTGTAGAGGAAGCCAACGCTTGCACGCCAGAAATGGGCGAAACGAAACACACGGTTGCTTCCGTCCTCACATAACCTGCTTGCTCGGGACGCGTGCCGGGACCAGGGGACGTCACGATGGCAGCAAAGGCAGGCACCGGTGGTGGTAGTGGTGGTGATGATTGGCGAGTTCGTTTTCTGTCACCTCGGGCAAATCATGGGGGGGTCATCAGCAGTAATTCCAAGCCCATCATCTGCAGTGCGATTAGCGCAGCCACGATGGCGTCATGATTGCGGCAATCCACTGCTAAAGGGAGATCGCTTTGTTTTCTTTTTTAAAAAAGTTTTATTTTTTTTAAAAAAACCTTGGCAGAGGAGACCAATGATGACAGGCTGGGCCGGATCTAATCATGGCCTGGCGTGATGGGCCTGGGCTGTGGGCCGGGCGTAGCATGATTTTGTTGGACGGATCGATCATGCATGCGCCTGATGATATTTGTCATGTCATTCAAACCGCAAAGTTTTCTCACTCCCCCCCCCCCACACACACAAAAAATCAAACCGCAGAGTTTTCTTCTGTTGAAATTGTGTTGCAGCAGCTCGTATCCACAAATTTGGTTTCCCATCTGATGTACCCACCCTCTAAATCCTCATTTCATTTGAATAAAAGCCACTTTCTACATCTTTCCTTCTTCCAGTACCATCTTTATATTTTGTGAGTATTTTGATGGGTCATCCCGCTATTCATATCTGAAGAGAGAGAAAGCATGAATGGATAAGTGGAATATGACTATATTCTTATGAATGTGGAAGGGATATAAAAAGGTTCTTATAATTCCTCTTAGACAATGTTTAAATTCACTAGGAGCTATTTCCTCCGTTCTAAAATAACTACACCCCTTGCTTTTTGGAGAAGTGAAAGTTTAAGTTTGATTAAATTTATAAAAGTCATTTGCCAATATTTGATCTCCTATTATGTTTATTATAAAAATATATTCCATTAAAAAGTTGAGAATAGTTTTAGTATCGTGATATATCTATACCTAAAATTGGAAATGCAGTCCCTGAAGTTGACTAGTCACTAGTCTAGGCTACTTTCTGCACAAAAATATGGTGGTGTCTTCTATACGTAAAATTGGAAATCCAGTCCAGATCGTGCGTGAACTCGCCACTTGGTCACTTGACGAGAGCGACACGAGGACATGTCGGGAAGTGGAAGTCTGGAACCGGGACGCTCTAGTAGCAGGTGCCGTGTGCGTTGCACGCGGACTCGTGCAAGGTTTTTATCCGGAGAAAGGCCGTAGAGATGGAGCGCTGCTCTCGGCCAACCAAACGCCAAGTGGGACCAAACAATGACGACGCCGCCTACCGCAACAGCGCCACTGGCATCTCTCCTCCTGCGCGTCTCCGCCGCCGCCGTGGCCGTGGCTCCGCGTCCCAAGAGCCCCGCGGCGGCGGCACGGTGGGCGGGAGGTAGGGGCAGTAGGAGGAGGAAGTGCCGGGCGGCGGTGGTGGAGGAGGCCGGGGTGCTGCTGCCCAAGGATGGGGAAAGGGAGGGGGAGGAAGCCGCGGAGGCGGCGGGGTGCTACGACTGGAGGGAGGAGTGGTACCCGCTGTACCTGTCCAAGGAGGTGCCCGACGACGCGGCGCTCCCGCTCACCGTCTTCGACCGCCAGCTCGTGCTCTGGCGCGATGGCAACGGCGTGCTCCGCTGCCACGAGGACCGGTGCCCTCACAGGTGATGAGATCCTCCTCTCTTGCGTTGCGTGCCACGATTGGTTTGGTCGAAACCGAAACCAACAACTGAAGATGATTGATTAATTTTATTTACTCCCAAAATGCTTATCAATCGATCGATCAGGTTAGCAAAGCTGTCGGAAGGGCAGATCGTGGACGGCAAGCTGGAGTGCCTTTACCATGGCTGGCAGTTCGACGGCGAGGGCAAGTGCGTCAACATACCACAGGTCTCTCTCTCCCACCTTTCCGAATCCGATCCTGAAACGAACGAACACTAGCTCATCTAAGTATGTACGTGCGTACTCCATGGACCATGGACCATGGATCATGGATGCATGGATGATGCGATGTACTCCTACTATGTGTGCATGCAGCTGCCCGAGGGCGCCAACATCCCACGGAGCGCGTGCGCGCGCAACTACGAGGTGCGCGACTCGCAGGGGGTGGTATGGGTGTGGATGTCGGACGCCAACCCTCCAGACGAGGGAAAGCTGCCATGGTTCGAGCCGTACGCGCGGGCGGGGTTCACGGACCTATCGACGGTGCACGAGCTCCCCTACGACCACTCCATCCTTCTAGAGAACCTAATGGACCCGGCGCACGTGCCCATCTCGCACGACCGCACCGACTGGACGGCGAAGCGCGAGGACGCGCAGCCGCTCATCTTCGACGTCACCGAGCGGACCCGTCGCGGGTTCGCGGGCTACTGGGGCCGAACCACCACACCGCACCTCCGCAACCTGCTCCGCTTCGAGGCGCCCTGCGTGCTCACCAACACGCTCGAGTACACGGACAAGGACGGCGTTGAGCAGTGCTTCTCCGCGCACTTCCTCTGCCGTCCCGCGGGGCAGGGCAAGTCGATGCTCCTCGTGCGCTTCGGCTCCACCCTGAGGTCGCCGCTGGCGAAGGTGCTTCCGGCTTGGTACTTCCACCAGAACGCGTGCAAGGTGTTCGAGCAGGACATGGGGTTCCTGTCGTCGCAGAACGAGGTGCTGCTCAAGGAGAAGCTGCCCACCAGGGAGCTCTACCTCAACCTCCGCTCCTCTGACACCTGGGTCGCCGAGTACAGGAAGTGGATGGACAGGGCCGGCCACGGCATGCCCTACTACTTCGGCCACAGCACCCTGTCACCGCCGCCCGTGCCCGCCGTCGTCGAGCAGGCGCCCGCGGGCGCCCAAGCGGGCATCTCGGCCTCCTTCCCGGCGAAGGGCGGCGTCGGCACGCTGCACGCGCCCAACCCGACCAACAGGTACTTCCGTCACGTCGTGCACTGCAAGGGGTGCAGGGCCACCGTCAAGAAGTACACCGCGTTGAAGAACGCTTTCGCTGCCCTTGCGGCGGCGGCCGTGGCGGCTGCCGTCCTGGTGGAGATCAGGCAGTGGAAGGCCGTCTTGCTGGCTACGTCGGCCGTGCTAGCCGCGGCGTCCTATGGGTGTGACGCGATCGTTTCTTTGATCACCACCAACTTCATCAGGACACACAGGAGACTGTAATTAGGTGGTACTAATAGCCGTTGTATGTTTAGGTATATACAGTAGAAAAAAAAAACATGGCGGGAAGCGTTCTCTTTGCCCTAGTACATTTGCAGCAGCTGACCAGCTGGTCAGGTCTTTTACTCCTACGCCACAAACTCACAACCACAGCTGCACATAGTACAGAGATTTCAAGTCTGCGGTCACAACCAGCAAGTCGTGAATTTCTGACCAACCAATCGATGTGCAACACGCTCACTTGGTAACCATGGTGGCGTTCTTAAAATTCAATCCAGGATAGACACACATGGCAACTGCGGTATGTTTAGGCACATAGAAGAAAAAATGGCTATCACCGTATAGCTGTATTTCTAGTAACGTTTTGCATACCAACAGCAGCTGATTAGGTGGTTACTGGTTAGGTCTTTTACACCTGCATCACAGACACAAACTCACAATCACAAAAGATAATCAACATCACCTTCCGTGCACACACGAGATTTTCGAGTCTTCAGGGTCACAGTTAGCAAGTCGTGAGTTTCTGACCAACTAATTTGATATGCAACACGCTTCAAATTCAGCCCAGGAGCTAGGATAGGCAACCCAACTCCAACACAATACAAGCAGCACACATTTACTGTTTCAGACAGTGGCACAATGCATAAAGTCACATGTTATTAAGTAGACAAACTTGATAACAGTGGACAAACACCGACTTCTTGCAATCCATGCTCAGAGCAAGTGTTAAAGGCAATATACTTGATTGGATAGATTAGCTACCAGTAGAAACGATTGATGCTCCTGGGTACCGTGGTTGAACTAGAATTCCCTGTCGGGGAAGAGGACGGGTGCAACAAGCGACCATATGAATAGACCTGCCGTCGCCCACTGGGTTGCAATCCTGACCCAGACAGATGGCCACCCAACATCAACAAGGTTTCCGCTCTCACCAACGGATGTTGACCAGCCAGTCAAGAGCATTGCCGAGTACATGCTGGCCAGGGAGAAGATGAGGTGGAAGAAAGAGTAGGAGTACGTCACTGGCCTTGGTACATCCTTCTTATCTTCTTCTTCATCTGCCTTGCTGAAGGGGAGCAATGGCTTGTCGGTCCCTGAAGGTTAAAGAAAAAGCTATCATAATTAGCAATGCAAACTCGATACTTGCAAAACTAGCTCATTAGCCAGAGAGAAGACAATCTAACCACGAGGTGAGTCTGGTGCCGAGAGCATAGTTGCAGAGGAGCCAGCTCGGACTGCTGAATAGACCACAGAGAGGACTGTGGTAAGGAGTCCCAATGTAAGGCTACCAGTTGACACAGCTTTCGAGTGATTGTGAAGCCCATTGCATTCATAATCCCTTGGCTCACTGGAGAGTCCACTGTAGCACAGGTATGTACAGTATAGAGCAATAACCGATGCAGGCAACAAACTTCCATTGATCTGAAAGTCAAAATTTAGCATTTATTGGAAAACATGGTCATATGATGACCAAGATGAAATCTAAAACAGTCAAAACAACCCATGAATCATCTAGAGTGCAAATATAATACTGCCCAAAGCCCCAAATAGTTTCTGGTTGAATCAAGTAACATTAGCATAGGCAAAATCAGTAAAAAAAAGAAAGAAAAAAAAAAACAGGCTACAGGATGGTACCTTTGGGTGCAGGGCAACAATAGCAAACGCAAAAACAAGAATCAATGTGAAGACAATGAAAAACAGGTTGAGTCCGCAGTCTTGTCCAGATGGAGTGAACCAGTGAAATAGAAGACCCGAGAAAGAGAACGTGGCGATGTAACAGACAACTGAGACAACCAACAGAGCCATGTACCTGCAGCGACAAAAGAGTATAAATAATAGAAAAATACACCAATGGATGCCCAAGCAATATGGGAACAGTAACAGCACACAACCAACCAGAACTGCTCATCCTTGGCGACCCAGTTCTCATTCCATCCGTGCACAAAATCCAACAGCAGAACAACCTGAACGAGAAGGAACAGCCCAGATCCAAACTTGGATATAGATTCTGCAAAAGTAGAATTGTAGTAAGAATTCCAAACACAATTAACAAACATATGACAGAATACCTAACAAAGTGCATGACCAACAATAGCAGAGTAGTAACTCAATGTTCAGGAAACTCAACAAACGCACAAATAATGGGGTTTAGCTATTTTAAATAAATCCAGTAATGTCTCTAGATAGTGTACATGACCAAGAACCAAATCTTTTGTTCTGCACATCACTATATTAGCTAGTCTATAATCTCATTTTTTTACTCAACAATCTCCATCTGAAATGAATTCAGCTCCAAAACTTCTACACTAATGGGTTGTTTGGATTAAAACCTCATCTTTCCTGATAGAGCATCAGCCAGAATTTGGACAAATACCCACATATTAAATGCACTAGATTTTGGGTTAATCCAGTGCAAATCCAGTATGTTTACAGATAAATCCGAAATCAACATTTTGTTATGCAGAAAACTATACTGATCTAGAGGTCTACCATCTATGAAACTGACTCAGGGACCTATGCCCTTTTAATTCTCCAAAAATATTTTGATCAAAGTGATTGCGTGTCTCAAAAAAGATTAGCGCTATTAACCAAACAGTTGCCATCATGATATGCTCACAACTTAGCAACTACGCAATCTGACAAACAATTTCCATTAGGCATTGTAACATGAGCCGCTAGTTATTTAACATGAATTGAACAGCCGGAAACAAATAAAAACAGCTAAACAGCTACTTAGACGGGTGCTCATGACAATTTTGACTAAATTCTAGAATTGCGCCTAGAAGTCTAGAGTTGTGTAATTCTGACAAATAAAAACAGCTGACTACCAATTGGGTTTATCCTTGTACAAGTCCAGAATTGCATAAAATCTGACTCCAACAATCTCCTTACTTTATCTTTATTTGAAACAAATTCAGCAATCTCCTTAGGAGACTCATGGAACTAAAAAATCTCTTTAAGGAACTGTTTGTCTCAAAAAGATTAGTGCCATCATCAGTCAATTGTCATTGTGACATGTCAAGTATCCATCAACTATGCGTTCAGAGTTCAGACAAACGGTTTTCATTTGTGATTGCAGTATGAATCAAACGGTCTGACAAATAATAAACAAATAAAAAGGAAAGGGCGTTAGCTCACCATAGAAGCTGACGACGCCGTTGGGCACGAAGAACATGAGGAATACGATGACGGCCCAGCAGAAGATCTTGGCCATCCACCCACCGTGGTGGATCTTGTCACGGGGGTCCTTCTGGTCCTTTATCCCGGCCATGATGACGGCGAGGATGGTGAAGAAGAGGAAGTTGCCGAGGCTGACCCTGAGCACCGCGTCGGTCTCGAACCACTCGCGGTCGGGGGTCTTGTGGAAGTGGTTAATCCCTGCGGAAACAGAGAGAAACCTCCATGAATGTTGGGTTTTCGATGAATTGAATCGACGAATCGAACCGAGGGAAAGTAGGGAAGGGATTCGGGTCAGGGCCACGCACATGGGATTGACTGGAGGAGAGGCGCAGCGACCTCGCGGAGCGCCCAGGATGCGAAGAGGGAGAGCGCGAAGAGGCCGCAGTAGGCGATGCGGGCGGAGCGGCGGCCGATGCTGCCGACCGCCGTCCGGCACGCCTCGCACGCGCACGCCGCGCAGCACGACGCCAGACACGACGCCGCCCACATGGCTGGTGGCTGGTGGCTGCTGGTGCCCCGGCTCCGCCGATCAGATCGAGTCGACTAGGAACGGGGGATCGAATTCGAAGGCCGCCGCCGCCGCGGATTTGGGGATTTCTAGTAGGTCAGGTGGGAGAATTTTGGGGAACGCGTGTTGGGGAGGGGAACGATATGGAGAAGACGGGGAAAGCCGCCGGAACCCGGAAAGGAGGAAGTGGATTACACAACGGATTTGTTTTTGCACGAGACAGACGGACGGACGGGGCGGGGCGGCTGACGTGCCGGTGGAGTTGGTTGGGTTGGACCGGATAAGGAGACCGAGTCGGCTTGCAATATTCGTACGGCAGCATCGACTAGTAAACCAAATACGACCGCTGTTTAGGGCTGTTCGATTAATCGCGATCCAAACAAGATAGACTACTTTTTTAGTTAAATTTTCAACGGAGTAGTTATTAACAAATTAGTTAATCGCAAAACAAAATATCAACCAATTAGTGGGCCAATCGTAGCTAACTGGAGCTGTTTTTTTTTTGTCCCAGACAAGTGTATAAAGATACCATGATTTAAGTGTGTGAGAGTTGCAAAGGCAAAAACCTGTTTAGCGCTAACTTTGAAGTCAAAGTCAAACGCTTCTCCTATGGATTCTTCACGATTCAATGACAGGAGATTCAGTTTTATTCAGTATTTGATGTAAAAAAAAAAACTATCAGGGTTCGAATCAAGAATCCTAACTGCATTAGCAGAATAGGAGAAGTATCCATTCATCCGACATAGCGGAATGCAAATGAAATATCTACTTGTACCAAATGATAGTCGGTTCAGAAATATTCTGGGACGAATCTAATGAGCCGAGAACTCATCTAAATATCACATTCCTAGAATAATTATTAGTATTACTACTACTACTACTACTACAACAGACCTACTAAAACCTGATAGACATACAGGCGGAACAATTGTAAAAGTTGCATACACGCCACATTCTTATCAGAAGATAAACAGACAGAAGCACTGGCGCATGAAATTGATATCAGAATTTCAACCATTTCTTTTCTTTCTCCTTTCTAGTAACAGCATTCGTCGCTGAAGCATGGGTAGCTTCAGCATCGGCAAGTGCCTTTCGAGTCTCTTCCAGTTTCCTTGAAGCCGCTTCAAAGACTGCCTTGTCTTTGCGGTTGCGGTTCTTCATTTCTTCCAGTTTCTCAACTCGAATCCTCAGCTCCTTTACTTCCTCATCGTATGCGACCAAGGATCTTCTGTCTTCCTTCTTAGCATGTCCATGGGTCTCTACTGATGACCCTTTTCTAACTTTGGTGGTTGAAACTTCAGGGACATCTTGGCTCACTAGATGGCTGTTGATGAAGTTGAAGACAGATCTCTCAGCTTCTTCAGCTTTAGCAGCCCTGGCCTGTTCTGCAAACTTCTTATCACGCTTCCTTTTCCCACCCCTACTGCGCTTTTTCACACTGCCACTGCCTCCGTCAGCCTCGCTTGCAGCAAGTGCATGATCAAGTGATTGCTTTGGGGGTAGTACCTTAACTGGAATTGGATCGAGCATGCCTTGGCCAGACACACCAAGCCCCATCCCCTCTCGGTAACCCATTTTTGCCATCATTTTGGAGGCCACGCCCCTGGTGTGGTGCTCCCATTTTGCAAAGATCATGGTATCTGTCTGAATGCCACTGAAATTTGTGAATTCTAAAAGGCCAAGACCCTGATGAACACTTCCATCCTCTTGATCGGCATCGTCACTGAACTCAGATTCTTCGTCATTTGAGCTTCCTTCATCTTCGTCACTCATGTCAGCATATTCTGAGACGGAAAGAGAATCACTTGGCAGCCTTGCAGAACTCCCATCATCTTGAAAAACAACTTGGCCAAGCTTCAGATTATCATCCCATGACTCAAGCTCTGCTCTCCTCCAAAGGCCAGAGTTATACCCAGAAGATGCCAGTATGCTGGAGCCTACCAAGGACTGCTCCAACCTAGTTGGAGTGAATCGCTTCAAGGCTTTAGTAGGGATTACAACACCTGATGATAAGTTCCGAATTAGTCAGGTATGCCTCTATGTCTGAAGGGTCAAAATTGACATGCATATCTACAGTTCTACACGATGCACATAGTGAAAAAAAAGCAAGAAAAATATGTGGATAATGGTAAGTAATTATAAAAAAAATGGAACATGAATCAATCAAAATCCTACTTATCTTGTGAAGTTTACAGCACAACATGTTATCACTATTGCTTTATGTAACATGCAAAGGAACACGAGCAAAACATAGCACATTTTAGTGGCCTTAGATCTTCCAACAGCCAAATAACCATTAACATACCATGGGACATGCGGCAGTTACTACCAAATCGACATCGCTGCTGTAGGAAGAACTTGCACATCTGCACTACGGGCAGATTTGTATTAGTTAGTTTGTTCATAATAATGGTCCGTACACTCCAACCATTATATTCATGTTAACAAGCAGAAAATTCTGGCAGATTGAAAGGTAGCTGCAGTTGCAGGGTACCCACCTGTGACTCTCTCTTGAGTTCTTTTCCTCCTCTTAGTCATTAAGTTTTGGCTAGGAATAGGATGGAACCAGGGCAGAGGGTACCTTATGACTAGACTTTACCCACCTGTGACCTTCTCTTAGAGTTCTTCTCATGCTTCTATTCATTAAGTTTAGGCCAGGAATAGGATGGAACCGGGGCATATAGTGCCTTATGACTAGACTTTGACAAAGTTCAGTTTAATCTAACTTCTAACTAGTCTGAAGCAGCAATAGTAATTTCGCAACAAAATATCATCCATGTGTATCTATCAAAGTAACAATGGCTTGTTTTGATAATGCATTTACACAAGAGAAGACTGAAATGAATCTAACAGGAAGATGATGGATAGCACAACTAAAGACAATCTTGATTTAATAATGATGCTCAGATTAGATAACTCACCGACATGTTTTCAGATGTGGGAGTCAGAAATGAGATCCTTGCATCGCTTGAACCTTCAAAGCCTATAATGCATCCATTATACCAGCGGCCATTGTTGTGCCGGAATCTACAGTTTGATCCAACTGAAAAATTGTGAGACTCCAGCGGTTCTGGCTCAACATCATATGGATCCAATGGCTCGATAGCAACTTCAGGTGATTGGGATATTGATGCCTCATCTGGAAAGATCTCATCTACTTGTTTCAGTAGCCTAGAGCTCTTCAGATGGAGAAGACCCTCCTCTGCATCCTTAATTGCAGCAAGAAGCTCCTCATGAACCTTTAAACAATAGCAACAATAAGAAAAAAGACTATCGTTGAAAGCTAATAATAAAATAGTAAGGCCTTCTCTGGCACACCTGCAGCTCCAAGCTTCACCCCAGATCTAGAGTTTGTATGCTAAAATCAAGAACCTTGATATTCTATTTTTTCAAATCTGGTGGCACTCATAACACCAGCACCACAGATTTCTAGAGCTACAAATGCCAACCTTTGCCAAAAAAGGGCATAAAAGTGAATGTGAAAACATGAGAAAACAAGTGCAGTTTTATCAAACATTATTATGCAGGAACATCCACAACTCAGGAACGGGAAGTGCAAAAGGAAGACATTTTTCAGACACAGATTGATGCCATGCAGTAACTCTCATCAATGAATTGTATCCCAAAGAAATGAGTTAGTGTGTGAGATATCACTCGCTCTTGAAATTTACAGAACTCAGCACTGATATTGTTCATAACATTTGTTATGATGTCAAGGAATGCCTGCAAGGGTTTAAAAAACATATAGTGAGTTAATAGACAAGATTATCCTAATCTCTCAACTTTGCTGTGCAGCCCAACCCAGCCTCGATATGATTTCAACAGACAAATAAAAAGCACACAGATTGATGCCTTATTTAAACCAGGATAACAGGAGCAAACCCAGATAAAAAGCACACAGATTGATAAATCCAAAACATACTGCCCAATTCCATTTCCATCACCTACAAGATGGACACACAAGCTAAGTAGCTAACAATCCAAGGACCACAACAGGCGCAGCCTCACTCCTCTGCTAATGCTATGAAATCATAGGACCCTAGAATCCCCGCACTCTAGGAGTCGATTCAGTTTCAAGGGAGTTAGCAATCAGGGGCCACGGTAGGAGAGTCGGGTCGATGAGGAGATGATACAGCGACGCACCTCAAGGAGGTCAGCGTTGGAGGGGTCGGCGGCGAGGGCCTCGTCGACGGCGGCGAGGGAGGACTGCTGCTCCTGCAGCTGCTGCTCCAGCTGCCGCTCAATCGCCGCCGCATCGTCCTCGCCTTCGCCCGCCATAGACCAGCAACTGGATCGGGCCGCCGAGGGGATGGACGGAGAGGGTCGAGACTCGAGAGGCTTCTTCCTCCTCCCACCGAGCGTTGGGTGTCCAACCTTGTCCTCCTTCGCACATGTGGTGGTGCTGTGATGATGGGCCGAGCCCACGGGAAAGCCGCGATATTTCTGGATGGGCCTGACGACCTGGGCCTCAGTAGGCAGTTTTATATTATATTTTTTAATATTTTTTTTCGCGACTCGTTTTTTCTGCGGGTCGCTTTCCACAATCCACACGAACGTGATTGCAGGAATTGTTTTGAACATAATCTCAAAAAAAAAAAAAATTGTTTTGAACAGTTGTACCTACCCGATTGTCCAAGTCCAACAGGCAACAGCTTCGCTTTCTCGCTCCACTCCCACACGACCGGCCGCCAGCGCCGCCGCGTTGATGGCCGCCGCACCGGAGGAGCGACTCGACGTCCTCAACGCCGCCGGGGAGAAGACCGGCGTCTCCAAGCCCAGGCACGCCCCCTCGTCCCGAGCCGAACTCGCGCGTCTCGGTTATATTCCTTCGATCTGATCGTGTGATTCCGCCGCTCGCTTTGCTTCGTTTTCCTCAGGTCCGAGGTACACAGGGACGGCGACTACCATCGGGCGGTGCACGTGTGGATCTACAGCGAGAGCACCGGGGAGCTGCTGCTGCAGCGCCGCGCTGACTGCAAGGACTCGTGGCCTGGGCAGTGGGACATATCTAGCGCTGGTCACATCTCCGCCGGAGACTCCTCGCTCTTCTCGGCACAGTGAGCTCTCTGGCCTCACGATACTACTGGCGCTTGAGCTATCATCTAAACACCACCACACTGGAGTGCGTAGAGTAGCCTCAGCGGCTCATCCTGTGCACACTAAGCAACTAGCCTGTGCACACTAAGCAGCTAGCGGTGCCTAAAACATTTTAGCAGCAAGTGGAAACTGTACTCAAAGCTCTTTTTATACCTTTGGGAGGGTTGTGTCCTCCATGTAACTGTTGCAAATAGCATGGCAGCTGCAATTTTGCTCTTGTTTGTCCTCACAGAGAGTTCGACAGAATAGAGAATACTTGTTTTCTTTTTTCGTGAAAATCATTTATGCTTATTATTGCCATAATGCTTGATTCTGTTGGTTACTTACTGTATAGAAAGACTCTATCTAGTTAATCTTTTTGTTTGGATGGTGACTTATCATTGGTACTACCATCTAACATGAATCATCAGGAGGGAGCTTGAGGAAGAACTAGGCATCAACCTTCCGGTTGATGCTTTTGAGCTCATATTTGTATTTCTTCAGGAATGGTTAGTATGTATATATTGCAGTCCATTATATTTTGCAACCGATGACACCTTTGTTGTCAGGATTTGTCATATCACATTCACATAACAACTCGGTCAACCTTTAGCCATATGTTTCCAAACATTACAATCTACATCTTGGATATGATAATTGATAAACATGGTATCATCTGAACCTTTGACTCTTTGTTGCAGCGTTATCAACAATGGGACATACACAAACAATGAGTACAATGATGTTTACCTTGTGACTACTTTAACTCCAATTCCACTTGAGGCCTTCACTCTCCAAGTAAGAATGCTGTAATACTTTATACAGTGGCCGTTGGACTTATAACTGTATGCTCAACTTTGTCAAGATCACTGGCTGTGCGTGAGCAGATAGTAATTACTTATGTTCCATCACCATTATCTTGTAAGAAAAAATATTCTAGAAAGGAAATGACAATACACGGACAAAAGGAGTTTCATATATTGTCTAGTATTCTACCATTTATTATGCTATATGTTTCTGTTTGAATGATTTTTGACAATGGTGTAAGTACTATAAACTTTTAACTTGTAGGTAAGTGAAGTGTCTGCAGTTAGGTATATGCATTGTGATGAGTACAAGAGCTGCCTTGCAAAAGAAAGCAGAGAATATGTTCCTTATGATGTGAACGGGGAATATGGTAAACTATTTAGCATTATTGAAGAAAGGTAAGCAGCATATTCCTTGTCTAATTACACTTATGTCAATATGTGTGCCAAAACAGTCGGATATTTGAAATGGAACTTTATGCAAGTGGCACAAAACTATTATCAACTATATTGTGATTGATGAATCATCAATCCCTGTTGAGGACAATCGAATCAAGTTCAAGATCCCTCCTTGTGTAGGTTTCCAGAAGCCTGAGTGATGGATTGATACTCTTGGGATTTCTGGTATACCAAAAAATAGGCCCTTAAAATTGTTTGGCCTATATTTTTTTCATCAGGTGGAGCATTAAGTTGAAAAAAGTGATTTTTTGAATTCATAGGACAACTTTATCTTTAACTTCAAGATCGCTTTTGAGGATTTGTTGCCTGTAATGTGCAAAGCACTCCGAAATTTCTTAGTTTAGCCCTGCTACGAAGAAGAAATATGATGGGGCTGATCTGTTAGGTCACTCTCACATTCATGCATTGTAGTATCTTTTAAGCAGCAGATACTCCCTGCTAACTGTCAGTACATGTCTAGATTGGAAGGAATTGTCATTCTTCTTTTATCAACTTCCAATTTAAGCTAGTTCATTGGATCCTAATCCTTTGGTCATAAATTTAAAAGTACAGTTTCACCAAAATTATCCTGCTTCAACCTTTCATGTCATCTTTATAGGTACAAAGACAATACAGAGTCCCGCAGTTTAACTTTACAAAAGCAAATGAACCGTTATGCTCCCATCCATTTGGAACCAGATGTAAGTTTTTATTCAATCATCCTGTAGATTTGCAATTTGACATGCAGTTAGCAAGTATTTAACTATTTATGTTTCTGAATGAATTTTTGTCCTTAAAAACAAAGAAGGTATGCATATGGCACAAGGAAATCATTTAAAAGTGCTTCAGATAATGACTTAAAGAAATTAACAATTGCAGTTATATTGCCCAAGGTCAGTGAACATTAAATTCGTTATAGTGTAGGGGCCTCACATGTTGTTTCGTTAGATAAAAAAAACACATAAAGCCACTGATATATACTGTACAAAAAAAAATCTTGCTTTACACAAAGATGACAGCTATAGATTATTATGCAAGAAGTTCATAATATTCAGTTTCAGACTTCGATAGCAGGAAGGGCATGGAGATTTGATCTCTCACTTTTTGCCTTAATATATTGCATCTTTCTTTTTTTTTGCAGTATGCTTGACTTGACTTCTTTATATGTTGTTTTTTTTCAGTTGACTAGTCTTTCTGAAGGAGACAGGGAAGCCTTGGGATATATTCTTAAAGCAGCAATAGTTATTGATGACATATTCTATGAACAGGTTACTTGTTCATCTAATGCTTTTTAGATATTTTTTTTCTTCTATTCATTTTTGGTTGGATGCACCCCATGTCAGTTAGTCGTAAGAGATATATTGTATTGTATATTGTATATAGTTCTACATCCTCTTACTACTTTAATTCTCAATTAGGTATGGAATAGTAACAAAATGCTTAGAGACTGGCTGAAAGGACACTCTGAATCCTCATCATGTGATAAATTGAAGTGGGCGTATTATTCTATTAATAAGAGTCCCTGGTAATACCTTTCTCTTGATTAATGAAGATTTTCTTGATTGATTGGAATATCTTAACACAGTATTCAATTAGAATTTCTTGGAATTGGATGCCATCTTGCTTAAGACTCGTGACTTTCTTTCATTGTGTTATGGTGTAGTACTTTCATATTGATATATATCGGTTAGAGTGTAATTTAAATGAGACATTTCGTTTTCTAATTGGCACGTCTACTATTTCATCTGACAAAACGAAGCATGGTTATCTGGAGGAATGCATGCTTTCTGCATTTTCTTTTCAACTGTAGTACTCTTGCATATATTTTTTTTTCATTTCATGCTGTTATCATCTTAGCCATTATAAACCAGTGGTGTTAGTTTGATAATATGTACTCACTCCATTTCTTTTTACAGAGCATATTAGAATTTGGAAGGGTCATAGTTCATAGACTTTGTCCAACAATTAATCAAATTATATGCATGCTTAAAGTTGTAATCATATTTGACAGATCTTTGAATGTGACATTTAAAAAAAACATATATTACATAAGTTGTAGGGCTTTAGGCTGCTTGAGTGCATTGACTATTTTATTTTGTATGAGGTCATCATGATCCATTGCAACTTTGAAACTTGGATTGTTCAGTATGCAGTATGCACAACAGTGTTATTAAAAGGTCATACACTTGCATTAATATTATCTTGTCATATCATCTGAGATCAATGCAATGTTTTTTCCTAGTTATCTTGTTTATTTGATACCAATTGTGTCATTAGATTTACATGTAACTTTTATATATTGTTTAAATGAACGTTTTGATATTTTCTATAACAGGTCCTGCCTTGACGAAAATAAGGCTTTTCTATCGACTGCAGATTCTGCTGTGAAATTACTCACAGATGCCACAAAGCCAGTTTCAGGATGGAAGGGGATTGAGTATCGAGCAGCATTTCCTCTAGATAAGCCTCCTGGTGCTAACTTCTATCCTCCTGATATGGACAAAGCGGTACATTAAGACGCGCCCCCCTCCTCTCACTCACAGAGAGAACTGTCTGTTCATACCACAGATCACAGATTTCTGTGTGCTGTCTATAAGAGCTATATACATTTTGTGTATACTTGATTCGGTGCTAGCTGAAGTGAATTCATTTTTGCATACTTTTTCTATGGCTGTAGGAGTTTGAACATTGGAAGAGTAGTCTGACTGATAAAGAACAAAAAGATGCCACTGGTTTTTTCACTGTCATAAAACGGCATGACTCTCTGTCCTCTTCATCATTAACACAATTGGATGGATCAGACCAGACTAAGACTAAAGATGATCTTTTTATTGTTCCGTACTCCAAGGAGTATAGACCATCCCTTGAGAAAGCAGCTGAGCTTCTTGCAAAAGCATCAGCATGCTCTGATTCTCCAAGGTAACCTATTATGGTGCTTTGTTTCTGAATTTCTAGTTCTTTTTTTTTGCGAAGATTCATTTGTTTTATCTTGCTGCAGCCTCAAGAATTTGCTGAGAACCAAGGCGAATGCTTTCCTTTCAAATGATTACTATGAATCCGATATAGCTTGGATGGAGTTGGTTAGTATTGCATTTATTGTTAGTCAATTTCTCTGTTCGTCTAACTTCTCAGCTCTGTTCATATGATATAAGAACACACCACTGGTCTTGATTCTTCTGCTCTATGGCAAATTTTGTCAGTTAAACTTGACCTGCGGTGGGTAAGACAACCCACGGACATTGCATTAAGAAGAATACCTTCTCACGCAGGTCGAGAAAAAAAAACCCAAACCCCTGCCCCACCCATACATGGCAGCACTGTAGCCCATGTGAGAACCACCACAACCGGGACCAAACCTTAGACCATTGCTTTGGTGTGGGACAGGCGAGGGAATATTTTTTAACCCTAGCCTGAAAATTCATTCCAACGGGGACTTTTTTTTTCTCGAACACACAGGAGAGCTGCGTATCATTCTATTAATAGAAGAAGACAATAGTCAAAAACATACATAGGCTAAAAAACCCCCCACACTCAAACACCCACTAGGATACAAAGGTTAAATCACCAGAGAAGAAAGAAAATCTCGACCCACTGCAGACCCCTAAGCTGCAACGGGGACTCATCCCCAGGATTTGAGGAGTACTACTCAAGCCATCTAACCAACTTAGCTAGAGGCCCCTTGACATAAATTTTGTTACTTGTTACTCTGTCTCCTACCTTCTATAACTTCAATCATGATCTGGTATGGTGGGCTGCTGTGATTATTGCCTAAGCATGACTAAATGATTCATGAGCCCTGGAAGATCTCTTACACCCTTCAGCGCAAATACATTTTTTTTCGGCCAAGACTTGGTCAAACCTTAAAAACTACAAACATCTATAACTATTACATCTAGTTTAGAAACATATATGTTATATATGTAGATTTATATTCAAAATACTTCCAAAATCTCTTCAATTTGAATGATTCTAAGAAAAAATTCTAGAACAAATTAGTGATCAAAGATACACATCAAAGATCATGCAAAATCAAATATGTCAAGTATCTTTTACCTGAGGAGTACTATATTTGAAAGAAAGTGTGGCTAGACTGGTTAAGTACATTTTAGGAACAATTTAAGGAGTCACTGAACAGCAAAATGTAGCAAAAAAGAAACCAAGTACAAACACTACATCACACCACAGTACCACACTACACTACATGCCACAAAAGGTAGCCTTTACACTGAAAGAAATGCATTGCTTTAATATACTAAAAACCATGATTTTTTGGCATCTTTTTCTTTTGTTTTTTTTAACCTTACTGTTAGACTATATTTATGTAATCCCTTCATCTCCCCTATGTGCAGGCCCTTCTGGCCTGCCCTTTCACACCTGGTCCCTTGGCCCCTATGGCCTATATATGTAACCCCTGAATGTACTCTCATGTTTTCTGATCGGCTGATCTTTCCTAATCGGTCTGGTGCCGATCAGGACGATCAGGACAATTAATCGACGATCAGGACGATTAATCGAGCTCTGATCGTTCTAATCGTCCAGCATATAGCAGGACTATACAAGTATATATATTATATATATATATATATATATATATATATAATATACCATATACTATATTTTTATATTAGTAGACATTGAGCATCAATACTATATTTATAGTTAGTTGGTTACTTACCTATGAAATCTGGCTCTATATTCTTGTCCCAGCCTCCATATGTTTGCTGATTTGCAAGGAAGAGATGCAGCTCAGCTGCACATAGCTAATGGCTAGAGTGGGAGTGAGGAGTGAGGAGAGAAAGAGTTGGGGTGAGGTATATAAGAGAAACCCTAATGGGCTTGGCCCAAATAGATATAGCCCTGCCTATTTAGTTCTGATCGGCAAAGAGGCCTAATCGGACGATTAATCGGATGATCAGGTTTCTGATCGCTCTGATCGAATCGAAGGGCCTAATCGAGTGCTAAGTGTCGATCAGGACGATTAATCGTGATTAATCAAGATTAATCGGACGATCAGAAAACATGACTACTCTCAATCATCAAGTAATACAACTCCTAGTATTCTGTCTATCACTTACCTTAACGGATTTGTTTGAGTCTTTTTAGACTCTTTTCTTTTTAATATAATGATGTACAGGTCTCCTGTGTGTTTCATCTCTTATTTCCACAAGTTTCATATCAGATTATAGAAAGATTACTGAAGCTAACAATTTCCACAAGTTTCTTTTAAAGCAATATATATAAACATAACATGATAGAGTGAAAAATTGTCCATCTCAATGTCCACATTACTTAGCAGTAGCACTTGATTTATCTTAACTTCTTTCAATATATTACCTTTATGTTTGATATTCTTGTCTTGTATGCAGGACTCCAACTTAGATCTCACAATTGGCCCATATGAAACATATGAAGATGGCCTTTTTAGTTATAAGGTATTTTTCACGGTATATTCTCACATGTTTGTGGCATCTCAATTTGTTTATCAAGTCTGAGCCTTAAGTCACTTTTGCCACAGACAGTTTTGAATTTTATCCTCTTTGGAGCACTCTTTAAGTTCATTTCACTGATGCACTGAACTCAGCTTTCAGCCACTGCTTATTTCCAACCTTGTTCCCTACTAAGTTTCATTTGAGCAACTTAAAATTGGTCTCTCTCTTGATATACCCCAAGTCTGAAAAATATTGTTTTGTCATGAGATATTAATTTATGTTTATCTTCTGTGGGTGAATTCTAAAATTTGGTATCTGCTCAGTACCAGCTTTTCCCGTCTAGGAAAATATCAGCTTTAGAACTTCATCTATAATTCTATATAATGGTCAGGTTGTACATTTTTAAGGATCTGAATTAGGCTTGTTCTGCATAATACACACGGAGTTCAATACAAGTGTTAATTTTGATATCTGCTAAGTACCAACTTTTCCCGTCTAGGAAAATATCAGGTTTAGAACTTTTTCTATAATTCTATATAATGATCAGGTTGTACACTTTTAATGATCAGAATTAGGTTTGTTCTGCATAATACGCATGGAGTTCAATACAAGTTTTAATTTGTTTTCATTTGTATTTATGATTCCAACAGTCAACTTTTGAAGCATTTGTTGGAATACGTGATGACACAGCAACTTCTCAAGTTAAACTCTTTGGTGATCAACTCCAGGTAATCTCATTAAATTTCTTTAAGAAAATATTAAGCTTTGTTTTACATCAAATTTGATCTGAGTTCAGGAATTGGAGAAAAACCTTCCAATGGACAATATTTACAAATCAGACAGTATATCTGCTGCTCCAATTCGTGTGATCAATCTTCTCTACAATTCTGGGGTATGGTACAATTCTGACACTGACATCTAAAAATTGGTTATTTGTAGACAAAGAAAATCAACCTTTTATTTTCATCCTGTTTGGATTATGATAAGTTGACAATACATTTTCTTCTATGAATTGTGAGATTCAAGAAAAGTGATGAAACACCAGAATTTCACGGAAGAGATTCATGTTGTTTTCTTGGCCATTTTTATTTGTTGCTTCTGTGAATGGACTTGCATTTTTCATAACTTGCACATTCACCTTAATACTTTCTCAATGGCATGGTTGTCTTGTCATCTAGGTGGCATTGGGACTATTCTTTGGATTACATCCCCTTTATTGTTGATTAGCTATTACTGTGATGTTGAGATTGCTTGAATCATGCCCAGAATTTATCATCGACTGCTTGAAATGTACAGGAAGCCTGTAATTTTTTGTTTACTATTTGCCCTCCATTTTCTTATTATCAATAAAATTTGAGCTTCTGGTGACAGTTGGTAGGTTGAGGAGATTCAAGAACTTGTAGGTTTGGTGCAGATATTATTGTTTTCTGTGTAAATGGTGTCATGTGCTTGTCAACAGCTTCATGATACTCTAACAGGACTGCTGCTGCAGGATGTGAAAGGTCCACAAACCATTGCTTTCAATTTGCCCAATGATGAACGGATTGTGAATGAACGAGGAACTTCCATGGTTATGCTTAAAAACATTTCAGAAGCCAAGTATGCCTTTTTTTGTTCTTATTTAATAATTTTAATTGCCAATTAGGTAGCTTGCATTCATCATAGCAAGAAAAATAAGGGGTTTATGCTCATTTTGTCAATTCTGGCTCTGTTATTTTCAGGTTCAAGCATATCTTAAAGCCTATAGCTGATGCCTGCATCAGAGAGGAACAGAAGGAATATGTTGATTTCGAGCCGTATTATACACATATAGTCTGTCATGAATGCTGCCATGGAATTGGACCTCATTCTATCACCCTTCCAAGTGGTAAAAAGTCAACAGTTAGAAGGGTACATACTCAAACAATGACTAAAAAATCACCGATTTAAATTCAACTCCAGCAGTAGTTTTCCATTTCCCTTCAAACCATTCCATTTTTCCATCTATGTTTAATTGTGTGCTCATAATTTCAAGATTTTATCTTGTAACGTATATATTTAGTAAGTTATAGAGATGGAAGAAAGTCTTGGTAAAAACTAAATATCTACAAATGACCAAAAAAGTTGCAGGGTATATTCTTTGGAGTGACACATTGATTCTTACGTAGTAGATGGTTTCAACCAGAAAGGTCACTGTAATGCAATTCAATTCTTTACTTTTACCTAAACTTTCTACATATGTGAAGCTCTTACTTCTGTGGCAAACGCTATTACATTTTTATAGTTTACATTTTTGCTTGGTATCTTCTATACTGGTGCCACTGAGTTGAGCTGCTTCATCCTGTTCTTGTCGTGAATGCATAGGAACTTCAAGAATTCTATTCAGCGTTGGAGGAGGCAAAAGCTGATATAGTTGGTCTCTGGGCACTGAATTTCCTTATTAAGAAGGTAGTAATTTCATCAATTCTTGGGTTATAATGGCCCACGTGTTACCCTGATCATGCAATCAAGTCATTTTTGCTAATGCAGTCATTTGCTTCGGTTCTGTTAGGGATTGCTTCCTAAGAGCCTGTCACAATCTATGTATGTCTCTTTCTTGGCTAGCTGCTTCCGGTCGATCCGCTTTGGACTGGAAGAAGCTCATGGGTAAGGCTGTATCTTCCGTACTGCTAAATGTAAATTGAATACGATAAGAACAAAATTACCATTTTTACTGTCCTGGACACCTGATGATAAATGACTTAATTTTCTGAATTTAGAAAAGGACAAGCTCTGCAGTTTAACTGGTTGTATGAAAAAGGGGCTCTTGTCTTGCACTCTGATGGAAAATTCTCAGTTGACTTTACAAAGGTAATTTTCTATACATTCAATTATGTTTTTATTTTCTCTTACCACTGCTCACTAGAGTTTGTATTGTGGAAGGTTGAGGAAGCTGTAGAAAGCCTGAGCAGGGAGATACTGACAATACAGGCAAAGGGTGATAAGGTTTCTGCCCAGTCTCTTCTCCAGTCCCGTGCGACCTTGACACAACCATTGAGAGTGGCATTGGAGAAGATAGAACACATGCAGGTAAGGTGCCCCTGAAACTTCTCTTATGTTTATTTGTGCCCTGAATTCCATGGTGCACTGAGTTTCAACTGTGCAGATATTTTGCTATATTCTTTTTCATTTAGGTTAGCAGCGTGTTTACACCCTTATTTATTGTTCTGTTTCCAGGTACCTGTTGATATTGCCCCAATATTCGGCACGGCAAACAGTCTACTTGCAAACATTTAACTAGTTGGATTCAGCAATTCAACAAACGTTGTGCTTCAGTACCCCCACAATACCTGGACAAAACCAAGAATTGCTCAAGAATAAGGCAGCGCTAGGAATTGCTCAAGAATAAGGCAGCGCTCCATGTCTAGCAAAGCTGATAAAAATTGCTCCTCCATTGTTTCCTCGGAACTGAATCCAGCTGTGCCTGAATAATTATGAAGTACATTTCTTTTGCTGTGAATCACTGGAACTCATGACGTGACCTTGATTTTTTTTAATCTCAAATGCTCGTCTTCTGTTAAAACTTTGAACAGCAATTACTAGTTTACTACATTGTTGTATATTGTTTGTGACACAAACTAAGATGCACTCCCTCCATTCCAAATTATAAGACGTTTTGTTATTTCTAGATACATATTTTTTCTATGGACTTAGATATACATTATGTTTAGGTACATAGTAAAAACTATGTATCTAGAAAAAAATAAAATGTCTTATAATTTATAAGTAATAATATCTTCATGAATGAAATATGTAATTTTGAAAGGAGGTATTGTATATAGATCCCCAGCGGCCCAATCTTTATGAACATTCTGACTCTATCAGATCCAACTTATTACTTAGGCCGATGACATCCTCAATCATGCTTGATTTTCTAAGGAAGAACTTTGCAGTTCCATACTAGTTATTTGTACAAAGTCCACATGCTTAACTAGCAAACAAGCCAAGGTATCAGACACTCATTTGTACTAACTCCATTCCAAACTATAATACATTTTGCTTTTTCTAGATACATATTTTTTGCTATGTACTTAGAAATATATTATGTCCAAGTACAAAGCAAAAAGAGGATCTAGAACGGAGTGAGTGCAATGGTAATAACAACAGATAAATTTTCCAGCACCGAGTAGCATGGCAACCCAAGAAGCAGCTTCTTCACGGACCACATCTCTCTAAATGATCGTTGAGAAGAGGATGTGGTTGGCATATTCCCATAAAGCTTCTCCCCTCCCCTCTAAATGATCGATGAGAAGAGGATCTGGTTGGCATCTTTCTTCTTGTCCAGGACCTCGATCTCCCCTGCAAGCATGACGAATCGAGTCAGCAGCGGTTCCCAGCCCAGTCCACCATGAATCCCCCAATTCCCATATCGCAAAAGGGAGGGGATTGCCTACTTGTGATGGGACTGACATGAGCAGTCCAGTCTTGGATCACCTCGTTGAGGCTGTTGTGGACGGTCTCGTCGGCGTCGGACATGGGAGGCAGCCCGGACGCGGCGAGGAGCCGCTGCGTCATGCCACGCTGCGCCATCAAGCTCACCCGGATCTGGTCGATCAGCTCCTGCGCGTGGACGGAAAGCTCAGCATCGGCAGCAGATCAATCGCGGGTGGGTGAAAACATAGGGGAAAGAGGCTACCTGCTTCTGGGTGAGGAGGTCGCGGCTCATCTCCTTGAGCGCCGCCGCCTCTGCCTTCACCCGCTTCACCCGCGCCACCAGCTTCGCCGGATTCGCCTGCGACCGCCGGATTCCGTCAGCGAGGAAAGGAGCGAGGAAGGGGGGAGGAGGGTGATGAGAATACTGACGTGGTCAGGGTAGGCGGCGCGGAACTCAAGGTCGAGGCGGCGTTGCACGTCGGCGAGGGTGCAGCTGGCGTCGGTGAGCGTCGACAGGACGTCGTTCACTGCCAGATGGTGCACCGGCCGCCGCCTGCTCGGATCCGCCGCCATCCTGACGTAGTAGCTTTTGTGGCGGAGGATCGGGATGCCCTGCAATTTTTGCTGGACGGCTCGTGCCGCTCTGATTTTTTGAAATCTTTTTGTTGGAACGGAGTGAGCGGGGATTTAGGGGGCTGTTTGGTTACAACCGCTAATAAATTTAGGTGATTTTAATCCTAAAGTGCCAAACAATCCCCTAAAGTGCCCTCTAAAGAGCAACTAAACTTTATACGTTGTTTGACACTTTAGGGACTAAAATCACTTAAATTTAGTGGCTAAAATTTAGGGGTTGTAAACAAACATCCCTTAGAGCAAATACATTGATGTTGTCTCATAGGTCGTCTCATATAATGCTACGTAATTTAAGACGACTTAACAGACCACATATATAATAGTTGATTTTTTAAGTTGACTCGTAGTAACTTATGATTCCTTAATTTATGCGTGGAATAAAAATTAATTTGTGAGGTGCATGACAACAACAACTCATACAATGGTGTAATAGTTGTCTCATAGTCCTAAATCCTACCTCATGAGGTGGTTGTTTCGCGAAACACCGACCTCTTTCTCTCTCACATTTCTCTTTTCTCCACCTAAGCAAAAATTCTACATGGCATTGCATGAGACGGTGTATGAGACCGTTGAGGTGTAGCAATGTACATGCCCTTAGGAGCGTCTTCAGTTTCAGTCCCAGCGCACGATGCATGGGCCCACCTCTCAGCGAGACATCTACCCAGCCGGTGCCGGTCCAGGCTCCACTGGGGACTGTAGCAGCGTGTTCCCATGCGGGTGTGTTTGGTTGTATGGATTGGATGAGATCGAATGAGATCATTTAGGGGGTGATTGGTTGAACGTAGGAAGTCATCCTAAACCCCTTCCTAGCACGACTCAGTCCATTTGGTCGTGATTGGATGCATGCGTCGTATTATTTCTGTGCTCCGTCTCGTTCATCTCCACATCTCCGTCCTGCATGACTCCATCTTCTAGATTTTCACTTCCCTCACGATGCAGGACAATGCCATGCACCTATGGTATACGAGTCCATGTGTCATACACTCAAAACTTTCAATCATGCATGTAACCAAACACAAACTCGTCTCATACTAGACCAATAACAAAGACAACCAAACACGACCAGTTGCACAAGCTCAACCCGGGTTCTTTGGTCCTGCACAGCCAACTGTCCTAGCTGGAGACTTGGTGTGCAACCAATCACGCCCGGGACCACTGACGTTGGTTCATAAAAATCTCACGAACCATTTGATTCATGTTTGTTGATCTTTGTCATTAGTAAATAAATTAAAGATTATTATTACTTAGTAATTATGATGGTAGGATTAGTTTTTATAAGTGCTAATATGTTGATTTGTGTATGTTTCATGTGTTAATTAGGTTATTAGTGTGCTAATTAACATAGTTTATCTTTTTAATTAATGATTATCATGGCAAAATTAATATTAGTAAATATTTAATAGTGTCTAACTAATTGTTATTATTTATAAATAATTGATATAATTAGTCAACTATTCTAAGTTCATCCACTTTCATCCATCTAACCAAACAAAAAAATGACTCGTTCTATTCACTCAACCAAACATACATCATGGATATCCTTATCCCAATATCCATGAATCGTTAGATCCCATCCAACTTGGTACTCAATCGTTATAAATAATTGATATAATTAGTCAACTATTCCCCAGTTTTCTTCTGACAAATGGATTGTCTCACAAACGCAGGCACTTAACATTTTTTTTTTATGAGAGGGCACTTAACATTTATAAATTTATCCACAAACGAGCCTAAGTCTAGTCGATTTTTTTCACACATAAACCACGTTATTCGCTTGGTTTATCAACCATGGTACAGTGTTTTTCTCTCACAACAAAACAATCAAAAACAACATCAGCTAGCTTATCGACCACCGAAACGTGCAAAAGTTGGGTGACAACCACAGGAATGGTAGGAAACATTAAACCGAACTAACAGCCACCAGTAAATCAGCACTAGCTAGTATTAAAAGCGAAATTCAATGGGAACCTGAACATTTCTTTAGTTCGATCTCGATGCTATACAGCTCGGATCAACCGCAAGTGTGGAAATACATCACCCTTTCTTTTATATTTTATACATGGTTCAAAAAGTCTATTTTATAACAAAAAGAAATAACTATGAAGACGTCAAGTCGACAGTACATTCACAAAGGGAACAAAAATCACGGGCAAGATGAGGAAACGACGAAACGTTAAAGACGCATCTCTCTTGCTGATACTTTGAGGTGCTCTTATTCAGTTATTCCTCAAGATTCTTCGCAGCAAAAAAAAGCAGGACGAAATATAGGATCCAGCACCATGGTGGACGCACTGGAAAATCTTCAAAACTCCATGGTCATGGTTTCATGGAATGCCACTGGAAGGCAATTTAAGTCTATCCAAAAAAAAGGCAGCATCTATTGAGAAGAAGAAATGCTCATCTGTTCGAGTAAAAATTTCAGACTTTGTTGGCTATCTGATAAGGTTGTATTTTCCTTAGCTTGCAACCTCAACGACCTCAGCTTCTCCATCGCTGCAGTCAGCCCAGGATTTCGGCTGCTCGGCTGCAATCGACTCTTCGGTAGCATCTTTTACTGCTGCCACTTCTTCTGTAACTTCAGGAGCTTTGATTTGATCAGGCTCCACTTCACCATCTTTACTTTCTGTGTGGTTCGTGTCATCCACGTTCTCATTTACACCCCCACCCTCAACATTGATTCCACTAGATGCATCATTTCCTTCAGGACTAATCTGGCCACATTCAGAAACTTGTGGGGATGCAGTTACTGGTGACTCCACAGTACTATCTGGAGATGATATAAGGTCCTGTGGTGAAGATGGAACACCACCTGGTGACGCTAAAGGGCCATCTGGAGATGCTGGATGGCCATTAGGACTCTGAGATTGACCTGGAACAAACTCTGGGGCATTAGGGTTCATAATAACCTTGGGGGCAGACGTGTTTGTTTCTGTAGGGGCTTCACCACTTGTCAACACAGGCTTTTTACGAAGTCCTCGGTGTCCTTGTCTATTGTAGCCTCCAGCGAGACGTGGACCATAAGGGACCCTTGCAGTTGCAGATTGGTGAGGGTGCTTACGGAGAGGGATGGACAGCATTGGGGGCACATTGGCTGGTGATGGCAATAGCCCTCCATGTTCCCTGAAAACTGGGACAGCCATTGAACCAAAAGCTGGTACGGTGGATGGATTGAATGGAGCCGCCGCAGCAGAAAGTTTACTTGTTGTCTCTTTAGCACCTTCTCTTGGTGTGTCATTCTTTTCACTCTCAGATAGTGAAGATTTCTCATTTTCACCTCCACTAGACAGCTGTTCTGGTGAATCCTCTCCTGAATCTCTTTCATCCTCATTGGAGGAAGAATCGTTTGCCTCAATTACAGGTGGTGCTTCGTCATTTGGGGTGTCAACCTCCTCAGTTTGTGTTGCAGATGATGTGACAGTGACAGGGGCAGGAATGTTCTTCTGTGCTACAGATGTCTCTGCTGGATCCGAGATCTTTTTATGTCCTGTCTCTGGTTCATCTGAACCAATCAAATCAGTTTGCTCAGGTTTACCTCCATCAGGTGATTTAGTTACTTGTGAAGTATCAACCTTTGGTGACACTTCTATTGCCCCGTCTTTATCTCCAGAAGGGTGACCGTTGATTTCTTTTGGGGGCTTAACACTTTCAGGACTTGCACCTCGGCCACCTGTATCTTTTTCTTCTGTGTGTACATCACTCAATGCTTTGACAAGAGTCCCTGGTGCCGCTATTGCTACCTCCTTGTATGAAAGTGACTTCCTTACTATTTGACTGGCACTTGGTGCTGTGGATGGTATCACCTTGACACCAGCTGTGGCAATGGCAGGGCTTGCTGGCTTGGAGTTGGGATTGGAAGAATTCTCACCGCTGTTCGATGAGACAGCAGGGCTAGCTTTGGAATTGAAGCTTGAACTCTTCGCAATTTTCTTTGCAAGAGGACTAGAACCAATAGAAACTGCAGCCTCACTAGGTGAAACTCGAGGGGAAGAGAAGTTGGATGTGCCTCTTCCTTTGTATCTTCCATTCTCACTGTGTAGTGAATTAGTATTAATTTTTGCCAGATTTGGCCTCCTCATGCCTGCACCGGTTCTGCGGCTCCCAGTGGATCGTCCCTTTGGAACAGCCGCTTGCCACCCCTCATCAGATGTGTACTCTTCAGTAAAATCATCTTGAGGTATGCGGATCACAGTGTCACCTGATATTTCATCTTTCACTTTCTTATGCTCAACAAAGGCTCCATTCTCGTTTACTCCAGAGTTTTCATTCTCTGTTAATAAATTATCAATTTTAGGTGGGGGGCTCCTTCGGTCTTCATCATCAACAAGTTCAGATTGGTTTTGCCCAATGCGACCTTTGATCTATGATTCATAATGTGGATGTATGAGAATGACCGTTGGTGGAATATAAATGCGGTAGTCTCAACGGAAGACCCTACCTTAGCACGGGCTTGTTTCCTTTGCATTTCCTTAGCCTTGAGCTCATCATCCGGGTTGATATAATCCAAAAGATCTGATACACTGAGAAAGAAAAACAGAAAATCAACACTTAAGACAGCAAATGATCTACTTAAAAACACCATTCCATAAATAAATAATTTATTTACGCACTGCTTCTGACAGTATTACGGTAAAGGAAACACCAGTTTAGAGCAAGCTATCACCTAAAATCCATACTGACACTTAGAAGATTAACCATTCATTAGCAAATCAAATAAAAACTTCTTCCTGTCCTTTTAGTTTCTTCACTGAAAATTTCACAAACATAATCAATTACAACATCTACCTCAGATGTCCTCTGCTTGCTATTGAAGCATCAGGCTTTGGAGTACCATTACGTGCTGCTTCCTGCTGCTCTAGTGCCTTGGATTCAAAGTATTCCAGCCAAGCAGAAGCATCCTGTGGAAAATATGGTTATGAGGTTTCCTTGGTGCAACAAGAAAGGTAAATCATTTAACTGAAAATTGGTGGCTAAGTGGATTACACATGATCAAGCCAGCCTGTTCTGCTTACCTGGGTCCGAAGATCCTCTGATCCAAGCTTTTCTTGAAGTATTCGTAAAGTAGTCTTTTCATGTTGAACACTCAATGAGTATGCTTCCATTAAAGACAAAGCAATAGCAATAGCATGATAACTTGCCGCGGTCTGTCATTAAAACATTGAGACATAAGATGGCCATTCAATGTTAGCCTTTGTTTAAATCAAACAGGTACTCTAAATGTTAGAAGTGTACAAATCAAAACTGATGTGAGCACTGAGCAGGCAATAGAGTGTGCGCTGTATATGCATGAGAGCACAATACAATCATGCCAGAAACACTGGAGGAGGTCGTACCTGTATGTGATCAGTGCCAAGCAACCGTTGGTTACATTTTAGAGCTTCGTGCAGGTAACGGAGTGCAACATGGACATTGCCCAACCCTTCTTCCATCATCGCAACATTGATATAAGTTGCAGCAGTGTTAGGATGAGAAGGGCCACATGTAAGGTGCAAAAGATATAGTGCACGATTGACATACCTGAAATATAACAATCAGAACATAAATAAAGTAGTTGAAACATAAAAATGGTAAATGAAACAGGCTCCACAGGTAAGTGGGAAGACATAAAACTAGAGTGGCGTCCATAGTTAACCATGTCAGCTTAAGTGGATGACTCTGTGAACTTACTTTAATGCTAGTTCTGTATGTTGCAGACGATAGTAGAAAACAGCAAGATCTCCATAGCTTTTCATTGTATCTGGGTGGTCAAGTCCAAGTTCCCTCTCATTAATATCTAAAGCCTTCTGTTGATAGATGGTTGCCTGGTTGAAAGAGCAGCAACATTTATAAAGTTAAGCATTCACAGCATAGGACAGAACAATGTTTTTTGTGTATAAATATTTAAACACCTGACAAGTGCATAATCCACTACAGGTAACTCAGATAAGTAACATCATAGAATTGAGTCCGCTAATTGTTCTGGTGTTTAAATATGATTCCTCAAACAGATGCCACAAAATATGATTCCAATGTTAAACACAGTAACATGTCTAGGAATCATATTTTGGTTACCTATCTAAGTTACTCAGATAGGTAACCAAAATATGATTCCAATGTTAAACACAGTAACATGTCTAGGACAGATGCAATTTCATGACCACCTAATTGTATCTGCAAACATGGTAATGCTTACACAGGTAAAATAGGCAAATATTGTAGAATAGTGAATGCTACTACTGAGAGCTAATGGTGAAGTCCTAAGAAGAATATACCTGGTTGAAGTCACCAGTATGATAAAGCACTACTGCAAGAAGGCTGTATGCTCCTGCCGTCATTCTATGATAAGGACCGCAAACAGCAACCAGTTTTGCAAGAGCCTGCACAATCATGTGCAGATTAGAATTAAGGAAACCGAATGAAGCACCAGTTCAAAAATTCATCACATATGGATGTAATAGTAAGGCAACGAATTATACCTTTGTACCATAGTTAACAGCATCCTCGAGTTTCCCTTTATCCAGGAAAGTCTTGGATGACTCCAGCAGGGTGCGGCCATCAGCTGATGAGCATGCAACATGCTGCAAATAGGCAGAAAAAAATGGTTGAAGTCCATGGATTCTCTAAGAATTTCTTATTCAGATACTTCTTTTTAGAAATGAAAAGGTTACCTTGTAGATAGGAACAACACTGATAATATCTGACTTTCTGAATGGATGTGGCATATCCATGTCATAATCTTTTGTTACTAACTCAAGTCCTACCTAAATTGGAGGAGTTGTTATCTGAGCCATGGTTCCAGATTGAACAATACAATAAAAATGGTAAACCTCAATGAAATGTAAAATTATAGCACCAAACTACCTTGTGGCAGAGACCACGGAGAATGGCATATTTTCTTAGATCAAGACAATATTCATCTTTCCACTTCCAACCAAATCTCTTTATCAAAAAGACCTCCAGCCACCTTTTCCTGAGATTATGATCCTCACCATAATCGCTGTCATTATTGTCCTCCAGGAATGGTCCCAGCAAAATATTTAAACATGATGCAACCAAGTCTGCCATGTCATTTACATCATCAACAGCTGCAATAACAGCCCGAACTATGTGCTTAAATGCTCGAACTACCATCTCATGTATACATAGGGACTGTATATGTGGAAGCTTATCAGAAAGCTCAACCTGAAACACGGCAATTGTAATAGCACCTCAGTGTCATTAATAAGAGGTTTCTTACTATCTTAGTTGTCCAAATGAATCGACATGGTTTTTATGTGACTCGGAAAACTAATATTGAACATAATCATAGTATGTACCACTCGTCCCAGTGACCGCATCTGGAGGCCCCTAGTGTGCATAAAATCTGTTAATGTCCTTCCATCAACAGGGGAAAGCTCAAGTGAGCCAAAGTCTGCGACCTGATAACACAGAAGGATAGCAATAAATTACAGTGCGACTCAAAACAAGTCTTTGATTGCTGCAAGATTGATATATTACCAATTTGGGCAGCGCGGTATCATCATAATACTTGTGTGACATCTCAATCAGTTCATCCAGTGACTGCACTCAGAAGCATCAAATCAAAAGGCATAATGTAACAATAAAAAATGTGAGGACCATGATGGACATAAACCTTGCTAGCCTACGGTACCCTACAAGTCTGGTCCCTGTAGTAAGTAACACCATCTTAAATAGGTGGATTTAACACCATCTTAAGCTATGCCAGCATGGAATTGATGAACTATACTAATACTGAGGGAATTAGCAGTAAAATTGATGAATAAAGAAAATGCAGTGACGGATGAGTAACCGCAAGGCCACAAGTTGACTAACATGAATTTCATATGGACGTCTAGGTGATGTGGAATTGCTTGGAGTAGTGTGTCACATAATTGGTTAATTACCCCTAAAAAGTTAAAAAAAAACTCCAAAACCGACATGACAAGAGAAAAACCTTAGCATGAAGTCCAGTTTCTGATTCCTTCAGCCTTTGGAAAGCGGCTTCCGGAAGCAGTCTCTGAAGAACAGCAACCTTATCATCCTTTATGCTGGCAGTGTTGTCTGTATGCCCATTATCTGTATTAGGTGAAGTATTTTCTTTTACATATGTACTTTTTCCACCCTTGTCATCTGTCTTCTTTTTTATCTCCTTTAACTGACCAAATTGTTTACCCAGACCCTTTACTGTAGGGACATCCTTAGTCTCGTCACTTTTCTTAGCCTCTGTCTTCTCGGGAGTTGGGTTCTGTAGATGTTGTACCCAGCAAGCACCAAGTTCCCATCTGATAGGTCTTGTTACTATCGGAGCCTCACTTTCAAGCTTCTGCAGGCTGTCTGTCAATATCTTCCGGACAAAAGTTTGAGTAGTCGCATTGTCTAGAGGATCACTGGTCTGCAACCGTTGAACTCCAGGTACTTGAACACATGTTTTATGAAGCAGCATCCTTAAGCTGATACAAGGAAAGGCGATTATCGCATTGGTCTTATAACAGGGCAAGATGAAATGTGTTAAGAGTAGACAGCTGTGTATGCAAAAAGTCAACTATACAGACATAAATTATGTAAAAATTACTTGGGGTCAATCAGATGTACAGAGACTATTGAGTTGCATGCACCGACCAGTACAACCCAAAAGCTTAAGCTGATGGGGAGAGGTGGGCAATTCACTTATATTCCAACACTCCCCCTCACGTGGAGGCTCCCTCAGGCCTCAGACGTGGAATAGGAGCGAGCAACAATTAATTTATTTTAATTGCGCTAACCAGGATTCGAACTCGAGACCTCTGGCTTTGATACCATATTGAGTTGCATGCACCGACCAGTACAACCCAAAAGCTTAAGCTGATGGGGAGAGGTGGACAATTCACTTATATTCCAACAGAGACGTCATGGTTAAGAATTGTGAAATAAAGCATAAGAATATATTTGTACATTATATAAAAGTCCCAACTACTAACCTATTAACATTAAGAGCATTGCTACCTCCTTCAGGCTGGTCTTCAATGTGGATCTCCGGCTGAGCTACAGAAGCAGTTGTCAGTTCAGTATCTACTGGAACTTGGACAACAGCTGTATACCCACAATGCTTTACAATAACCACGCCAAGAGTGGCTGTATCCTGTAAATGGATAGCACAATTTCAATACTTCATAAGATGCTAATGAAAGTATTAATAAAAATGATGCATGGAGGGAGTCTTACGTGTACTATTGCACTCTCATCAGCAGTGATGCCTTTCAATAAATTTCTCTGAGCAAGCTCATCAGAAGACATCCCTGGAGCCTGACTTCCATCCAATTTAACATCTAGCTTGGAGCTTGCATCTGTTTTGTCCTTTGTGATTATTATTTTCATATCACCTACTTGCTCGGTGTGCAAAACAGAACCAACTCTGCCATTTGTTGTTTCATGTAAACTCGTATGGTTGGAAATTAGTTGCTGAATAGATGCAACAGCTTTGAGGACTGCAACATCAACGAATAAGCTGTGGAGTAGGAAAGCCTTTCTGTCTCTGACTTGCCTCTCCTCAGCTGTTTTGCAAGGCATTGCAGCAAGGATGGCAAATTCTTTCACCCATGGTCTATGGTCGTGCTTTCCATCTCTTCCTTCACCACCACCACTGCCACCCCAGGTTTCATCTTCAGTTGGGAGAGGTGGGAACACTGATGGTGAATCAGCAACAACAGGGGGAACTACCCATGTGTTTGATCGGAATCCATAAGGAAGATTTCCAAACTGATTTGAAGAGTCAACAGAAAAGTGAACTTCAGTTTAAGATTATAGCAGTGACCATACGTGCAAACATTTGTCAACATAGAAACAATAACTACACGTAAATTCAGCACTTAAAAGTAAACCTGACCTTGTTATGCTCGACAAATGCCTTCATCAGAGCCTTGTAGGCCTGCAGATTGCAAATGCATTTTCTTGTCAATAAACAGACATCCAAAGACAACAAGGTCATACAATATCTAATGCTTACTGCATCAAATGCACGGCTTGTCTGCTGCAACAGTCCAACGAGGGAGCGGCTGATGAGTGCACGCTTCCCTGCAGGGTAGAATCCTTCTTGGGATGCCACAATGGTCACTGGTTTCCCATTACAAACTCTCACCTGCATATCAACCCAAATTCTAAATGATCTAGAAAACACATGCCGGTAGAGATAGCAACTTGTCTAAGTATCCAATGTGCATCAGGCCTCACAGCAAAATACGTCCAACACAATGAATTTAGCTAATAAACACTATGTTTCAGAGACTTATATTAAACTGGGCATCTCTGTACCGATGACATCAAACCGTATCAAAAAATAATTCACTGAAAAACTTCGTAGCAAACGCACATCGATCTGGAAGAAGTCGTCTTCTCTCTTGTCGTCAACAAATGGGCGAGACGACCTCCTAATGTCTGCAACCAATCACATTCCATTCAGAAAAACGGGAGGGGAAAAAAATCATGTATGCAACTCATCAAACCTACTCAATTCTGAACCGAACGTGCTACGGAACAAGCAAAAATCGCATCAAATCAAAAGAGTGGCGACTGGCGCGAGCACTCACAATGCAGCGGCGGCGTGAGGTGCGAGAACGTGAAGAAATCGTAAAACTCCTCCAGCTTCGGCGGTGGGTACATGGGCTCCTCGCCGCCGCCGGGTGCCGTCTTACCGGGCGGCCCGGTTTTAGCGGACTCGGCCGCGGCCGTGGCCGTGGCCGCATCGGGCGACGCGGGCTTCTGCTCGGGCTTCTTCGCCCCGAACGCGGTGGTGCAGGCGACGATGTCGAGCAGCTGCCGCACGTGCGCGACGGCGAGCTCCTCCGTGTAGTCCTCTGCGCGCGACGGCGAGGAGGTGGTAGGTCAGTGACTGCTCGCATTTTGCACCTGGGTCCTCGGGGAGCTGGGTATTTACGGATTCGTACCTTCGACGATGCTGAGGTGGCAGGGCTTGAGGGAGGCGATCTCCACCGTGTCCTTGAGCTGGGCCCCATGGACCTGCATTGCGTTGCGTGCGATGGGCCGTCAGTGGCGCGAATCACGAGGCGGGTTTTGAGCCGCTGGGAGATGGGCCCGGGGCTTTTTATATTACCTCGTGGGACAGGGAGTAGCTGGTGAGGTGGCAGGTGTCCACGTGGACGGCCAGGAGCTTCCGGATGTCGAGGATCCTGTCCGTTGATATGCCCTGCAGACGGGCAACCCCCGCAACGCATTCGTTGGTCATCACTCATCAGAAATGCAGTAAGATGGAGCGACCAAACAACACTTGAAAAACTTGCGTTTTGTTAGCCCTTTCTTGTCGCATTGCATGTGATATATTTCAAACATGCATAGATTAATAGATAGGTTAAATGATTTCAAAAGCATGCGTGTTAGTTTCAGAAAACAAACGCAAGTTTTGCGAGAGTTTGTTTCTCTCAAATTAGGCTCAAGTTATCATTGTCGCGCTGAAACTGAAACCGTGCAATTCTTCAGTCGTCAAGCACTGAACCAAGCTAACACTCTGCACATATCTTTTTGTTTTAGTCACATGCTGAACAGAGTGCCCTAGCTTGCGCACGTGCTCCTGCCTGCTGCCGAAGAGTGTTCATATATATGCACATGAATTCCATGCATGTGTGCTCTTGCAAGTTTGCAATCACAGGTGGTAGTCCAGAATAAACACAGGAGGATTTTTTTGCCCGCAGCAGATAACACACACGAGCTGACGAGCATATGCAGAGCGGCGCGACATGTAGGTGCTGCTTCCCGTAAGATTTCATGCAAGAAGAAGGCGCTAGCTGTTCTCACCTTGAGCGTGAGATGCGTGTAGTCCGGCGTCTCAACAGTGACGTCCAGCACGGTGGGCAACACTGCACCATGCAAGAGGAGTTCCTCCATTAGTTAGTTCCATTTCAAGGCAATCAAACTAATCAAACCAGCATACAACTATCACATACACACACAAAAGAAGGGGAAAAAAAAGGAAAAATATAAAAGCAGCAACAAAACCAGCAAACAGTAAAAGGTATCAATTTCCAAATTGGGCAGTCTCCCTCCATCAGCAATTGACAATTGTCAGCACATGGAACAGTGTTTGCTGCCTCTCTTTCAGAAAACCATTTCGAAATTCCAAGTAGAATTCCTTGGCATGAAAGAACCAGCTAGCTAGCGGATTGTGCGCTGCACCTTTCTCTTCCTTCTTCTTCTTGTCTCCCTTGGCCTTAGGCTTGGCCTTCCCTGTCTTGGGCGCCATGGCTGCCGCCGCAAGCTAACCAAGCTCTGCACTGCAGTCTGCAGTGCACTGCAACAACAACAACCTTATCGCCACCAATCGGGACTCGGAAGGAACACGGCTAAGGTGCCCTGGGCATTGCAGAGTTGTATAGCTTGGAAAGCAGGAGGAGGAGATAGCGAGGCATGCAGTGGAGAGGTAAAGAGAGGATAAGGTGTTTATGGGGATATATAGTAGTCGCGGCAGCTGCTGCTACTAGCTAGCATAGCGCGCAGGTAGCCCTCTGGACTCCTGCTGTTCCTGGACCTGGAGTGGTTCGTGCAGAATGAGAAGAGGACAGCAGCAGCAGCCGACTGAACACTCCAGCGGCTGCTGGTCAGCTTATCTTCTTTTCCTCGTTCATAAATTAATTATTACCTACGAGCTCCCTTCGTTCCAAAATATAGGTATATATAGCTTTTTAATACACATCTATAATTGCATTATTATGTCAAAAAACCAAAACAACTTACAATTTGGTAAATATAATATTACTCCATCTATTCTAAATTATATGAGGTTTTGACTTTTCAAGATGCATTAATTTTACTATGTTTATTTTTAAATATAGTGTATATCTAAGGGGATAGCAAAAGTTAAAATTATGTATTCAAAAAAGATTAAATGTTTTATGATCTACTCTTCTTATTAAATTGTGAGGTGGTTTTGCTAGATATAGGAGTATATATAAGTGTATAAGGGACTATTTAGTTTCAGTCGTTGTTTGTTGCACCACACATGTGGTTATCCCAGAAAGTTGGTTGGTGTTTGGTTTGCACATAGACCATGGTAGCCACAGGTTTTTTCGATTCATCTCTCCACAGCTATGGCGGCCATTTTCTTCCCTTGCCTTTGGCGACGCCACGAACGCTGGCTAGAAACCAAAACAACCTCTGAAGCTAGAATGATTTATCACTTGAAATGAAAAAGAGCATATTATTTATATTTACTTGTTGACCGACGGTTTGCTTTGTTTATTTATGGCTACAAGCGTAGGCTTTTAAAGTATCTTTCGGGATGAAGGCTACTTTTAAGTTTTTACAGACCATCCGTGAGCGACCAGTGTCTCTAAATTCTTGAGAAAGCGAGATGCCATTTATCTTGGCGCGCGAGTATCCACCGGCACTTTTTGCCTTACAATCTCATGTTACTCTCTATAAGAGGAGTTGGAGAGATTTTCGATCTTTCATAGGATTTTCCATTAAATAATCCGAGAGACATGCATGAATATTGTGAGCCACACAAACCGCTGGTGCAGAATGCAAATTTGGACTTCGAGGAAACCACTGAAAATTCATGTGATTGGTTCATGGGATGGGGTAGGATGGAGCCAGGGGCGGACCCAGGATTGGCCAAAGACTAGGACCATTACATTAGACATTTGTGCTAACTATGCTTAGCCATAAAAAATGATAATTTCTTCACTGTAACTAAGGATCAAGACTAGCTAGGGCCATTGCCCTAGTGGCCTTAGTCTCAGGCCCGCCACTGGATGGAGCCATTACATCACAGTTTTCAGGTTGTTTGGTTCGTGGTCAGAAGAATAGAGTCATCTTAGTCCAGGAATATTCCCTTAAAAAGTAGGATGGACTCGCTCCCAAAAATTTGTCGGACACGCTCGCTCCCGTTCTCTCCCGTCTGGTGCCGCCTCTTTGCTGATATCCTTCCAACCAAACACCAAAATAGAACCGTTTCATTCTTTCAATCAAACACCGAATAGAACCATCATGTCCCTGAATCAGGAATGAACCGTTCCATTCTACGTTGCTCTCAAACCAAACACATAGGGTGTGATTGGTTGCTCCGAGGATGGGGAGCCGGTATGGAGGGCCGATCCAAGTTCATGGGAGTCTGGTTGAAATCGTGCACTTAGGTGTGTTTGGTTGTCTTTGTTGTTCGCCCAGTATGAGAGGAAGTTATGTTTGGTTGCATGCATGAATGAAAACTTTGAGTGTCTGACACATGGGCCCCTGCACCATGCCATCCCGGCTCACATGGGAAGCCCAAGTTCTGCGTATGATGTGAGCCTGAACGAGGAGCCTCGGCTCAAATGCATGGTCCGGTGCATCGATTTCGTTCAGCGCGGTGAACCAATCAGAGTGATAGTGCATGATATGGTACCGGATAGCCCTTTGGATGGTTCCATCAGGGCTACCAATCACGCCCATAATGTTTTGATCAACTGTTCAGCAAGCCCCGAGAGAGCAGTGTGAATTGTAATCGTGGATGTATACGTGCATGTACGTACCTACCCTTGAGAAGCTGGCATGCTCGAAGCATCCTGGAGGTAGGTTGTTATTCGGATAAAGTTCGTATATGTATGGAGGAGTTTCGGACAAATTTGGAATGGAGACAAGTATACTAGTGTACTGTCGCCGGCAGTGGTCGATCAGTTTCATGGACCGTCGATCGTCAGGATAAAAATAAGCCGGACAGGACAGTAGAGCAGAAATGGGCGAGCGCAGCTCGAGCTCGGTGGTGATTGGTGAAGCCTGAAGCCGTGGAGCCGGTGATAATAATTGATAAGCAGCAGAATCGGCGGAGTCGAGGAGTACTTGTAGGGCTTTTTTGCGCGTGTGCGGAGAGAGAAGGGGGCGGCGAGAGCAACGGGGGCGTTGGCGCGACGCGGGGCGGCAACCAATGGCCAGAGGCAGCGGCCGTGGCCTCCTCATCCCGCCGCGTAGGCGCGTGAGCCGTGAGCCTCTCTCCCAATCGCGCGCGGCCAATGCCCGGCCTCCACGGCGATTCCCTCGTCTCATCCCCTTGGCCCCATCCCATACCTTCCCCTTCCTTTCTGCTGCTGAGCTGCTGGGCTGCCTGCTGCCCCGCCCCCACTCCCCCACTCATCAACGGCACAAGGCGTCAAGGCCACAACAACCCACAATGCATGCCTAATCCCGCCGAGGCCCGGCCCTGCCTGCGGCTGCGGCCACACGTTTCTCACCGCGCCCAACGAGGGGGTTTTTACAGCACCGGGCGGTCGGTCCGTGTCCGTCGGTGACGCGACTACGGTGAGGGCGTGCGGACGTCTCGTCCGAGTCCGAGGTTCCCGGGGACCCGGGCCACACGGCACACGCCCTTCCCGCCGGCCAGGGCAGGTCGTTGGTTAGCACGGTGCGTATCTGGAGCCAAGCGGGTTTCTGGCAAGTGGCAAATCAATACAGTACTGTACAGTACAATTTAGGTTTAAGAACACGTCAGCTTTCCTTGAACTTGAATAAGATTATAGAAAGATAATAATATCAACGTTTATGTCTAAGATAGGATTAACATAAAAAATGTATTCCACGATTAATGTAACGGTACTTTATTTAGAGCCTGTTTGGCACAGCTCATAACAGTTTTATGAAGCTGTTTTTCTTTCTCTCACAAAGATATGAAGTGAGATGAAGCTGGAAATAGTAGCTTATCACACCTCTCTCACTCCTTTCTCTCTCACATGCATGCATAAAATTGTTGATGAAGCTGTTTTGTCAAACACTTTTCCCAAAAATAGCTCAGTTTCACCGAGAGAGTTGTTTATAAAGTTATTTTCTAAAAAAACAGCTTAACGGACCCTTAGTATATATCATAGATGTTAAACATATTTATGTAGATTTGGTTATAAATTTAAAATTGTTTGAATTTGAATATTAAAAAAGCATGATGACTGCATATATATTTTTTTAAGATGAAGGAAGTATTTGGGCATATTTGCATCGTTCGAATATACAGTACGTACAATTTTATTTTGCATCTTCGACATACAGCTGCCAGTGGCAGTGAGCAAAGCAAGATCTACCCTATGGCAGGTCCACATAGAAAGCTCCAGGAGACCAGGACAACCAAGCAAGCAACAAGTCCTTCGTTCACTTCACCCACCCGAGACGGCGAAGCTCACTCACGAGTGGACCCAATCTAGAGGCCCACTGCGGCCTTTGTGGGCTTCCTGCCACTCGTTGCAGGCCTCAAGTTCTGGGTACGGGACGGCCCAACCACACGCACCACATCCTCTGTCATATATCCTTCTAGCATTGTTGTGAAAATACTGGTGATACACGTAAGCATCTAGGACATTTCAGTTCATGGTCAATATGACAACTCTTATCCAGCTTAAGTGGTATAAATGTCTCCTGCTGCTGGAACAATGTTCTAAGTCAACCAATTTTCCACTCAAACATCTCCTGCTGATCTGCAACATTGGCAAAAAAAATGGTGAGTCAACTATTTTAAAAAGATGATTGATAAGCTCCAGTATATTCCTGATGATTGTTTAATCTCATTTATCTTATAAAAGTGGTAATGCAGTAGTCTTTTTATCAGGATAATGATGTTTTAACTACAGCCACTGTCTATTAGAATTTAGCAAAGCAACTATGCAAGATATTCTGTTTTTTATAAGCTACATAAGTCAAAATAATTTGTTATTAAAAATATTAGGTAGTTAACAGCTATATATTTATCATAACTTCAAGAAATTAAAAAAGATTGACAACCTATGACAGAAACATGGAAGTGATGAAATATGGTAATCCTCTCTGTTTTTAGCTGAAACTAAAACATTATAAGAACATGCCAATTGTAGGCATATAGTCGGCCCTTAGTTTACAACAGTAACATTTTTGTACAGGTTCCTAACATATCTACAGTTCCTAACATAAATGGTTCATTTCCGAAAAAAGTTACCTGTGAGGACTAAACTCTTCTCTCAAGCTCTGCAATATACTGGAGCTTCCGGACACAAGATCTCTCAGCATATAGCAATTGACATAAAAAGTAAAAAATTTAAATAAGCATACCTCAAAGTTCAAGGTCTATCACCATATATCTAACATGGACACCAGACAACCACCTTCATTGTGTAAACTTAAGTTTGCATATACTGACAACAAAATGAAGCTCAATGCACATGACGATGAGCACCTATATTGCATTCAAGTGTGTTCTGAATTTAAAGATGGCATTCCACATGTGCAGATCCATCTTATTAGGACTTAAACAATAGAGAACTTCCCACATGATCTATTTACACATTGATTGGCACATGTGAATTCAGGATTCTGCAATATAAAATTAAGCACCTAGGTCTTTGTAGTCATTAAACATGAGCAGATTCAGTCAAATTTCATTTTGGTCTTTGTAGCCATCTCAAAATTATTCGAAACAGAGGTGATTGGAAACCTATTTGATTCATTATTGAATATTCCATATATATATATATATATATATATATATATATATATATATATATATATATATATCTGAATTTTTAGATGGTATCTCACCAATCAGATGTATTACAGTGGGCTGAGGTCGTGCACGGGTTGAAGCGCTTGTTCGTGAACTGCACAACAGCCATGACTTCCACACACCTGCAACACATACAACCAATCAACCGATCATTTGCCGCTTGCATGTACCAACACAAATGGCTCAGCAACCACGACTTCCACACACCTGCAACACAAACAACCAATCAACCGATCATTTGCCGCTCATATCTACCAACACCAATGAAAGGTTCTAAATAACCGTCTTCATATTAAAAACCATAGAGCTCCACACATAATCCAATTATTAGAATAATATGAAATTCCATTTTCATTCATGTAAATAAAAGTCAAAATGCAAATCATGATATGTCCGTGTCAATTGATATTCAAACCAGAGCACAACTGATATTTATTGCTTGGAAATGGTACTGCAGATGTTTAAACCAGCATATTACACCATTTTAATTGGGATTTTCTTCCATCATAGAGTAGTCCTTCTAGTGCATTTTTTTTTAAAAAAAAATCTTAAGTTGGTCAGCATGCTCTTTGCCAGCATATCCTAGAACTTTGACAAGCAATATATAATTTAAATCGCATTGTTTCTATGTAGCTTACCAAATTGTTGGTCGCCACAATGACCTTGAACTGAAACCTCTTGATTTAGATCTCCAGGACGATGACTGCAAAGCAAGAAATTTCATTCAGTGATCCATGCTTAGTGGCAGAGTTAGAAAAGTGGCTGATGAATTAGTAAAGGTGTGCCTGTAATAATCGTATACTCTGATATCATCTAAGCTCTGTTTTTCTTTTGAAGCCCTTTTTCTATAGGAATAGCGTTAGTTTTCAATCCTGTGGGAAGGGAGATGTACATGACGGAGGTGTGGTTTTCAATCACATGTGTCTCCTCACATCATGAGGTAGCAGCATACCATACCTATGGCCATGAGCAATGTTGTTCCTGACTTCCCGTAATAAGCAGCAGTTAGCACCACTTCCCTTCAGAAAAGGAAAGAGCTTTACCAGGGCTAGAACATTGCTACACCAGATCATTGTTATGTGCCACTCCTAGCTGAATACAAAAAAAAGAAGGAATTCCTTTTTTTCTCCATTAACACGCTGGTCAGCTCGCCCCTTGACGCGCACCGGACCCGACAACACCAAACTATTTTCTCTCTCTTCTGCGCCCCGGAGCCCCTCATCCCACATGAGTCTCTTCCACATGCCAACGACAATGTTATATATTTATTGTACAATCTGCACAATAGTCTGGCTCATTCAATTGACAAAACTGAAAATGATAGCTAAGTGGCTGGCTACAAACCGGAATAAGAAGCATTTACCTAATAACAAGAAAAAAAATCCAAAATTCCTTGATAGAACAAGGGATAATGTTTTCAGCAAATAGTAGTTTTGGTTAGCCTTTGTTTGGACGCAAGAATTTTAAAACCCGCAATTTTGATTTCTCACAGGAACTTAAATTGCTACAATACGGTACTTGAGTCTCATATTTCGTAACAACCAAATTGTTATCATCATTATCATGATGCAGGCATCTTTGCTTTAGAAGCTATTGATAGTGAATTATGGGAAGTTGCATAGGTCAATATAATACCTTAGTCTGCAAGAGATCCAGAAATGCATACAGTCGCCTTTTATTTGCCTCCAAAAATACTCCGGAGAGAACAAGCTCAGTCAATCTGCTCCAATGACACTTCCATGTCAACCAAGCATCTTATTGCTCCCATTGCACGTTTCTGCAAGCTTGTGATAACCTGAAAAAATAGTGAGCCACTACATAAAAGAAGGCAAACGACGACAACCAAGCATGTTGCTGCAAGCTTTACAACCTAGAATGTGATCCTCTCGGTGCTGCTTCCACAGATTGATATCACTGAAAACATGTGGACTTTAACATTGGGCATGATTGCCCCACCCACTTGGCATCACGTATGTGTGTGACCAAATGGAAACCTCTAGTTTACGGAGATACAATAACGCAAATACACATTACGGATCTGCAATAATACACCCTACTTGTCCCCCAACCCCAATACATCGCAGAAGGAAAAACATAAAAAGAGGAGCAGTTGGATTACCTCGTATTCATGTTAGCCTGCTGAATCGGATGCCACCATAGATCCATCTTCCCTACAAAATCGATGTTTTCCCCATTAAATTGATGCGCCTCAACCAAACTTAAATGTATTCGAAATTGAGCTTGCCTACAAAAAATTAACACCATCTCCTCCCAGGCTGAGTACGTCGTGACCGTCGCGGTCGCAGGCTGGCGCGCGTGCGCCGAGCTGGCGTCGTGGTCCGGGCTGGCGTCGCAGGCTGGCGCGCGTGCACCGAGCTGGCGGCGCGGCGTGGCGGCACAGGCTGGCACGCGTGCGCCGCGGCGGTCGTTGGCTGGCGGCGTCCCGTGCGGGCGGCATCTCGGGCAGCGGGGCACGGGGCACGGGCTGGCGCGGCGGCGGCGGCGCATGGGTGTCGCGTGGGCGGGCGGCGCGTGGCGGGGCCGCCGGCGTCCCGAGAATGGGCGGGGATCGCGCGCGGGGCCGGCGCCGTCCCTGGCGTCGCGAGCGGTTGGGCTGCGTGCGTCCGGGTGGCGGCGGCGCTGTAGAGATAGGGAGGGTGGAGATGGAGAGGAGATGGAGAGGGAGAGTCACTCGGGACTCGGGAGATCGAGAGTCGGGCCGTGAGGAGACGAGGAGATGGAGTGCCGCACCCGCACGGGGTGGAAGGGATGAGTGATGAGGCTGATCCAAATAACCATGGCCGTTGGATCTGAGTGAGTAAGAAATTGTAAAGGTATCGGTGAATTTGGTGTCTTCGTTTCTAATGTTTCTAATTTATGGGGATAATTTTTTGTGTGCGCTTAGGTAGGGTATTGACTATTGGGGACAGTTTTCTATGTAGCTTTAAAAAAAATTTATCGGTACATTATATATGGGTAGAGGGTAGAGATTGCTCCCTGCTACAGTGATACTGGGATTACTCAGTGAGGTATGTTTTCTTGATCTGAATGATAGGACTTGCTGTGGCCATTCTAAGTACACAGCAACTGCCGCCAGATTTCAGATGTATTAGATTGTTGTAGTGTTTGACTTGACTTGTTTTTATTTGAGCAAGTGTTTGGCTTAACTTGTAAGTATATCTCCACTCGAAAGCATGCACCATTCCCAACCAGCAACTAATCGGCTCATTTCATCTTGTTTGGCCTGAAAGTTTTGTTAAGTTGTTTGCCGATAATGATATATCATACACACATTCACACATTGAAATTGTTTCCTGTCTGGAGCCTTTGGAGGAAGCAGGTTCATTTACCTGTTCCCTTTGATAGCCTACTGATGGATTAACATGTGGGATACGTCAAAATTGTTCCTATCCGGTGCCTTTGGGGAAGCAGGTTCATTTGCCGGTTCCCTCGATAGCCTACTCATGGATTAACATAGGGGCTTCCTTTTGAAAGGGGAAGGTTTATTAGTCTTAGACAATTAAATTGAGGAACAATCTGTATATCACGAAAAGCAATCCAAAATCGAAGTAGCAGAAGTAAAACCATGAGTACTTCTGAAATTTTGTACAATTGGGACTATCATAATCATAATATCTCGGAAACCTGCATAGAAAATATTTAAGTTTAGATCTTAAGAGAGTATTAGATGATAGTAAAACAAACGATGGTGTATATCTTACATGTATGGGCATCTCAGCAATAAGCAGACCACTGTTCTCTTCTAAAGCCTTGAGTGTAGCCACCTCGCCACCAACGACCATGTTAATCACAATTCCGTCTGCACCATTCAAAGGCCATCAGCTACATCAAGGAGCATAAGAGGTGGATTGAATCAATACTATCTTAATATACCTGCTGCCAAACATGTTGACATGCGTCTTAAGTAAGCTTCCTGCAAAACTCAGAGTTAATTTTCGGGTGACACAAGACATCAGAAAAGTAGAACTGGGAGAGTCAGTGAAACTGCATAACAGAAAAATATATACATATAAAGCAAAAGAACATACAAAGGTTCATGGTTTGTGTAGCAAATAGACTAAATGGAACAAATATGCAAAAAAAAATGTGGGTAAAGCTCACCTTCTTTGTGGGAAGCTCATAGTTTATCAGCACTCGTGCCATAAGGGGTGCCTCTGCCATCACTGCCTGAGGCAAGCAAGCATCCGTCGCAACTACAATGCTTAGTTTTGAGTCAGTACTTTCAATCCTAGAACTTTCGGTAATATTGGTAACTTTAGTAGTTTGGTTCCACTGAATTGTTTCTTGACGAAACTTCTCAAGAACAGATGCACGCTCTGCTTCAGCTTGATCACTATACTGTACATAGAAGACACATTAGTAATATGTTGATGTTGATGTGAAGTAAAAGCCTCTTAATAGCAATGATCTTAGACCTGTTAGACCTTGTGCGACAATTTCTAGGCACATAACAATATTTATGTTGGTAAACATCATAAACTTTCAGAGAAAATATGCTAGATGAGGGCATATTACTTCCAAGCCACCAAGAATTTTCTAAGAAAACTGAACAAATGGAAATACATAGAGCAAGTTACAAGTATGTTGTGAAATTGTGTTTGTGGATTACCAGCGGTGACATTGACACAAAGGAGAGGTTGGCGATGGCAGCACAGATGGCATCAAGTTCATCACGAGAGGAAACACATGTTGCAATCGGCAGCCCACCGCGGCGATCCGCAACAACCCCCAGGAGCTCCAAGAGTGTCCTCTGCGCACAATCACTCAATTAGCATAGGAGAGATGAAATCCAAGTGCACCGCCCCAACCGCTGCAAAGAGAGCAAAGGGGGCGGGGGGAAATAGATACGCACCATCTTAAACTGGATGCGGTCGACGGCGAGGTAGTAGTGGCGGCCGGGGCTGGGGACAAAGGGGATCCCAGGAAGGTCGGGTACATATATAAAATGGGGTGCACGATTGAATCGAGGAAGCGAGAGGAGCAGCTCCCTCACCTTGAATGGCATGGGACTGCCGCAGGAGAGGTCGGGGAGGGAAGAGCGTCGGAAAAATCTGCGGCGGGAGGAGCCGAGCTCACCCATGCTGGGAAGGGAGACCGCGCCATCGGTAGGGGCGTCGTGCCGCGCTGGGGAAGGAAGCCAACGGTGCTCGTCAGGGAGCTGCGCGGGCGCGTCTCGTCGTTGAACGACCTAACCTCGCCTGTTGGGATCTGCTCTACTCTGGACTTTTTTTTTTTTAAACTCAGAGAGCTTTATAGACCGCAAGCTGCAGGCAAATCGCCGGAGACCAATTCAGTTACAAAGCTTGGTGTCGGGTACCAGAACACAAGCCCTCCATCAGGAAAAGCTGCTACACCATGGTTGGCCATGCAATCGGCCACCCTATTTGTGACACCTTGTGTCAAGCTTACATTAGGATCATCATTAGCCACTAAGCATAAGCATTTCATTGCATTCTTATAACATTATTTCATGTGTGTTTATTTATTTTCTTTACACTAGAATTGAATAGGTGTTTTGGTGCTCTACTCTTGATCAACATGTTTAACTAAGTTTGCTATGCTTAGATTAATGAGTAGATTGTTTGTCTTGCTAATCACCCTGCCAATTTAGGCTTAGTTTATTTGTTATGAATAAAAGTAATTCTTTTCAACTAATGGCTTAATTAGTTTTTAATCTAAAACCTGCTGAAATAGTGGTTTTTCGAAGATGTGACCTAGATGAAAAATGTAGAGCATATTATTCTGAACAACTTTGGTTTAAATTTCAAAACCTAGTTTTGAGTCTTTGAAACTGTTTTAAATCAAATTCAGTTTGAAACAAATAAGAAAAATAGAAAAGGAAATAAAACCCGGAATGGGCCGGCGCTACCCCTTTTGGCTCGCTCGGCCTTGCGCCAGCACGCGCCCGCACGCGCGCATGCGCTGCTCACGTGCCGCGCACGCGCAACGCACGCGCCGCTCACGTGCGAGTGCCCGCGCCCGACCGCGGTTGCGCTGTACGTCGGCATCGCCTGCCGCGTGGCCGACGATCCCGGCCGACGAGTGCCGAACACGCCTCGCCGCTCGCTGACGCCCTGCGCCGCGCCGCGTCGTCAGCCCTGCCACTGCCCGCTCTGCGCCGAGCCACAGACGCGCTGCGTCACCACGTTGCCCCGCCTTCACGCTGTGTCGTCGCGTCGCTTTAGCGCCTGCCGCCGACCAACGCCCGCTCCGTCTCGATCGCGTCCGAGCGCGTATCCGCACTAACGGCGCGAGGACCGAGCGTTGCGTCCTGTCGACACCCCTGCTCGCCACTCGCCGCTTCTACCCGCGCAGACACACCACACCGTGTCACGCCTGCCCTCGCCGCCGTAGTGTCGCGTCCGGTCAGCCGCTCGCCCCGTCGCAGTCGCGATCGAGTGCCGCATCCAACCTAACGGCGCTAGGGCCAAGAACGCACCGCAGCAACACGCTTGCACGCTCGCCGCAGACTGGCCGCGTCGCTGCCACTCTGCCCCGCCGTCGTGTCGAGGCCCCCTCTGGTCACTCCGGTCGGCCATGACCGCGCCCAAGGACGCACCTACACCACCTCCCCCTCTCGCACTCGCCAGCACTCACCCGCACCCGCTCTCTCCCCGCTCTGCTTCGCACTCGCCGCGCCAAACGTCAAACATGCAGCAAACATCCCCTTCACTAATCCGCATCCACCCGAGCGCCTCTGCTCGATCCATCTCGCCCATCAGTTCGCCTTCACCTCGCACATACCCTGCTCGCCTCGTTTTAGCCAGCCGAGCTCCACCGTTGCTGGAACGCTGCCGCCGTTCCTCGGCCTGCAGTCGTCACCGCGACGACCAAACCGCGTTTACTCCTCTCCCGACCACCTCCGTCGCCTCCATTTCCGTGGAAGCACCAGCAAGGGTAGTCAAGGTGAGAACACCAACCCTCGTACCCTAGCTCGCCCTCAGTCACCGCACCTCTGTTGGCACCGTGCGCCATTGCCGCCGCCGCGGAGCTCGCTCGTGGCCAGACTTCCACAGAGCCTCTCCGGTTTGTCTTCAGTACTAATGTTTAAATAGTTCTTTTCTGCATTTATCAAAGTTAAATGTGTTCCTGCTTGAAATGTTCAAATAAAAATGTGAAGTTTTTATGCTAGCTCTGTTATCCTGTGTAAAAGCTAGGAAAAATATAACATGTCATGTTTCTGTGTAAGTTTTATTTATCACCTATTAAAATGTGTTTCTGCTGTTTTCTTAGATTAATTTCTGTGATAAATCTGTGCATGTATAAATCATGAAACTTTTTGAGTATCCTCTGTATGTCCTGCTCTGTCTAGGAAAAATATAATATGTGGTATGTTGTATGATAGAAAAGATACGTATAGTTCAAGTGTTCTTTTTTAGGGTTTCCTTTGGAAATTCCTATAGAAAATAATATGGTAGTTTTGATCATGGAACTTTCTTGATAAATATGTTTCTGAGTAAGGAACTTGTTAAAAATAAGATATAGCATGTTTCACCCTGTTAGCCAGTAGGTCTAGTTCTAAGTGCTCTTTCTGCATTTAAATTCATCTTTTTGTATCTGCTAGCTGGTAGCTTTGCTTTGGATGAATTCTCTGCAGTAGCATCCAGTAGACTTGTTCTGTCCTCTGTAATTTTTGTAGATTTTTCTGAACAGTTTATATTAGGCTTGTTGTGTAAAGTGGAACTAGCATGAATGCTTAGGTTAATTTTAAAAACAATCTTTGAGTGTTTAATTCTTGTTCAAGCATCATCCCTGCATCATCAAGTTTACTTATATGCATTGCAAACATCCATGATCAGTAGAGGAACTCCAGGTGCCCCTCCAAGAAGCAGAAGTCCAGGAGGTGCAGGAGCTGAACGAGGAGTACCACGAGCTCGACACTAACCTCCTCGGGTGCCCTGACCACCAGCCCTCCACCTTTACTCAAGGCAAGCCCCGGAGCATCTTTAAGCCTCCCATTATTTATAATTAATCTACTTGAGTATTTTTATACTGTGATGCATTAGGTGACAGGAGTTGAATGAATCCCAATTGATACATTACCTTCCTTGACATTTCAATCACCTACCTTGTTAACCTAATAAATAAAAGTAAAAGCAACTGCTTAACCTGTTTAGAATAAATGGTTACATTTTTTACTTGTATTATCTCATGGGGGTAATACCGATCACGATTGGCTATATTTGCTATCGTGGGAAAGAACCAATGGTAGTAATGAAATGCGGTCAACTGGAAGGCAAGTGCGCCAATTGGTTTAGACTTGGGGCATTCCGTCCGTTGGATCGTATAGGTTTGTATACGATGGTGGCCCTCTTACATCTTTGAATGCACCCTTTTACATAGGGGTCGTTGTGAGTATCGACCTCGAAGCCGAGTAAACACTGTCCGGACCGACTCTCAGTCTACTTTTGACTCCCTCTAGTTTGGAGATACGACATGCCCCGTGGTGGCCAACTGATTTCTCCAATTGGGTGGATTACGCTGAGCTCGCGACGTTACTACCTGGGCAGTGTTGAGCGGTAACCCAATGCATGGACCCGACGGGGAAAGTGTGGGCGTGTGTTAAAGGTAATCTTGGCAGCTGGTTGTATATCGATTCGAGTCGCCGCCTCCCACCGGATAGTGGGGGATTATGCTGAGCTTCACCACGGTACAACTCCATGCAACATCGATAATGGTTCTACTAAAATATTGACAATGAAATATGATATGGTTTATTATATTGATTGATTAGATCAAGTGAATGCTCTAGTATAGGTGCAAAACCTAGAGATAAATAATAGGATGGAAAATGGTTGCTCTCTAATATTTAAAGTTGTTTCATCTTTCTCGCATTTCCAAAAAAGCAAAGTTTATCCAGATCCACATAAATAGCCATGCATATCCTTGGAGTCTTTATTTTCAGTTAGACGGGTAAGTCTAGCTGAGTACATTCCCATACTCAGGGTTTATCCCGTTTGTTGCAGATGGCCAAGTATACTTTGGCTATTGTAAGCACTGTCTCTATCCTGTCGAAGGAGAAGAGGAGTAGGCTTTGGGTAAGGTCTTCTACGAGCTCATATTTTGCTGTTGTTGGACGTGATCTCGTGGGCATCCCTATTTATTAATGGTACTAGTGTGGAGTGAAAACTTTGAGTTCGAGTTTTAAAACAATGTTTTATTTGGCCACATGTGTTGTGGCGCGAGTACTACTTTATTTGGGACAAAGTGTTGTAATAACTTTATTTCGTACTTCAAATATTTCGTTTAAATTGTGGTTCGTTCGAATGTGCATACCTGAGTTTACGCGATCTTGGTTAGAGATACGATTGTTAGAAATCCTTCAAGATTTCTGGACTACCGGGATTATATGGGCTCAAGTATTTAAAGTGGTCGTTAAATCGACAACTTTGGTACTTGATCTCTTATAATTTGGGCGGTTCTGCCACACTATTACAGGATCTAGGACAAACAGAGATGAGACAAGACGCAAAATTGGTAGCCATCATGAACTGAATTTGTCTAAAAAGAGCACCTTCTAAGCTACCATCTAACAAGTCTGTTGTTAGCGCCTTGCCCAAGCTTGAGGCGTCCGCCTCCAAAATAATTCTCGTCATGCCTAGCTGTGCCTCTCTACACAGCCCATGGAAGGCTTCCAGAGCTTCAGCATGAAGAACACTCATTGCTCTTTGGATGCAGTCTGCCCCAGTGTCCAGCACAAAGCCTGTGCTATCCCTTGCCACATAACCCCAGCCACCCTTCCTTGTTAAGGTTGAAAAAGCCGCATCAACATTTAACTTGTAGTGCTCATCCTGTGGTGGTCTCCACTTTGGTTGTGCAGATTGACTTTGGGTCTTGTTTGGGCATTTCAACTTTGCAAACTCATTTACATGATATTGTACAGCATAACACACCTCCTCCGCAGTTTGCACTCTTTCACCTTCATTTGCTTTGTTTCTTGCCATCCACCATCTCCACAACCAAACCACAGTTTTTATTTGAAGCTCCGGTTGCAATGCCCATATCTTAAGTGCAACTTCCTTCCCTGAAGAACACCTTGGTAAACTGCATCGCACCCCTTCCAATTGCAAAGACCTACAACACTCCTGAGCCCTTTTACAGTTAAAGAAGAGATGGCCACAATCCTCATTGAGTTTATTGCACATGGGACATAATGTTTCAGTTCTTACTTTCCTTCTTTTCAGATTTTTTCGGACTGGTAGGTTGTTATAGATGAATCGCCAAAAAACATTTGGACTTTGTTTGGTACCTTCAGCTGCCATATTTTGTGCCAAGGGAAATCAGTGCCCCCTGTACCCCTTTGTGCAGATATCCTAGCTTCCTGTCCAATCTCATTGTCCCGGATTTGCACTGTCGGCGTTATGACCCGGGGTCAAGACCACCAACTAGTAAATTTGTATATCGCGTGCTCCCTCTCTCAGATGTGATGCAAGATGGACACAAGGTTTATCCTGGTTCGGGCAAAGAAGGCCCTACGTCCAGCGGGGGAGGATGACTTGTATTATCTCGCACCCAAAGTGCTCGTACAGGGGGGGTACAAGCTGAGTTACACGGGTTTGCTCAGAGTGAGCTGCGGCCTAAGGCTAGCGGGGCTGCCCTGGGCGGTGGGTTGGCTGCTCGAGGGGTCAATCGAGCAGAGGTGTGTGTGTGGTACGGGTATGGAGTCGTCTGAGGAGTGGAGTCTGAAAAAGTCCCCCCCAGCGATTAGAGATCAGACCGACCCCCCTCTTCTACCTCGGCGTCCCCTTTTATAGACAAGGGAGGTCCGAGGGTACAGGATCCTAACTGTGTAGCATGGGCGGCGTGTCCTCAGTATAATGCCGGCGAAGAGACGTCGTACACTGTGCTGACATGGCCTCCTCGTCCTTCTGGCGCTCCGGGTCGTGGTGGCATTCCGCAGACGGGCGCAAATCCCATAGCTGAAGCGAGACGGGACGGATGGGATGGCCCCCATACTGGAGTTGTTGGAGGGAGGGGTCGAGCCCCTCGGTCGAGGGGGGTCGAGCCTTGCGTGGCTCTGCCGTATCCCCGAAGTTGTCGTCGGGGGCTGCACTGTTCACGTTCCGAGGGGTGCTGCTGGAGTCCGTACTCGCGTCGTGGCGGCAGTAGCAACACAGTTGACAGGAATCAGGAACATGACGGAGAGTTGTTGGATTTGACTGCGGACGCGGGCGCCCATGGCGTTAGGCGGATTTACTTTAGCCCATGCCGGGAGCAGTTGGACTGATCGAGCCTCCCGTCCGGGGGTCGTTCGTTCGACCCCTGGTCCGTCGCTCGTCGTCGAGGTAGGGTCGAAGCAGAGGCGGAGTTGGAGGGATCGAAGTAGAGGCCGAGGGGTCGTTCGCTCGTGTGACGGAACCGTCCAAATTATAAGAGATCAAGTACCAAAGTCGCTGACTTAACTGCCACTTAGAGCACTTGAGCCCATATAATCCCGGAGTCCGGAAATCTCGAAGGATTTCTACAATCCAGGATCGCGTACACTCAGGTATGCACATTCGAACGAGCCACAAATAAACCGAAAATAATTGAAGTACGAAATAAGTTATTACAACACTTAGTTCCAAATAAAAGTAGTACTTACGCCACAACACCTGTGGCCAAATAAAACATTGTTTGAAACTGAACTTGAAGTTTAAAAGGTAAGGGTGCCCATGATGTCACGTCCGACAACAGCAAAAGATGAGCTCGTAGAAGACCTTGCCCAAGGCCTACTCCTCTTCTCCTTCGAAAGGATAGAGACAGTGCTTACAATATCCGAAGTATACTTGGCCATCTGCAACAAACGGGATAAACCCTGAGTACGGGAATGTACTCAGCTAGACTTACCCGTCTAACTGAAAATAAAGACTCCAGGGATATGCATGGTTGTATCTGGAGTTGGGTAAGCTTTACTTTGCAGAAATGCTTAATTAAAGGAGTTCACTTTAATGATGCGATGAGCAGTCATATTTTATCCTACTAATTATCTCTAGGTTATTGCACTTGTACTAGGGCACTCACTTGAACTACTCAAACAATATAATAACATATATCCAATTCCTTCATCCATATTTTAGTAGAACCATTACGATGTCACATGGAGTTGTACCATGGTGAAGCTCAGCATAATCTCCCATATCCAGTGGGGGGCGGCAATTCGAATCGATATACACCAGCTGGTAAGATTACCTTTAACACACGCCCACACTTTCCCCGTCGGGTTAGCGTTAGGTTACCGCTCAACAAAGTCCAGGTGGTAAACGACGCGGGCTCGCATTGGTCCACCCAATTGTAGAAATCAGTTGGCCACCACGGGGCAGATCGTATCTACAAACTAGAGGGTGCTCACAGCAGATTGAGCGCCGGCCCGGACAGTGTTTACTCGGCTTCGGGGTCGATACTCACAACGGCCCCTATGTGAAAGGGCGCATTCAAAGATGTAAGAGGGCCACCATCGTGTACAAACCTATACGATCCAACGGACGGACTGCCCCCAAGTCTTGACCACTTGGTGCACTTGCCTTCTAGTTGACCGTATTTCATTACTACCATTGGTTTTTTCCACGATAGCAAAATATAGCCAACCGTGATAGTATTACCCCTAAGGGATAATACGAAACATAAAATAAAAGGTAACCATTTATTCTAAGCAGGCTAAGCGGTTGCTTTTACTTTTATTAACAGGGTAACAAGGTAGGTAAAACAATAATCAAGGAAGGTAATGCATCAATTTGGGATTCAAACAACTCCTGTCACCTAATGCATCACAGTATAAAATACTCAAGTAGATTAATTGTAAATATTGGGAGGCTTAAGAATGCTCCGGGGCTTGCCTTGAGAGAAGGTGGAGGGCTGGTGGTCAGGGCACTCGGGGAGGTTAGTGTCGAGCTTGTGGTACTCCTCGTTTAGCTCCTGTACCTCCTGGACTTCTGTCTCTGTGGGCTCCTAATGTTCCTCCACGGATCCTAAACGATTGCAATGCATAAATAAATAACTGAATGGTGCAGAGATGATGCTTGAACAGGATTTAGCACACTAAAAGAGATTCTAACATAGGACCAAAGAACTACCACAAAGCCACTTAGAACTAGAGCTACTAGCTAGCAGGGTAACACATGCTATAACTTATTCTTAGCATAACTATACGTAAAAACATATTTATCAGGAAAGTTCCATGATTTAAACATGCACAAGCTATCACAGGAATTAATCTAAGAAAAACAGCAGAAACACTTATTAACTTTAATATATGCAGAAGCAACTAAATTAAACATTAGTACTGAAGACATTCTCCAAAAACATTTATATATAAATAAATCTAACAGACATATCATAACATAAAGAGTCTATAAAAGATTTCACAATTTTAGGATTTACCAAACTCTAGCTATAAATTAAACAAGCATGACACATAATACTGAAAATAGAATAGAAAATCATTTCGGAAACGGGCTCGAGACACGCAGAGGCGGGCGAGGCAACTGACAGGCAAGACCCTCGATTACTCGAGGTCTATCTACCGTCGAGCAGGAAACAGAGAACGGTGTTGATCGACGTGTTCTCGCCGACAGTGAGGTCTCCGGCGGTAGGGTTGGTTGTGCTAGGCTTGGGATGACTACGCGCATCCACTGGTGGTGTCGGTTGAACGGTTGCAACCATGAAAAGGGGTCGACGGCGTGCGGTGGCGGTGCAGCACGACGGTGCAACACAGCGAGGTGATTACCGGCGATGCGAGGCTCGGCGCAAGGTCGCGTGAGCATCGTGGTGAGGTGGTGAGTGCGGCTCGAGGGTTAGTTGAGCTGGAGAGGCTCTGTGGAACCTTGGCCACGTGCAAGCTCCGCAGCGGCGGCAATGGCGCACGGCCAACGGCGCTGCTGATAAGGGTCGAAGTAGAGCTAGGGAAAGGCGTTCTCACCTCGGCTAGCTCTGGTGAAGCTTCCACGAAGATGGAGGCGTCGGAGGCGAAACGGTGAGGGATGAACACTGCTCGGTCGGTGCGGTGGCGACTCGAGATCGAGGAACGGCGGGGACGTTCCGGCGACTGGAGTCCACTGCTGGTTAAAGCGAGGCGTGCAGCGTGGGTGCGGGGCAAAGGAGAAAGCTAGAGCGAGAAGAAGCTCGGGTGGTGGTGTATTTGAGAAGGGGGCGTTCTCGGTGCTTGGGGTGCTCGGCGCAACGATGGCAGAGGGATGCGAGCGAGAACAGAGGCAATGTGAGCAAGCGAGCGAGTGAGGATGAGTGCGGACGAGTGGGTGAAGGGGAGGAGGTATAGGCGCTCCTCCTTGCTTGGTCATGGCCGACCGGCGCGGCCAGTGGGGCCGTGAGGTGATGGTGCGGCGGTGGCAGTGGCGCTGGCGTGTTTGCGGCGAGCGAAACAGAGCAAGACTTGGTCGACGCGCCGTTAGCGCGGATTCGCGTTCGATTGTGAGAAGGACGAGGCGGGGTGCTGATCAGACGCGGCACTGCGGCGGCGTTACTGTGAAACGACAGCGCGGCGCGCGGCAGGGCGGTTGGCAGGTCTGCGGCGGCTAAGCAGGGCGTCAGCGGCGGTGCAGCGCTGCAAGCTCGGTCCTAGCGCCGTTAGTGCGGGCGCGAGTGCGGACGCGACTGCGATAGAGCGAGCGGCGACAGCGATGTCGGTGCAGTGCCGCAGCGGCGGCGATGGCGTGTTCCATTTCCACGGTCAGGCATCGTCGGCCACGCGGCAGACGACGCCGACGTACGGTTCAGCCACGGTCGGGTGAGTGCGCGCGGGCGTGCGCGGCACGTGCGTGTGGGCGAGCGCGTGGGAGAGGGATCGATATCGAGGGGAGGGGTCGATCGACTGATCAAGCCTTCCGACTCGGTCGAGCCTCCTGCGCTGGGTTGTTCGTCCAAGCCTTGGTTCGTCACTTCGAGGGGTCGAAGTCGAGGGGGGGTCGATTGACTGGCTCATCGAGCCTCTGGCCCGGGGTCGTTCGATCGACCCTCGATCCGTCCCTTTCATCGAGTGGCGGTCGAGGCTGAGCGGTGGTGCTCGGCCTGTTCCGATTTTGAGTTCCTTTTTCCCATTTTCTTTTATTTGATAAAACTAAGCAGGGTAACTAAACATAAAGTAGACCATACTTTACTCTAAGCATAGCAAGGTTTAACTAAACAGGTTGATCACAAGATTAAGCACAAAATACCTATTCATTCTAGTTTCAAAACATATAAACACTCCCATGAAATGATAACATAAGCAAACATGAATGCAATGAAATGTTGTACTCAGTGGCTAATAATGATCCTAATGCAAGCTTGACACAGGGTGTCACAGCTCGGCCCCTCGTCCGTCATTCGGCGTCGAGGTGGAGGCCGAGGGGTCGTTCGCTCGGCCCCTCGTCCGTCATTCGGCGTCGAGGTGGAGACGGCGGGGTCGTTCGTTCGGCCCCTCGTCCGTCTCTTTTCGTCGAGGTGGAGGTCGAGGGGTCGTTCGCTCGGCCCCTCGTCCGTCATTCGGCGTCGAGGTGGAGGCCGAGGGGTCGTTCGCTCGGCCCCTCGTCCGTCATTCGGCGTCGAGGTGGGACGGCCCGCGACTGGTTGCCATAGCTGGTGTAGGGGGCCCTCGAGTGATGGGCCTTACCTTACTGACTTGAGCAGTGGGCTGGTCCCTGTCTTAAAAATGGTTGCTATGTTTAGCGTTAATTTATTGAAGGGTTTAGGGTACCCCTTACCTTCGTACCCGACATGCACCGTCAACTTGTATGCTGATTTGACAGAGAAGAGTCCCTTTGAATCAAAATGCCAAGCTGGCCAGTCAGGCATATCCTCTCCAATTGGGATCGTCAAAATAATCTCTGCATCCTCCTCCCAGAAAATGTCACGTACCAACTGCTCATCTCACCCCCAGTGTTTGGGTCAATTAGTTCATCCACCCTTGTTAGCACGCAAGCCCCTCTTGGGGTGGCAGGTTGCCGAGTCACACCCCGTGGAATCCATGGATCAGCCCAAATATTAATTTGCCTCCCATCACCCACCCTCCAAATCAGGCCTTTCCTCAAAAGATGAATCCCCTGTAAGATACTCCTCCATGAGTATGAGATACCCCTTTTGCTTGGCACTCTAAGATGTTGTTATGAGGGAAATATTTTGCTTTCAACACTCTACCACAAAGACACCCTGGTTTGGTCAGCAGCCTCCATGCCTGTCTAGCCAACATAGCTAGATTGAACAAGTGTAGATCTCTGAATCCCAAACCCCCTTCTCTTTTTTGAGCGAGTCATCTTCTCCTAGCTGAGCCAATGTATTTTATTAATTTTATCTTGTTGACTCCACCAATATCTGCCCCACATTGCACTAATTTCGTCACACAAGGTCTTGGTTATGTCAAAACAGAACATGGCGTAGGTTGGAATGGCCTGGGCCACAGCCTTAACTAGAATTTCTTTGCCGGCCTTGGATAACATCTTCTCCTGACAGCCCTGTATTCGACACCAAATTTTCCTCTTGATATATGCAAAAGTCTTCTTCCTTGATATCCCAATGGAGACCGGAAGCCCCAAGTACCTTTCTCCCCATTTTTCCTATGATATCGAGAGAGTGGCTTTCATTTGGACTCTTACTGTACTTGTTGTGTTTGGGCTAAAAAGTATGGATGATTTTTCTTTGTTGATCATTTGTCCTGAAACCCTCTCATATACCTCCAGAATCCTCCTCAGCTCAGCTGCTTCTTCATTTTGTGATCGCGTCAAGATCAAAGAATCATCCGCAAAGAAGAGATGGTTAACACTTGGGGCTGCACGACATACCTTGATACCCACAATTTTCCGGTTATTCTCCGCCATTTCCAGCATAGCGGACAACCCCTCCGCGCATATAATAAAAAGGTAGGGAGAAAGAGGGTCCCCTTGCCGAAGTCCCCGTTGTGGTGTTATCGTTTCCGTGTATTCCCCATTTACCTTGATGCGGTAATTCACTGTTGAGACGCATCTCAAAACCAGGTCAACCCACTGCTGTTTAAACCCCAGCTTGATCATCATGCTATGCAAAAATCCCCACTCAACTCGATCGTAAGCCTTGCTCATGTCCAGCTTTATCGTTGCCACCCCTTTTGTCCCGCTTCTCTTGTTTTTGAGGTAGTGTGTGAGCTCATATGCGAATAAGACATTGTCGGTTATCAGCCTCCCAGGCACAAAAGCACTTTGATACTGAGAAATAATATCTGGCAGCACAACCTTTAATTTATTTGCTATCACTTTGGAGATGAGCTTATATAGGACAATGCACAAGCTGATCGGACGAAGCTCTTTGAGTTTTTCTCGTTTATCCACCTTGGGAATAAGGACGATTATGGTGTCATTCCAACCGGTTGGCCTCTCCCCTCCATTCAGAATAGCTAGCACTTCCCCCTTCATTCGTTCTGCAATTAGGCCACAAAATCTCTTATAAAAGACAGTCGGGATGCCATCTGCCCCAGGAGCTTTGAGATCCCCGATACTCTCCAGCGCCTTCATCACCTCCTCGCCTGAGTATGGGGCCATCAAAAATTCATTCATCTCGCATGTAACACGCTGTTGTACACAGTTGGTCACCTCCTCAACCCCTCCTCCAGCTTGTGTACAGAACAGATCTTGGTACTGGCTAGCAATGTAAAATTTTAGCCTGTCTCCCTCCACAATCTCACCCCCGTCCTCCACCAGCCGCTTGACACCATTTTTCCTCCGTCTCTCTGATGCACAGGCATGAAAAAATTTGGTATTTCGGTCACCTTGCAACAGCCAAGAGTTGTGAGCACGTTGTTTCCAGTGTACATGTAGCTGATCCTCCAATCTTCCTAACTTAAACTGTAGCACATGCTCCCGATTAACATTCTCCTGAGATATCCCCCGCCTCCTACACCTTTCTAGTTCCCTCCTAGCATTTTAGCCCTCTTTTTCAACTCTCCCAAGACCGTTCGGTCCCACCCCAGAGCTCCCCCAAAACCCGACCTTGCAGCTCCAAAAGAGAGGTGGTACCATCCAGCATAGCTGAAACCCAAGCATCCTCCACCTTAGTTGCACATTCCTCCTCCTCGAACCACCTAGCTTCAAAATTCCTCAAAATCTCCCGGCGTCCCTCCCACCTCTGAGACTCCCTCTCCCCCACCTCCACAATTACAGGTCTATGGTCTGAATGCCTTGGATTGCCATTTATAACCTGGACCAGAGGAAATTTGCATCTCCAGGCCGTGTTAGCAAGGGCACGATCCAACCTCTCCCTCGTGCAGCTTCCTGCATTGTGATGATTATTCCGCCAAGTGAACAGGTCCCCCACACATCCCAAATCATGCAAGTCACAGTCTTCCAAAAATTTCCTAAACTTCTCCATGGTTGTCTCCTCCCTTGCTGGTCCCCCCTCCTT